>CM021768.1:51037204-51467728 GCA_011076525.1 Nettapus auritus | reverse complement strand
TCTCTTGGAAAAAAAAAAAAAAAAAAAAAAAAAAAAAAAAAAATTTAGTTTGGGATTAAAAAAAATACAAATGTAAAAATGTGGAGAATCAGATCTCCCCTTAGGAATCAAACTTAGGGTTTAGAGAATTTACAGTATGATTCTGTAAAGAAAGTTGTGTCAGAGCTAGGACTTGGCCTACACTGCTAAAGTAGAATTAAGTATTTCTTGAGTAGAAATCCTTCATGCTGTCCTCAATACAGATGTCCCTTGCAAGACGGGGGGTTGGGGTTCTTCATGCCACCAAGCAGAAAGGAGCCTGCAGCACTGGTCAGGTCATACCAACGTAAAAACCACAGGTAACAGCTGAGCACTGCTGGTAGCAAATAGCTCCTTGGGAAAGGCATGATCATTTGTCTTTCCTGCACTGCCAGCATAGCAAGATGAGTAACCAACTTCTGGCAGCAGCAGGCACTTGCTGGTGTATCGCTGACAGGGTCCCTTCCCTTCTCCACACAGGGGGCCTCGCTCAGCAAATGTCTGAGTAACTGTTCTTAAAACTGTTATGTCTTTTTATTTAATTCCCTTGCTGTTCCCAGCACAGCAGCCAGGCTCTTCACCTGCAGGTGATGGCTTTTAGCTCTGAAGGCATTTGGTTTATCTCTGTGTCTGTTGGAGCAGCAGTTTTTGCCTGGCAGGGGTTCATTCTGGATTCACAGCCCTGATGTTTTGACTGGGGATGTCTGCAGGGTGTGCCGGTGTGACCTGCAGAGGAAATGGGTGAGAGCCCAGCAGAAGCCAGAGCTACTGTCACCTCCCAATGTCTGCCAAGTCCCCGGTTCAGTCCTGGGGGATTGCTAAAAATGGGGACCTTCTCAAAAGATGTGTTGCTGCAGGGATTACTGTGTTTAACTGTGGGTGTGTAGCCTAATTCCACCGTTACCAAAGCGGAATAGTTCCTTAACCTGGTGAATGTGTCTGAGACTGAGCTGGGGACAAGGGGTGGCATCGTACTGACCCTGCCTTTGTGTGCCCAGGTGAAACTGGCATTGGCAAGTCAACATTGATGGACACTCTGTTCAACACAAAGTTTGAAAGTGAGCCTGCGACACACAACGAGCCTGGCGTGAGATTAAAAGCCAGGAGTTACGAGCTCCAGGAGAGTAATGTCCGTCTGAAGCTGACTATTGTTGACACGGTTGGATTTGGTGATCAAATTAACAAAGATGACAGGTAAATTTATTTCTTGTATCCTTGTGCTGAGGTGCTCTGAGGTCAGAAGGGCTTGATTCTCTGTGGGGACCAGGGTAGGTCCCCTGCTGTTCTGGGAATGTTTCCTGATCCTGCATTGCTGGCCCTGCAAGACAGGTAGAGGTGGCAAGAAATTGAATTGAAGAACAAATGAATCACCTAGAAGGCTTCAAAACTGATACTGCATTTTTGCCCTCCTTGTCTCTGTGCAGCTTAGTTCAAGTATCTGCTTGAATTGAAACATGTAAATATTTGAAAACGCATGCTCAAATTGCAATTGCATTGCCATTTCTTAGGGGGCTGGGACTCAATCCTAGCTCCTGCTCGCACCATCCCACATTGCTCAAATCTGGGTGGGTTTTACTGTAACCTTGTGCCTAGGTGCTGATTTTCATGTTGTGCACATGAAGTAAACACTCTGGACAGCCTGTATTCTGGGCAGCCTACACAATCCCTTGTGTGCATCCATATGGGCTTCTCTGTTGTGTGAAAACCAGTCGTTCTGTGATCATGGCTAATAAACTAATTAATGCATTTCCTGCATCTTAGAGCCATAGACTCCCTCACTGCAGTAATCCCAGCTCCCTCTGGAGGGTTGTTTACAGCCCTCTTCCCAGCACCTAACAAATGGAGGGCATGCTGTCTGGCACCATGTGCACTGAGCAAAAGCTGTTAGGGTGCTCAGTAGGTAGGTGACATCAGCTCTTTGGCAATGCAAGCTTAAAATGAAAGCTTCCACCAAGACTCTCCTGTTAGCAGAACAGGAATTGAACAGGTACTTGATGGAACAAGTACTGTTTCCTGTTCCACAATGAGAACTTCTTAAATTTTTAGAAAATATTATTTTTACAATGCTTTGTTTCTGGAATGCTTCCTCTGTTCCTGACCTGACAGTAAAGTGCAGCTGTTGCCTCTGTTTTGCTGCTCCTGCTCCTAGCCAGTGCAGAGAGACAGGCGTGTGTGCTGGAGGAAGCTCTGCGCATCTGACACTGCCATATGCTCTCAGGCGAGAACAAAAACTGCTCAGAAGAGGAGCAGGTGCTCAGAGTGGGGATGTTCTGCAGTTTGTTACTGCCGGGTCACTTTGCATTTGCTTCGTTTGGCAGACAGGAGCCAGCAGTATTGGTAGTGAAGCCCCTACAGCTTCCCCCTTGGGCCATTGGAGAGAAGGGGTATTCACAGGGCAGCTTTTAGGGACAGCTTTCATTTTGCTGTGTCCCTACACAACACTACAGCGGTTGGGGTTTCTCTGTGCTCCTGGCTCAAGTTCTACCTGTCCTTTTCCACTCTGTTTTGTTACAGGTCTTTCTCTAACACGATTTGCCCCATGTTAAGGTGATGTTACAAACCAGCCTAGTGAGATTTTGTGAACATTTTATGCCTGCAAATTAACAAACAGTGCTCGGTAGTGTCTTGTGGCTCTCTGGTGTCAATGGTCATTGTGCAGCACTGGCTGTCTTCTGCCATAGCTCTTGCTTGGTTGATTGAGCCTTTTACCTTGCCCAGGCTTCTCAGCAACTGCTCGAACAGCTGCACTGGCATCTGGTACAAAGGAACCAAAACCTTTTTGACTGCCTGTCAGAAAGTTGTTTCTGGAGAACCTGAAAACACCTGGTTGTCTCTTTCTTCATCACAGCTGCTTTTCAGTGAGCATGTGTGAATCCAGTACTTGAGACAGCGGGAATGTTGTCCTGGTCTCAGTTCCCTCCTTAGAGAGCTTCCATGTGTTGGAGGTCCTGAGGTGTAGGAAGGGACAAGTGGAAAAGTTTCCTTTCCAGCAGGACAATAAATTAAATCAGGGCATGTTAAATTATGACCGAATTTTCTCCATCAAGGTGATCCTCCCCCTCTCCAGACAGTCTTAAACATGCAGTGATTCTTGAGCATTGCTCATGAGTTTCAATTCCTGAAAAGTTCCCTTTTTTCCTTTATGCAAATCTCCCTTTCCTCTTTTTAGATCACAAATAAGCTTTTGGACAAGCTAGGGTGACTTCATAGTTAAATTTTCTTGTTTCCGATGATTCTCAATGACATTTGCAGAGCAGCCATTCAGGCTTTAATGGCAGAGACTGCAAAATACATTTCTCTTCTGGATAGCAGCCTTGTGTGGTTTCCATGCACCTAAATTCCAGGGTTTTTACCACTCTTCCTAGCTAATAAATCCATAATAACGTCTCTGTGCCTCAAGCAGAAACACAAACCTGGGCAGAAGGGACTGTAAGTTGGGCAGGGAGGGTCCTGTGAGCCACACTTGTCCCCTTAATGTGCAGAGCACCTGTGAAGCTTCCTGGTCAGTGACCTGTGTGGTCCCAGCAGTGAACGCCCTGGTTTGCTCAGTGCTGTGTCTTCTCTCTCATCAGCTACAAGCCCATAGTAGAATACATCGATGCACAGTTTGAAGCCTACTTGCAAGAAGAGCTGAAGATCAAACGATCCCTGTTCAATTACCATGACACCAGAATTCATGCCTGCCTGTATTTCATTGCACCAACTGGACACTCGCTGAAGTCTCTGGACTTGGTCACCATGAAGAAGCTTGACAGTAAGGTACTTGCTGCCCTTGTTGTGACCGTTGCTTGGCACTACTGGTTTTTATGGGTTTATGACCTTGCCACAGACCTGGCTAAACCTGCACAGAGAAACACTAGCTGTTTTTTAGCAGTGGGGATTGCAGAGATGTGGTGTGAAAATTTTATTACCTTGGGCTGGCTGCTGGGATGGGTCATAATTCACTTGTTCATCCATTGCAGAGACTTAATAAGAGTGTGGGCTGTTACCCTCTTCCAGTCTCATCTCTGGTTAGGAAACTGGGCTGCTTTGCTCCACAGCTATGCTGTAAAACTAAGTATGAGAACATGAAACTATGTGCTAAGATGCTGTAGGAGCCCACTGTTCTTGCTGCTTTGCTGTGGTTTATCTTGGCCAAGTTCACAAGTGGCAATTTTTTTCACAACTGAAAGACCAGTTGGCTTCTGGAAGGAAAAAAAAGGATGTTTTCCTCTTTCAATCCATAAATAAAAATGCAAGGTTTAAGTTGAACTCTGCTAGTTTAACACTTATAAAATGTGGTTGCCATCTCTATTTCACTTTGTCCAATGATTAATTAGGTTTCAGTACAAAACCTTGTGTGTGTGTGTGAGATGGGGATAAGTACATCTAAAGCACTTAAGGACATCTTACCGATCAATGAAAAACAGATCAGAATGCTGTGTCTGCATGCTCTAGACACAACTAGTGATTTGATCAGCTGTAATGTTACTGTTTATCATGATCTGATAAACGACAAGGATCTGAATAAACGTGTTACCCTTCTGTTCCTTGTTAGCAAAACCAGGATCCAAACTTGCAGTTTAAAGCCTGATTTCTTACTAGATAACCTAAGAAGTGTTGACCTCTCTTCTTCCAGGAAAAATAACCAATGTACAAGTGTAAAGTGAACAAGTATTCCAAATGAGGTGTCTGTGCTTCTTTGCACCACGACTGAGCAGTTTAAGTCTGACCACTTTGCACCTGTGGCTCACTGGATCCTGATTCTGCAGAAGATAAATGACAATGGTTCTGTACTTCTTAGAGCAGCCTATCGATTAGGCTTTACACAGTGATGGAGAAGGATCCCTGCTCTATTCAACTGAAATCAGGGTTGTGGAGATTAACCCAAAATGAGCTTATTGGCATTCCCCTTCTGTCCTTTGGCAAAAGGGGATTTAATAACTCCGAGACATCCTCCAAACAGAATTAAGTGATGTAATGTAAGGGGATTTTCAAGTACTGTAGATAAAATCCTTTCGTATAGGTCAATATTAACATTTCCCACACTAGCAGTATTGCCCACCATTGCAAGGGAGGAGAGTGAGGGTAAAGCAAATCCTGCAAGATCAAAGAAAGAAATTGTCTGTCTCGAGTGAGAATGAAAGGAAAGGTTTCCTCCTCCTAGCACTTCCTTACATTCTCCCAGCAAAGCAGGTATTCACTGAGCATGGATCCGTTCAGCTACACTGAGCGTACCACACTATATCCCTCCAGCTTCTAGATGCTGCCACTGTTTGCCATCCTGCTACCAGCACTACGAACTGTGTGTGTACAGAAGAGTACCAGAAACTTATCTTTAATTTTTATGTTAACCACATCACACTGTTCTCTTTGGTCATCTATGAGCCGTGTAAGGATAAACCCAGGCGTCCCTGATAACAGCACCCGCGCAAACACCCACAGGAGGCTATTTTCTGAGCGTGTTGCCTGCAGCCCTCCAGCCGGCTGCAGCTCAGAGCAGTGCCTAGATAGTAATTTCCTTTTTTTTGGAACAGCTCGTAATGGTCTGTGACAGCATTTCCTGTCCAGCCAACTCGGACAAGGAGGGGAATATGACAGGAAGTAGTGTGGTGCCAAATTGCATTCAACTTCTTTTTAAGGCCATCATTGCTGCTGCCTGAATATCCTGTCTGTGGAACAGTGCTGCCAGCAGCCGCCACAGGGAAGGCCTTCCGCTGGCTGAGTGGTGGCTGGCAGTGCTTCTGGATGTGCCATGTGCTGTCCCAGTGACACAACATGGCCCTATACATGGGGTGCTGTCCTTGTCTTGCAGGTGAACATCATCCCCATCATTGCCAAGGCTGATACCATTGCAAAAAACGAGTTGCACAAGTTCAAGAGTAAAATCATGAGTGAGCTGGTCAGCAACGGCGTCCAGATCTACCAGTTCCCAACGGATGAAGAGACAGTGGCCGAGATAAATGCCACAATGAGCGTATGTTTTCCTTTGAGTTTTGCTTGCCTTGGTTTCTGTGGGCCCATCCCTGAGGGCACGGCACATTGTGCCATGTTTCTTTTGGCTTTCAAACTCCAGTCTGAGCACTGAGATCAGGCTGGCCAGAAGGCTTTTGGAGCTGGAGATACCTGTAAGACGTGGGCTGCCTGGCCTGATACACTTCATTGTCTGACAAACAATTCTCCTCTGGGCATTTTTCATATCCTTCCCCTCTTGCAGTATTCCCATCTCAGGAAAGGAAGAGGATGGGAGGCAGGTCAGGCAGAGGGCTGGGGTTTGGGTTTCCTGTCCCAAACGACCACTTGTTGCTTCGTGGGGGTGAATCACTTTTGTCTTTGTTTTGCTTTCCGGTGAGAGTGGGGGTGCTGTTGGTGTGTTCCAGCTCTCAGAAGGGCCAGCGGCCATCAGCAGCATGGGCTCTGGCTCTCACCTCCTTCCCCTTTCTCTAGCACTAGCTACAGGAATTGAGGGGCAAATACGGCTGTGGTAGAGCAAGAGTTTACCCTGGGAAAGAACAATTCACCATGGACCTGACTTGCAGCACAAGGGAAAGAGCATGAGCCCACCATTTCTGGCAGTGACCTGCATCACTGTGGTGCCCTCAGGGCCCTTGGGTGGCTTTAGTTGGTCATGTAGCCCAAGAGGATGTGCTGCTCCCAAAGAAAGCTCATGTAAAATGAGCAGAAGATTGACTTATCTGCATTTTACAGGAAGCGGAGGCATTGCAAGCCATTTCCTTGCAGCTTGAAGACTTGTGGGAGTTTCCCTGCTCAGCTGCTTGTAGGCAGGAAACTTTCATACCCAGCTGGATATCAGACCCTCTCCAAACCTCTGTATCGCCTCCTGCTTTTCTCCGTCTGTGTTGTGCTCTCAGCAGGGAGAAGCTGGCACAGGGAAGGGATGTGCTCCTGCCAGGGCATTGCATGTGCAGTGTGTGCCTTGCCCTCCTCTGGTGCAGCCTGGCTGGTGGGAAGCTTTGCCAGTTTTAATCACATTCTCTCTGCAGCTTGGCTTCTTCCCTCCTGCCCAGCCTGCAACCACGACTTGGTGGCCAAGGCATGAGCTCCCAGAGCTTGAGCTCAGCCCTTTCGGGTGCCGTTTGGGTAGGGGACAGCGGGGAGGGGTGAGATGGCGAGAGAGGCGAGCTCCCTCCTGGCAGCAGGCTCGGTTCTGGGAGCAGATCCCAAACTGCTGCCGCCACACCCGCGGGGAGACCGGGACACAGCAGAGCTCGGTGACTCAGACACGTCTGCCCTGGGCTGGGTTGACTCGGCTCTTCCCCTTGCACACAGTTTTGCCCTTTTTAAGAGGAAACATTAGCAGTTATTTCTAGCAGCAGAAACTCCCTGATTTTTTAGCCTACCTTTCTTGGGAGCGTGTATTTTTTTTTATTATTATTATTTTATTTATTTATTTATTTTTTACTGTTTGACAGTTATTTTTCCTCAGTGTTCAAGTTTGTAAGCCTTTTTCTGGGCTGAACGTAGTTGTGCATTGTAGTTACATGTAAAATATGTGCATCTCTTTTATTTTTAGGACTTCGGAGTTTTAGACTTTGTGAAAGTTTTTAATTCAGGCTGTCCTGTTGGTCTTTCTAAAACACCGGCTGAACTGGAAAGGCACTTAAGCAACTTAAATCCAGCACAGCTGCCACATAAACAGCTCTCTTCAGAAACAGTCCTTGTCAAGGCAAGAAAGGAGATCCCTAACCTCGTTGTCCCTTTCCTCTGTAGGTCCACCTTCCATTCGCTGTAGTTGGCAGCACCGAAGAAGTGAAGATTGGCAATAAGATGGCCAAAGCCAGGCAGTACCCCTGGGGCGTTGTGCAGGGTATGTTACTGAAATCACAAATGAGTCCTTGTCATCTTCTCTCTTTCTAACAAAAGGTGCAGTGATCTCTGAATGCCTCTTATCAAAATCGGTCTTGAGAAAGCAAGATTGCCATTCTGTCTTCTCTGTGAAAACAGGGCTTTGCAACCTAATGCTAGTTTTGGAGGGGATGGGTGGGGTTCAACGTGGCCACTTGCTTTGGGAAAGATTAGGGTAACCTCACTAGGAGCTGTTGAATCTCTAATTAAAAAATAATAACCCTTCTCTATTCCATATGCTTTTCTGCCAGCGATAAAGTGTGAACAATGGGGAAGGCTGGGGCAGCCAAGTGGGTTGGACTTGACACAGAAGCCAGCATACAAACATGCAGCTGGGGGACTTTTCCAGGGAGGGGAGCAGGTGCTCTGCCCTGCCAGCTTGGAGTGGGAGCAGAGCTAATTCAACACTGACTGCTTGGTGTATCTTTTCCTGGCATCCTGAAATGCGGACCTGTGGCTTGAGTATGCAATCCCCTCATAAAGTCAACTAAAAGCACCTTTGGAGAGCAAAGTTTGGCTCGGGCTGTGTTTGCAGCCCAGGCTGTACCAAAGCTCCCAAAGAACAGGCTGGTCCTTGCTTTCCCAACCAGCAATGGGAAGTAAAGCACTGAGACCGTGGTGGTCTGTTTGTGGTTTCAGCTGCACTATTCTATTGGAGAACGTCCCAGCAAGCTGCAGGGGAGCATCCACAGGACAATTCTGCAAAACTCGCCCAGTTTATCTCAGTAATACAATCTGACCCTGAAGCAGCTTCAGACTTTTTGTCTTTAGCTGTGTACGCCATGGGGTAATACTGGAGGTAACTGGCAGTTAGGAAAGAAGTTAATAGGTTTGCTAAGTCTTGTGCTCGACATGTGTCTTGCTGGGTTCTTGCTGTTCCCAGGAACTAAGACCAGATAGTCTAAGAGATTTAGTTGGGTACTAGAGGGACTATGAAGATCTGGTCCTGAATTGTCCCTTTCCTCTGAGACAGCTGCTCTGATCTGAGGGGGAGCAGCTGGAGTGCTCTGCTGGGTCCCCAGAGGCATACTGCAGAGCTATCTGCTAGCAGCAGAGCTGACTGCTGCTTGTGGTTGTATCCTAAAAAGAGAATTTCCACCCCTTATTTTTAAGCATACCCAAACTGTGTGCAGCCTTCTGGCCGCAGACCCCTCTAGGCTGAACAGCTTGCTCTCCCAGGAGCTGACCAGGGCATACCAAGCCGTGTTCTCCATAGAAATGGTTATGAAAGCATGATTATAGCATCTCTGCCCGGGTCTTCTCATATCCTTTGTTTCCACCATGGCCACAAGCAGAGTTTCTGCTGCCTGCCTGGGCCCCTATTGGTGGCTTACATTTAGAATGGATTGGAGTGGGAAGTGCAATCCCGTGTCCAAATGGGTCGTCATCACCTTACTGGTGCAGGGCTGCACAGAGGCAGCAGCTCTGTGACAGATGGGAAACACAGGGATCTTGCAAATCCACTGAAAGGCCTTGAACTGATGCCTGTGTTTGGCATGGGGTGTTTTCACCCCCAGTTCAGCAAGATGTTTTGGTGCAGCTTGTCTTGGAGCTGTACTTGTGAGCTTGAAAACCTCTCAGGCTTGCTAAATTGGGGCCTGGGTCCAGGGAAATGGGGGACTCTTCTTTGTTCTCTTTGTGGATGGTTTGTCTTGTTTGCAGTCGAAAATGAAAATCACTGTGACTTTGTGAAGCTGCGGGAGATGCTGATCCGAGTGAATATGGAGGACTTAAGGGAGCAGACACACACCCGACACTACGAGCTGTACAGGCGCTGCAAGCTAGAAGAAATGGGATTCAAGGACACGGATCCAGACAGCAAGCCTTTCAGGTAGGAAAAGATAACTTAGGCCTTGAACAGCCAGAGAGCTGGGAGGTCTTCAGGATGCCAGCATTTGCATGGACTATGGAGGGAATAGCCATGGTCACTTAAAGCAGCCAAGATCTGAAGCGTGGCTGGGAAGTAAGACTTTGAGCAATGCAATCCTGCCCCCAGGGCTTATGCTTTGTACAGGAAATACACAGGAAAGGTTTGGCTGGTTGACAAAGCCAATTCTTGCCTTAATGCTTTGAAAATGTCTGCAGCCATGTAGGAGAGCTGTACGTGCTTTCTAGAGCCTGGAAGATGTCACAACAGTGCTTGAAGGCAGTGGTTTTTGAGAGCAGGATATGCCCCATTTCAAGAAAACCTGTAACCTGGGAATTTAGGAAGAAATACATGTCCACCAACCTTTCCGCATCCTGTGTTACTTAAGTTTATTGATTTTCTTTGCACCCTTTGAGCTCCCCATGCTCAGTCACATCAAATGTAAACTGCTGGCTGGGACTTGCAAGGCCTGTCAGTCTGTCTCCTACCTGTTCTCCATCAGCTGGTACTAAAAGGTGCCCAAAGGAGTGATTTCTAAACAGTCCTCCAGTGGAAAGCAGTTTCTTACTGGTCTTTGCAAACTGAACTAGCTGTCCATGTTTGAAACTGTCCACTGCTCTTCTGGGCAGAGAGGCTGCTGTGATGCAGAGCCTGCCAGGAGGATTGCTGCTGTCTCCAGGTTTCTTTGTGTTCTCAGCATCATGGAAGGGGGCATGTTTTTGTAAGACATGGTAAGAGCTGGTGTGTTGGTCTGCAACCACGTCTTGTGGGCATGCCTGACTGGGAACAGTTAACACTCCAGCTTAAAAATGCCAAGTTTTCAGGAATAAAGCTCATGTTGGAGTTGGAAAGCTGATTTTTGGAAAGCAAATTCCCCAGGAACTTCTGATGGTTTCTGCCCCTGGAACAGGGCAGATTTTGTAATCATAAGGTGATGTGTTAGTGCCCCCTTTCCTCCAATGTAGACTCATCTGTGTTTTGCTGCCAGCTCACTCTGCCAGGTACAACAGCTGGGTTTTAAAAGTGCATCCAGTGCAGCTGTGTCTGTGCTGAGATGAAGCCGACTCATGCATGTAGGTTAGTCACCCAAGGGAAGATCCTGAGATAAATGTTATTGTTGACTCTCCTAGGGTTTTCCACAGCTGGAGCAAGGTGCCGTGTGAAGACAGTGCTATGGTCTGATGCTTGAGGTTTGGCTTGCTGCTAACTACAAAGTTTAAACCACCTCTGACAGCTTTATTGGTCCAAAGCCCAAGTCATTAGCCAGGAACATCATCTGTGTGGGAATTTGGGAGTGAATATTTGTTTTCTTCCTCTGTTTCCTGTTCCTCCCCACCTTTTCCCCAATAATTTCCACCATCCCCACTCCCCCTGCCTTAGCAGCATCCCATGCTCCTCTCTGCCCCAGGGGAGAGGAGTCAGGATTACTTAAGTATCTTTGCATTGACACTGGTTTATCTCTGTAGCACCCCTGCACGTCAGGAATTGACATGCCAATCCCTGAGATGGCAGACATGCAGCTGGCTTGTGCAGATCACCACAGATGCAATTCATCTCGGATGTTCAATGGGGAAAAACCAGGTGGGCTCCAGAGCAGAAGGCTGAGCTGGGGGCCTCGTGCTCCTGTTTCTGGAAAACAGCAGTCCATGGAGAGCAGAGCAAACTCTGTGCCACAACACAGAGTTTGCTTCAGTTCAGGGTTTGATTTGTGACTGCTGAGGCTATGCAGCTGCATTTCTTTTGCAGTGGAGAAACTGTGCTGAGTTCTGTTACTGAGCCCAAGTGTGAAGCTTTATTGGATTTCCTTTCTGGAGAGCAATGGCTTAAGATGGGCTCAGCCCTTCCCTTCCAGGAATCTGAGGAATTTCCATTACTTCCTGTGCACGAGGCCTCTTTTGACCAAGCTATAAGTAGAAAGGAAATGAAAATGTACAGAATTTCTCCATCTGGTACGTGCTAGTTCAGAACAGTTCACTCTGGCTGCCTCCTCCCTCCAATAAACAAACAGAACCCCTGAACCCAAGCTGTTTGGCTGAGGCTGATGTATGTCTGAAATGAGGGGAACAGGAGGTTTGGTTCTCTATTCTTCCTGAGACCAGCAATCAAAGCCATGCTTTTCCTCCTGGTACTGGGAGACCACTGCTCTTCAGCCAATTTGCACCAGGGAGCCATTCATAAATCTCAGGGTGAGCTTGGCAAAAGACCCCAGCAAACTGTTGATGCTCTGTGGGCGTTTGCATGAGGTGTGCAGAAAGGAAGCTGGTGGTGGCAGCGAGGCCGACCTTGCTGGCAGACCCCACACAGCTCATCCTGGCTGCAGGAGGGGAAGAGGGAGCCCTGGGGAGCAGGACCATAGGTTTTTGCTGTGTGAAATGGGGTCCTCCACTGCACAGAGCCCCCTCTGCTGACCCACGTCCATTGTGGGCTGGTTTCTCTGTTCTGGTCAATTTTCTCAAAATATTTTTTTTTTTTAAATATATTTACAAGAACATCCTTCAGTGTGTGTGTGAGGGGATGTATGCTGGGGAATGCAGATGCTCTTGTAACCCACGTTTGTATGTTTGTGTATTTAAAAAGCAAATTCCCTTGTCATCTGTGTCTGTGAGAAGCTGTAGGGATCCCAGTTGGTTTGGACTGTTATTCCCCAGGGCTGGAAGTGTTTTTTCATATGCAGCCTGGAGTTGCCAGGCCAGTTTCTCTGTGAACATAGCTTCTCTGGAAGTCAGAGTCACTTCAGTAGAGATATAGACTTTCTGGCTTTAGGTTCTGGCAATTGTTTGATTGAAGCTGGGATTAGCATTTAACCTGGGAAAATTTAACAGCAAGCCTCTGCCCTGGCTCTTGCAAGCCTTTTTCTGCTTGCCTATCACCTCGCATTGCAGTGTTGGAAGTGAGCGTTGCAAGGAAAGGTTTGCAGTGCAGGATACAACTCGCAGCATGCAGAGCTTTCCCTTTCAGTCTGCAAGGCTCTGCTGCTCCCTAGGACAGGATGTCAATAACTGCAGATTGCATTTCTGGGCACCGAGCAGCAAAGACTAATCCGCACTGAGAGTTTTCCTAGGCTCCAGCCAGTCCCTTCAGAAGGGTTTATAAATGGAAGTTGTAATGTCCGCAGTCAGAGGATTATCTGTTGTGACTGGAGCGGTTCTTAAATGAGTTCAGAATCCGAAGATGCCTCTCGCTCTGTTCTCACATGAAAAGATTTCTGTGATCTGTACAGTGAGTCTTTTTGGTTCGTTGTCTAGGAAGCTGCTGTGCTCAGCTGGAATCGTGGGGTTACTTCACAGTGACAGGTGCTATGTAATATAAGAGCAGCTCCAGGTGGCTCCTCAGTGGAGTATCTTAAGAGGAAATCCAAGTGCCCATGAATTAGAAGTGTTAGCCCAACACTTGAGTCTGTGTGTCCAGTTTTGTTCCCCAGTTCAAAGAAAAAAATATAACCACAGACTAGGAAAGACAAACCCTTGGTTTTAATTGGATTAAAATGTCCCACTGGCCCAGTGGTTAACACATTCCTTAGGTGCATGCGTTCAGCACATCTCTCTGATAGCAGTGGCATTTTCACTTAAAAAATGCAGTTTCAGAGAAGCTTCTTGGGGAAGTAGTTATCATTCCCTCACTATCGTAACAGCTAAAATACCCAAATCCATGTAAGGAATAAAATGAAAAGGAATTTGGCATCCAGATTTCCTACGAGGCCCTGAAAATCTCAGAGGTGCATGGACAACATGTTTGTGTCCCAAGTATTTGCTGCGATATCTCAGTGCTGGGGAAATAAAGGAATGTGAAGAAGTAGAGGGGGGAATAAAGGAATGAAGGAGTCAAGTGGTGTGGTTATTTGGAGCAGGAGTGCTGCCAGGCATTTGCAAAGACTGTCTCCCTTGAGAGTTAAAGCAGGAAGAAAGGTCTCCCAAGGTGGCTTTATCTTAATAAAGCTCTTAGTCTGAATCCATTAGCAGTGAATAGAGAAAGTTAATTTTGCTTAGTGTCAACATCATGTTTAATGAACTACGTACAGCCAGATTTTGCTCTCTAATATGCCTGTCTCCGCTCGACAAACCTTGCACTTCAAATGAAGAGATTCAGGACAAACATCATGAGAAGCAAGAAGGAGTGAATCAAGCAGGTAACAAACTGTGCTAGCATCGGAGGTTGCTTATGTAGTGGCTGTATATTTTGGAGGACAGGCATCCTGCCTGCTGAGTGATTTACAGGATCCTTAACAGTGTGCTCATTTTTGCTTGCTGGTTTGCACCCCCGCTGCCACCGCTGTTGCTGCCATCTAACAAGATAGGACAGGTTTCTGTGGAGGGGTTCACACCTTCCTTGCAAGTCAGGGACCTCTGGTGACGTTTTGTGAAAGGACGATGCGGTAAGATCACCAAAGGCTGGAAACTCATGACTCTGCATGAAACATAGCTCTAACTCTTTGTTTTTTTTTTCTGTGTTTTGACAGTCTCCAAGAGACTTACGAAGCAAAGAGGAATGAGTTCCTGGGTGAACTCCAGAAGAAGGAGGATGAAATGAGGCAGATGTTTGTCATGAGAGTGAAGGAAAAGGAAGCAGAATTGAAAGAAGCCGAGAAAGATGTGAGTGTATTGTAACTCAGAGGGTTGTGTGTGAGAGTTTGAGCTGGGATTTTTCCAAGAGAGCCCTGAGGATGTGGGTACCTAGATTCCAACATCAAGCCTGAATGAAAAGGGGCTTGCCAGGCATAAACAGTTTGAGGGAGCAGATATGGACTTGGTTCCCAGTTCTGCCATGGGCTTGTGGTGTGACCTCATCACACAAGCACTGTGCCCATAAAGTGGGGCAGGAGTATTCCCTGGTTTTGAGCATCTGAAGGAGGATATGTATCTTTAAGCCTGTGGGAGGTGCTGCAGTGACAGAAACAACTGCTGTGGCTGTGTGCTTCCACAGAAATGCCAGCCTTGCTGCGTCATAGGAGTTCTCGCTGCTCCTTCATCTCTTCATTTCCACCCAAAGGAGAGAATGTTTGCTTCTTGAAGAAACATTGATTTGCAGCTCTCCAGTTGTGCTGCAACCTGTGCTGCCCGCTAGCAGTCACTCCTGTCTAGAGACTTTCAGCACATAGGTGAAGACTCCCCAGAGGGCAGTATATCCAGCTCAGCAGAGTCCTGGAGGGATGTGACAGAGCTCTCTGAGAGCTGCTCTACTGTGATTTGCTCAGTGCGTATGAGCTGATGCTGTGGGCCAGGGAAAACACAGACATCTTGCCGGGGGAGGCAGCTGTTTATCGGGCCTCAAGGAGAGACAGAGAAGTGCCCCAGTAAAGAGGATCACCTTGACTGGCTGTGGTTTTTTTTGCATTGTATGAGCATGAGAGAGTCCAGTAGGAACAAGGCAATGAGGGATGGAACATGGGGCTTGGAAACAGGGAGAGACCTGTATTCCTATGGCAACTTAAATCCTTCCTCTGTGTGTGTGTGTTCATTGCATTTTTTCACGAGGGCAGATTTTTCTTGGGGGACAGGTCAGTGACTTATCAACTCAGTGAGGCCCCATTGCTAGTGGGACCACTTCAGGCATTGTTTTCTGTTGTTGGGGTAAAACATTCTTCCCTTCCCCTCTAATTCTTATTTTCTCTGCCCTGGCAGCTCCATGAAAAGTTTGACCATCTAAAGAGGACTCACCAAGAAGAGAAGAAAAAGGTGGAAGACAAAAAGAAGGAGCTTGAGGAAGAGCTGAACAACTTCCAAAAGAAGAAGGCAGCAGCTCAGCTATTACAGTCACAGGCTCAGCAGGCAGGTTCTCAACAAACCAAGAAAGACAAGGACAAGAAAAAGTAAGCGGATGTCACCCACATCCTTTGTAGGGCTTATTACAGTTTGGGGGGTTTTTTTTTCTTTCTTGCTGCATGTCTGTATTTGCTTTTCCCCATTACCAGACTGGAAACTGGGCTTTTACCAGCCTGATCAAATAAAATATTTTTTTCTAAAGGGTGGGCCAGGGACATGATCTTAATTTTTTTTTCCAGAAGAGTACCTTCAAATTTTGTCAAAGTCTGACTGAAGTCTGACTGGTATGGGAGAGCAATCAGATAGTGGAGGTTTGACCCATGATCTGTCCAGCATCTTCTGGAATAGCTCTGGGTTGTTCTGAATGCAGATTTATCTGCCTGAGCCAAAATTAAAAAGGGGTCTTAACCCATTCCTCCTCTCACCCAACAGTAGTCCACAGTTCCCATTCTTTAAGGTTATAGTTGTAAGTAGAAGTAGATCAGAAACCAAAACCGCCATGTTATTTTGACATGGAAATCTTAGTGCCAAAAGTGAATACATTGAAGCTTGCTTTAAAGATGAGAAGTTTTCTTTGTTTTTTAAAAAAACAAGCAACTATTATGGTACCGTAACTGCAGGTAAATGGCATTTGTACTTGTATCGAGTTGACGTTATAAGCTAAGAAACCCCCCATACCTTTCAGTAAAGATAATAGCACTGTTTTCTACTATTTTATATTTGTATACTAGGAGTATAATCCTCTACCCTCTGATATTTCTGCAATTTCAGTAGAAACCGAGCGTATCTGTAGACAGTCCCTCCCGTGGTCAGCACTGGGAGGCAGGATTTTCAGATGTGCTCAGCGTGGACCTAACTCTGCTTCCATTGAAACTGGAGGAACATTGCCATTGATTTGGGCTCAGAGTTAAGTCCCTGCAGAGCTTTGCTGAAAACCTCTCGATTGATCCAAATTGGTGTAATCTCTTTCTTGCAGCCTGTACTTGGAGATGGCTATGTTTAGTTTGCTTACTAGTGCAAAAGTCTCATATTTATTACATGATACTGGCTAGTTCACCATCTTTAAAAAGCAGAATACAACATCTACTTGGATGTGGTATGTAGAGTGAAGCCAGATAAACATTGCAGAGGTGAAGTAGACTGCACAGCTTGTTTGTATAGTGAAGCAAAACAGCTTACTGTACAGAGGCTGTTTTGAAGCCTCCTGTTGTAAATTCCATCCACTTTTTCCATATCCAATAAGGGGATACTTTGTGCAAGTCTTTTCTGGGTTATTTGTGATAACGGCGCTAGTTGATAACTGCAATCAGGAAAGCTGTAAAGATGCTAATACAGCCAGTCTCACTGGGAAATACTTCTTTCTTCAATCCACACACAAAAATGACAGTTCCACACTTAAGAGCCATGATCAAGTGTGTTTAAGTCAACTGTGGCAGAGTAACCTTCTTGAGTAACACTAAGCTGTAACCCTTGAAAGAACCAAAACACTGGCAGGAATGTGATACAGACACTTCTGTCTCCCTTGCTAACCTGAGGACTTCAGCCAACCCTGAGCTGTCTCATAGGGTGGGCCTGTGAGGCTCTGCTGCACTGCATGTATACCAATATATTTTTATAGTTGGGGAAGTTACACAGATGCTTACTGTACATCCCCTGTCTCTACTACTGGGTTGGTGGCCATTATTCATTGGTTCTGCCCCTACTTTCCTCTGCGGAGGGAGGGGTGGGCCTCAGGCTAGTTCCTCAGCTGATGTAAATTGATGTAGCTCCTATGGAGCCGTGCTGCTTTATGCGAACTGAGAACT
Organism: Nettapus auritus; assembly: GCA_011076525.1. Lineage (NCBI taxonomy): Eukaryota > Metazoa > Chordata > Aves > Anseriformes > Anatidae > Nettapus > Nettapus auritus. The sequence continues at coordinate 51,450,434 of CM021768.1, read as the reverse complement.
TGGCCTTCGGCACCCACTGAGTTACGTAGAGTGGTTGTGTGCTGCATGCTCTGCTTGGTTAACAAAATCATTACAGACTGACCAGTGGTATGCCGAACTGTGGAATAAGTGTCTGGCAGCTGTTGTCCCAGCATGCTGACACTCCATTCCGCGACGGTGCCTCTGAATCGGATAGGTTGAAACGCCATCTTCTCTCACCTGAGAATTCAGATGTGGTGGCCCATTTTCTAAACACAATAGAAAATTTCAAGACCCATTTTCTTATCTCAAACAGAGTCGTTAGTTAAATATTTTTTAAGAACTCTGCAATCCATTTTTTCCACCTCTGAGATACGAGAGTAGTATGAAATGGTTGGGGAAGTTTTGTAACTTCTGGTAGCCACGGTTACCTACTGTTTGCTTCTGTGAAGTTGGGTGGTACAAGCACAGTGTTGTGGGTGTGATTCATTGACGTTTCTAGCGGCTGTGACAAACAACACCGTTTCTGCTTTGCTGATGCATTTACAGAAGTCCAGTCATGAGGAACATGCACATCTGTAAGCAGCGTGCCCTTTCAGTGTCACTCCAGACCAGGTGCAGCAACTGCTTCAATGGCTCTGTAGTGTCTGAATAACTAACGGAAGCTTTAAAGGGAAATGCTGATGCTTCTGCCTTGTAGCACATCCTGGTTTTTCTAAGGCTTTTGTGTGCGTCAGCTCAGGCAGCAGGAACAACTGCAGGCCTAGGGCAGAAGCTCAGAGTGCATTTATTTTCTTTACCTGGCCAGACAGGAGATCCCCAGAACAACAGCCGGGCAGGGGCACGCAGGTGGGATCGCAGGCACTGATGAGCTCAGTCCATGCTAGAGGACTGCTGACCTGCTGTTTACACCTGCTTATCGAGAGTCCGTGCAGGTGTGGGTTTACCACCCTGCTGTCATCCTCAGTGTGCTTTAGTCTTCTCCATACCAAAGCAGGGAGCCCAAGCATGTCCCCTGAGCACCTCCAAGTCTACCAAACACCTATGTTAGCTATGCACAAATGTGCTACTTGTCAAACACATACAAGATAAACAGCAAGAGTCGTGGTAGGTGTTTTCCTGTGCTGCTGCTTTCCAGGCTTCATGTATTCCCAGCTGCAAGGTCACTTGAGCCTATTTACAGTCCTTCTCAACAATCTTCTGTTTTTAACACTTTTCCTACTGCATTCCACCCCCTTTGCTCAAGAAGGGGCTAGCAGTGTGGGGCAGGGTAACGTACAGAGTCATGTAATAACATAAAGGAAAAGGAATTAACATATAAACGTACGATGTTCTCAATGAGATGCACCACACATCATGTCAGAGACTCAAACCACTCAGCTAACCAGGCATTGCCAGTAGATGGTTTCTCTGCATGCATTAAGTCCTGGAGCTGTTGAATGTCATCCTGCACACTAGCTGGCTGTGTTGAAGCAGCACATGCCTTCAGCCTTGTGACAGCTTTAATGATGTTGAAGGAGGTAGTACATCACAAATCGATGCTGTGAGGTTCCTTGGCATACAGCAGGTACTTCCAGTTTTAAGGCAATTGACTTGTCCATTTTAAAACTTGTGTGGGGGCAGATGCCAGGTGCTCTATATTCACTACTTGGAGAGAATAACAAGGAGGAGTTGGTTACAGTAAAGGCCAAACCCAAATATTTACCTATTGATCTTGGGGAAATATATCCAGGGTAGGTGCTTGTAGTACAAGTCAACAAAGCATGTTGAGCCAAACCATGGTAAGAAAGGAAAAACAGGGGTGTCATCTCCTTCCAGTAATGCATTTACAGTTGCTCCAGATTCTTCAGCCAATATTCCTCTAGCCTTGGTGGCTTTAGATGATGTAACTGCTCACACAGACTGAAGAGCTATGGCTTGTACTTCTTCACATTGAACTTCAGTTCAATGGTTTTTTACAACACTAATGATGTTGTTTCATTGCTGTCTACCCTAGATATAAGGCATGGGTATTTGTCATAGGTACCTGAATTATAAGAACTCAAGAATCTGATATTAACAGAGGATGTAGAATAAGGGGAGAAGTTGGAGTACTGAACCATACTGCATTCTCAGGGTTTATTATATGAGTCTTTACGTGTAGACTAGTAGCTTGCAGTCCCACTGAACAATCATAGAGTCATTAAGGTTGGAGAAGACCTCTAAGATCGTCTAGTTCAATATTTAACCTAGTATTGAAGACCACCACTAAACCATGCTACTAGACACCGCATCTACATGTTTCTTGAAGACCTCCAGGGATGGTGACTCAACCACTTCCCTGGGCAGCCTGTTCCAGTGCCTCACAACCCTTTCAGTGAAGAAATTTCTCCTAATATTCTCCTAATATCCTAATTTCTCCAACCTAAACTTCTCCTGCAACTTGAGGCCATTTCCCCGTGTCTTATCACTTGGTTCTTGGGAGAAGAGACAGATCCCCACCATGATACAGCCTCCCTTAGGGTAATTTTACAAAACAGGTCTCCCCTGAGCTGCCTTTTCTCCAAGCTAAACAATCCCAGCTCCCTTGGCCAGTCCTCATAAGACTTGTTCTATAGACCCTTTGCCAGCTTCATTGTCCTTCTTTGGACACAAGATTTGGACAATCTGTCAGTGTAAACAATTCATACTTGAGGTGTTTTAATAGGATCATAGAACAAACAACTTTCTTCCTAGTCAATTGCTGCAGAGGGCATATTAATACTGCAAGACGTAGAATAAAAATTCTCCAATGCTGTAAAAGTCCCAGAAAAGTCTGCAGTTGTTTTACTGTGGTTAGTACAGGAAATTGCTGAACTGTTTGCTGTACCTTGTTTGGTAGTTTGCTAATCTGTCCATGCCAAACTGTTCTCCAAAATAGTACCGTAGTTCTAGGGTCCTCTGTTCTCTTTGGATTCATTGCCCAGCCTTGATTCTGTAAGTGCTCTTTCAGGGATTCAGCAGCTGTTTTGACTTCTTGTTGTGACTCTGCCACAATCAATAGATCGTTAATATAATGGTGAACAGTGTTGGTACCCAACCATAGTGCTACGTCAGCTACTGTCCTTTAGTGGCAAATAGTGGGTCTGTGTTTATATCCCTGAGGCAGTATTTAGCAAGTATATTGGTTTTGTTGCCAGGTGAAGGCAAACTGGTCTTGGCTGTTTGAAGCAAAGGCTATCGAAAAGAAAGCATCAGCAGAATCGATCACCACCTTGCAGGGCTGTGAATTTTTGCTATTTTTTCTACGATAGTAACCACATCTGAATTTGTAACTGCAAGTAGAAGGGCGGCTTTATTCAGTTCTCTATAACTTACAGGCACTCTCCGAGTGTCATCAGATTTTTCAAACAGGCCATGTAGGAATATTAATATCAGGCATGGTTTCTGTAATGATTTCCACTTGTTGAAGTGCCCCTGAATGGTTTGAGTGGTTCCCTCTCCCACCCTCCCCATCAATACCCAAAATATATTCTTTAATTGGGGCGATTGACAGCATTGTTGCAAATGGATTTATCCTGTTGTTAAATTAGCAGTAGGTCAGAGGGACAGGGTGGGATGTCACCCCAGTATGCAGATCTGTGATGTGGCTTCTTTGTTGTTAGTATTACTGTGTAATACAGGAACTTCAGCTCCAATATTCCCCAGAGCTACCACATGTAAAACCCCTCCAGACCCACACTTCATAATTAAAGGAACATAGGGACACGCCAGTCCCCTTCACCATAAGAGGCTGCCACGGCAGCAGTTCTAGGGGACCTGTCAAACCTTCATTTCTGCTATTTTGGCATTTGACAGGTAGTGCTTTGCTTTGAGGTGGCAGACAAAGTGCAGGGGAGGCTTTTCTTTTTTTTTTTCTTTTTTTTTTAATTAACATTTGCCATCAGCGAAGCATTTCTGATGTTGTAATCCTGTTTATTTCTGATAGTGGGACACCGGCTTGCACAAGATCATCCTGCATTTGTTTCCTCATGACCTGTGATGCAACTCCTTTTAGTTTTGCCTCCTTTCCTTTATTTACCACCTGCACAGATGGTCCTGAAGTTACAGTCCCAGTTTCCCTCAAGGAAGTTGCTAGGGTGGCTACATTATACCAGCAGTCAGGAGTGCTACTGATAATCTAAGGTTTCAGTGAAGCAGGCACCCCTGCCCCTCTCAAAAGCTGCATTTTGGTACTTTTTGTTACTGCTACCCTGTCTGGGTTGGATCCCATAATTGCCACGAGCCATCACTATCTGTTCCACTAAACTAATACCATTGTACACCAGTTTCTGAGCGCTGATACTAATTCAGAAGATTCTGCTTGTGGTATTAAAACTGCTGCACATGACCACTGATAGAATGTAGGTGCAGTAATATCCTGCCAGTCAGGATCCCTGGTATTTTATAAGTGACCATATCCTTATTGTATCTGATCATCACTGGCTATAGGGCTTAAGAGATCTTTTTCACCCATTAATAAGAGGATAGATGCAGCACTGCTATCCCAAGCTCACAAAACCCATGCCAGCATGCCTTCCCTCACTCTTTTGCTGATAGATCTCTAAAAATTCCCTAAAGTCTTTCAGGGACTTCCTTGCCGATCTTCCGACCTCAGCCCACCCTCCTTGCCAATCTTCTGCTTTTAGCCCATTCCCCCCGCCAAAGCTTTAAATTTCTCCCTGTGCTCTAGTGCCAAGCTGGGGTTTGGGTAGGCAAGGCTTTCAGCCTTTCTTAGTGCTGACGTGCACTGTGGTGGTGCTTGGGTAGTTGCCGCGGGAAATCCTTGCAATATACAGTCTTTGTCACCTCCCTTAGGAAGTATTTCATGGGAACACTTCTTTCCCAAGGTGGGATCTGATTTCTCCAGCTTGGACAACAGAGACTTTCCACCGAGCTGTACAAGCTGGAGAGAAGGCTCAGGGCCAAATCTGCTGCTGGCCTGATCCCATGAGGGAGAACCTGGCCCTGTTGACTTCCAGGCTACCTTTGCAGGAACAAGCTGTCTTCTACCTTTTTTTTTTTTTTTTTCTACTCAATTTCTCAGATTCCTGTACTTTTATGCTTTTTTCATCTTAAATTGGCCTGATGACTGAGAAGCGTGCTGTTTTCAGGGCAGCACATCTGTGTGCCTCAGATCCACACTGACCGTAGTACAGACACGTACTCAAGTTCTTTCCTGCCTCTGAGCATGCTGCCATAATTTCGGGATGGGACCATGCTTCAAACCCCAAAATCTGGAGTTGGTTCCTGACAAAACCTTTTGAAAATAGGAGCAGCAAATGGCCTGTTGCCTGTTGTTTGGTAGATCCCCACGTGCATGTCTCAACATGTGGCGTTGGGTTAATCGCTCATCCTCAGCCCGCCTAGGAGCCAGGACCATCTGTTTGGGCTCTGTTTCTTTCTTCTAGAAACCAGATGGAAAAGCTATTTTCTGGCTTTATTGAAATATAATTTCCAGTCCAGTGTTGACTCTCTGGCTGTCACGGGCCATGCTTAGTCCCAGAGCGATCCCTGATCTATCACATGGCTATAACGTATATGTCAGGGCCTGGCCCAACACCCTGTTAAAAGAAGGTTTTCATGATGTCTGAAGGATCTGACTTGGGCTTGAAAACCCATATTTGGTGAAGTGCAGGGAGACCTCATGGTGCTCAGCTTTGAGCTATCTGCATTTCAGAAAAGTCCAGGCACAGCTGTCTGCAACAGAGACCACGTTCACACGATGAGAACTGGACATCTGCAGTCATGTCCCCCTGCAATACTACTTCTGAAAAAAAAAAAAAAAAAAAGCATTAAGGCTCCAACTGCGTGCTTGCATGGTTGGTTGTTCCATGCTTCTTCTCCCTTAGATTTTTTTTTGAGATTTTGCTTGTCACACAGGCTAGAGTACAGCTCAGTCGGGAGGTTCAATTTCTTTTTAGCTCTGTAATTCATCTGCATGCCCACCCACCATAGCAGGTTGCAGGTGTTGGCTCTTCCAGCTTTCCTTGATTTTTTTTTTTCCATTTTGGGTTCTGTTATCGCTAACTTTTTTTTGTCCTTTTTTTTTTTTTTTTTTTTAACTTGCAGTGCAAGCTTCACATAAAGCCTGTCAAGCCAAGGATGTTCCTGCATTCACCTGCTTTTGCAGTAATGTGTCTCTGCCATCTGGTTTTTGTTTTTGTTTTTTTAATATGAATAACTATTAACTCATCTAATAACATAGTGGGAACAAGAAGGAAGAAGGGTTGGGTACAGGACTGTGTGCCTCTGGAAATTCCAGGCGGGTGGGGGTGGAAGCAAAACGATACCATGTATTTTCCTGGGCAAAACCAGCAGCGATAAATCATTTTTGGCACCAGATCTGAACTGAGAGTCGGGGCTGGAGGTCAGCAGCTCCGGGTGAGTGTCATTGTGCCTACCTAGCTCTTGAAGGGCTGGCTGCCATAGCCCTGTGCTGAAGGGGTCCCTGATCCACAGAAACCAGCCTCAGGGATTTATTGCTGTCTGAGGGTTACAGCTGGGTTCCTGCTGTGGCTAAACCCTGGTTTAGTCCAACCCATATCCCTTCAGGATCGAGTGTGTTAGAGCAAAACTTGTCCTGCTGTTGGGTGGGAGGGAGGGGGGTATGTGTGTGTAGATAACAAAAGTTTAACTGACCTTGCATGCCATTACATTTGCATGTTTTTTTTATTATTATTATTAAGTACTGTTTTTGTTGTCTGACCAGAATATAATATTAGTTGGCCTGAGTTTGTTGTCATGTGCTGGCATATTTTTACAGCCACCCTTCCAGGTCAGTGTAGAGTCTGCTTGCTGAGTGCTGCGGTGGGAACTGAACAGCGCTGCAGGTGCCTGGAACAGGGACCATTTCTCATTCCTGCTTTCCGTGCATTACTTCCCTGACCATAACCTCTGAAACCTCACTTAAAATCGTGCCAGGTTTCCAGTTTGCATGGTCTTGGCAAGACTTAGCAGTGCTTAGGGAATCAAATGCCCAGGCAGAGGAAGGCGTGTTCCCTTCAACATCCTCTTGTTGCTTTCAGGAGCATTCCTGCTCACATGTAAATACAGACCCGCATATTTATAACATCCAGCTTTTCAAGTCAAGGGAATCCCATTTGATTGGCCAAATGCTGGTTAACATGAAAGGTTCGGATTAGAATCTCCATCCCTGGAGCAACCAGGGCAGAAAATGTGCTGCATGCCTAGGATGACTGCCCCATTGCCTGAAAAGCATCAGAAAGATAACACCTCAAACCCTGGGGAACTTTGCACAACAGGTTAAAATCTGGGAGAAGTGCTTTTTCCAGACATGGATTCATGTTGAGGAGAGGCCAGAGGTTTGCTAAACCTAAAAGTGACTTGGGCTACTCACACGGATGGACAAAGCAGCCAAGGAGAGAGAGGGTGCCCGGACATATTCCCTGTGCACCCTTCCTGCCATGGGGACAGTGTCCCTTTCACATATCCCTTGAAAAGTGCAAATGAGATATCTAACGTAAGCCAGGCTTTGCTCTTTGGCCAGCATGGTGTGGAAATCGGTCTGTTTAATGTTTTATTTTCTATGCCATTGCTTTTCGGACAGAGTCTTTCCCTTCCTACCCAAGAAGTGGCGAGCCATGCTTACCCTATGACTGCTGGATTTCTTTCTCTTCTGCTGATGTACTGCCAGCATTTCACTGCTCCTAGCTAGGTAGTCTCCTGTTTCTTTCTGTAAAGCACTCCTAAAAATAGCTCTCTCCACTTAAGTCTCACACACTGCAGCTTGTTTCTGGGATGAAATTTCTTGACTCTCTGAATGCTTTTTTGTGTGTTTGGTTTTTTTTTCAGTCAGAATTATCACTTTTCTGGAGTTTTGGGTGGGGAAATGTGTTTGGGTTTGGCTTTTGGGTCTTTCTGCTTTTTAACCCTCACTGTCTAAACATGGCTTTGGGAAGAGGATATCTAAATAGAGTGTCTTGGATAGACGGCAAAAATCAAAGATGAGCAGTCTGGAAATATAGTTGTCTCTTTTTTTTTTTTTTTTTTTTTTTTTTTTTCTCTTCCAGTCATACCTCCTAATCTTATCCCTGATCTTATCAACCACAATGTGCTTCCATCAGGTTAAGTAGGTTTTCTAGAAGGTCATTTAGCAAAATGAAACTATGGTTCTTGTGGCTTCTGTCAAACCTAACTTTAAAACCTTGAGTTATCAAGGAAGAAATCTGTTTGCTGGCATGGATTTTTTACGATCCCATCATATGCTCCTGTCTCAAGCCTGAATGCTTGTGGCAATATGTTTTGCTTCAGCTGTCTCTGTGCATGTCCTCTTTTTAATCACCAGCATTTTGTGCCAAGTAAAAAACTTATTTTTAATGTATATTTGTCCTGCTTCATTTAACAGCCTTTCCAAGGGATGTTTGGCAGGGGAGATCAGCTGAGTCTAGCCATTTTTCTTTTCTGACAAAAAGCCATGGCCAAGAACATTCATGTATTTTTGGTTGGGTTTCTTCCTCCAGCAAAAACCAAGCTGTTTCAGAGAAACTGGGAATAACCATAAACTTGGAGAAGTGAAAGGTATTGTTTTGTTTTCTTCTCCAAAGGAGGAGTTAATAATGACTTTTTTCTCCTCAAAACCCCGGGCCATGTTTAGCTGGTTATTGCTGCACTTCTTTCCTTTACTTATGCCTTTTTTCACAGTAGTCCGTGGTTCTGCATGGAGTAAATGATACTCTCAAATCTATTTGGATATGCTTTCACCTTTGCACGTAAGTACAGTAGTAAGAGACTCACCCTTTCTGCTCACTACTAACATGAGTAAACCAGGTGTGTTTTGCTGGGGACTTCTTTTAAGTCCACTTACGTACAAGTGGCATTGTTAAAACTATTTTAAAACTTCCTGTAATAACCTGCTTTCACTGAGATTTTGGGGAAAAAAAAATAGCCATAGGAACATGACATCCATCTGCTGTTGAATGTCTAAAGTTACCCTGCGTAGCTTCCCTGCACGCCTCAATCTTGCAAATCGGCTGGTGAAACTGGGGCTAGACGGCTGCACAGCTGCATTGCTCATGAAGCATTGCAAGCTTTAATGTGCCGTTAGACAACGATGATAACTAGCTGATGGTGCTGCATGTCCCTAAGTAGGTGGATTTCAAACCTGAGAGTAACACAAACTAGCAGGAAAGCACAAAGGCATGTGTGTTTCTGGGACGATGACGTTTTCTAGGCATGGGACCAACCCCAGAAGAGGAACAAAATCCAGGTTGTTGAGAGGGACCACGACTGCTCTGTAGAGGTGGGCATGCATATGTCTGGCAGTCCACTGAGAAGGTGGACATCACCCAGTAGCTCTCTGGGAAGGCAGGCAGGCGCCCTTCAAGCTCAGGGTCACTGACTGCATCTTCTTGCTGTGCTGCAGCCTGTGGTACTGCTGAGGAGTGGGGAAAGCAGCAAATGGCACCTGCCCCCAGCTCCTCTGCAGCCCGAAACCTGCGATGCATGTTGCACCCTCGCTGCGTGCGATTCTGGCAGCTCGAAGTCGTGCCAAGGAGATTGACATCTCTGTGTCTCTTTAAGCATGCCCTTATTTAACATGACCAGTATTTCTCCAGGTAGTTCTAGTTCTGCTTCTCCTAAAACATCCGAGTGAGAATGGAAATGTCTTTTTGTGTGTGATCATATCAGATGTGTCCATTTGACTCCAGTTTACCATTTGCCCTTCTAAGGTGTTAGAAGTGTGTGTTTCTGTCTCTTCTCCAAGGACCCTGGTTGCATTTGCAGTACACAATGTCCATGACACTCATCAGCGTGTATCAGCATGGGACTATACAAATATGAAGGGTTTTTTAATTAACGGAAAATAAAGCTGTGAACAGCGGTAGAAATATTGTATTTGTATACATTTTTAATATCCTGATTGCCTTAAACTATAGATGTAGAACTTTATTACCTTGCTATTTGAAAATAACCCATGTTTGTAACTAAATAATTGTGTAACCTACATACAGTGTTAATGCAAATTATATGTATGCATCTGTTAGATATTGTCACTTTATTTGATGTTAAAGTATTTTTTTTTGAATTACAAGTTGAATAATAACCTCATAGCATAAGCTCAGTTATTTCTTGTATATTCTTTAGGCTACGTACACAAATAGTGCCAACACTTGAAGTGGGGAGAGGAAATATATTTTTTACCCAAATGCTTTGGTCTTTGAGTTGCCTTTGTGACTTTGGTTTGCTGCTGCTCTTTCCTAAGTGTGATGGGAGGGATAAGGACATTCGAGGTTCCCCAGCAGATTGTTCTGTGCCGTCAGGCTGTCTCTGTAGACTCGTGCTGCTGTTTGTCAGTCGCTTTGTGTGGCTGTCACTAGCCTTCACATGTTCCCTGAATCAGGTGCGGTGCCTTGGAGAGGAGGGGCCCCCCGCTGCGCCCGTGTAGCTGGTTTGTACGGCACATCCCCAGCGCACTCTTCTCATTCATGGCTTACTTGCTCTAAAATGTTGTTCCCCCTTTTTTTTTCTGTCTCTCACTTTCTGTTTTTCATTTCAATTCTGAACCTCTGTTTCTTTTCTTTTCTTTTCTTTTCTTTTCTCTTCCTGTAGCTTCTTCTTTATGTAACCGTCATCTTGCCAAAGCTCCCACACCCTCTCTCCCAGCGGACAGTAGGGCACTGGAAGAGCCTGTGGCTACGTGGGCCCCCGCCGGGAGGAGAGCCATCTCATTCTTCCATCACGTCCGCCCTCCTCTCCTTCCCTTTTTGTTTTCCACCTGTGCGCTGTGCTGTGTGTCTCTGTGCGGGCTCGGTCTGCTCCCGGCGCATCGCCAGCGGAATTGAGGCTACCAAAAATGACAGAGGTAATGGCTGGAGGAGAGAGCCGTATCATGAGATACTGCTCTGGGGTTTTTCCCTGCTCCCTGTTTTCTTTCCTTTTGCCATAACACGCACATGCTACTGATGACGAAGAGACTGCCAGACTGGATCATGGTGAGTGTGCATAGCCAGAGGCTTCATTTCTGCCTCTGAAGCTTGAGTCTGGCTGCTTCGAACGCCACAGCTTCATCACAAGTATGTTCCGTGCTGCTCTGATGTGATGAAAAGGTGTCCTTAGACCTGGGTGACTTGTTCCTAGCATGAAGCTGCGTGAAGCGGAGATGTCTGCTGTTGCATCCTGCTGCACTGAAGGACCTGTTCTGGACGGTCGAGGCTTTATTATTTTCTAGTTGATCTGCCTCTAGTATGAGCAGAGTAGGTGACTTTTCTTGTGCAATTGAGCTGCACTGATTTGTGCTTAGATTGACTTCTTTATATTTTTACAAAGTCTAATTAGTGATGATTTTTTTTCCTACCCTGAATGTGGGGTACTCGTTTACTTTGGAAGTGAATACACTCAAAAGACATGAAGAGTGCCAAAGCATTGTTCAAATGTAAAAACAAAGCTTGCAGGCTTGGTGTGTGGTGAGCTCCAGCTGATCTGAGATGGATGGAAGGAGGCAGCTTGCCCCTTCGGATGTTCTTCGCGTGGGGTTGTGCACTTTTCTTCTGACCAAATACTGGTGACTTATTTTCCTCATCTGCAAACCTTAATCAAAGAGTTAACCTCCTTTAATCTGCCAAGGAAAGCATACTATTAAATTGTCTGAGTTTTGCCTCTTCCAATTTGTGCGTGAAGCGCAAGGTGCCAGGGGCGTTCACCGAACTCAGCTGCTTTTTGTCCAGAAGCACAATGTTTCTCAGAGCTGCTCAGTGATGAGGGTTAGATTTCCTGAGGCTCCCTCCAAGTGGGTGGCAACTTTTCTAACGTGATAGAAAAACTGTTTGTCCTGGAAACATCTGCAGTCGGGTGACTTTATAGATACAATGGGAAGATTATTAAATATTGGCCTGGTGTGTATGCTGTAACAATTTACTTGTTCTACAAATGGAATTGCAGACCGTTGCCTAATCTGAAGGGATGCCCTCCTCGGGGTCCTTGCTTTGAGGAGGGAATCCCCTCCTTCATTTTCTGTCAGTCCCTGGATTTTTTTCTTACTTAAGATTTGTGGTCTGGGTTTATCCTGTGGTAGGAGTCTAGCCCGTGAAACTGCATTGCTGTGTTACAGCCTTTCTCCTGAAATGTAGTCAGTCACTGTATCTGTAGTCTAAACTCCAGATCAAAATAAGTAAAAGCTTTATATGATTAGAGAAACAGGCACAAAGCAAATAACTACCACTTACATGAACTGCCTTTATTTTACAGCTCCTAGTCTTGCTGTGCTGGTGCCTTAAGTCTCCTGGACATAATGGAGGTAGAGAAGGGCACTGTAATGGTAAATGGGATGGAGCAGCAGCTGGCCAGGTGAGACCACAAAGGCTAGGAGGCCTCAGTCTGGAGAAGGAAAAGCTGAGACGAGAGAGGGATCGACCCCGCTGTGAGCTGGAGGTTGCAGCAGATGTCCTCTAGAGGTCCCTTCCAGCCTAAATTTGTCCGAGTTTGCATTACAAAGTCCACACCATTGTGCTGGCAGCTGTTCCTGCCTGCTGGTAACCAAACCAGCGGGACTAGAACCGGGGGACGCTCAGTCAAGGAGGAGGGAGTCTGCTCAAAGCACCGAGTAATTTTCTTGCAGAGTAGGGAGTAGATTTCCAGAATTTGTTGGCTTGGGTGAAGGAGGCAGATAGTATCAACAGGAGTTTAAACAATAAATAAATAGCTGAATGCATAAGGAACAGATCTATAAGGAATTTTAGGGGAATGAAGCAGGATGAAATTTCTGACATCCCCGGTCTGGTTGTGGTGGATACTGGGGCAGAAGGAGAGGAGCGAGCAGAAGACACGTAGGGCACTGCAGGCAGAGTTTGCACTGAGACGTGCGTGTGGATGAGGGTGACACTGGGGGGGTGACAGCGTGCTGCTTGGCTCGCTTCCTCCCGCCCGCCCAGCTGTTAGGGGAGGAGGTGCCAGCATGAGGGGGGGGGATGGCAGTGTGGAATGTGTTGTCGGACAGCCCCGGGCTGTTATTTGTCACTTGGTGTCACAAAACGTCCCCAGCAGAGCTGGAAAGCTCTTCACCCACAAGAGCAAATGGGTGCCCAACTTTAAAATCATGCTTATGAGCTTAACCCTTCTGTTGCTGCTGGAGAATAGAAATGGATTTTAAGGAACTCCCCAAACCCGGAGCTGTGAACAGCTTCTAGGTTGGACGTGCTTCATGGCACGAAGAGGGGGTTCTGTGGTGTCGTGCTGCCATGGGCTGGGTCACGGCGTGCCTACGGGAGGGGTCTGGGTTGTCAAGCCACCAGCTACTTGAGCAATGAGGATTTCCCCCGTGTTTGGTACCTGCAGGTCTCACGTAAAAGACAAAAATACTTCATGAATGGCCCCAGGCTAAGCAGGGTGGAAGTGTAGCAGTGCTTCTCTAAGGCAGCACTGAAATAGTGGAGGAAAGTGCCAGGAGGTTTATGTTAGCACGTCTCCCAGGCAAGCACCTCTTGGGCATGGAGGAAGGATGAGGTGTTGCACAGCACGTAAGGGCGAGCGGGGATTATTGTACAGGTGGCATTAGAAACAAGTGAGACATGGGGATGGGTATGTGGCTGCTGTGCACTCGGGGCTGCTACCTGGGGTCTGGGGGCACTGTGCTGGGTGCTGACATGCGGTTTTGGGAGAGCAATGGCTTTATCCCAGGGGTTTTGAGGGAGATCGGGCAGTGATTTGAAACTGTTCTTTCCCTATCTGAGCCATGTACTCTGCTGGGTACAGTGCTCAGCATCTCTGTGCTCAGCATCCTTGGTAGCATCCATGGCGTGACGGACTGGGGTGCCTGAAGCTTGCGAGGCAAGCACTGTGGCTGTGGCACAGAGGGAGGTCGAGCAGCAGCAGGAGCCCTGCGAAGCTGAACACCACAGGGAAGCCAGGGTGGCCAGTCCCCACAGCACGACTCCCCGGGAGTGAGGTGAGCTGGTGCCTGAAGCATGGCCATCACTCACAGTGGAGCCAGGCACCTGCACGGGGATCATGTGTGGTTTTGGACGTTAATCCTCCATGTGGCTGCGCTGGTGTACATCCTAATGGTGCGGTCAGAAAGCTGGGTGTGTTGAGGTACCACTGGCGCAACTGACTTCCCGAGTGTCTGCACCCTGTGCTGTTCGTTTGAAGTGTGTCGAACACCAGTGTGTACAAAGAACAGAAGAGTTTGAGGGGTGCAGTTGCAGAGGCTGCTTTGATTTGTCCCTATCTCTTCTTCCCCCCAATATGTGTGGTACAGCTGGAGGCCAGCTAAAACAAGCTGCAGTCCTACAAAACTCTCTCCACAGTTTTGTACCACGCAGACCCCAGAGCTCTGAGCAACTGCTCCTTCGGGATGCACTGGATCACAACTGCTGCTCACAGGCAGCAGGCACCAGCACCCGGATGCCTGTCCTGTGCTGATGTTCAATGTACTGCTGGAAACTGGGGCTGTTTTTAGAGCTGTTAGGCTGGGTAATTCAACAGGAAAAAGATGTGCATTGAAGTGAGTGTGACGAAATGAGTGCCAGTTATCACTGAAATCCTGCAGCAGTGGGGGATTTCGCTAAGGGTGTGCAGATGGAGCCCACAGGCTGCCCAGCAGCCTAGCTGGAGAAAACGTGAGGAGAAGGTCAGTGGCCAAACCACCACGGGTGACAGGAAGGCCTGGAAGGGAGGACAGGGACACACACCCTGTTCAGAAACACAGACTTGGGAGGCAGTTTCCAGAACATGGCCAGGAGGAGAGCTGAAACCCAAGGCATGCCTCTCACAGCATACCCAAGCACAACAGAGAGGATGGCTCTGGCACGGAGCTGCTCCCCTGCAGCCTCCAGGTAAAACTGATCCTGGACTCGGGTAAAAAGCATGAAACGAGGCTCGGAATCCAGGACAACTTTCTTTATTGCTACCAGAAGGCTTTCATCAGTACAATGGCTCCAATACGATACCTTCCTCAGGGCTGTGGAGAGAGCTTACAATTGGGACAGGTCATTCTGAGAAACAGAGGTGTAACATTTAAAAGAGACAAGCTTTTAAAGGTTTTTACTCTTGGTTAGAAGTTACATGAACACAAAACTCAGGGTTAGGGTCTCTGGGGGGTTTTTTTTTTTTTTTTTTTTTTTTTTTTTTTTTTTTTTGTGACTGATAATTACACACCTTTCAAACCTCAGGCTGCCCCAGCACTTCACCACACAGTGCTGGGCACATGCTAACCTTATAAACACATGGGAAAACAAACAGATTTTTTTCGGCAGAATTTAAGGTTTACACTTGATTTAGAGAGTCAAGTGTTGGTGAATATCCACACTGAGTGCAACATTTCCTGGTGCAAACAAGAAAAAATACCGTTTTTGTTGAAGTGATACAAAATCTGTTAACTGCTTTCTGTGCTTGGAAACAGTTACTGCTTGACTGCAAGGTACAGAGCTGGGTGGCTGGCTGCCCTAGTGTTCTTCTAGAGTACGTTCACACTCCTGTGGTTTTTAAGTGTGGAACAGTTTGCAAGCATTATTTTTGTGTTTTTCCTAACCTTTCATTTAAATCCAGTTTTTAAATATTATCACATTTATACACCAAAGTGCTAACAAAACAAAAAAGGCCTTTTTCTTTAGAAAGAAAAAAGAAACCTGTCATGATAGTACAGAACGTCATGCACAAGACTTGCAAAGAATTAAAAGAGAAGCAAGCAGAAAGAAGAGCAAGGAGCGGATGGAAATCAGATCAGAGAGGTGTTAATTGGCTGGGAAACCTGGAACAACTCTGCACAACTCATGAGCTCTCGGACATGGAGAATGGGTTACAATACACAGGAGCAGAAAAACAGTGGAGCTGACAACACTAGAAGGAAACAATTTTTTGCTACTTTTTTTTTTGTTCAGTTTTTGGGTCTTTTTTAAATTTTTATACTTTTTTGTGTTTTTAAGTGCTTAAATAGTGGAACTATAATTAGCCGCACAAGAAAAAAAAATCAAAAAAAGGGCTGGGATATTTTTTTCTGGTTTTTTTTTTTTTTTTTTTGGCTCCCTTCAGTTCAGCCTGACAAGGTATGGCCCCTTCTCCCCCCACTGAGAACACTGTGCCAGGTTCTGCATGGTTTCTAGAGGAGTAGCTACGGCGCAGCGGGTGGTGCGCGCTCACAGCTACATAACAGACACCGGCTGTAAAGGTGGACAAGGGGAAGCGTTGCCCTCCTGCCTTGAGACATCAGCGCTACAAACAGAGCCCATGTTTTCAAGAGCCACTACCTCTGGAGCAGTGTCTTCATTGTAGAGACGCTTGATACCGTCGTAGAAGTCATCCACTTCCATCTCTTCCACTTTGCGCTTGGCAGAGGCTTGCTTGCAACCACTAGGAGCTGGCAGACGCTGGTAGAGCGCGGCTGTAGCTGTGACTGGCACTTCTGGCCTGCCGTTGTCCTTGGAGAAACCTGGCCCTGGGACAGAGGAGGGCTGGGATTTGAACACTCCTCTGTTACAGGTCACCAGGGTGTGCTGGAGGGGACTGTAGACATATACAGAATTGGGCAGCAGAGAAGACTGCAGAGTGGAAAGGTGATGTGCCACAAGCTCCCGGCAGTGGATCAGCTGTGAGCTATCCATCTGGAACGAGACGAGCAAAAAAGTTGGCATTGCGGGACCGCTGCCGTGGAAAGGACCGGCTGTGCATCAGGACCTAGGGCTTTCTCCCCGGGATGTTTTGTCCGGCTCCTGCCTTTGTCACCTACTGGCCACAGTCAAGACAAACTTTTTGCAGAACTGCCCCAGCACCAGCCCCCCCCATCCAGGAGCACAGCTGTCCTCACAGGCACCTTACTGCAGGCTGGGATCAGCAGCTACAGATCCCAGCCGCGGCTGGCCGTGTCCCTGGAGCACTGAGCGAGACGCAGCCTCTGGGGCACCCGGTCCCTCCCTGCTGTGATGCTGGGTGCCAGCACCCCTCACCTGTGCCTTCTGGAGCAGCTCGATGATGAGAGCCAGCCAGTCAGGGAGCAGCTTCTCCAGCTCCAGGCTGACGATGGCCAGCGCCAGCATGGAGCCCTTGAACTGCAGCAGCTGGTAACAGGCCATGCAGTGCAGCAGCTGCTTGGTGAGCACCGCCACGTGCTGAGAGGGGCTCAGCTTGCGGAGGCTGGTCAGAAGCTGAGGCCTGCTGGACACCGCAACTGCGTGGAACTGAGAGGGAAAACAAACACGTGAGGCCACTGGGGTCACTGACAGGCAGCCCCCCCCCCCCGCAAGGTCAAGTCAGGCCTCCAGAATGGCAACTGATGCATCAGAGATGTGTGGGGATCCTGCAGATTAACCCTCGAGGCAATTTCCAGATCATGGAAAAAGCAGCAGGGTGCTGAACCCACCAACAGCTTGGTGCAGCCTTTCGGCAGGGCCTGCCATCCTACACATCGTCTGTTTGGGGTCTCTGCAAAAGGCCATCCCCTTCCACCCTTCTCGACAACACAGGTTTGGCAGTTCAGCTGTCCCAGACAAAAATCCTCCTCAAGTAAGCCAAGAGGATGAAAATCAACAGAGAACCTCAGGATGATTTCCTTCCTTTTATCTTTCATCCAAGAATTTCATACTCTGGCCATGTCTCTCTGCAGCAAGCACCGAGCACACCCGCTGCCCAGCAGCCGTGCATTCTCCGTGGTTCCTTTCTCTCTTCCTGCCACCTGGCACTTAGCTTTGAGTAAAACCACTGGCAGTAAAGATTTAGGGGCAAGGTTTTCAGGAGCAGTGAGTCATAGCATGTGGCCTGACATGCCTCAAGGCAGGGCCAGGTTTCTGGATGGCAGGCCTGCATTTCAAAAACTGCCCCTGAAGTGGCACAAGTCTCCTCTGGAATTTTCTGGCAAGGCTTTTATTTTTAATTCAGAAACTACTTATACGGAGGAATTGGAACCACATCCTGAGATCCTCGCTACCCTACAGGTAAGATTTTTTTTTCAAGATTCCTCTTGATACAATATTTACACCCACAGACACCAGAGAGAGTGCAAATAGCCCCTTATTTACAATGTGAAGGAAATCCAGTGGCGTTGCCATGTGAAGATCCCAGTTCAGTTTATCCAGGATAATCTTCTCCATTCTGCGAATTTCAGCTGGAGAACAACCACAGAAGCTGTCCCGAGCCAACACCTTCAGTACTGGAATCCTCTGCAAAAACCAACACGAAGAAGGAAAGAGAGAACACGTTATTATAAAAATCACAGAAAATGCTTCATTCCTGCCCTGGCAAGCGTCAGCTGCCACATGCAAGCAAAGACAGGACCTGAAGAGCATATATTCAGACACTGCTAAGGTACCAAGAACAACCAAAAAAAATGTTACCTCATCTTCCTCAATGGTCTTTGCAGCAAGGAAGAAGCAGCTGATTGCAATACAGTTCAGGTACTTTGGACGGGCCTGCAACACAGAAGAGCAGAAAAGTCGCCCTGAGTGTGACGCAGAGACGATGCACGCCCGTTCTGCATGGACATCCTAAGAAGCAGGGTCCCAGCTGCCTGTGCACCCTGTTTTAGATCAGCAGGCTGACCTCCAGCTGCACCACGGTGGTGGCAAGCCGTGCCGAGCACAAAGCCATGCTCCGTGACGTCAGGCAGGACAGAGATCTGCCAGCCCCATGATCAGAATTGGCACCCACTGAGGTGCAGCAGTGGAGTGGAAAGCTCATTTTTAGGCACTGGAGTAGAAACGGGAAGGCGAAAAGCAGAAAGGCCAGATTATCGTCTGGCATAAAACCATGGCCCTCCCACCTATCAGCAGAGCATGTAGTGCTGCTGGGGGTCAGACACAAAAGGAACAAAAGAAATTAAAATAATTTTAAAATGCTGTCTTTGTCTATAGAAGTTAAAGCACCCATTTAAAAAAATAAAATAAAATACCATTAATGCTATTTCTTACTGCAGTTCTCAAAACCATGACCCAGGAATTATTAAGGGAGAGCTGGTCCCTTTTTCAGTGAGTTGCATTAGGCAAGGTAAGTTGGATTTTAAGGGGAAAAAGTGATTTTTAATACGCATTAAAAAAAATGTATGGGCCTTGATGTAGGAGAATAAAAAAAAACAGCAGCGTGCATGGGCTTGTAGGTATTTGTGTAGTCCCTGTGATGGACCAGAGTAAGTGCTCAGAATACAGCATCACCGCTGGAGGTTTTGCTCCATAGCAATCTGTCCGTGGGCTCCTCTGACAAACTCCTAACCTCAGTATAAGAATACCCGTCCTTAGTGGCTGGGAGCTAGGAAATGCGAGGCGCTGCTTCTAAACCCTGTTACAGCTCAGTGGGCAGACAGCTGCAGAGCCATGCCCCCACCTCCTGCAGCCTGCTGGCAACTAGTCCTCTTCTGTACACCTTATGGGATTCCAAAAGCAAAGGTAAGTGAAAATCCTACACTGAATGTAAAAATGTAACCTGAACTGTTGCCACGATTAGTTGTTGCTGGGTATGTTGTAGTAGACAGAACAGATACGTGGTAGTTTAGGAGATCCTGCACATTACTGTCATGAAATCCAGAAGGTTGTTCCAAGGAAGCCACAAGGAACAGACACAGGCTTGTTTCCAAATTAAAGATGTTTAATAATATTTAGCCACAGCTACTTAGTGGGACCTTGCTGTGCCTGGAGCTGTGGCTTCCTGCCGCCATTTAAACTGGAACTTAAATATTTGCAGGGAATGTACTCTTGGGGGTGGTGCATGTGCACGTGTCTGCATGTACGTTCAGGAATCACTGAAAGCAAAGAGAATAAATTCCCTCAGGGCAAGACTGGAACTTGTTCCTCACTACACAGACGGGTTAGAAGGAAATTACCAAGTGAGAGTAAAAAATCTACGGCAATAAAGGGCTCCAGGTCAGTGTGCAGGGGAAAAAACAGCAGATGTCTAGAGCAGGTTCCTACCATCAGGCAAGCTTATTCTTCCCATTAACAGCAAATACGGACCCTCTTTTTCCCAAGTGTGCCCCTTCTGGTATAACCGTGGCTTTTCCCCAAGCACATTAAGCTCCTGTGTCCCATCCTGGTTTTCCTACAGGAGCCTCTATCTGCCTCCTTTGCTCCTCACCAAGGGGCGAGTGCTGCTGTGCACAGCTGCTACCACCGCCAGCTGCGGGTTAACGGGTGCTGTGCAGTCGTCTACAGTGAATGCTGCTGGGCCCCTGGAACGGGATGCTAAGAGCATCCAGCCTGAGGAATTTCAAAGCATGTTCTCAGTGAAGGGAAGGGACAAGTTGTCTTAATAATAATAATAAAAAAAAAAAAGGAAAGAAAAAGGAAAAAGAGTTGAGCTACATGAGTGGAATGATGAGTTTATGGGAGAGGAAAACAGGGGCAGGGAGTATAAAGCCCTGAGCTGTTTGAATAATGCTCACCCAGAAGGAACACAGAACGAGCTGTAAAAACTCTGACAGAACACCTTTCCACACTGCTCTGCACTGCCTGAAGCATGCAGTGAACTCTTACTCATTTGCTCATACTCTGTGCACTCTTTGGCTGCTGCAAATAACTGAAAGAAGAAATGTACTCACGGGCATTAACTATTGGGGGATTTAAAGTATCTTTTTCCCACCTCAGTATTTCAGTAAATCAGCCAATGTAAGATCTTGAAAATAAATACTTCCATGACTTGTAACTTAAACATTATCAATATTTAATAGTATTTAAAGAGTAGGTTAAGGGATGACACTTTTGTTATACTGAAACAAGTCATGCTGAAATTAAGTACGCAGGCTGCAAATGCGTTTTTCAGCTTAGATTTCCTAAGCTGCATTACTTACCTGGTAGCATTAGTAAGGAGATTAGGCACGTGCAGATGAGGCTGCAGATTTGCCAAGCGCAGGCTGTAACTGAGCAAATATGGGAAGAGATAAGGCTACCCAAAGCCTGACTTCACAGCTCAAGGCCGGGGGTTTGGGGTTGGCCCATAGTTTGTTCAGTCGTTTGCATGGGTGCAAAACACACCCCAAGCTCAGCGCTTCCTATTTGTTGCCATGGCAGGCTTAGAGCGCAACTGGCTGACAGGCAGAAAAGCAACAGGTACCCCGAATGCTGATTTTTAACCTTTTTTTAACAGTTTCTGTGACATCCCACTCTTAAATCAAGCAGCCATGCCCATTCTCCACTCAGCACAGCGGTCGGACAGCCCCACTCCCATGGCTGGCACCCATGCTTGTTTCCTCCCCGTCTCCTTCACCTCTGCCCATGTGAGCTGACATCAGCCTTCAGTTCCCAGTCTGTCGGGCTGGCTGCAGAGCACCTCAGTGTCGAACAACAGCTCCCCCAACAAGCACTCACCTCTGGCTGCATCTTCCCCCATCTCTTCAGTTTCCTGCGCTAGCACGCTTGCCAGGCCCAAACCTGTCCTCATTTCTCTGTGCCCTCCAGCTAGTTCACTGCTAGCCAGTGCTCGCAGCAGTTTGAGGTGATCCACAGGAGACTAAGTACAGTTTAAATGCCAGAGAAACTGAGAGATGGGAGCAGGGACTTTCCCTGACGTATCTGTAGGAGAGGGCACTGGGCCTACATTTCTGACTGCGGGCTCGTGGGCATTTCCTTTAGCTGCATGAGTCAGTTTGGTGTTAGGCAGAGACTCTTCTCTTGTCATTTAAGGCATAACCTCTGCTCAGACTTTCTGAATAAGCCATCGCTAGCTGTAATTTAGGAGACGGGTACTGTGGGAGGGCAAATTCAACCTTCAAACCAGGTTAAAAGAGAGCATGTAGTTGAAGGGGAAGGGCATGTCTTTCTCCTAGGCTAAGATATGCTGAAATGATGAGGTGCTTTACGTGAAGGAAATGGGCAGAACAGAGGAGAAAGGGAAGAAGGCCTCGGCAGGTAAAAGCACTGGGTCAGTTCCCCAAGAACTGTCAATCAGCCTCCAGAAGTGCCTTGTGGCAGTGTGTGCTGTCAGTTTCATAACACAAAATTTGGTGCCTGGAGTAGTGCAGGCAGCATCCTGTACGTGTGTGAGAAAAAAGGGTGTGAGAGCAGAGCGGGGAAGCGAGCGTTTCCATACAGCCATGCCACTGGGACTGCACACAGAAATAGCTGAGTGGGAATTAGGAATCTATTTCAGTTTATGTCTCTGCAAATATTTACCTTTACCACAGCTAAAAACCTGTCCAAAAGGCTGATGGCCAGGGCGAGCGTTTCTGGATAAAGGTGGAACTGGTATTTGAGCTTGGCCAGCCACTGAATGACCTCATCCCTCTGCTTTGGAGAAATGGCTACATCCTGTTGGAGAGAAAAACAAACTATTCTTAAACACAGGCTGAGCGAGGCAGAGAAGACCAAACACTGTACTTCTGCAGGCATTATTCAGCACAGAAACAAAAGTGCCTTTTGGAAAGGTGGTGCCCTGAAGCAGCCTGAATCGCTGCTTTGTTCTCACTGTTACCCCCACCCCGAGAAATCTGCCCTGACAACTTTCCTCACAGCAACCTCAGCCATGGCTCAGAAATGTTACTCTGGGGAAAAGAGGAAGGGCATTTTGTAGGTTCTCAAGTACTGAGGGTATTATGCAGCTCAGCTCTAGGACAGCTCTCTTTTTTTAAACCTCCTTAGAACCACTCAGATACACAGAAAAGCCCAGCTCGAACAAAAGCAGCCATGCCATGGCAGCTAGGCAGGTGCCCAGTTCCTGACAAGACGGAAGATGGGAGGGAAATGAGTTAGTGTTTTCGAGAGGAAAGGTTTCTTTTCCTTCATATCGTGGGGATATTTTTAGCTCAGAAACTGTTAAAAATAGAAAATTCTAAACAGAGTTCACAAAAGACCGTTAGCAGTCCAGGTACTTGAGGGCTGGGGCGAAGCAGGTACAATTCCAACTAAAAACGTTTGGGTTTGTGGTTTCTTTTCATTTTTGGCCTACGTCAGCATCGTTGATCTTTTTGGACAACAGCTGAATTCCAGCCACAGGCACAGCCTAGTCACTGACACCAAACCGCTCCGGCTTGTGCTCTGAAATATCTACAGCTTCTGCAGAGCCCTTCAGTTGAGCCGAGCACACGCCTGGCCACACTCCAGCTGGGATTATTGGGGTGATCAGCCAGGATGTGTCCAGAAGTGAGAAGCGAAGCCAAACCAATTTCCAGTGCTCTGACAGGGTCCTTATGCTCTCTGCAGCGGTTTGGCTGCTGCCGAGATGGCTTAAAAGAACGAAGCCGAGTGAAACGCTGGCTGCCAGGTTGCTGTGGAAAAGAAAGCGAAGAGCTTGCGCAAACAGAACTCGCTGCTGGGCCAGGCTGTCGCTGTCCGCCCAGCAATAGCAGGGGGGGCGGAAAGCAGCACAATTTTAGAAGCTGCAACAGCCAGCACTGACGCAGAGGAAGTACTTCAGGCCCCATCCATCACCAGGCTCCCTACCAAATGCCTCGCACAGCTCTCAGAGATGCTACCTCTGCCTGCACAACGCGCCTTCAGTGCTCCCTCAGGTGCTCCTGTGGAGAACAAAGTCCAGCCTTGTTTCTCTTCTGAAGCCCCGACTGCGACGGCGTCAGCAGGACTGTGCCCTGCTCCGAACGGCCCCTGGTCTCAGCTGGGACCTCCGGACCCACCTGTCCTACACAGGTGAACCTGAGACATGTCAGGAAAGGGCGGAGTGGGGGGAGTGGTGGCTAAGATCAACTTCCCCACTGCTCTATTCATTGCACCTATTTTTAAAAGGAAGGCGACAAAGCCATCCAAAAGGGCTTACAGCCCCCGCCGGGTTTGGACAGTACTGCAGACTTCAAAGGTTTCTAGCAGCTTAAAGGATTATTTTGGAAATGCAGTAGCTGGGGGAATCCAGGAGGTAAGCTCTGTGTGTCTATCGGTGACAAGCCAAACCAAAACCATCCCATCAAACACAATAAACATGATTTAAAAACTTCCCTGTGACTCCTAAATCGCCGCCCTGGCCCAACAGCTTACTGGTGAAGCCAGCAAGGGCGGGCTTGGGCCCTTCGTCAGCGAGGGGAGCGGTGCACCGCCACTGCTGCACCAACAGGACACTGGCCTGTCTCCCTGCTTGCTAGACAACTATATCCTAACTATACACTATATATAAACACTTAGGCACTGCATACACACTACACGACTTACTCCCCTCTTGCTATGAATCTGCTGCGGCAGTGGGGGGTGAAAATGGCATCTCTTCTGCTCACACCAGCACCCTGGGGGGGATTTTTTCCATCCCCTTCCCCTCCCTGCTGGCAGAACTGAGCATCGGCTTCAGCAGCTCCAGCCCGTGTACGTCCTGGCTCAGCGCTGCCTTCCTTCTGCCTGCCAAGGCAAAAGGTTGGGCCTTCTCCGAAAAACAGCACCTGTGAAGCGGGGCAGGAGGCCTCAGATCGTCTTGCTGTGCTGCTGCCCAGTCTTCAGTCGGACTCGGGTGTTAGCTTAAGTGTGAGGCCACAACGGAAAGAACTGCAGTGTACACGCAGCCCCTGGTAGCAACTGTCCTTTCCTTGTGAAAAAAAGGTCTTAACCTAAACCACTGAGTAACAGCACATCTCTAAGCAAGACACAAAGTTCAACCAAACAACAAACAGCCCCACTCGGAGCACCACGCTCCTGGAACAACTGCAGGGTGAACCCAGCCAGGTGCACACGACACAGGGAAGGCTTCAAAGCCAAATCTGGTTTCTTAAAAGCTGTCGGGGGGGAGCAAAAGAAAAGAGGTGAGCCCTGAGCTCTGTTGTGCCGTAACACCCAGCCAGCGGGACCTTCCTCTGCTCCAGTCTCTACGTGCCCAAGGTGAGGGGGTGGAATTCCTTCCCGCAGAAAGTTGGGGTGAAGCTCAGCCTTCTCCCATCAGCACCATTCCCCGGTTCATTATGGCCTAGTTTAAGAGACAGGCGAGGGAATGAGAACTGTTCCCACTGAGTTTCCTAGATAGATGGATCAGTCATTAACCCGAAGGTGTACGTCTGTCATCCTCGCATCACGAATAAGAAATACAGCGCTGTAAAATTAATTAAGCTGTGAGGTCACTGTTCCTTGAGTTATACAAAATTAGAAGCAAAAATGAGACGGGGCTGTGGTTGAAAGTAAAAAAAGTCCCTCTGGGCTGGAAAGCAAAAGTTCCTCTTTGTTTTGAGGTGCTTTCCGACAGACGTCTTCTGCCCCTCTGTCTGCCTCTGGTCATCTCTTTGTCTTGCCACCACAAGTCTGCGTTGTAGATCTTATCTCCAGGCTGGAAGAGCACGATGACCTAACGCACAAGTTTTAATTAGGGAAAATTAAACGGTGGGGGCGCAGGCCTCATGACAAGCCCCCCCTCCCAGAGCAGCCCGCGCAGGTGCCCAAGAGCTCTCCGCTGGCCAAATATCTGCTGCTATTTGCAGAGGCGCCGCGTGGCTCGCCCCCAGCAGGAAGCCAGCAGGCAGCTGCACTGTGCACAGGGGATTTCAGTGCCTGTTTGCTCTGCAGGGACAACCCCGAGGTGCACAGGCAGGACTCTTTCGTGCCAAGTGCACGACGGGGCTGTGCTGAGAGTGAAGGGGCGCAGTGCTGCTGCTGCATTGCCTTAAAGTAATGCTTTCAAACTGTCCCACATGATTACAGCCGTTGCTCACGGCTCTCTTCACCTGCCCTGTGCTGGGGACCGACAGTGCTGTGTAACGTGGCAGGCTGAATGCTCCTGCAGCAGGAATCAGCTCTGCTCTTTCACTCTGCTCCCTTCCTCCCGCTCCATCTGCCTTCTTCCCGCTTGGCACCTCCATTAAATAATGACAAGGTTTCCGCAGCTCCTTCCTCCCCTCCACCTGCAAACGCCTCTGTCCCCCAGGGGGTTGGCCGGAGCAAGGGATGGACTGCTGCACGCACCGAGCCCTGCCTGCACCACCTCGAAACGTGAAAGCTGAGGACCCCACCAGGACCATCCGATGTTGGTGAGGCCTTGGTGATGGTGAGAATAACCCAGAGCCGATCTGCTCCCCACTTACCGATACCCCAACCTCCTTGTGGTACAAGAGAGGAGGGCCAGAGGCCATGACTCAGGCCCCGCTGTGCTGGCACAGCACAACACAGCTGTAAGAACACCTCAGGACTTCTGGAAAATGCAGTCTCAAAAAAATATTCTCTCTGAACTCAAACATGACTCAATTTTATTGCAGCCTAATCTAAGAAAAACACCTTACCTGATAATTTTTTTTCTTTACTGTCTGCTGTCCCGGACAGAGATGTTTTGCTCTTTCCCCTACTTGTTTCTGCCTGTTCCTGCTGTAGGCCCATCTGGGAGCACGCAGGTGACCTTTACCAGGACTGGGAGGCTTTAGAAAAGGGCAGCAGCAAACATTGCAGCCAAACCGGCCCCTATTTGGGTCTTGGGAGTGCCTGCTGGACACCAGTGACCCCCAGCCAGGCCCACTGGGTCGCTTCCCGCTCGTACCAGCTGGGAATTCGAGGTGCTCTCCTCCCGGCCGCTTTCAGAAGTGGCGACCTGCAGGGTGTGCGTAGTGCCCAGCGGGGCAGCAAGGAGCTCAGGCAGCATGCCAGGAGAGCTGAGGTCGGCTCGTGTTGTTTCCCCAGACTGGTGGGTCAGTCAGGCTGCGATTCACCCGCAGGCAAACGGGCACCAGAAAGACGGTTCAAAGACCTACCCAAGGGCACGTGGTGAGGCGGTGGAAAAACTGAATAAACTGAGGTCTTCTGGCTCCTTGGGGTGTACAGGGACAAACAAGAGGACAGAAAGAAACTGAACAAGCAGCAAAGGAGAAATGATAAAAGTGTACTTCTAAATAAAAATAAAGATCTTGGCTTACACACCTCTCTGCTGCAAAGTTACTTGGTAACATGCAGAAATCAACCTTTGACCAGTCTTTACTGCTTGACTTCCCAAGCTTTAATCACATGAAAACTTCTGGATGTCATCTGCATGTTGTATAACCCGAAAGAAAAAAGAAAAAAAGCAATGAAAAAAAAAAAACAACCAAATAGATTCAGAAGCACTGGGAGGGTTCCAAACTCAGCCCACCTGCTTTTTGAGGCTGAAAAGCCCCTGTGACATCTGGCTTTGATATACTGCAAACCATCGGAGCCAGCAGTGTACATCTAAAGGAGGAAAGCTAAAAGAAATATACGTACCATTAGGGAATGGGAGCTTTCAGACCAAAACTGAGAGCTGAACAAAAGAAATCATGTGCACTATCAAGACAGAAGTCCGCAATGGATTCTGCATCCTGTACTAAAAGTGTAACGTGTCTTCCTGTTTCTGTACCCAACAGTTTCTTTCTTCCTTTCAAAGATCTCAACTCTAGCACATATTTAGAAACCGAATTTTTGTTTTTAAGTACTAGAACCAAAAATGTCTCCCAGAGTCAAAACAGAAAGTTTTCAGGAGGAAACATACTTGTGGCACAGTTCCAATCTGATCCCTGCTTTATTTGCACAGGCACTCACGTTTTCTCATTTGCAAACCAGATGACTGTTAAAACTCAGCCTGTGTCAGTCCACCTTTGCAGCAAGGAATGGAAAGTTACACGTGCTTCAGGCTGCCCGATCTGATACCCGCAGGGACGCGGATCTCCTGGCTGTCCTGGGAGATAAACAACAGCTTCATACAAGTGAGGTTTAGGCTGCTGCAGAGGTCCTCAGAAGAGAAATAGATGTTGGGGAATGTGACCTTCTTCCAGCTACTACAGAAAACAGGTAATTCACACAACTGCAGTGACTGCAGCCTTGCCGAGATGTGTACTGCACAAGGAACATGTGACAATTTGGAAAGCCAGGTGTCAGGAACAGGAGGACCAGAAAGAAGCATTTTCGTGACTACAGATGCAGGGTTCTCAACGACTGGCGTGGCAAGCCAGGATTTCCCCACAGCTGACGGCTGTGTTTATGTTCTCCCTTAAAGCTGACCTCCGTGTATTTTACACATGCGCACCCAGAAATTTCATTCCAATTTAATGATTATTTACTGCTGGGAGACTGGGGCATTCTAGCTGTTACCTCGACACCTGAACTGACATGTAGGCAGTGCAATGACAATGGTTTTGGAGGTGGGAATCACGTGAAATTGCACGAGGGGAAACTCAGCTGCAGGGATGGGACACAAAGGCCTCAGCGTGCCATGGGCCAGGACCTCATCTCAGGGGGCGATAGCACGGCCCCGCAATGGCTGCCTGATGCTGGCAGTGCCTTCTGGGCACCAGCGTCACCAGAGCAGGATGGTTTTGTCCCTGTGAGATCTTCGACCAAGAATCTGCTTCAGTAACGTTCTGTGCGTCCCTAGCTGTCTTGTTGTACTGTAATCTTATCTCCCTCCGTGACAGTCCCTGTTTCACCATAAACCAGGGTCCTACCTCACACAGGGTCTGAAGACAGCCACAAATATTGTCCTCAACACCCCTGACAACCAGGTCACATGTTTAGAAACCTAACTGTGGACTAACAAAACTAACGATGAGCCTTTAAAAAACCTATTTGTTCCTACAGAACTGCAGCAGTTTGCAGGCAGGAAAACCGACCGCGGCACTGATTAGCTTTGACAAGCGCTGGCTGACGTCCTTGTTCGTGCAAATGTTTCGTGTGAATCAATACGAGCAACCCTGGATCAGCGGGGCTATTTCTGTCCACACCAGCAGCAGTGCTGCAGAAACACTGAGGTTAACTCTAATTTCTCATCAACTGTCCTCTCATTTCACAGTCTGTTTTAAACGAACCTCATGGAGCTCTCAGGCGTTTCTGAGTGCATGCGCCAGACAGATGCCGGCTCTGCAAGGAGCACAAACGCAACTCAGGCTGGATAAAGCAGTGGGCAACCTGGCCCAGCCTCTTAGCTGCCCTGCCCCAAAATTTGGGCAGGAGGTTGGACCACAGACCAGGGCTCTTCCTGAAACAGGCAGTGCTGTGCCAGGTCAGACTCTCACCCAGCCCGAGTCAGTACAGCTACAGCCTGCCCCGCGCACCTAGGTTGATTCGCAGCAGAGAAAGAAAAGGCGGCAAAGCCAGGCCTTCCCCGTGGATGTGCTGCTGCAGGAGGATGCCCGAGCTAGGCAAGCGGTAATGGTTCGTGGGACGTCGCTTCATGTGGAAGGCAACCAGCACTTCGGCACTGTCAGTAGTGAACTCAGTCCAAGAGAATGAAGCCGCTTCTCAGAACTGTTGCAGAGCCGGTGCCCGCTAGAAATGTGTGTTAATTAATCCAGGCACTTTGTGAAATGAGTTTAATTACACCAGTACACGTACGTACTCTCACAAGCCACATGTCCTGCATCCCGACTGCGGGTCTGTCCCTCGCAGGGAAAAGCACCCGCTCGTTTCAGAGGTGAATTTCCCAGTCTCAGGCAGAAGGTAACCCCTCATGCAACAGCCCGAGTTGTTCCCCAGAAACACACCAGAGGACAGTCTCATTCATGCCTTTACTGAGAGGAAGGGTGTGAAGAGGAGACGTTACCTGATTGGGCTGAATTTTCGGCACATGTGCTTTCCACATTTGAGCTTCCCTAGAGATTGCCAACTCCAGAAGGAGAGACAACCTCTGGCTCTCCAGGGGTCCTGAAAACTTCATGGTAACCCTTGGATCCACCTGCCACCCAGCTGGATACAGCTACCTGCAAAACCAAAGACAGCCTGGTGAGATGTGGAGCCGTGCCCACCAGGTGAAAAGAGCAAAAGAAAGCACAAAGGTGGCTGACGCTGCAGGGACTAGAAGAGGCTTCTCCGTAATGCAGCCAGCGACCAGACAGGCACTTGGCAAACCCAAGGAAACCCAAAGGGGATGTCAGTGAATTGGCTGCCCCGGCCCCAATCCCCCTAAGCTAAAACCAGCCGGCCCAGGAAGCCGTGACTGACGGTCACACGTTTGTCTGACATCCCAGCCCCGGAGTCTCGTCACTTTCCTCAGCTATAGCAAGTCCTGTGCAAAACAGAGTGACATTTGTTTGGGAATTTAAATGATTTACGAGCCAAGGCACAACCAAAAGAGCACTGTTTTCCCTCTCTGCAGCACGGTTTGTAGTTCCTCACAGAAGAGCCCGTAAAGGGGCTCTCCTGGCCGCCATCGGCCTGCCTGAGCATTAAAAACGCGCAAAGAACCTCTAACTTCGAAATTGAAAACAAAACACAGAGGAGTTCTTTTCTAAGATCCCACCTTGTATTTTTAAAGAGAGAGAAGACGATCCGATCCAAAAGGTTATTCGAGTTGTGCTAATATTTCCTACCATTACTCTGTCTGCACATTTCTTGACAGCATTAAATCACTTAGGCAAAACAATTCTGCCCTGAAGGGTAAATCCATGGGAAAGTTATTTAAACTTTCAATTCCTTTTGTGAGCTCTTGTGAAATCTGAAGCAGGTGGATATTGGCCAAATCCTAACCGGGGTATTTCAGAAAGAGCAGCCTGTTAATGCAACAGCTTACGCCGCATCTACAGGAAATCAGGCAACATGCTGAGAAAGAGAAAATAAGCCAAGTCTGCTGTGAGAACAAAAAGACCTGACTTACTGTTGATGACAACAGCAGCTCGGAACAAAAGCAGGCCCGGTGTCATTGCAGGTTTAAGGCAAGTGCCCAACTAGCACTTCTGATACTTCACAAAGGTGAAGCCAACATCCACCCTCACAAAGAGAACCTGCACGAGGCACAGAGTAGCGCTCGAGTCCCACTCACAGCCATGGAGATTTTAAGTGGCAAATCAACTTTGAGGCCTCTGGTACTGAACAGAAACCCCTCTTCACTTGGCTTTTGGGAAAAAAAATGCTTCTCCTTGAGGATGGGCAGGGCAGCACTAGCTCGGCCCAGCCCTGAGCTTTCTAGCCCCTCGGTGTAAGGGCCCGAGGTGAACGGGGCCATACACGAATTTTTGGCTGGAGGGAATGCCTTGGATCAGGACTCCTGGCCAGCTGGAAATGCTCTGCAGCATCTCAAAACCGCCCCCACCGGCCCCCAAATGGTGAGTTAATTATCCCTGCGGGCTCAGTAACCCCTCCTCAAGGTTCGCAAGAAAAACTGCAGGCCAAAGTCAGCATCCTCAGGTGCTTTCTTCTGCTGGACAGACGGGCGGTCCCACCGTCATTATGACAGAAACGGGTTTCCCAGTCCTCTGGGCCCATCCTGGTCTTGCTCCTGTCTTTTTTCCCAGTTTGGGCCACAGGGCTGGCTCCAGAGACCTCTCCAGAAAACATCTCTTTGCTACCCCCATCCCTCCCGAGGCCCTCCCTGGGCTGCAGTGGCCAGTCAGTGTCACAAGCAGTGACGGCAATGAGGAGAAAATAACCTTTCCTTTCTGCAGCAGGGAAGTAAACCAGCGAGGGCTGAGGC
The DNA here is from genome assembly GCA_011076525.1 of Nettapus auritus. Classification (NCBI taxonomy): domain Eukaryota; kingdom Metazoa; phylum Chordata; class Aves; order Anseriformes; family Anatidae; genus Nettapus; species Nettapus auritus. The sequence goes on along the minus strand of CM021768.1, from coordinate 51,419,291 downwards.
ACAGTAACCTTTATAAGGAAAAAAAGAAGAATGACGCGCTTGAAAGTTTTCCTCGGAGCGAGAGTGGTGCGCAGACTTTTCCAGCACCGAAAGCACACCAGGCAAGTCGCCAAGCACCCCGAGGGCTGAAGCTTGTTTGCATCTAAATTTACATAGCTCTTAATCAGATAAATGCACACCATTAAAATAAAAAAATTACAGCATGCCCTACATGTATGCAGTTCTGCAACTATCTGCTCCAGAGCCCCACAGCTGCGGGAGAAGGAGAAGCTGTGACAGTCAGATGAGGCCGCCACAGACTGACTCGCCCCCGCTTTCTGCCTCCGTTTCCCTGATTTAGAATAAAACTCGAGCTCCAGGGTGGTTTTGTTTCTGTGGTCACTCCGGGAGTTTTGAAGCCACTGTTCAAAGAGCGCTCAGTTTCTTAATCTTCAGTGGAAGGTCAAGTGGCTCCACTCACATTCCTTAAAGCACAGTCGGAAAGTTAGGAAGAGGGAAGGGAGCCAAGTGAACGCATCGGCTTCGGTTTGATGTCTCCTGTGAGCAAGGCCGCGTGCTGCAGGCTGCATCTTGCTCTGAAATTCGAGAGTCAGATCTCTGCTATGAGGTCTGCACTGCAAGAGGCATTAAAGTCACCAGCTTGTCCATGAAACACACGCCGACCGGGGCCATAAAACGTAACCCATCTCGCGAAGATGTCCCTGCTCCATCCAAGCTCTGAGCCGACGTTCCTTGCAGAGTGCTTTCAGGCCCGAGCGCTGCAGGCTGCAGGTTTCGGAAGCAGTTTGGTGTTCGCTGGAGCTGGGGCAGCCGGCCACCCGGCCGCTTTTTGGTCTGGGGCAGGGGGGTGCTTGTGCAGGAGGCAATGCAGCTGATCTCTAGGCTCTGTGATCGCTCGTGCTGCCAGCAGAAGGTGGCTCTCGTAGACAAAAGGTGCAGTGGAGGAACGAATTACCCTGAATGATCGTGGCAGAGCGAGAGCTCAGCGTTCAGCTCCTCGTTGTCCCTGCCTTGCAGCCCTGCTGTGCCAGCGTAACAGCCGTGTGCTGTGAAGGGATCGCCCAAATCGTTCAGGGCAGTTATGAAAACCTCTTTGTTTTGCAGTGGTTTTTGGTCATAGATCATTTCAAAAATAATAATAATAAAGGACAAGATTTCTAGGATTAGAGACAGCCGAAGAGCTGTGGCCTTTATTTCGCACGTAAAGCCAGGTGGGTGGTGTGGGCAGGAGGGGTTATTCCAGCAGAGCTCAACCACCGCGGGCATTTCTGCAGACCTCGTCAGGATTTGCAGCAGCCAGCAGCCAAATCTGCTTCGGCTGCGGCGAGCAGTAAGGCGATCGTACAGCTGACCCAAAAACAAGACTTTTCGGGGTGGGGGAGGACGGCGAAGCAGAAGGAGAGGAAGGAGACTGAGTCCCTCCGAGCTCCAGCCGGCCATCTGTGATTCCCAGCCAGCGAAACGTAGCGTGCGCTGCTAGAAGGAACCATCTCCTGCGAGTTGTGATTAGAAATTTCAAAGCTGTGGGCGGGGGGTGGGATGGCTGTTAATTTTAGCATCTGGGGCTTTCTCTCGGCTTAACTCCTTCCTCACAATTTGCTCCAGGCAGGAGGAGGCATCTACAGCAATGCTGAGGTCTGACAGGGAAAAATCAGCGGGCATGCACATCCTTCACAGTTCTTGCATCTTTTTCATCGCGGATAACAACCCTAAGAGGACAACACTCCCGTGAGTGCCTTGCTGCTGGAAATCAAAGCCCGGCTTTCTGTCCTTCCAACTTGACAAAGCACAAGGAGGGCTGGCTGTGGAGGACAGGCAGGGGTTAAGAGCAACATTCGGCTGTTTTGACTTGTGGGAAGGAAGGCGTGCTGTAGCCTGGGTAGTGGAAATAGCTGGATGGAGATGTGAGACAATACATGTGAGCGGGGGAAAAATGTTTGGGGATGCAGTTTCAAATTTCGCCATCTCAATAAGCAAGTGGATGGGCAGTGATGAGCTGACTCCTGTGCAATGAATTAAAATTAATTTCCCCCAGAGAAGTGCAGGGATCTCAAACACAGGCATCCCCCAGGTAAGCGTACGATAGCGCACCTCTACCCAGCGGCGTGTCGGCTCGCCTGTAAGCAGCCAACAGACCTAAATTCCGACAGAGGTAATTTGATTTGGGCTGGAAATGAAGAGGGCCCTTGCCATTTGTCTGCATGACTCACCCAGAGCTAACTCCCACAACCTGCTACAAAGGGAAGTCTGTAAGATATTTTGGCAGCATCTCTCAGGCAAGCTCATGTACATCACACACTCGCCACTTCTTTTCCTCCAACCAGATTTTTCCAGGGAGTGTAAACAAATGTGACCTCATTTTAGTGCTGGCTTTCCAAATTTAAGAACTTCTCCAAACATCTCAAGGACTCGAGATTGATACAAGCGTTTCCCTATGTAAGGGACGCTGAAATGACATTTCCCGTGGTAGGCACTTCTGAAAAGCAAGGCAGGAGATGAACCCCTGCCTGAACTCGCACACAATGTCCCCATTCTTTCCCCCGAGAGGCAGGCACGCTTCCAGGTCCCTCCTGCCCTACCCCTTCTCCAGTGGTGCCCGCTGAAAACGCAGGACGAGGTTTGCAGCTCCTTTTTGTCTCGGCCAAGAGTCCGAGCAGCATGTGCCCAGAAAGGCCTTTCGTAGCCAATGGCTTAAAGTGTGCTGTGCCACAGCGCGCCGGGCGATGCGAACAGGCCGCTTCCATCAAGCTCTTTTCCCCGGCAACGTCCCAAGCCAACTGCGGATGAAAGGTGAATGCAGGATCCAGCCCTAGGAGAGCAGCTCCAGCTGCGTAACGTATGTGTTTGATGCAAAGAGGAGATGAAACTCAATATACTTTAATGAGTTCTGCTTTGAGATTTTGGTTTATTTGAACCTAAAAATCAAAGGAAAAGTTATTAACCGATGGAGGCTCTTTGCCTGCATGGATTAAATTAGGCAAAAACAAAACCCTAGCAAACCAAACCCCCTCTATGCCATTTTATGAACGCTTGCAAAAGAAACGCTTCCATTTTATCCCCCTTCAGCACTACGGGCTCCTCATCTGGCTGCCCATAGGCATGCAGGACGCCTCTTGAAGACATGAACTCCTCACGGTGCTTATTAAGGTCAGCCACAGGGCTCGGGCGAACGTTTTGGTGGGAATCGGCCCCGCTGCTGCCTGGCACGCAGACCTCCACCCTCAGGGAGACGCGCTGCCAGGCCAGGGGCGTGACTACGCCAAGTGACACCCAGCTGTGGGGCCTCGCGGGGACAAGGCCCCCGCTCATCGAGGGACCCCAAAAGGAAGGAGAGGTGGCTGCTGCTGCTGGGGAAGGAGGTGAGAGAAGCCACAAGGCTGCAGGTCAGAGGAGGCTCTAACGATGGTAACAAGCTGCCCCTGGTTAGGGAGGGTCAAGCACCCATTAGCCATTGCTCGGGGGAAGCCTATATAAGAGGGCGGCTTGCAAACACCACAAGTTTGTGGGGTGAGTGTGAAGAAGGGGGCTGCTAGCCCTGCACCACTGCAGGGGCTCAGGTGTGGCCCTTCCTCAGCAGCAGTGGGAGCAGCAGCCCCTGTGAGGACCGAGGCTCCGAAGCAGCCCGAGCTTGGGACAGGCACCAGGACAGATGGGGGATGCAGGATTTCCTGATGGCAGCCACCTCAAGGCTCCCACGTACAAACCAGGCTCACCACCCTCAGGGTTGCAGGGGAACCAGGTATGCTGTCAAGTGCAGGATCTGGGCTGTACAAGGCCACCAGGAAAAATGGTAAGTGACTGTAATGGGTGACTTTCTGATGGCATTTCCATAAAATGGGCCTGAAGTGGAGTCACCTCCAGCACTGGCATGTGAGGGAGGAGGTTCCTACACGGTACCCGTATGGAGAAATGCCCCAAACCCTTTCTGGGAAACCAGCAAGCTGTGGTGCCTCTTGGAGGTGCCTGTACCCCATGCATGGAGCGTGGGAGATAAAGGTGAGGAGCTGGAGATGTGGATCCTGCTGTGGGGGTGGCTGGAGTGCTGCAGGGGAGTGACCCAGGTTCCTTTAGGAAGGCCAGGATGGGAAGGTGAGGGGCCTTCAACCACCCCAGCATCTGCTGGGGAGGTGACACAGCAGGGAATAAGCAATCCAAGAGGTCGCTGGAGTGCACTGGCAGCCTCCTGGCCAAGCGACAGGAGAAGCAGCAAGGAGAGGAGCTCTGCTGGACCTCGTGCCCCCAGCAAGGAGGGGCTCACTGGGGACATGAAGTTCTCAGGCAGCCTTGGCTGCGGTGACCGTGAGATGGTGGAGCTCAGGATCCAGAGGGCAGGGAGAAGGGGAAAAAGCAAGCTCACAGCCTGGGATTTCAGGAGAGCAGACTTTGGCCTCTTGAAGATCTGCTCTGCAGAGTCCCAAGCGATAAGACCCTGGAGGAAGGACTGGAAGGGCAGTGAGGTGGCCTAAAAACCAGCCACCTGCTGGGCCCAGCAGGTGATCTGTGGCAATGAGTGGTGTGCCCCAGGTAAGGCCCCAGAGCTACTGGGGGATCTCCAGCCAAGGGCCACCACCATGATGAAGGGACTGACTGGAGCATCCTTCCTCAGAGAAAAGGAGCTGGGCCTCCAGAGATGCCTGCCCACCCCAGCCAGTCTGGGTTTTGTAGGCTTTGGATGCAGCTGTGTGCCCGGAGCGGCTCATCAGTTCTGCAGGCACACACAGCCTCTGCTAATGCTGAAAGCAGAGCAGGAAGCTTAAAAATAAAAAAAGGAGGGGGCAAACCAAACCTGGCATTATGTAATGTCTCGCTGCTAGCCTCCTCAAAGGAAAGGCAACACATGCAGAGCACGATCCGCTTCTCCCACCGCCAGCTTAACCTCTTCTAAATCACAGCGAGCTGGAGGACGTCACTCCGAGGAAAATCAAGCTCACAAAGTCTAAGAGCAAGCGGCAACTTCAGAAAACAGGGCCAGAGGCTCTCCTGCTTATACAAGGTAAATCTCTGCAGATGAGGGACAACAGGCTTTCAGGATGCAAGGCATCACGCACTACCTTCTGCACGGTGTAATCCCCCGAAACCAAATAAATACAATGTCTCCGTGGGCAAAAAGGCTGGAACAGGGCTCGGCGACAGCGCTTTGTCTTTTGGAAGCAGTCATTAACGTAAATGAACAGCAACAAAACCAAACAAGTTCTTCCCCAGTTCAACACCCACATCCAAAAAAACATGCAACTACAATGGCTCGATTCCCCTCAACAACAACAAAAGAAAATGTTATCTGAAAGCATAAATGCTCAGCAAGGCCAATATTTTGCTCTGCAGACTCTGATTGGCTTCAGGGTAAATTATCAGTGATTACAGCTAATACCAGGATACAGTGCGAGGCACTAAAAAGAGGTAATTATGAGGAAATGAGAAATTATCTGCTGTAGAAACAATAGATCAATTATGAGGTACAGCACAGTAGCTGCGGAGCAGCATTCTTAAGCTCTGAGGGTACTGTCTCCTCTTTCTCATTAACCAAAGAGAACCCACAGTTATAAAGCTTAATTATCCTCCAGGAGCATAAGCTTGCTGTCTAATTAGCTTCTTGTTGAGACAATATAGAAAAGGATCTAATTCCAGTTGTCCACAAAATAGGATGGCACAGGATCATCTCTCCCGCCCAACCAGTGTGAATTTAATAGCCTCAGTGTCCCTGATTCGGGACCTAAAACCAAGAATCCTCGGCCCAAAACAAGCTCAGGGAAGAAATGCTGGGTATTGATGAAGAAAACAGCGAGTCCGAGGGCTCAGCCCCTGCAGAGCATGTTGTGCAGTCCCCCCTTGCTGCTATCACATGTACAGGCATGTTTGTGGCTCTTCCCTGGAGGGAGGCTGCGCTGCGCTTGATGGCAATGTTGTTACAGCAGTTGTGTCCTGAGAGGAAGCCGGCTTTTCAGCTGCTCGGCAGCCCTTACGAGCAGTTAAACCCCAAGGTTTACAGGCAGAATTACAGTGGGAAGGTAAGCGTTGAAGATTTGGGGGATCAAGCCAAGAGACCAGTGAAGCCGAAAGCTACCTCTGCAAATGACCAGGACCTGCGTATGGCAACAGCGCAGCAAAAGGCACAGCCTCTGGCAAACGGGTCGTGCAGCACCTCCCGTCATCCCGGCACAGCGTGTTTCATGTCTGGGCTGCCGGGCAAAACAGTATCTGCAGTAACATGTTATTCCTCAGGGAGCTTGGAGGGGAGTTTATTGCATACCGAGCGCAAATCCCCTTTATGGCTACCAAAACGGCGCTGGTAATGTTTGCTGTTAGCAAACGCACCGGAAGGGAAAATTTGAGACTGCATCTGCCTTGTACTCAGAAGGGAGACACCTGATATTTTCCTTACATCTGAGTGACTTCATCTTGCTTCTTTGGCCTTGGACAACAGCTATTATTGTCCTGAATTCTGAAAGAAACTATTCTCTATTGTCAGTGAACCAGAACGCCCCCTGAAATCCACCTCCTCGATGGGTTTCCTGCTGCTGTGTAGGAGCAGGTGACAGCAGCTGGGTGTGCGGTGTCCTCGGCCCTGCTGGAAGCTAAGGGGAGCGCTGCAATTTGTTCCTGGGCACGAGAGGACCTTTGGGTCCCACGGCTGGGTTTCACTCTGTCTGGAGACGCACAATTTCTAACCAGAGCTTGCTCCCTGCTCAAGCAGCCAAGTCCTAAGGGTTGTCATTCAGCAGCAAGAACACTCTGACTAGTTTTGGTGAAGCCACTAGCCCTGCTCAACTCCTCTCCAGCAGGCTACAGAGCAGTGCGAAACAAACGGCAGGCCGTGCACCTCCTCTGTCACCCAGGTTAAAGATATAATTTACACCTGTGTGACAGCTGCACTGAATCTCACTTCCTAAAAAGCACCACATGAAAAACACAAAGATTAAACCTGCAAATACAGGTGCTCCTGAAAATCCAGTTCAGTGTGAGGTCATGTTTAGCTACTGCTTTTTAGCAGGGTGCTGCTGTGGATGCGCAAAGGAAAGCATCCTTTGTGTGGGCCCTGGGGGGGGCGAGTGCTGAAAGAAGCACCGCACCAATGCTGCGCGTGTGCTCACTGCTTTGCCTGTGCAAGGTAAGCTGGGGAGCAGGTGAGAGGGGAATACAGGCGACTGAAACTACAGGGGTGATGCTACAGCTGCAAACGCCTGGGTCCAGCTACGGACTTGAAAAGTTTATCCCAGGGCGATGATATGCGAAGACACCAAGTGGCCTCATGTTTGGACTGATGTGTATTTGAACCAGTAGGTCTTTCTGGGTTGTTGTGATAAATAATCCGAAAGGAGGGAGATGACACATTTTGGAAGGAAAACGTTGGCTGCACCGCAGTGTTAATGAAAGATGGCAGCCACGTAGCTCTGGGTGCTGCGCTGCCCCAAAAAACCTAGGTCCCAACCCCTGGCTTGCCTGTTTCCTCATACAAAGCCGTGCCAAGGCCTGTGGGGTGCAGGATCAGGGACGGGTGAGCTACGGCTGCTTCCCTACTGCAGAGCTTCGGTAGCATCCACAGGGCCGGCTGCCGTCCCGTGGGACAGCGGGAAAGCCCAGCCCCAGCAGGCATCCTCAGAGCAGCGCCTTTTGTGCAAAGACAGAGCAACATCTGTCAGTCGTGCGAGGATGCTAGGACAGAAGCACTGGAGAAACTTTAAATAAGGGCAGCCAACAGGCAAACAAAGCTGGGCCGGAACGTACAGAGCAGGAAGGAGGCAGGAGGGCCTGGTGAAAGGAGCGCCTGGGATGGGGTCTGCCGAATACCGAACTATGCGAGCTCCCAGGAGGGGTGCGGGGCAAGTCGAAGTACAGATACAGGGGGAAGCTGAGCTCCTGCTGGGGCGAGGCCAGAAGATCGGCTTCCCACATCCCACACCAGGGTCCGTGCAGCCCCCCGCCCTGCGGATGGGGCCACGGCCGGCCCCGCACCGCTCCGGCTGCCCGGCCCCGTGCCACCGCGGCGCTGAACGCCCAGGCGGGCGGCAGCAGGCCGGCACGGCCCGGCACGGCTCGCACGAAGGCCGGGGCCGGGGGCGCTGCCTCGGGAGCGCCCCGGGGCTGAGGGGAACGCGAGGGGAGCCGCCGCCCGCCGCCCCCCGCTCCCGCCCGGCCTCACCTCCCCTGCGCGGCGGCGGGGTGCCCGGCGGGGCCCGGCCATCAGCAGCCCATGGCGGCGCCGGGGGCTCCTCCGCGGCTTCTTCAGCTCCGGGCGGGCCCCATGGCCGGGGCCGGGGCCGGGAGGAGGAGGAGGAGGAGGAGGAGGAAGAGGAGAGAGGCGGCGGCGGCGGCCGGCGGGTTCATGTCGCCATGGCGGGGCGGCGGCGACGGGCTGCGAAGGGAGAGGCGGGCCGCCGCCGCCGCCGCGCGGGGGTCGGAAAAAAAATAAAATAAAAATAAAATAAAACGGGGGGGAAAGGGAAGGAGGGGAAGGGGAGCGAGAGGCAGCCCGCAGCCAGGCGGGGAGCAGGGGAAGGGGCGGCGCCGCGGCTCCCCTCGGGCCCTGCCCGCCCCCCGGGCGGAGCCGCCGCGCTGATGGGAGGTGGCGGCGGGAGCCGCGGGTTCGAGTCCCGCCGCCGGTAACGCGCTCCCGGGGGCGTGAAGAGCCGCGGCAAGGACCGGGTGCAAACCCCTGGCGGTGTGAAGGGGAACGGGGAGAGCCTGCCGTGCCGCCAGAGGCTGAGATCGAGAGAGAACAGCGAGAAGTCGGAGCAAAGGGAGCTCGTCGTCTGTACGCTCCTCCCGTGTGTGCAGCTGGTCGGATGGCACACAAAGGATTTCCTCCGCAGACAGTGACATGAATCATGTGGAGAGAGACCACTGAGCGTCGTTTCTATTTATTTCCTGACAAATTAATCCTGAATCGGCTTGGTAAAAACGTGTGTCAGGCTTTTTTTAAGCCTGGTAACCGATTAAAGCTCTTTTCCTGCTTTTGCATAGGGCAGCCTGCTTGCCGAATCCAAGCCTGCTGCGCGCTGCTCCCCTCCGTTGTTCTGCCTTTTCCCCGTTGTAATCGGATAAGAAAGCGCAGAAATGGCAAGAGCAACTGGAATTTCACCTAGCTGTGTCCCAGTTTTGCTCTGATTCTTCAGGGCCTCGCTGCCTGCGTTTCAGGAGCCTGTAAAGCTGCTAGGGCTTTCCAAGATCTCCTGGCCCGCGGGCAGTTTCTGGCGGTGAGCAAGGGAGGTAACTGGGCTGATGCTCCCAGCTGGGAAATTCTCGCCGGAGCTCTGCCCGGCACCGTCCCAGGATTGTTCCCCTCCCACAGCTCCAGCAATTTGTGCGCATTGTGAGTATTTGCTCAGGGGACTTCTTCCAGGGCCCTTTCCAGAACGTTTCGCATGCCAGCACAGAGCCCAAGGCAGTGCGGCACATCCCTTGCCCACCAGACTGTGGGATCGATGTTTTGGCAGGAACCTCTGGTGCTCGCGCAGCGCAACAGAGCGCCTTTTATTCCTCTCGTGCTGGATATATCCTCAGCTGGATATGTGTGATTACAGTCCTTTGTCCTCGGTCGCAGTAGGAAGGGCCTGCTGAAGCAGCACCCAGCCGAGCTGGAAGCAGCGCAGGAAAGCGGCCAGCGACCGGATCGGGACTTCTTGGGGAGGAAACCCCGGGGCCTGAGCACTGAGCCACCTGGCACCGGACAGACCTCAGAGCAGGTTGTCCTAGCGGGGTGGCCAGCCACAGGTGAGGGCTCCCAAAACATTTCCAGCTTCTCTACGAGGTGCCCGAAGCCAGGACACAGCCACCCCAGGGTCAAAGTAGCAGCACTGCCGCACGCCCTCCGGACAAAAAGACACGGCGTGTGCCCAGAGCAGCTGGGGCTGGGGCAGGCAGGCTGCCATGAGAAAGTGGCTGCCAAGGCCGAGGGATTTAGAGAGAGAGTGCTGAGAAAGACAGAGACAACCAGCAAGAACTTTATGTGTTTGGGCCTGCGGCCCAGAAAGAAAGTGAAAGAGCCAATATTAAGCTTAGAAAAAAAGTAACCTGGTGAAGGCAACGAGGCACACCTGGAAGAAGGCCACTACAAGCAGGTGTTCAGCATGCGGGGACTTGATGCGTTGTGCAGAAATCTGATTGCCTTGGAACAGCATGAAGACCCCAAATGCCATGTCAGCCAAAGGAGTGCAGTTCGGTGGTGGGAAGGCATTTTTATCCCTCTGGGGAGACGAGGCGTGTCTGTTTTAAGGAGATTGAGGGGACTGCGGCATTGGCACCAGCAGCACGTACCCTGGACTCGCTGTTTGGGCATGCAGGGGGCTCACAGCACTCCGGCTCATGGCCTGGCACAAAGGCAGCGTGGCCGCAGGTGTGAACTGGTGCACAGGTGGCTGCCGCTGGAGTGCGGGCTGGACTCTGGGGAGGTGACAAACCAGCAAATACGAGACCAGTGGGAGATCCACGCTAGCGGAACAAGAACATCACACGCATAAGGCATCTCCTGTAGCACCTGTTTGTTTGCATATGAAATACCTGTTTTTCCACCCCTGAATGGAGAGGAAGAGGAGGGCACTGCTGGATTCACGGCCAAACCCCGCTGTGTGGAAAGGGGAAGGCCATACATCTTTGCAGCAGATGCTTCTATCTGCGCTCCATAAACACCCCTCAGAAGGCAAAACAGATGGTCTTGTGGTTTGGCTCTGCGCTCTGCTTTGGAGACCCAAGTGCTGTTTACTGCCTGACTTTTGACCAGTCAGTTGAATCTACAGATGCAAAGGTTAATACTAATTTTCATATCCACCCAACCTCTGTGCACACAAAGTCCAACGTGGGCAAGCAAGTCTGATGAGCTCAAATATGTTTGCAGACAATGATTTCAGAAAATTTACCTTCATGCTGTGTTGGTTGTAAGGCAAAATTAAAGTATTTGTGAAGCATTTGAATATCCCGAGGGGCTAGAGAAATGCAGACTTTTAATAATAATTACTCTTTTGATTTAACTGGATGAGCTCAGTGTAACATGGCATAATGAGTCTAGTAATTCCTCTGTTTGTGCTTTGACTCCAGCTGTTAAATAACTGCAGCTTTTCTGTATTTATCACAAACCTGAGCTCTTTGAAAAAGAAAAGTTTTGATCAGCCTGGAGAAGGCAGTATTGATGTTGTTCTGAAGAGCAAAGCCCACAAACGCTTAAAGAAAAATGCACAAAGTCATATTGTTCTTTTCCAAACCGATCTCAGACATAAAATTTGGTGAGCGGTAGAGTTGTCGTCTAACGTCACGTTCCTCACGAAAGAGGAAGAGCCTGGAGCAGGCGGGCTGAGCTTGGGCTGTTTGGTGGAGGAAACCCATGCAGAGGCATTTGAGTGCTCATCAAAGCAATCAGGAGATATGCTGATAGTGCTGTAAAAATATCACATCGAGGCTTACTCGGGGCTCAGAAATACTTCTCTTCGTGGGGGAAACTCCTCTTCTCAATGCCTGGAATGGAACATTCTCCCAGGAAGCTGCAAAGACAGTTACACTGTTTTCTTTGTCTGGAGGCCCAGTTTTCAAAACATATTGTGGAACATTGGGAAAAGCAATATAAGGAAATGAGGGGAAACCTAAAAAAAAGATTTATGGTGAAATTAGCTGATAGACTTTGCCCAGCTTCCTGGGAGTAAGGGGTGAGCAAACAAAAATAACGAGCACATAGGAGTTCTCAAAGAGGAATAAAATGGGTTCAAACACTGACTGAACTGATTTTGACCTCTGTGAAAAGTGAACTATCAAAAAAAAAAAAAAAAAAAACAGTTATTTTTGTAAATGTGATCTTCTCTCTGCATTAAGTCAATCAATGGAATGCACATTTTCCAAGTAAGTAGTAGCGAAGTCAGTACATACAAATTCTAATATGGGGCATGCACAGTTCTTATGTTCTGTCTTATTACTACACCAGCTGTGCTTGTTCTTACAGGCAAAAATGAATTGCCCTTTGAAAAAAAAATAAATAAATAAATAAAATGTTATATTCCTGAAATATGTGGTAAGGGAAAAAAGAAACTAGATGTGGGCTCATCCATTTCTTTCTGCTTAAAATGTAGATTTCCACTGCAGCTGGACAAACCCTGGCTCCAGTTTCACAAGAAGAATTCAGCTGCTCCACACATGAAACTGAAGCTAAATTGTTGGCCTGTCATGGAACAGGGACAAGCATCTGACCACTAAGAGACACTAGCAGCAAGCAAGCCCCCTTTCTAATACAGCCTGCTCACTTTTTCTGAAAGAGACAAGAAAAAAAGCACCACGAGTTTTGTCCAAAGCCTTTTCAGCTTTAGGAAAAAAATAAAATAAAATAAAATAAAATAAAATAAAATAAAATAAAATAAAATAAATGTCTTGTGCAGTAAGTGTCTCAGGTACCTAAGGCATTTTTAAATAAAGATTGCAGAAAGAAGAGCCATGGCTATGTGTAGCACATGCAGTCAACAAACTGCAATTGTGCAATCTGCTTTGCCTCTTTTAGACCCATTGTCAGTTTTAGTGCTTTCCCTTATCAGAAGCTATCGCCCTTATCACACAGGGAGAGGCAGACTCTCAGGTATGTAGCCACTTGGTTTTGATTGCAAGTCTGGAGGACTGAGGCTCGCTTGCTTAAAAGTCTGTTGACAGTAGAAATCATTGTAAGCTGAATCACAGGAGTTATGGCTGAAGTGTAACATCTCTTTGGCCTCTCAGGACTGCTGTTTTCCTGCAGTCACATAACTTCTTCCTAACAGCAGGAATATACGTTCTTTACTACAAAAACAAACCCTGTGATTTGAGCTGAAAAGGACTGGGTCTCTTGCTATCTGTTTCCACCACAGAACTTCTGAAACACCAAGGGACACTTCTGCTTTCATTCAGATAAGTGAAATACGTGCTTACGTTTAGAAAATTAAGTACTTCTTTCACATCCAGTGATGTACTTGGAGGGGAGCAATGCAAGAACTAAATTGACCTTCTTACCAGAGCTAGTTTTACTAAAGAAACAGCCCCATATTAGGCAATTTTCTCACTCAGAACAGATTATTTTCTGCAGTTTGTTTTGCTATTTGGAAAATGTTCTCAACTATTCCATTTAACTCAGTCTGCAATTGTACAGCCTTCAGACTGTGCCTGTCACCCTAGGGATTGCACCTGTACATCAATCATTCTTCCTAGAAAACAGATGACTAGTCAGAAATGCTTGTTGCAACATGTGAGAATGCCAGTGGCAGACAGGAATGTGTCTTCCTTTACAGTACTTCCAATTTGACTCTTTTAGTATTGGTAGCATGAATGATATAGTGGAACAGCCAGCTGATAGCAATATTTCATGTACATTTCTGCTTAATTTTGTTTTGTGTATATGATCAACATGTCTGAATCCAAATTACTGTATGGAAAAAAATCATTCTCAGCTTAACTGTCTGCATCCAAACCTTTTTGACCTATGCTTCTACATGATAAAACATTGCCCGGTTTTGGAAAAAGCCTTTTCAAATAAACGTCATCTGACGTTAAGATTCTTACATCATTTGATCTTAAGAGATGTATTTTCTTTAATTCCTTTCTAAACTACAGTATAATTTCTTACAGCCTTTTGTAACAGTGCTGGAAGCAATACAGAAGAAGCGGAAAATAATCTGCTTTCACAGCTGAAGATCAATAAGGTAAGGGGCATCATAAACACAAAGGTGTTAACTGCAATAAATAGTCATAAAGTCAAAGAATGGCTGAGGGTGGGAGGGACCTGTGGAGGTTTTCTAGGCCAAATTCCTGCTCAGAGCAGGACTAATTTCAAAGTTAAATCAGGTTGAATAGTTTTCCAGATTGTGTGTAATGCAGATAATGTTTAAATGCATGGGAACAGACCTCAGTGTTAATCAACTCATCACCGGGCAATCTTAGCCATAATTTAAATTTGACAGCATACCTGTTAGAGAAGCACTCAGTCTCCAGCTTCTGTTGGAGTCAGGCTGGACTGAAGTTGAAAATGGCTAAAACGCTTTCTCATACATAATACAGTTGCTGAAGTTCATGACATAATTGCCATTAATGAAGACAGAATGGTTTTCTAATATCCTCTCATAAAAGCAGTCCTGTCATATTTCCCTGATATTTTTTATCCTGAAAGATGATCGTGGCAGAAACCTTTACCACCATGGTTCTCCTTAATTTTTTTTTTACCCCCCATTTTCCCGTTTCCTATATATATATATATATATATATATATATATAAAGCTCATTAAGCCATCTTTAAACATTGATTTGTGACTCCTAGGACTTCACACATAAGGAAAGCATGCTGCCTTCACACTGCCTGAAAACAGAGAAAGGAAGGGAGAAAGGATTTTGACTCTAAAAGTTGACAGATTCCTAAGAGCAACAGCTGAACCTATTAATTTTTCCATAATCAGACCTGATTTCATGTGTCTTGTAAGCCTTGGGCTGTCTCCCTGCTGCACTCAAAGAAATTCTCAGGTTCATGCAAAAGCAAAGAAAACCAACGTTTCTTATAAAGCAGAGAACATTACGTGTCTCAGGGCGTTGTTACATCTTCCAGATGCTGCAACAACAGCTGTGTACTCTTGAGCATACTCACTCCAAACAAGCTGTCGGTTAAAGCAACTTCATCATGGTCTTTGGAAATGGAGAAAACGTGAGTACCAATACCTTAACAAATCATTCTCTCTGGCTCATATAATTCAGGTTTTCTTACATTTTCCCTTCCAGAACATACAATTTTCCTTCCTTTTCTGTGTGACTACTTAAACTCTGTTCATGCTATTTACCCTGGCTGTGGTTATACTTCACTGTAGACATCATCATCTATAACTGGATATTTTATGTCCTGGAGAGTTCATGTCAGCGTTGTGAGCCCCCTTGCAGGATCTTTAGTATTTCTGTGACAGTTGCATACATACTTTTTTAAATGGACAATTTGTCACGTAGTGACTTGCGCTCCTCTGATTGGGTCAGGATCACGTATATTCACTGATGCTCGTTTGGATAGAAGGTTTTACAGATTTTACAACAGCAACATAATCACCTGGCGACTCTGCTAGAAACAGCAATCTGCATTTCCTGTCCTAGCTCCCGAATCCTTGCTGCTGGGCCCTGTCTTTTCTTCCATTGAAGGAGATGGGAGCTTTGCCACTGACTGCAGTGACAGCAGGAGTGCAGACATAGATTAGGCAAGGTGTTGGAGGATTTTCTGCACACCCTGTGGGTATTTAGGGAACCATGTGGTATGTGATCCTAAATACAAGCTTATGCAGTTTGAACTCTTGAGCTAAACCCAGATATTTCCAGGCCGGCAAAGCTACCTACTGACTGTGTGTCTGAGAAAGTACATTCTGAATTATTTCTGACTGTACTTCGGAGTTATGTCCTGACTGTACATCTGACTTATTTCTTCTGGCAAGTATCAAGGGTATGTTAGTGAAATGTGCCTGGATATAGTAGCTTCAGATGGAGCTATGCAGGAAATGTTCCTGCAGCTGTTACTTGGAAAACATCTGTGGTACTGTGCATTTGTACATCTCTGTTCGCACTGGCACAGAGCAATGGATCTTGTGGAACAAAATATAAATTATTGTTGGGAGATACGAGAAGGACATGCTGCACCAATGCACATGAAATTAATGAAGGCAGTAGTGGTTTGGAAATAGAGGGGCAAAAAAATCCAGTGTTGCATTGCTGGCACAGGCAGTAAAGAACAAGATCAGCAGACTCCGTGACAGCTCCAGAACTCCAAGTGCTAGTTATCTGAGTAAGAATAACCAAGCCACTAGCCTTGAGGCGTGACATTTTTTACACTTAGCCTTGAAAAAAGCTTCTGACTTTGATAATCTCTGACAGTCTGTGTTTACATAGTCTGATAAAGGGGAGAATATCCAGGCTGACATGATGTGTTGTTTGCGGTTAATGCCTGTCCCTGTGCAAAGCATAAAAGACATCGCCCCGAAGAATTCAATTCTACCCAAAGACATACAATAAGGTACACTTAAGAAACCCTCTGGAAGGACTATGAGAAGTGTTTTATTTAGAGCACATTAGTTAATTAGGTATTTTTTCATCTCTTTAAGCCTTCAAATTAAGCCTGGGTCATTAGAAGATGTGCTTAAGTGAATTCTAATGGCCTATTGTATTCAAGAACTCAGACCGGATGATCTTTGAAAGGCAAGTGTGTGAGAAAGGGAGAATGCCTTCAGAAACACAGCAGAGTGTGGGACGATGAGAAACCAGACGAGATATCTGGTAGCCAGAAATTTGTCACTGTTACTGTGCCAGGGCTCCTGCAAGGAGCCGATGAGGTGTCAGTTGCAATACGTGACTCACCGTGTCATCTCCCAGTAGCCTTGTGTGAGCTCCGTGGCACAGATCGTGTACACTTCACTGTTTTACCTATTTTCCGTCATGATAGCTGCATTACATCATTACAAAATAGAAATCAGGATGGAAATATCTTCCTAGTGCTTTGTGGACGCTTTGTGCAAAGGGTCTTTCATCTCATCTTTAATCCAAATTATAAAAAATGGATTTGCACCATGCTAAATCTGTAAGTAAGTTTAAAATATCCGTTCCTAGTCCTCGAACTGAATGCCTCCTAGCAAGTCATTTAACTCAACAGCTGCCCAGTTGTACAGCCGGCAAGGTGAATGCTCTTTTTTTTTTTTTCTTGGCTTAACTTTTAATGACTCATTTAAATTCCTTTTAAGCGGAATCCACATGATTTTGAAAATGCCTTCTGAAATTATGCACAACTACCTTTCTAAAAAAAACCCAAAACTTTACAAAGCCGTAAGTACAACATTGCCTAGAATTATCTTGTCAATTAAATAAAAGAACCCACTTGAAATAAGTGACAAAAATATACAGTGAATGAAACGCACCTTCCAGTTACAAATTGTTATTAAAAGAGACCTTTAAGCAAACTGCTAGTTACCTGGTCATGCTTAGACAAGCACAAGGTTATTGAAACATACAGCTTCCTTTCAGCCAATTTAACTTGCACTGAAGGCAAATTATTGCCATAAAAGCACTGAAGCACGTTGCTCAGGCATTTGGTGTAATTGTTTGCTCCTAAAAGATTACCCTTGCTGCACAGCATTGTCAGCGGTATCAGATTCAGGTCTGCATCTTCAGCTGCTGTTACAAATGCTCCCTGCAATGTTTTCCTGTAGGAAATTGATGTATGCCTTTGATATTATTATCTAAAAAAGACAAGAAGCAATATTTTAATAGACCTGTAGATGCAATATAGATTTCTGACAATGGCTGTAATGGAAATCAGTGAGACTGAGCCGACTCACAAAGGAATTGCAAGGGGCCTAATGAAAAGCTCGCCTAACCCCCCCAGCACAGGAATCATGAATAATAATTTTACTAACTGGGCAAGCAATGAAATACGTCACAGTTTTGGAGTCTCTCCTGGTTCCTTCCTTTCTGTTGCTGCACAGAGAGTGGAATTTGAACAAGGTGGGGCAACAACAACCTGGGAGCAGCAAAACTGCAAATACTGCCTACATGACAGCGGGTGAAGTCATCACCGAGTGCCTTCCTCTTCACACCTTTACGTGAGGATTTGCACTGGTGTGTGGGTGCAGTTCCACCTTCCTCTTCTTGAGTCAGAGCTGTTTTCGAGGCCCAGGAAATGAGTTTTGATAACATTGCAGAAGTAGGTTGCATTGGACACTGTGCTTGTGAGGTTGGCAGTTAGCTCCTTAACACCTTTATAGATCTTCTCAACCCTGCATAGGGAGATGTCTTCAGGAAAGCACGGGCAGAGAGAATCAGGCTCAATGACTGGCTTCACTGCCTCTCCAGCCATTTCCTAGCACTCTGTCAGCATTAGGGATGATAGATTTCTGTGGTTACCAAGCACACCACACACTGGCATGCTCGGAGCCGTGAAATACATAAGGGCCTATCTAACCATGCTGTTGTTGCTGAAACAAAATCCTTTTGCATCAGTGAAAATCATCAATGAGGGCTTGGGTTTTCTTCACGAATCAAGATTTTAGCACTAGGACCAGTTATAAGCAATTCAGATTTTAGCTGTTTTGCAAGGGTTATGCCAGCTACCATACAGGGAATACAAACATTTTCTAGCAAAGCTCTGTTTTCTCATGGGCTTTTTGATATCTCTCTTCCAGTAACCTTGTCTTGGAAGTCAGAGAAAAAATGGAGTGAAAATGGAGGTCCAAAGCCGTCACCTTCAGTGTTTCACATTAACATTTCATCATCTCTAAAGGTCTGCCACCGCCGCCTTGCTTGTGAGCTGTAGTGCCTTGGTTGCGAGCTGTAGCACTGCATATTACTCAGGCACTGTTTGTATTGGGAGGTTTTGTGATGTAAGTTACACTGGAGCACTTCCTCTTGTCCCAGAACTTTAGTGCAGCTGTGCTGGTACAAGAGTACTTATATATGGTCACTTTTTTTCAGAAAACAAAGCATGCAGTATCAGCACATGGCAGCTGTATACCAGCTTAAATGCATCCATGATTTTACATGTGCGTGAACGTCTGCAATATATACACAAATGATAAATGCTTTCTGAATGATAAATGCTTCAGAAAGTTGGAGTCCTAGGGTACGTACAACCAGCTCTGTGTACAACCAGGGCTCTTTGCCTTTGGCCTGTCCCAGAAATGCCAGCTGCTTTGCTGAAGGTGCCCTGCAGTCAGCCACACGTGGCAGGCCTTGCAGCTTAGGAAAGGTCCAAACAAACAAGCTGCGCCTCCAGGTTTACTCTCTGGATGTGTAGGAGAAGCATTTCAGGACACTCATCAAAAAAATAGGTAAACCTGACCTTTGCAGAACAAAGTGATTGCACCTAAACAGCATTGCTATGCTATTATAAATGTTCTCGTGTAGACTAACTTGCGTTTCCCTTGGTGGTAAGCTTCCTTCTCGTGGGGAAATTCCTCTCATCCAGCCATTAATATTGTTAGAAGTTATTTCTGCACTGTTCTGCCATATGTTGTAGCAGCAAAACAAAATCCCAGTCTCTAAAAACTTAACAGTCTGTCCTAAACTGATTATGTCTCTATTGGTTTGTGTTTGGTTCTCGTCTGCTCAAAATATTTTCTGCTAAGTATAGCTCCCTTCTCCTGAGCAAACAAGCTGGGTTTCTTTTTTCTGCACCCTCCCTTCCTAATTTCAACAGCTATTTTGAACTCGGGTTGGGTCACTTGGGCATACATGCACTGTCATTGCTCGTCTCTAGATGAGTTCATGTTGCCAGAGAACCTTTTCCTCAGCACCAGCCTCGTATTTGCATTCATCCTTGGTCGGCAAGCCTCGCTCCCCTTCCTTCATTTAGGAAGCACGTAATAAATCTGAACAAATTCATTTATTGGTGAATTCTGAACCTGACCGACTTCCATGAGCACAAGGTGACACGTGTGAAATTACACACCTCTGTGTTGAAGGCAGGATCTGTACTGGTGGGGATGTTGACTCCTATGGCTACTAGAGGATCGAGTGGCACTCTCCCGTAGGGGCTGTCAGGTGGGCAAATTTTAAATTCCAGGAGACTTATGCATCATTTTATCTCCTAGACCTGCTCCCTTACAATGGGCCTAGTGAGAAGAAGCCTATGAGAAGGGTTCAGATTTGAAAGCTTTTGTCACCAGGGACTGGTCCCAGTGTTTCTACAAACAAGAGCCTGAAAAATATTTTGGGCACACGCACACACACAAAGCCTTTATGTATTAAAATGTACACACCAAGGTTATTTTATTTCCTTAAAGCACCACCTACTTTTCCTTCCCTCAGTTAACCAAGAGCCACACAAATGTCAAATCACCCCATGTAATTAAAATGTAGATTTTTTTTTTTTATATGATGCTTCTTAAGGGGGGGAAGATTCTAGGGCTAACCTCATTTGATGCAGGCTCTCCTGATGTTTGATACTTTACCCATATTCTTAAAAGAGCTGGAATCATCCTTGAATAAAATGCTAGTTCAGCATGAGCTGTTGTCATCATTGCAGGAAAAATGGATGTTGGCCAAAGCGGACACAGCTTTTTTTCCCCTGAAAGTCCCTAATCATCACATAGCAGCAGTTTGGTCTTAGAAGTAGTCGTGACTCCAGTGCCTTCTGCCTCCCAGTTTTCAGCACTTCTGCACCTTCCCTGTTGCCACTAACCTCCATACCAGTGTAATGGGATTGCAGTAGGGCAGTTAGATTAATTAGTGGCTGTAAAGCATGTGAAGCTCTTTGTTTAAGTGGTTCAAATAAAACTATTGTTCCAAGTGACCCTTATTGTTCTCACCTGTGTGACCCATTGCTGAGCTCTGAGTGCATGTGTACACAGTGTTAATTACCGCCTGTCCCTTCATCATGAAGGTTTGCAATCCTATTGCAGTTTGGAAGTGCTCATGCCACAAGGCCCAGTTAACATCTCTGATATCATCTGCTGGTCAACACACAGCTGCTAGCCATCCATAACTATTCTCGATGAATTGCCATGCAGACCTGCCAGGGCACATTTTGCCAAGCTGTACTGGGAGATGGTTTAGCAAGACTAGATAAAATATTACCTTTGTAAGGTATTACTAACGCTATTTGATGGCGTTGAAAAGTGTCACATCACAACGAACAAATGATAAATATTTCCTTTTAGTTTAAAACTTGTCTTACGGAATGCAAAGCTTTTAAGTTAAGGCTTTGGTATAAATCCTCGCTTTTATTAGGATCCCTAAAGATTTCAGATGGTTTTTTACTCCAGGTTTAATTCCTTTTTCTGTTGATTTCACACCAGCCTTCCAGTGCAGCCTAAATCAAGAATCCTCCATCCAAGGCTAGGATCACTGTTGCTACCCAATGAGTGCTATAGCATCTGTAGCTGAGGAATTTGAAACTTTCTGTTTACTGTATCTTTAGGTTCCCAAAGAATGTCAGGAAGGAACTGCTATTCTGCATAGCACAGCATGTCACAGAATAGATAAATTGTGTTTTCTCATTATACTGGAAACATTTATCTACCCCTCCCCCTT
Source organism: Nettapus auritus (assembly GCA_011076525.1). Lineage (NCBI taxonomy): Eukaryota > Metazoa > Chordata > Aves > Anseriformes > Anatidae > Nettapus > Nettapus auritus. The sequence goes on along the minus strand of CM021768.1, from coordinate 51,398,318 downwards.
CCTTTAATCACAGCTAAATAGCACATTGAAAGAAAATTAGTTGTTCCTTGCACAAGAGGAAAAAAAAAAAAAAAAAAAAAAAAAACAGATTACATTTCTAGACCTTACTCTGACTCCTCCTTTGCCTGCAACACTTGATTGTAGTGCCAGGTCCAGACAGCACAGGGAGCAGACGAAGTTTCCCTGTTAATGATGCTGATGAGTACATTGCTTGAACTAAGGCTCCTTCTCTTTTCTTTGTGTTTTGTTGTTGTTTTTCAGGCCAGCTCAGCTCTTTGCAACAGCTCAGTTAATTTTGGGGAAAGCAAGAGGGGCAGGTATCTTCATCTCCTAGCACAGAAAATGCACCCATCTGATGCTAGGCTGCACAAAAGCACAGCTGAACATATAACAGATTTCCCCCCCTCCAACTACAGGAGATACGAATGCTCATTTTGCAGAGTGCTCTATTAAGTTTAAATTAGCAAAGAGAATGCAAGTAGATGGCCAAATTATTATTTTTAGCTGTCATGCCATGTGTTTAGCAAACGAACCTTTTTTGGCATTTAGGTAAACGGGAACATATGTTCTGCTGTGCAGTACAGTTCAGCGGTCAGAGGGAGAACATCCATGCTGCATCTCAGTGGGGGCAAGACACGCTGCAGAATGTGGGGGAAAGAGACAACTGCCAAGGGGATTTGGTGTCAGGCTGCAGCTCAGAGCCTCAGCCTGCACACACCACATACATGGCACTGCTGCAAGCAGGCGGTTTGGAGCCAGCTCTGCTAACATAAGCATTGTTGTTCAAACTGGAGCAGAACAGCAGCTACTGCAGATCCTAAAACTACTTTTATCCCTTGGCTTCAGTCAGAAGTCATCAGCTGCCATGCCAGTTCATTCACCTTGGAGGGGTGCTGTAACTCGGGCTGCTCAGAGATATCTAATGGTGACTTGCAGAAAACAGACTCCACAGTCAGTAACATTGTAAAGTAGGTCTGTTTATTCAGCACTGGGCAGGATGGGGGGTAGTCCCACCAAAGTCGTGCACACCTGACGCGGCAACTTGCCATGGTTATATGCAGCAAAGAGTTACATATACTTGAAGTTTCACAATGTGCCTATACATATTCATATTTAAATGCTTCATATTAAAATTAGTTCAAGGAGTCATTTCCATAAGCTCCTCCCATCTGCACTTGCGCAGTGTCTCCTGCTGGTGGTCGTCAGGGGTCATGGGGATGAAGGTTGATGACTCTTCCTCGTCACCGCTAGCTGACCTCTTGTCTTTGCGAGACTCATTTGCTCCTTGGCTCTTGTCCATCCGCAGGACCAGTTTCTGCTAGTTTCTTAAGGCTCACATTCTTATTAGAAGACTGACCTTGGTAAGGGGCCCAAGGCTTCTTGCTTTAGTTAGTTTGCCCAATTCACCATGGTTAGCAAAGACACTAAGTAGCATCCTAGTTTAATGCCATCAGTGCTATCTCTACTTGATAAGATTCTCCTAACTCCCTCCCAGTGGTACCACAGGAGCGCCGTCCCGTCAGGAATATCTCAAGGAGACGTTGTGCATGTTTGTGGGAGTCCAAGAGTGCTCGTCATCAAAATAAACTTGAAGAAATTGTTGGCCGTCATCGCTGGCATAGCAGACAGTAACTGTGCCTAGAAATAGAGATTGGCATGGCAACATTGCTGACTGTTTTGTAGAGAAGGCGGCTTATTTTTCCAGACAGCGACATTTAATAAACATTTTCTGTTTGTTGAAACTGTGGAGCCTCCCTGGATCAAACTGAATGCTAATCTGCTCGAGTTGCCGCCACAGATTTCAGTCTCCAGTGCGTACACATCGCGAGCCATCGTGGTTTCGTTGGTTTTGTCCGACGACGTTTGTTCCTGTGCATTTGTCCACAGAAAAATAGACCAGCAGTGCATGGAAGGCGCTGAAACTGTTCCACAGATGCCCCAGGGGATGATTTATTTTGTGAAATCCTGTTTTGTGTTGTGTTACGACCCTGGTAGGCTGCAGGGATGCACCCCGTGGCTGGCGGGTCAATTCGTAGCCACCAGCCAACCGTTGGCGCATTGGCCCGTCCTCTCCCTAGACATAAATGCACCACGATTATGAGAGGCTTGGAAGCGTGCATCTCAAAACTGAGCCACAGGACGATACATAAAGCCGGTAAACAGACCTAGCCCTCGACACAAAGCACCGCGGGGGCGTTTTGAAGCCTGACAGGGGCCCGGAACCCGTGAGGCACAGCGTGAGGAGGATATGTGTCACGGGGGAGCTGAGGTACCGGCCCGCTATGCTTCATGGCAGCGAGGTGCAGGTTCGAGGGCGGCTCGCAGTGCCCCGCGGGGCCCTGACGGGGAACGACCGTTGGCGGCCACCGCCGCGCGCTCCCGCCTCCCGCGCGCGCACCCCCCCCCCTTGCGGCCGTTGCTAGGGCCCGCGGCGGTGGGCAGGGCAGAGGCAGAACTCGGCTGGCCAATCAGCAAAGAGTCGCCCGCGCCCGGCAGCCAATCGCGGCCGGTAAACAACACAACGCGCGGGGCGGGGCGAGCGGAGGGGGGAGCGGGGGCGCCGGCCAATCAGGGCGCGGGAGGCTTTGGGCGGACTTTTTGAAACGGGCGAGGCGCCACAAAGGTCCCGGGGCCATTTAAAGGAGTGATGCGATTTCAGTGTGTCCCTCCGCCGGAGCTTCGCGCTCGTCAGAAGGAGCGCGGTTCTGTCCCGCCGCCCGCTAGGCGGGGGCTTATCCCGATGGCCGCGGTGGGTCCTGAGCGCCGAAGCCTTTCAGTGCTCCGCCGGGGCGCGCGGTAGCGCGCGGACTACTTTACGACCTCACAGGGATCACTCCGCCTGTAGAACAAACTCGGGGGGGCGGGGCCGCGCCGCCTCCATTTTGCTGTGGGGCGGCGGCGGCGGAGTCGGGGGGCGGCTCGGGATGGCGGCGGCTCCGCGGGCGTCGCAGTGACTGGCTGCGGGGCTCGGGCGGCCCTGTCTGCATGCGGGACCCGCGGGGGAGCCGCCCCGCGTCCGAGCGCTGAGGGCGGGGGGAGCGAGCGGGGGGGGCCCGGCGCCCCCTCGGCAGCGCCCGTGAGGTGAGAGCTGGCAGCGGCCCGCGCCCTCCCCGCCTCCTTCCCTCCCTGAGGAGCCCCCCGGCTCCGGGGGGAGGGAGCGAAGATGAGCAGCGAGGCGTTGCGGCTGTTCAAGCAGCTGAACCTGCAGCTGGAGCAGGAGGGGCGCTTCCAGCCCCGCGAGAAGGGGCTCAGCCTCATCGAGAGCGCGGCCGAGGTGAGGGCGGGCCGGGAAGGGTCCGGGGGCAGGGGGAACCTCGGGGCTGGGAGGATTCAGCTGGGGCGGTTGAGTCTTTTCTCCCCGACGGGCTCCGGGCTTTTGTTCTGGCGCTGTTCTCAAGATGCTGCCGTGTGAAGGCGTCGTGCTGTCAAAGGGAGAGCAGCAGGGTGAGCGGTGTGTGGGGGTGATACCTACTGCTCGCACCCAGCGAGCTGCGGCTCGCCTCCCCACCTGGGGAAGGCCGGGACGTAAGTGGGCAGCCCAACAAAGGGTTAACGGGGGCTTTCTCGTTAGCTAAACCTAGGAAAATGAGCCACAAGGCACGGAGTACTGATCAGCAAAAAAAGGAGCGTAAAAACTTGTATGTCAATGACCCGAGTTTCTGACAGAGGTCAGGGAAAGCTTATGTTCTGTCAGATATTGTGAGTTTTGCTGTTGTTGCTTTAATATTTGAAGGGAAAAATCTCCCTGAAATTAGTCCGCTTGCTTGTTTTGAAAGCAGAACTTGTACGTGCGTAGTTATTCGCAGTCAGGCGGAACAGAGGATAAGCTGGGTTTGGTCATCTGTTTCCCTAAGGTTAGGAGTCTCTGTGCGTGTACACTGAGTGAGAATTGTCATATGGCAAGTGTGCACTTAAAAACTTGGGTATTGCACTGGTGAGTGTCTTCTGAATCTCAAATATGTGCCTGAAAACTTCCTAGGTTAAAACACAGCAATAGAAAGTATTTAAGGGGAGGAAAACAAAGAACGGTTTCCCTTTAGCCTAAGTAAGATTGCTTGGGGAGTGTTGACAGTCCACTGTTGTTCAATTCTGCCTCTGCTTTTCTTGCCGCAGAATGAAAACACTCTGTGCCCGAGACAAAGGAATGCCAAGGTGGAAGATCTCTGGAGTCTGACCAACTTCTTTGGTTTTTCAACTGAAACATTTGTTTTGGCTGTTAACATTTTGGACAGATTCCTGGCTCTCATGAAGGTATATTTGGGGGGAAGGGGGCCTGCTGTAGTGTCAGCTGGGAATGTACAGGCTTCCTGTGAACTTTCTTCCCAGACAAATGGGGGGAAGACTGTGATCTAGGAGATAACGGGCTATTTACTGATCTTAGGCTAGTGACGTTGCTAAAATGCTTATGGGCAAGCTTGGAAGTTGAGTACAGTTCTTGCATGGAATATTTAGCTTATATTGTGGTGATACATTTACTACTTTATGGCCTCTTCTTACCTTTAAAGACAAGTAGCAGCATGGTTTATTTTATTTACAGTAAGTCTGTGGCCTTTACCGGGCAGATGCAAAAGACCAAGTATGATTTGATAAAGAACTAAATAAAAAAAAGTTTGAAAACTACTTCTAGGTACTGTGGTAGTATTTAAATACAAGTACTGTGATAGAAGCTTAGTTTTGAGCTGGAACTAATGCCAAAAGATCATCTTCTGGGTGTTTTTCTTTTGTGTTTGTGCTGCTTTGTGGCAGGCAGTTTGAACCTAAATCAGTTCCACATTATTGAGCTGGCAGAAATATTAATGTCTAGAGTTGGATCAGTTCTCCGGCCTGACTCAGGGTTGAACAAAGCATTTTCCTGGTATATGGCAGAGAACAGCAGAGATAGGGACAAGCTGTTGAGGGGTAGGACTGCCTAGAACAAGCTCAGGCCGGATTTGGTTGGGCTTTAGAAGAGTAAGTGAGCACTGCCACTTGGAGAAGGGAGGTAGTGCAGCTCCTGCTGTGTCATGTTTTCATAGCGTAGTGGTGTGGAACGGCTGCAATAGAGGGTGCTTGGCTGTTGAACTTCAGTGTCCTTCAGCTTGGCAGTGACAGGTTGATACTGCTGTATTGGCTCTGTGTTTTGGTGAAACTTAGGTGATGAAACCAGTCATGATTGCATCAGGTGTATGATGGACTGATGTCAGCTCTCATGGAGATAAGTTCGGTCTTTCTGTTGAACTGTAAATATTTCAAAGCTGCTCGCCCAGGCTGGGTGAGCTGTTTTTCCCTGTTTGGTAAGCACCGCATATACAGGCAGGAAGTATTCATGGCGTTTCCTCTCCTAGGTGAAGCCGAAGCATTTATCCTGCATTGGAGTTTGTTGTTTCCAGCTGGCTGCCCGAGTCGTTGAAGAAGAATGCAATATTCCATCTGCTCATGAGATTATCCGGATCAGCCAATGTAAATGCACTGTGTCCGACCTGAAACGGATGGAAAAGATAATTTCAGAAAAGTTGCACTTTGAATTTAAAGCTACTACTGCCTTAACTTTCTTGCACTTGTACCATACTATTGTACTCTGTCATACCTCAGAAAGGTGAGTTGAGTTGCATGTTGATGCTGTTTGCAAAGGCCTTTTTTTTCTTCAGCTGCATCTTAAAATGATTATGGGGTTGGCTGGAGAGGAGGCTGCTCCTTTTGTCTTACTTCCTGACGCGTTAATGCTTGTTGATGTGAATGCTGTTTCTCTTGGGTGTCTTACAGGAAAGAAGTATTGAATCTCGACAAATTGGAAGCACAACTAAAAGCTTGCAACTGTCGTCTAGTCTTCTCTAAAGCAAAAGTAAGTCGAAGTAGCTTTTTGTTGACTTCTTGAGTAGGCTTTGATTCGTGTATGCTGAGCAGTGTTTTTTGTCCTTGTAGCCATCTGTCTTGGCCTTGTGCCTTCTCACTCTTGAAGTTCAGACTTTGAAATCTGTGGAGCTGTTTGAGATACTTCTGCGTGTTCAAAAGCATTCAAAGGTAAGTATTTAGGGTGGGTTATTTTTGCAGTTGCTGGGGCTGGTACAGATAATGATGTGCAGTGTTACATGGGACACCTGCTGTCAGCAAACAGTCTGCACAGGTAGTGCTTGGCATCAGCTGAAACGAGCCATGAAACAGGCCTTCGAGCATGTCTGAAATTCTTCTTATACTGCTCCACTGATAGAATGCCAAATGCAAATAACCTCTCCTTGGTACAGAAAGGTTGAGTAGGCACTTCTCAGTGGCACATCTTGGCGACTACCCGACAGGCAAAAGGATTATAGCTTAAAAACTGGGTTAAATGTATAAAATGAGAATTGCTGATCTAATACCTACAAGATACATGTTTTAACAAGCAGCTGATGTAACTTGTACAGTCCTAGCTGTGTGTTTTAAAGACTTCTGCTGTCTGTTACGATGACTAAACTGTCTGCAGGGCAAGTTATTCTTTTTGTCTAAATAGCTCTCATAAAATTTATAGCTTCTAGCTGCGTGTTGGAGCAGGCGATAGTCTAAAGCAGACTTATCACTGGGTTAGTTCAGGTTGACTACAGCAGTTTCTTGAGTGGAAGTAGTTCTTAAAGTATGACATTATCTTTAGAAGATGGTATTATCACAAGGGCAGCAGGGCATCTCAAAGCAGGACCCTCGTACGCTGTCTTCTGTCATTCTTGCTGTGCTGTGTTCGCACATGTAAAGCTCTCAGACATGTCCTGTCTCATTTTTCCTGTGGAAACAATGAAAATGTTAGCAGCCACTGATAGGCAACTGTTCCTCAAACTCAGACGAGTGTTTCTAGGGGGCATATAGGTGTTCACCTTCAAAAGCAGCAGAACTTTGACAAAGGCGTGACAGTTAGAAATATCATTTCTCTTGACTGACTGTTTCATTAAGTCACTTCCTTTAAGGTAAAGTGGAGGGAGGGGTTATCTTTTCTGCCCGCTAATATAATAATCCAGTTGTTTTTTCACTTTCCAGATAAGCGATAGTGACCTCCTCTACTGGAGGGAGCTGGTCTCAAAATGCCTGGCAGATTATTCTTCCCCTGAATGTTGCAAGCCTGATCATAAAAAGCTAGTTTGGATTGTTTCAAGACGGACGGCCCAGAATCTACAGAACAGTTACTACAGCGTTCCTGAGTTGCCAACGATACCAGAGGGCGGCTGTTTCAATGAAAGCGAAAGGTTGGTAAAACCAGCAGCTACCTAGGGGCAGGTCCTCATTTTCTGGAAGTACTGATGGTAACACTGAATAAGGAGGCTTATTCGGTAACTTTTGAGAAAATGTTACCTTTGAAAAGATCAGTGGGCTTAAAAATACATCTTAGCAGAAGAAAAACTGTGGAACCATCATTGCGGTGTTCAAGAAGCACAAGGCATGCTTTGGGGGGTGGGATGTGCTCCTTGTAGATGGTAAAGGAGGCTTACAAAGCCTTATAAAATCACTTACGTTAGAAATGTGGAGCACTGGTGTCTTGATTGGTAGGACTTCTTGGCATGAGGAAAAAGGAAGCTGTACCTTGTTATGACTTAAGCCCTAGTGCTGAGGAGCGTTTAGTTCTGAAATGTTAGGAGCAGAGCAGTTTGCATGAAAACACAGGATTGAGGAATACTTTACCTCTTTCACGGGGTCGTGCTATGTTTAAAATCTTTCCTATTCTTCCTTCCAGTGAAGACTCCTGTGAAGACATGAGCAGCGGAGAAGAAAGCCTTAGCAGTTCTCCTCCCAGTGATCTGGAAGGCACCTTCTTCTTTGAACTCAAAGCTAAAACAAAATGGCAAACTCTTAACTCTCAGTCTTCATGTTAAGTCTTGATTGTAGTAGGTGAAGATTTTTCAGTGCACCATAGTCTCGGCAGTAATAATAGGAGGTGGTACTCTGTAAACAGTCTGTGTTAAGGCAGGAGTTGCTGTGGTACAACAATGCTTTGAATGCCTGCCTTGTTTTTGCTTTTCTAACTTATAAGGAAAAAAAAAAACAACTCCCATTCAGGTCCCAGTTCAGCCAAAAAGTTGGTGTATAGTTTTGATGTCGATGGGGATAAATGCAGTCCTGTACCCGGTGGCCCCAATGCTTAGCAGCTAAACATAAGCAGTGGTGTTCCCTGGCAGCGCGGCAGGCTGGCAGCATACTGGGCTGCCTGAACAGGCTGAGGGTTGAGGGAGACAGGTTTGTTTTTCTTCCCTTTACTTGACGTTTTTTCTTGCCTGGAGCAGTGTCCAGTTTTGGGCCAGCTTGTTCAAGTCTGATATGGAGCTGCCAAGATGGTCAGGGAGCCTGGGGTATGGGGCCTGTGAGGGAAGGCTGGGGGCAATGGGGTAACTCAGCTTGGCACAGAGGGCTTGGAGGGGGAGTAGGGTTGAACAGCAGCCTTGCAGTATGTGAGAGAAGGTTGCTGAGATGATTATTTCATGCCCTTGACTGAAATTAATGGAGTAAGAATGAGCCATGTCACACACACATTGAAATAGGAGGTTTTCAGTTAAAGTAATTCAAGACTTGAGTTTCATGGGGACAGTCGAGCATGGGAGTGGACTAAGAGGGGCTGCACAATCTTTGTCCTAAGAGGTTCTCAGGCTTCAGTGTGACAAAACGCTGAGCAGCTTCTCTGAACTCAGTGTTGGTGCTGCTCTGGGCAGGGGCTTGGCACAGAGTCCTCCTGTGAGAGCCCCTCTGCTCTGCAGCGTTTTGTGATGAGATCAAATTGGCTGGGTGAGTTAAGTGGCACGATGTGCACACAGTGCCATGCTGAAGTGATGACTTACTGTCAAATGGGCCTTCTCAATGCTGAAACTGCTTTAACACTTCATGCGCTGGGCTCCTTTTCAGCAGAATCTTGTTTTTTCAAGCAGTTTTTATTCAAAGCTTAGTTTTTCATACACTTCAGGAATCCCTGTTTCAAATTAGGAGTATGCATGGTAAGAGATTTCTAGTCAATACGAGCTTTTACTAAAAGTGGTAGCATAAAGTGTGACAGGGCTTACTTTCATGTTTTTCTTTAATACAGATGAGCTTACACTGAAACTCACGATGTATGCTTCAGTGTGTTTAAAATCTTAGTGTTAACATGTCAGTCCATATTGTTAGCCTAGGCTTATTGACATGGTAAATCTTGAAGTCTACATTCCTTTGAATATTTAACCCTTGTAGTTGATTTCAGTATATTCATGTTATTGATTGAGTCATAATCAGACTTGTTTGCATGCTTATGTAAAGCAGTTAGTGCAGGAAACGTTGATATTATGCAGTAATATCAGGTAAATGTGATGTTGATGAAGTAGTTAATGTAATGGTTTTTCCTGAACTTTGTAACGAAGCACATGAACTGAAGTATGCTTGCACTCCTCTGTACCGAGAGTATGGCAGGTAGCAAGCGGAATTAACTCAGAATAACGGTGTGAAGCGTGGTGGTGCCAAAGTAGAAATGAAGGAGCAAAGAAGCTAGAGGCTGTTTTATAGGTGGAAGAGTTGTTTTAGAATATGAGCAGTGCTGTAAGTTCGTAACTGTTACATGATTTCAGTTTTATAAAAATACAAAAAGTTTACAAAAAATGTAAATAAAAATGTAAATTAAAAATGTACAGAAAAAAATTTAAAACAAAAAATGAGCAGAAAATACTGTATTTTTTTACCTTGTAACTTTTGTAGGTATGTTGCATGTAGATATTAATTTATTGTGTACTCTGTATGATACGAACACTGTACACTAGAAGACTTCTTACTGCGAGTCAGCACCTGGAAGCTCACTCTGGAAATAGAGTACCTTGGTTGCAAGTAATGAACCTACTGTGTCCTGTTTCAGTTGAGAACAAAAATAAACCAATTGCTGTATTTGCTAACTGGTGTGAGTCACGGTTGGTTGTACTTGAAGCATTTGACTTGCTTTCTTCTGCTATCTAGGTTGTGTGGTATCCCAGCTGCTTCCTGGGTCCTCTGGAAGTCTTGGTAAGCTGTTGGCAAAGAAAGCCTTTTGTGCATGGCTTAGGGCTGGATGTGAATCTCTTCTCAGCTTTGCTGCTCTCGGTTTTGAAAGCTGGTGAGAGGCATCCTCTGCTTACCACCCAGCTGCGCTCTGCTGCGTGCTGGGATGAGTTTTGCTGATGGTGTTTCTCCATCTGGCAAAGGAGAGCTCCCACTAGTGGTAAAGTTAGGGATGGTCACGCACCAAGTGTCCTGGGTTTTGCTGGGTCTGTGCTTGCTGCTGTTAGCAGTCTTCTGGGTGAAACTTGATCTCTGGATGTACCTATCTTGGCAATCAGGAAGATCTACAATAAGTTACTAGAGAACAAAAACTTGAATCAGTTTCCTCTTCCTGTCAATGTGCCCTTCTTAGGAAATATTTCTGGTTTCTCTGTTTCAAAATAATGGTTAAGGGGCCCTAAATGTCTTCACTGTAGGCCCTCAATAAGCTTTCATAGCATGGGAAGAAAGGCATTGAAAATTACTCAGGATGAACAAGGAAAAGTGAGATAAGATTGCCTGACCAAGTCACAAAGGCCAAGGGGGACTGGGAGAATTAAGAATTGCCAATTGTAGGAGAGGATCAGGTGCAAGACCATCTAAGGAATGTAAACGTGGACAAGCCCATGGGACCTGATGAGATGTGTCTGAAAGTACTGAGGGAACTGGCAGATAAAATGGTTAAGCCGTTATGTATCATATCTGAGAAGCTGTTGAGATCCAGTGAAGTTCCTGGTGACTGGAATTGGGGAATATAACCCCTGTTTTTAAAAAAGGGAAAAAAAACACTATGCCTGGAGAACTATAGGCAAGTCAGTCTCATCTCTTTACCGGGCAAGTTCAGAGAGCAGATCTTTGATCCTCTAGGTGCCAGGGTGGATGCCGAGATATCCCTTATAGATCCTGGGATGGATCCCAGGATAGATTCCATGATGCTGGGGCAGATCCTGGGATATTCCCGATAGATCCTGAGACAGATCCCAGGATAGATTTGATGATGCCAGGATAGATCCCAGGATAGAATTCATGATGCTGAAATAGATTCCGTGATAGAACCCGAGATAGATTCTGTGACTCCATGATAGGTTCTATGATTCAGTGATGCATCCTGACATAGATTACGAGATTCTGTGATGGATTCTGTGATTCTGTGATACTTCCCAAGATAGATTATGAGTCTCTGAGACCGATTCCGTGATGGAATCGGTGATTCTGTGAGAGACTCCGAGACAGATTCTGTGATGAAATTGGAGATTCCGTGACAAACTCTGAGATGGAATCGGAGATTCCATGACAGACTCTGAGGCAGATTCTGTGATGGAATCAGAGATTCCGTGAAAGACTCCTAGACAGGTTCCGCGACGGAATTGGTGATTCCGTGACAGAATCGGTGACAGGTCCTATGATCTGGTGATGGATCCTATGACAGCTCCTATGATCTGGTCACAGATTGTATGATAGATCCTTTGAAAGATTTCATGATTCTGTGATAAATTCTGTGATAGATTCTATGATTTTAAGACAGGTTCTATGATTCTGTGACAGATTCTATGAGATTCCATGAGACATTCTATGATCCTATGACAGATCCCATGATCGATTCTGTGATTCAATGATAGATTCTATGGTAGATTCTCTGATAGAGTCTGTGATTTTTTTAATAGTTTGTGATAGATTCTGTGATTTTGGCAGATTCCATAATAGATTCTGTGATTCTGTGATAGATTCTATGATAGATTCTATGATTTTGTGAATTCTGTGATTGATTCTATGATTGATTCTGTGATTCTGCAATTGATTCTACGATTGATTCTGTGATAGATTCTGTGATTCTGAATGGCTCTTTGTGGCAAGCTGTTCCCAGCCCAAGAAGGACTGAAAGATGGAACTAGGACCTACACATGTAGAAAACAGGTGCTCTACCTGCCAGGCAGCCTGTCTTCCTGCTCTAGGCACTGCTGTTGTGGAGGGAAATCCTGCCCACGGGGTGTTGAGCACTGGGGCTGGGCTCTCTCTGGGCAGAGTTTGGGAAAGAATTGGCTGCTGTGAGGCTGGCAGTGAGCACTGCTGCTTGTTGGCAGTGAGTGTGTGGGAAGCATAGGGCTAAGTGTTACTGTTAAAATAATCCACTGAGAATAATAACGGGTAATTTTCAGGTTCTTTATGGCCTTCATAGCTACTTCTTTAAACACAAGAATACACTGAGGCTTCTCACTTCCCACACAAGACAGATGAGGGATGGACACCAGCTATTTCTAAAAGAGCTCCATGAAACTCCCTCCTATGTCTCGTAACTCAAGTGCACCACTGAAAGACAATTATATAATGGAACCGCTCATCTTGGCAGCACCCAGTGTTATGTTTTAAGCTTCCTGGCTGCAACCGCTTTGAACTTTAAAGCTGCTGCAGCAAAGACATTCAGATTCTACTTCATAGGTGCCTACTCAGGTCACTTCAGTACAGCACCCACCTTGTTTGGGAGCTGGCAGGTGATGTGTGGCTGTGTAGGTGAGCTGTTGTGAGTGCAGGAAGCCACAGGCGGTGTCCTCAGGTTAGCTAACAGCTTGTGAGATTACTCTGGTTAATGAAGCTTCAGGTGCGCTGTTCAGCCACTTTCAAGTTGGTCCCAGCATGAAAAGAAACTTGCAAGAACATTGTCAGGCTCACTCCTGTGGTTTGGTAATTTGGGCGTATCTTTGATTTCTGCCGGGTCAGATAGATGTGTATCCCTGAGAGGAGGTTTGCCTGGCTTTGTTCAAAGAATGGGGCTTTTGGTGGTTGGCTTATTTTTAATAGCAGAGCTCTGCGTGCTTTTTAAATGCTGTTTTGGGCTTTCTTGCACCAGGTAAGCTTTGAATGCTTGCGGTCTCAAGGCTTTAAGTGCTCTGCCCTGTCACTAAGACAGGGTTGAGTGGGGGCGTAGGGGGCTGAAAGGGAACGTTTCTGTGGAAAAGGGATCCCCCGGGACAGCAGCTGGCTGTACAGCTTCTGTATGAGCTCTGGGTTGTTGCTTCCCTGCCTTGTGCCTTTATGAAATAGCATATTGCCTAACCTATTTCAAATGAAGAGCTGACAGTTCACATTCACGTGGACAGCCCTGGTTTCTGACAGGATCTCGAGATGGTATCATGTTGCTCGCCTTTCAAACCTGCTGGGTGAAGTGGGCTGCAATGCATCAATAGTGGAACTGTTTCTGTTCCAGTGAACTGTCAGCCTATCAGTAAATAATGGACTTTTAAACAGGGAACTTGAATTCTCCACCATGCAATTACACAAAAAGTGACATGAACAGTAAAAACTTGGAGCATAAATCAGTCGGTGTATTCAGGCCCTGGTCTTCAACAATGCCCTGTTTTTCCAGAGGAGAGAGGACTATTTCTGCTGGTTCTTGGGGCAGGCTCTGTTCTCAACTGTGGACAGAAAGGCTGATCCAGACAGTATGGACAGCTGGTCTGAAGACACTGCTGCCTCAATCTCAATTTCCCTGTTTGAAGGGGCAGGACTATTAGGTGCATTTCCCAATAGTGACTTGCAGTTGCTGTACTCAGCTCCCTTAAAGCTCAGTGTGTGTTGGACTGACAAGTCACAAGAGATTGTAAGATTAAGAGATTAAGTCCCCGTATAGCAGAGACCAAAAGTCTGTGGCTCAGTAGTGTACATGCTCAGAGAGCAAGCCCTGTTTTGCAACGCACAGAATGTGGGTATGTTGTAGACACGAACATTAGTTTCACCATCACTGGGAAGAGACCATGCAGGAGCTGAGCAGAGCCTGTGCTGGGTGTTTTTGGTTAACTATACTGAATACCTTCTAAATGCCAAAAGGCATGGTTTTGACTGAAGGTCTCAACTGTCCAATTTCAAACTCTTGCTCTGAATTCCTGTTGTGTAAAAGATATTCTGGAGAAGTGTCAGAATACAGACAAGTTAATGCCTAATGTGCTGCCAAAGGGCTGTTACTGACTAGCTTCTTAACAAAATGGCTGAACTGGCTTTGCTCAAGCAGAGCAAGTAGGGAAATCCAGGAGGAGTTAGAGGTGCAGGTAAGAGGGCAAGACATCAGCTAAGGACAGCTGGGAGAAACCAGGATTTATCAGCATGTAATAATGGAGCATTAGAAGGTGCTAGACAGCCTTGATTCTTGTCCATCTCCTACGTTTCACATGGGCAGATAATCAGTATTTATTTTACAACACGTATTGCAACTGTGTTGTGTCACACAGCCTCATTTTATGGCTTATGCCTGCAACAGCGTAATGTCGTGCATATACCAAAGGGAGAAAGTTGCCATAACAACTGAATGAAATCAATTAGAGTAATAAGCAATTAAAATCTCATCCTTAGTGTTGCATAAACATAACATTTTGCTCATGAATTATTAGTAGTCTTGCCTCTAGACCTGTATGTTCTGTTCCTGATTTGCGATCTCAACAATTTTTGAATTAATGAAGCATTTCATTTCTTCTTCAAAGAGTGCTGGTGGGTTTTTTTGGCTGCAGCAAGTATGTCTTCATCAGAGAGATGTAAACACTATTAAAATATCTAAATGAAGGAAGCATTTGTGATGGGATTTCCAGAGCACTTGGTGCTGGCTCCATTCCCACCCAGTGAAGTCGGTGGGAGAAGAACTACCCTATGGTGAGAAGTCTCGTCCTGGACCTAGAAAGACAAACTCATCTCCTCGTTCTCTCACGCTTCCTCCTTGACCTTCTGTGCGTTGCTGATCTCTTACTTCCGTTATCCCCCCTCAGTAGAACAAAGATAGGAATAGCTCTTCCCTGTATCTCTTGTCAAGGATAAATAAGCTGAAAAGAGAACTACAAAGCTGTTGCGGGAAAGCTGCATGCATGGGTGTTCTTGAGAAAGTAGCTCGTGGATTTGGTGGGAGTGGAGTTAGGCCACCGGTCTCTTCCCAATGGGGGATTTAGGTAAAACTCCTACATCAAAACACATCAAAATGTACCAGGTCAGGGTTCACACAACTGTAATCCTGCCTTTGCTTTGCCTGGCAGGACCAGCTTCAAGACTGACTGCCAACCTCCTGGGTTGGCCCCGTCCCTGCGGAAGGAGGTATTCAGCATTTTGTGAGGACAGATGCCCCATGGCTGCAGGACAGGCCTGTGTTATGCCTTCACAAGCCCTGGTTCAGCAGCCTTGTGTGTGCACCTAGAGCTTTGCCCACCCTGCTCTCACATGGATATGTGGACCAAGCTAACGAGAGTTGCTGTTCTAGTTATGCAACAGCCAAAATGCAACATCTGTTTACTTTGCGAGGGCCTGTATGCTTGCTCTCTGGGGATTTCATGTGGCTGGGGGTAGAGTTTTGCAAAGGTTAGAGTTGAATTTATAATCCCGCGTCTCCAAGGAACTTTGGAAAACATTACTGCGGTCTGAAGTTTAGTTTTCTTGTGTTCCGTGACTGAGCCAGGGATCTAGAAACTGGTTTTTATCCAGAGCTCGAATATTAACTGTTAGGGAGCAGAAGGACTTGAGGTGCCCCCTGTTCTGAGTTTCCTGTCCTGCCAATGTTACAGAAGTAGAGACCACTAGCCTGTTTGTGCTGCAGGTGATCAGAAGCAAGTTGCAATTTGCATGCCAACTCCTTGCCCAAGACATTGGCAAGTTTTGTCAGACACACAGGAGGGGAAATCTGTTCTGAGTCCAAGAAAAAGAAGTGGCGTACTCTTCCCTGGCTATATCTGGAGAGAAGGAATGCTACAAGTCTGCTCTAGGCTCCTGCAGCAGCTGCATGCTGTCCCTGACTCGAGCCACAATGTAAGAAGTCGTTTGGGTGTACCACAGCCTTTTTGGGTGAACCAAGAGGGCGAACCCCTCTTCTTGGATTGCCACTTCCCAAACTGAGCTGTGCTTTTGTGCTAGGGTCACTGGCCGGTGCATCCAGAGGTCATCTGTCTCACCTCTTTTGCTTTTCTGGGCTCGTGTTGCTCCATGAAGTGCAAGCCTGCTATCTTTTGCCCTTCTGGCCAGCCAAGAGGAGCCACGTGCTCTCAGTGCTCTGATGGCATGACGAGGCAGCAGCTTACATCAGCCGTGAAGTCACACGTGGCTCACCAGCAGCAGTCTTTTGCCCTGTCAGGACGTGTACTTTGGTTACTTCCACAACCGACCGCTGCACTGCAGTAGCCGTTGCAGTATTCCTTAAAGCACATGTGAAGGGTTCATTCTTGCCCCCCAAGCTCATTAAATTCTCATGAGTTCTCACGGTCTTGCTTTCTTTAACATCAACCCAGCGATGGTGCCAAGTTGCTCAAATCTGTATGCATGTGCGCTCTCGGGCTGTTGGTGCCTATTAACTTCTAATTATTTTGTTTGTTTGTTTGTTTGTTTTTCAAAGGAAAAAACTGTGCAGCTCTTCCAGCCAAGCAGAGAAGAACATACAATCACAAACGTATTGAACTTTTGTTCCTAGTTAGGAGTGCTCGACAGCTCTTCACTGTGTAATTTAACACTTGGGTGGGAGATGCCTTTCCCTGAGCTGCATTACACGGGGGATGCTCTCAGAGCAATCTGTGGTGTGAACACTTGGAGTGAGAGTGGGGCTCCCGGTCCTGAGCTTGTCTTATCCAGATGTATAACAGAGCGCATCTCATAGATTTGCATAGAAGCGTGGTTAGAAATAAATACTACTTCCTCTTATTTTCCAGCAACTTTTTTTCAAACAAGATGCCTGCTATGTTGACGCTGGGACTGTACTAAAACTGTTCTTCTACTTTCCCAATGCTTGCTGTTAAGGGTGATCTTGGGGTAACAGGTAAAGGCTGTGGCATTTCGCTCCTGTGAGCAGGCTGCAGACTGTCCTTAAAGCATGTACCACTCGTTAAATACCCAAGTCAGCGACGTGCTTCCACTCTACTTCCACATAATTTGGTTCAGGAGACGGTAAGGGCAAGGGTAAGTGTGCAATAGCTCTTCCAGTGATGAGCACACACTGTCTGGCAGTGAGGCAGTGCAGACAATGGGTTGAACACCAGTGTGTTCATCCACAAGAGAAGTTCTTTCCTCTGGCGGCCTACAGGGTTCTTGCAGTTTCCTGGGGGCTCTTTATAGGATTCTTGCATTTTCCTGGGGGCTGTTCTTAGTGGCAGGGGAGGTTGATTCATCCTTCTGCTCTGCTGCTCTGTATCTCTGTGTTCAGAAAAAGGCAGAGGGGTGGAGAAAACAATAAAGGACCAACATTTAGCACAGTACTTACAAAAGATTTGCTTATATACCAGTAGTGCACTGCTACAGTAACTGCTTGCAGGTAAATTTTCAAGGCCGTGGCTGTGGGTGTTTGGAAAAGGTGTGCTTACTTGTGCCTGTAGCATATCCAATTACCATTTGTGTCTAGCAGTAGTAAAGGTCTCACCTGGCATCTTCAGGTACTCCTAAAATACAAAAGAGCACTATAATTAAGGGCTGATTTGCTGGCTCTGAAGATCTCAGGTTTCTTATCCTTTTGTCTATTAGCTGGTTTAATAAACAAGAACTCCTGTGGTGGTAGCTTAGCACTCTTCTCAGATCTCGGGGATGAATACAGATCAATTCCTTCTGGGGAAATAACAGCAGCTTTAATTTCCACCGGTGTCTGATCTCTGTGACAGTGCCTCTGCTTTCTCCTGCCAGCGCTGCTCGACTCCTGGGCACCTACTAATCCTGCAGCTTTTTTTCTTCTGGACTGATTTAGCACCAAAGCTTTTAGTCCACAGCTCCTGGCTCTGTGCCATCGTGCGCTCCTCAGCATTGGCCTCTTCCACCTTTCAGCTCTTCCAACAAGGTTGTCCTGGAGGCAAAATCTCCATCTGGATCGACTCCACAGTCGCTGGCCCAGCAGCTCCAGCAAGGTTTCAGCCACCAAAGGCACCAGGAGCTGGGGCCAGTGCTGTTCTTTGTCCCCAGCTCCCTTTGTTCCCCAGGGACTAGTTCAGCATTCCCAGGACATCAGGGCCTGGGAGATTAAAATGGAAGCACTTGGCTGCTGCCTGTACGGGGCCAGCCCTGCTGCCCAGCTCAGCCAGCTTTTAAGGTAGTGCTCTGTCCTCAGGGTGCAGCCAGCAGCCTTCCCCCAGCAGGGGATTTGGCCTGGGATGTTTCACAGTCTGCTTTGCTCTTGCCAGGCCAGAGTTACAAAGTGGAAGACGTTGGATCTTAGATGTGCAGTTAAAGAAAAAGCAGTCAAGTAACTTGTCAGCTGGTGAGGGAATGGTGCTATAGAGCCATGTTCCTTCTGAGTTGCCTGGTCATATAGGCCCCTCGCAGCTGCATATGCAGCAAGAACATGCGCAGAAATGTTGGGGAATAAGGTGCAATTGAGCAGGAGGAAGTGGGACCCGCCATTCCTGCACAGAGTATTGCTGTTTAATGTCCGCTTTTAGAAAACGGTTCTTTAGGATATCATCAGTTTCTCCAAAAAGAGACGCTGTTTCCCCAAGACAGTGACTGCAGATGGCTCAGCCTTGTCCCATTAGTTCCTTTAGGGGATGCTTACCTGCAGAGGCTGCTGGATGTGTGCAATTTGCAACGGATACCCTGCTATTAAAAGCAATCAAGGCATAGCTGGGCCTAAGGGGAACAGCTCAGCACCATGCTGGGAGCACTGGGAGAAGCAAGAGCCACCAGTGTGAATATGACAAGAACAAGAGCAATGTGGAAAGCCTTTCTTTGCACGCATCACTTAGAGTAACAGGTTGCTGTGCAGGTGGGAATGGCAACCCCTCTCCTCCTGATTATATAAAAGTGAATTATTTTGTAAATTATCTGTCCTTTCATTCTTTCCACTTTTCTACTTCTAGTGTTGCTAACTCCTGCTCTATTTGGTAGAGAGGGTGGTCGTGCACTGGAACAGGCTCCCCAGGGAAGTAGTCACTGCACCAAGCCTGCCTGAATTTAAGAAGCGATTGGACTGTGCACTTAGTCACAGGTCTGAATTTTGGGGTAGACCTGTGCGATGCCAACAGTTGGACTTGATGATCCTTATGGGTCCCTTCCAAGTCAGGATATTCTATGATTCTATGACTTTGGCAGTTCCTATAGAAGCCTGTCTTCTCGATGCATCTGATTCGCCCCTTGCAAAAGGTTTGCCTGAAGTCACAGTGCTGAACAATTTTGGTATAGAGCTTTCAGTCCTCAGACGGTTAAATCTACACTGCCTCTGGTCGTAACTCATTTTCTGCTTTGCTGAGGTTCAAGCTTTTATGTTATCGCCTCCTTTAGATCTTTTCAGTCCAATCTTTGAGACTCTGTAGTGTGTGAAGCATTTAGGTCTGTGCTGGCTGTGGCTTGATGTTGCTGCTCTGTGATCAGTTTGTGTCTTTGGGGAGTATTTTTTCAGCTGTTAGCAGGAAATAATGTGTTGTTTTGTTTTTCAATAAGCAGTAGTAGATGACAGTGCTCTGTAACTGCTACTTACCCCTCAAGCAATGCCATGCATGTCTCACAAAAGGCAAATAAAGTGCTTTGTGAAATGCCTTACTTCTTGGAGGTGTTAGGCTGTCAGCTCTGGAGATCAAAGTCCTTTGTCAAGTAGCTAACAACGGCACACGTTTCTCTGTACTTCCTCTGCTCCGTGCTTCAAACCCGACCTCGAGAGGCTGGTTTGGAGAAACACGTTTATGCTATAGAAACTTACCCAGCTGAATAAGGCCACTGGCCCATCTGGGTGGAAAACCCCTCACATCTGCACACAGATTTCACCTCTCCAACTGGTTCTGGATGAGAGAAGCTGCACATCCCCAGGCTCGGTCTAGTGGTGTCATTGGGGCTGCAAAGTGGCTCAAGGACTGGGCTAATCGTTGTGTGGATTCAGGGCTTCTGGAGAAGAGAGGAGGTAAGTAGAGAGAGGGAATTGTTCCTGCAGCAGTTTGTGTAGCAGTCAAAATACTTGAGCACAGCCAGTATTGCCCCTGTGTGCTGGCTGCTGATCTATCCTTCCTGGGATCCTGCGACAACCTCCCTCGGGCTGGCACATCACCTGTCTCCTCCAGCACTAATGGGCAGGGTTGAAATCGCTTCCACGGAGCTTGCTGTTGAAGAGAGATCTCCAGAGGAGATTTACAGAGCCCATTTGGATGCGAAACAGGAACGGCATTTTTCCACCGATGTGGAGAGCGTGATTTTCCCAGCAGCGGAACACCTCCAGCTGCCAATACTTTCCAAAGGAGTTGAGGAGATTCATGAGCTCCACAATTCACGTCGTGTACACCCTAGGGCTAGGCCGGGGGGGAAACTTTGGATACAAAATACCTGATCAACACCTGAGCTTTGCAAATGCTTACATGAGTAAGTTCTTATCTTAGTAACAGGTTCCTGAAAACAAGCAAGCAAGCAAAACTGTCCTGTGTTACTGTGGGCTGGATTAAAACAAAGGCAGAATGCTCCTGAACTTCAGGAAGTCTGAAATTCAAATCTGCACTGCGAGACCAGGCCGGTCTTTTCATTTTAATTTCAGAAGAGGAAATACCTTGCAGTAGGTTGAGCCAGGAGTAATTGGCCAGACCTAGAGTTTGAAAGTTTTAAGCAGGTCAGTCTAAGCGAAGATCACACAGAGTACAATGGAGAACAGCCATTTTACAATTTTACCTGTAGTCACAACACTTTTCAGATGTGAATAGTGATGCTGACTGTTTTGTGTGCAGGTAGGGAAGCATAATCTCCAAAGCAGTGTTGGGGGGCTTAGGAAAAATCATTTACCTTGACATCCAGGCCAAAGAAGGAACATCAGATGGGGCATTAGGCCCAGTCATTAAAAAATTCAGCATACGCTATTCTGAGTGACATAGGAAAAATTCAGAGAATGATGCAAGATTTGATTCTTCTCCCCTCCGGCACACAGCTAAGCCTGTCTTTGCGACACAGCCCTCCACACCACAAAGTGGTGACAGGCAGCATACATTACACCAGCATCTGGTTTCCAAAAATCCTGACCTTGCAAAGCATGAAGTCACTCAAGCTGCACAAGCCCACTTAATGCCTGCCTGGAACAGGCGTGAGCCTGCCTGCCAGCTCTTTGCTTGGTGTCGATCCTGTGAGCTATGTGAAGGCCAGTGGTGCTGTGTTGCAACATACAGCATGTGTCCTAGTAGCACAGTGATGGCAAGCGTTTTTTCACTTTCCTTTCACCTCTGCTGTAATTTTTTTCCGATTTAGACACAAGCCTCATGGAGGAACTAGTATTGTCTTTCTCCAGTTTGTTTCCCTTTGTCCAGAAATTGCTTACAGTCCTCCTGTGAAATTGATGCTGACCACTAGGAAAGATCCAGTGCTGGATATCCTTCTTTAAAGCACACTTGATAACTCAGATTTGGCAAAGCAGAGCCAGCTCCTTATTCAGAGGGTGCTACAGATCTTGGAGGCCTGTCATTTCTGCACTGCTTCCAAGTTCAGACCCACATCCCACCCAAACGTCTCTCAGGCTTTTGTTGACCACTTGCCTCTTTCACCTGTCCCTGCCCCTTGCTAGCTGTGTTGATAAAATCAAAAGATAAAATCCGAATCCTGTCCTTATAGGAACAGACGGCCCTGCGGCTCGAAATGTCACAGCTGTCACCAGCCTATGAAATCGCCTGTGGGAGGAGGAAGGGGCAAAAAGTCTTCAAGGCAAGGTCTGTTTAAATGCAGAAGAGGGAGGCATGGTTTACTATATAAAAGGGGTCCTTTGGCTGTCTGTCACTTTCAAATGGTGGGGGCTAATCTTGTTGCAAGGCTGGGTGGAAGTGCAGAGGCAAGACAGAGATTAGAGAAAGGACATTTTCTTTTCTGCTATCTGCAGTTGATGGGAAATGGCAGGGAAATGCTTTCATATGGAGAAGTCTGTTGAGAAGAAATTGTGGGAAGATAATAGATGTTGAGGGAAATGATTTCTTAGCTGGCTTCACACTGACTCTCTGGGGAGCGGAGGGCTTGATGGAAATCAGAGTCTTCTCCTTGCGTTCAGCTTCATTAGCATCAAGAGAAATGAAACTTCCTCAGATGAAAATAACCTGCAAACAGGGAGAGCCGGGAGGGAGAAGAACGTACCTGACAGATAAATCATCCAGGACAGAGGTGTTTAAATTGCAGCCTGCAGGGCACTTGCAGCTCAACAAGCCTCTGCTTGCAGCCCATAAGGGGATTTTTTAAACAAAGGCATTGCGTTTCTGTGGGGTATCGTGCTGCAGATGAGTTTTATGTGCTCCAAGCCCTGCAGCCCGCCGATGGAGTGGGTTTCTGTGAACGTGACTACCCCAACACAGGGCTTTCCTAGCAAGGACTTACTTAAGTTTTCTTTGGGCATGAGTGTTACCTATACTAAGAGGAAACAAAGCCTTCAGAGGCTCAGAAAGAGAATAATCTCATGAAAGTCATATGCTTTATCCTGTGGTTTCATTAGCTTTCTCAGGGAGTTAGGCTTCAACAGAAGGAAAAAAAAAAAAAAGACAGATAAATCAAAAAAAAAGTAAAAAAAAAAAAAAAAAAAAAAGGAAATATTAAAGGCAGTTTGCTTTTCTTTTTGTACTAGGTGTCAGTCCTAGTCACTTATCTGAACTCTATTTCCCACTGCTTTATTGTAGGGCTTTTCTGCATAGTCTGCCACAAAGCAGCAGAAACAGTGAGAAACTGCCTCTTTTGCAGTCTGCAGCCTCTTAATCACTGGCAGGGAAAAGCAAGCTCAAGGCTGCGTATCTGCTGAAATACTACCACGTAGGGAAAATCTGTCTGCAGAGTCCCTTCAGCACGAAAGGCCGTGTAAAATGGGTCACTGGAAATATGTAAGCAAAATAAAAGGAGAGAGGAGAACCTGTTAATTATGTTGTTTCAATTCCTTGCACACAAATTTAGTGTTAATCTACTTTCTCACTTGAGGGATTGACACATGCTAAAAAGAGGGGAGAGAACAGCAGAACATAAAGGGACATTGCATGCTTCTGAAAGAAACAGTGGTCTACTAATACGTTTGGGGATTTGGGGAAACATGTTCTCACTTCGCTATCACTTTATGGAAGCAATTTTCTACACGATGAAGAAAACTCATCGTGCACTCATAGAGTTCCCCTAGCATCCTGTCCTTCGCCTGCAGAGGAATTGCCCGGAATTACCTTGCCCCTGGCTAGGAAGGTACAGTACAACTCTGCTGTCCCAGCGTTTGGGACAATGTGGTGGATTCCACGGTAAAGAAAAAATGTGATCTTCTCAAAGGTCAGGCACTTCTGCAAACTAACAGAACTTGTAAAATTTAGGCTTGGAAATTACTGCAGAGAAGGGATGACAGAAGACTTGGAGGGAAGTAGTCAGGGGGTAGAGGTCCTAAACTTGCTTCTCTCTTCTTCTAATTAGCTTGACTCACCCCTCCCCCTTGGTGCCAATCACCAGGCAGCTGAGAGATGCACCAAAGTATGCACGTGCTCACATCACCTGCCTTGACTCCTAGGTGGAAATGCTTCACCAGTGCCCGGGCAGCCTACCAGTTCCTACCTGACCCAGCTGTAGCGAGTCCCTGTTGATTGCAAGGAAGCTGATGGCCACGTTTCTTAGCAGAGAGGCTTCCAGGAGCAGAGCTGCAAAGCACAGCTGAGTCGCAGAGGAAGCAGGCCTCTTGCTTTTACAGCTCCTGTTGGGCATTAGACTTCAATATGTGAGTATGTACAGTTTTTCCCGTTGTTTTACAAGTAGTTTTTGCTGGTTGTTGCTGTTCAACTTGACTAGGAATCCCTTTATTGATAGGAGTATGCCTTAGCTCTGTCTTCTTTCAGATGCAAGTAGAAGTGTCTCTTTGTGTGGTAGGGGGCTTTTCTTTCAGGTAGGTGTTATGAGGTATAGGATGTGAGGTTGTACATGCTGTCCTTGGAAGAACATGGACTTGTTGGTATCAATACAATTCAATTCAGAGGCAATTGAGCTGAAATTCACCATCTGTGAAAAAATGTTGTGGTGATACAGTAGTTCTCAAAATGTTTGAAAAGTCACTTCAAGTAAAAGCAGCAAAGAGTCTGTTTTCTCTAATTAAGTTGACATGAGAGGCACATGTTGGGGAGAGCAACTGGTACTGGTTTTGAACCCACAGCAATAACCTTCAGGGTTGCTTTTGGCTCATTCTTTCTGGGCACAGATGTACTGTAATGCATTCTGTATGTCAAACAAGGCTTGGCTTAGAGATGAAAGCAGAGGAGTAAGAAGGGAAGGGATGAAGGAAGGAGGGGAGCCAGTATGCCTCAGGAAATGAATGGCCAGACAGTTGGAGAGGCTCACATTTATGGTGTGGTCTTTGGGCCTCTCCACATCTGTGCCCCAAAGACTTGCTGAATTTCTGGCTCCAAGGTCCCTCTGAATTGCAGGAGTCTCTTCACCTTCACATTTTAGAAGATCTGTAGAGGAAATATGACAACTTCAAGGTCTTGAAACTGCATCCTATTAAAACAACAGCTCATCAGCTTGATGTGCTCCTTTGGTAAGTCCTAAACTTCCTACAACTAGACAGTTTTTTTCTGAATTCCCTCCTCTGTAAGCTGTCACATTAACCTGCCTGAAAATTCTCTGTCTGGCACGGAACACAATAGCCCAGATACCAGTGCACTGATGCACCACTGCTACCAGCTTGTAGCAGATGCGCCCTTTGCAAACAGCCCTGGGGAGCAGAGAATCTGCCGAGAACACTTCATGAGGATTGTGTTGCACCCTTACGTTTGCTGTGGAGGAAAGGAATGACCCTAAGACTGTCCGTGGCTTTTCCAACCAAATCTCAGGAGCTGAGGATCTTGAGGCAGGAAGGGAGGGGAAAAGCAGGGTCCTTCCCTCTGAGCCGTTTCAAAGCACTGGAAGGGCTCACAACATTAGCTTCAGAGGGCTGTAGCTGTTTAAACAGAACAGTGAGCAAGGAAGAGACCTGCTGCCATGTGACAGGGCCTTCTGGTTTTGGGGGACAGGCCAGAGCCCAGGCTGTTTGGAATCTGGAGGAGGAAAGAAGCTATGTATTTTTATAAAACCCTGTTGTGTTAATCTTGCTTCAGGCTCCTTACTTTTTCCATCTGAAACTTTGCTGTAGTGTTTGAACCAACCTGTCTTGGTGAACATGATGCATACAGAATGGAGGTCTGGGTCTGGGGCAGTGGATGTTTTTACTTCCATTGTAAGTACTCGTATCTTGAAGTAAATTCGCAAATGTGTTAAAGCAGCTGGTGGGTACATAACCTTTCAGTGAGAACAGTGATGCACACAAAGCTGCTGACGGGTCCCAGGCTCCTTCCAGAGTGAAAAAGGGAAGGATGTTTGGCTCTTCTTTGTGACTAGTTCTAGAATAAACCACGGCTTCCTCTATGCGTTTCAAAACACAAATGAACTGCAAAAGTCCCATTTCCTTTAGAGTACAGTGACGTTGCTAGCCTTTCAGAAAAAGCTACCGCATCTCAGAAGTAAAAACGATGAGGAGCAGGGATTTTTGTTAACAGCAAACTCACCTGGGCTCATTTAAAGACCTGTTGCTTCCATGAACTGCTGCAAGGTACTGCAGAGGAGGTGAAAATTCCCAGAGTGTGTTTGCAATGCAAGGTGGGGAGGAAATTTTGACACCATAGTGAGAGGTTTGGGGTATGGAATGGCACACGACTGGTGTTTTACTTAAACCAGTGCAAGCTGGAGACAAGTGGCTATGTAGATCTTTGTGAACTGAGTGTCCCAGGTCTTGCGTTGCTAAACTAGGGAGATAAAGTGTAGTCTGAATTGTTGTTGCATGAGTGTGAAGGGGATTGAGATGGCACTCCTGTCCTCACAGCTGAAGTGGTGTGTTGAGACAGGTAGCCTCACCTGTGCCATGTACCAGTGACTCAGTGCTCAGTATTGGTACAGCTGGGGATCAGAGGGCACCAGGCAGCCACGGAAATTTCTTCTTTGCTTGTTTAAAAAAAAAAAATGTCTGGCCTGAGGCTGATGACAGTGTCTCGTCTCTCTTTCAGCAGAGCTCCGAAGGGACTGCTCTTTGTCAGGTATTCAGTTACAGAGGTGCAGGGCACTTGCTGCATGTCCTGTGACCAATGCCCACCACACAGGAGAGAATAATGAGCTTTAATCGTTCCGTCTTTCAGATCTCATGTCTTGGAAGATATCAGGAAGCCTTTTGCCAGGCTTGGTAGCAACCCTGGAGTACAATTGCTTATTCTGGTCCCAAGTAACACAGGGCAGCTACAACTCAAAAGGAGGATTTTTCCATCGGTGTGGTAGAAATGTGGGCTCCCTGCCTGCAGGTTAGTCTGAGGTTAGGCAGGATGGTGACTAACCTAGGAGAGGCTGGGGAAGGAGGGTGTGAGTGTGCTGCTATTTCTGTGAACACCCTCAAACCATTCAGATAATACCTCCGGGTCTCGGAAAGTGAGGCAATACCACAAGGAAATATCAGCTGAGTAGGAAAAAATAGCTGTGACCTTGTCGATGAGAAGGTGAAACTGGTGACAGCCTCAGTCTGACTGACGGCTTGGGAGCAGGACACAGGTGTGCGATCGGGCTTTGTGCACTGCCTTGGACTCACTTCTTGCCTCCCAAACATTTATGCTGGCTAAGCAGGCTGCAAAGCCTGTCCTCCTGCTCAGGAGAGCAGTCTGTCCTTGGGACAGGCTGGTGTTGGACCTGTCCTGGTGAATCCTTGTCTTTTGTTGGGACAAAATATGTTCCCAGCATGTCAGTGGCTGAGACAGCTGGGATGCCTGGCTGGCTTTGACTTGAGAAGCACTTCCCAGGGATGCCTTTCTTGGAGAGCCAAAGAAATAGTGCTCTTGGATGCAGTCCTGGGTCTGAGGCAGGAAGGAGTCCTTGGAATGGCATTTCAGACTGTGACCTTTAAACTCTTCCCCAGGATTATTTGAGTCAGGCACAGAAAGCACTTTGGGTGAGGCAAGGCTCAGTGTAAATCTGTTATGAATCACACCTGTGGTGCTGTCCGCTGCACTGCGTGGTCTGCCGGTCCCACATGCTGGGTTTGGTGCAGGTACACGTCATTTGCCTCAGCGTGACACATTAAACAGCTGGGAGAGTCTGCTGCACTTGTGTACAAGTGCTCAGTGAGCATTGGAGCAGATAAAGCTTCCTGTGTGATGGATTAAAGTGTTGTTTAACTATTAGGTTTTTTGTTTTGTTTTCCCAGGGTGCTAAAAATTCTAGCTTCTGAAGGCTTTCTGCATGGAAATGCATTTTATCCACCCTCCCTGTAAGGCTGCGTCGCTCTCCAGTGCATTTGCTTTCAGTTTTTTTGTTTGTTTGTTTTGTTTTTGTTTTGTTTTGTTTTTTCAGTGCTTTTCCAGTGTTTTTGCTTTGCTTTTTTGCTTTGGTTACAGCAACCAGCACCTGGGACTGAGCGCTGCCCAGGTGACGGCTTGCACAAAGCCTGGGGAAAATGCTGCCCCAGCTCCTTATTGCCCTCCGGTGGCTGTCCAGAGTGTTTTCGTGCTTCTGTATCACAGCTTGTGTTCCTGCTGAGATGTTTGATTTACTCAGTGAGCTTCCACCTGTACCACTTACTCAGAAGTACTGGCTGTTGCAAAACAAAGAAACACTGCGCAAAACTATTAGCTCATGATGTGTCACTACCTGTTTTGTTGTTTTTTTTGCACTTTACAGGGGTAAATTGGGGGATGGAGTAACTTGGTGGCTTCTTCTCATGAGGTTTACAGGCCTAGCTGGATGTTGGGGTAATAGCACTGCTCCTCTGCCTCCTTTATCTCATCTTTGGAGGTGCCACACTGCAGGCTTCTGGCTGCGTTACTGTTCAGCAAATCACACAAAGTGTGTCTATTGGATGCAAATCCCCCTTCCAAGGAAAAAACAGGTAAAATTAGTAACAAAGTTCACTTTGAGCTCCTGTGAACTTCAGTCCTGCTCCTAATCCTAAAGAGAAGCGTTAGGAATCACAAAAGCAGAGATCCCCAGCGTGTGCTCCCTGGTCAGTTAAGCACAAATGCATGCTCAAAGGATCCAGGCAGGCGGTCTGTGCTCTGCTGCTCCAGCTGCTCCCAAGGGAAGCCTCAGACATGGGATTTCTCTACTTCTGTGCACTGCACACTGGCTTCCAGCAACACTAACAGGTTCCAGCTGTTCCCAGGTGTGCAGCTGAACAGTAACACTCATAGTAACTCAGCTTCAGCCTAGCCTACAGACTTTCCAGTTAGGAACACAGCCATTATATGCATATCAAGCAGTCATTACAGATGGACTAGCTTTTCTGTGCTTCTAGCAGAATTCCTAATAAATTTAGCTGGACTGGAGGAAAAAAAAAATAAAAGCCTGGCAGCATACAACACATGCAGTTTGTCAGACTAACAAAGGAGGTCTGCTGCAGCTCAATTTGTGGAATAACAATATGTCTGGAGGATGGTGCTAGCTTTTGAAGGGCAGCGCAAGAGTTGCTCGACTGCCTGCTGCCCTTCCACCCCTGTGCTTTCAGTCGCAGAGCACTGTGCAACAACACGCAGCTTGAGTTTCCTCACCCCAGCTTGCTTTCATTCTCGGTAACTGAGGGACAACCCTAACTGATGTGGTGGCTGTAGGTTATTTTCCTCTCATGCTTCATTACCCTGTAGCCTTCAACCAGCCCCGCAGCAGTGCAGGGGAAAGAGGGCTGTGCTGCCTACATCTCCTTCTCCTGGTCTTTCAGGGTGATTGCTGCTCCGCATAGCCGTCTTCTAGCAGATGGTCCCTTTACATTGCTGCAGGGGCTGTAGGGTCTGACAGGCATTTCTAGATTTCCAGGATGCCTCTCTGCCTCTCCCCACCCAAAAAACTACCCTAAACAGTGTTTTGCTGCAGAGCATCAAGACAAGCCAGTTCAGCAAGTTGCCACTGCTCTTGCCTGGGAACCGAGCAAAGATCTGACCCGTGTACTCTGCAAAAGGAGGGCTGCTGCTTCTTAGCTCCTTCTTCCTTCCCCAGGCCTGCGTTTCCTCTGTTCATTCCCACCCCGACAGCCGCTTTCCTTTTCCTTCTCAGCTGCCTCCCATCCCTGTGCACCCTGGATGTGGTGCAGAGCTCACCTGCCCTCAGGTCTGACAGCACCGGGTGATGCTGTGGCATTGGCCACCTCCAGCCTGCTTGCATCGTGGTCGCTGACAGAAGGGAGGAACTGGGAAAAACCTTAAAGCTGGTGGGTCGGGAATACTTCTGACAATCCCCTTTCTTAAGGTGACAGTGAAAAATCCTACTTGAAATCCAACGTAACACCTAAAATAATGTTAAAACTTTTCACATACAGTCAATCTGCTTTGGCTGTAATCTGCTTATCATTCAGATGCTTCCGTACATCGCAGACTGTATAAAAGCCTTGCTTCCTATTCCATTATTTTTTATTTTCCTTTCTGGCAGCTATGCTGTTGAGCTGCCTCCTGCAGCGCGAATATCTGCTGCTCCCTGGCGGTGCCGAGCCCCCAGCCTGGCAGGGACCCGGCTTTGCAGCAGCTTTTCACATAATGCTGGACACGGGCAAGGGGGAAGTATTGGGGCATGCTTCTGTTTGTCCACTCTGCAGGCATCTGCCTCGGGCCCCTGCCCACCATGAGTTACTGGGCCGTGTATCTCACTCCATGCAGCTGTTATTATGGGCTTTCGTCAAAAAAGTTTGGATGTCTTCATATAAGAAGGACAAAACATTCTGGCCATTACCACATGTGTTTCACAAACTGTTCAGCAACAGTAGGTGTGCCTGAAGGCTGCTACCATGGAACGAAATGGCGACTGTGGTTCTCAAATGTAGGGTTTGGGGATTCTTGAAATGCTGCTCTGCTGTACATCAATCCAGTGGTGTCACTGCAAAGTGAGAACTCAGCTGGTGCTTTTTTTGTTGGCTTGTTTAATAGAGCTCACTTCTGCCCTTGCAAGTCTCAGTCCTGTATCTACACGATGTGGGCACTGGAGCTGCCTGTGTTCCCCTGTCCCGTGCTCAGAGGGAGAAGGAAAGTCCCTCATTTTGTTATGTTGAAGTCTTGTGTTATGTGGACACCTTATTTCATGTGGGAGAAATGCCTTTCTAAGCACCTCCCTTGTACACCACTTCAACCTCCCACGCAGCCAAAACTGCTGCTGTGTGAAATACCCACATCTACCTGCTGCAGAAACTGCTAATACCCAGTCAAATGTCCTTGGCAAGGACTGTGGAAAAGAAAATGTCCTGTCCTGGAAAGGAAAGCCCTTTTCTAGCCTTAATGTCCTTCTTCCCTGGTTCACCCTTTCTAGTTTCTGTAGTGTGGACACTTGCTGTGTTCAAACCTTTTTTTGGGGGGAAAATTAGTTATCCAGTGAGCACAGGAAGGAATTACAGTATCCACTAGCCTATTTGTCATATGAGATGTCAAACTTTGGTTTACTGAAATTGTCCCTTCATGTCCTCGAGTCTCCTTCACAGCCCCTGCATGCAGCGGATGTATAAGTCAAGGAGAAAGGTCGCAGTGCTGAGATGTTATTTACATGGCAAAGCAAGTGAGAAATGGCAAAAGAGAAGTCAGCTTCAGAGATGAAAGTGGAATACAGCCAGCAACTCTTTAGAGAAGTCTGTAAAACAACCAGGCAGCCCGCAGAGAAAGGAGATGAAATTTGCATTCAAACCAATCCACTAGCAAATAGTAATCCTCTCATAAGCACAGATCTAAAATACAAATCCCAAATACAACTCCAAACCCGATTCATGTAACAGTCCCATTTGTCACAACAATGTGCAACAGGTGCCTCTTGCTATTGGAAAATGTACCTTAATATAGGACCATAATCAGAATTTTTTTTTCACCTCAGCTTGGACCACATCACTGTACCCCTCATCTGTGAAACTTACTTCATTTGAAGCACACATGTTACAGACCCTTGGAAGTTTTTCTTTTTATATTGTTGTTTGAACAAGGATAGTTGCATTGTCAAAGAATCCAGATTTTCTGTAGGATATTGTTTCTATTTTTCTTCCAAGACGTGTTTGCATCTCTGTCTTTCCTTAGCACATGAAGGGGAAGAAAAAGCTGTTTTCTGACAAATCCAGGTGCAGGCGAGGGCAGGAGTTTATCTCATGGATGACCTGTAGAGTGTGTTTAACAGGAGAAGGTGATAAAATATTTACTGAGACAGATGAAATTAAGTTTTCCCTCGGATATCAATTATGTCAGACTGTCGGAAACACCGATGTTGCCTCAGTTAGGAAACGAGTGAGATTGAATGTTTAATTATTAATATTTTATCGTGGTAATTATAATTATTTGGTATTTCTGCTTCCAGAAAGGATATTTCCCAATTGGGAAGCTCGCTGCAATGCTCACGCTGAGTATCTTGTTATGCCCGAAGGCGCCAGGAGGTGTCGGGGTGTGCATGCTCGCTTGCTGCTTACATCTTTTCTTGGCCTCTGAAGTGCTTGACTTTTTGCTTTGGACAAAAAAAAAAAAAAAAAAAAAAAAAAAAAGGATTGGTTTAAGTGACTAAACAGCAGGGTCACTCCTTTAATGAAGGAGTTTATTTAGAGATGTCTTTCTCCCTTTGGGGCCCTGGGAAATCACCCAAGCAAGTACCGCTCTATGCAGAAGAGTTTCCAAATTACTTTGCTTTCAGCATTTGCCTTTGGCACCAGGCCTTTATGAGTGCGCCTTTGTTGACCATTTTGTAGGGTTAAATTTATCAGATTGGAGAAACACGACACATCTCAGTGCCCTGTTAAATCTTCAACCAGGCAGCAGGTCTGTAATGTTGTAAAGAATGTGATTAAACTCTAAGTCTCATCTCCAGTGTTGCAGACACTGTGCCTCTTTCTCCTTTCTATTGCCCAGCCTCCAGGTAAGCTTTTCACTTTGTACCATCTCCATCACCATCTTGGTTTTGGAACACCATCTGCATTTATGTGTGACTGACATAAAAGCACTCGTTACCAGTGTCCCTGGCCTTTCATGGCCTAAGGCTGCCCCACACTGAGCAAGGCACAATATCTGTCACACAGGTGCCTGTACTGACTCAAACATTTCTACCATGGATTATGTCTTGCAGAGGTTCAAGGCAAAACCACATTACAAGATACTGGGTTCCTTTTTACTTGCAAATGTTTCTAAGGTGGGAATGAACCTCAAAAAGCCCAGAGTATGCCCTGTGTACTGTCCTGTTCGAGCAGCCCATACAGCTGCCTGTCTGCACTGACCCAGCTGGTGGTGTGGGTCCCTTACCACAGGCCGGGTGATTTTCCTCCAAGTAGCCAGAGTGGGCTTGGTTTTGCTACCAGGCATTTCACAACAGGTTCTCGTGCCTCTCCTGGGAAGCTAATCCTGCCCTCTGTGGGCTTCTTGTACTCTCTAATAGCAATGTGCCTTCCTTCCTGTTCTAAAAATACATCCGCATGCAAATGTGGGATTAATGTGGGATTGTACAGAGAGACAGCTGAGTGCTACGGCAGGTTGTGGCAAACAGCATAGGTACACCAACGCGTACAGCTACTGCCTAGCTTAGTAATGACCCCAGCGAAGACAAAAAGAGAAAAACTGAAATCCCTCTCTTCTGAAGGCTGAGATGAAGCAGGGAGCTTGCCCTCCTTGCTGCACATGCATGAAAAAAATCAGTCTGGTTGGATAAAAACTGTTTTTCATCTGTTTTCCACTGGCTTGGCTAACAGGGCCGGACAGCAGTGGGCTCAGGCTGGAAAACCTTCTTGGTGCTGCAAAACCTGGAGCCAGGAGATGCTCTGTGCCTTGCCTGTGACAGGCAGCCACCTGAGCCACAAGCAGGTGGGATATGAGAGGAAGAGGAGACCTGCAGATAGCTTCAGGGACGTGCTGGATCCAGCCCAAGGCCGTGCCCTGCCACAGATGAGACTTTTCAGGCCGCATCAGTTTTCAGGGTGTGTTTAGCATACAACGACTGAGATAAAAGCTGAGGAAAGATCAAAGCCGATTTCATGGTTTCGTGGGTTCATGCTTCTTGTTTTCACTTTCCAGTATCTCCCTTAAGCCTTTCCTCTCTGTGTGAGCACTGCCCTCTCATCCACTTCCCTGTTTGTGCCCTGCAGCCAGCTGGGCAGCAGGCGACAGCTCCCTGACCTTCCTGCCTCGGGAGGCACTGCTTGGGAACTCAGGCAGCCTTCACCCCACCACCCCGAAGCAATGTTGGGTTATTTCAGTTGTGAGAGGACCCTTTCGGTATCGTTTCTCTCAGCTGGGCAGGCTTGAAGTCCCTTGCAGAAGTTGGCCTCAGATTTCTCCTTCCCTACTGAGAGCAGCTTGAGGTAGCCGTGCCGGCTCACGGGGCCTGAAGTGCTGATTCAGGGGCGCTGGGTCCAGCGAGAAAGTGTTGAGAAGGGGCTTTCCAGGGCCGGGGGGGGGGGGCTGCTTGTCCCCCCCAAAGACATTTGTATAGCAGCAGTGTGGTTCCTTCTCCATGGAGACTTGGATTTCCCCTCCTTGCCATTTGTACTCATTGCCAGAGAACAATTGCCTCCCGCCCCTCACAGCCCCTATGTCCTTTTGTCCTTCGTAGTGCCTTGCTGGTTTCCCATCCTTTAGGTCTTTCATCCTGGGCTGTCAAAGCAAATCCCTCCTCGA
Source organism: Nettapus auritus (assembly GCA_011076525.1). Taxonomy (NCBI): domain Eukaryota; kingdom Metazoa; phylum Chordata; class Aves; order Anseriformes; family Anatidae; genus Nettapus; species Nettapus auritus. The sequence continues at coordinate 51,364,857 of CM021768.1, read as the reverse complement.
GAAGTGGTTCCTGGGGCAAAAGGGACTGGCAAAGCTTTCTGTTAGTTTTTGTCACCTTTGGGTAACTCGATCAGACTGGAACCCCATCGGCTGAGCCCTGATGTGAGGCGTGGGCTAAACCAGCGGTGTGCTTTTTGAACTTTACAGGCAGGATGGATAAACGCAACGTAGCTTGGTCGGACTGGAAATGTCAAGCTACCACAAGCACAAGATGTGTAAACGCTGCTTTGAACAAGTGGAAAATAGAAGAAACAAATGTCATTTGTGCTGTGGCAATCAGCCCCGGATGGTCTGGAAAGAAACGGCCGACATTTGTAGGAAAATGAGTCACGGACGTAAATGTGAAGCGGAGATGTGCCATTAGATGCCGGGGGCAGGCCTTTTGTTGTGGCCAAAGAGTCTTTTATTGGGCTAGGAAGCAAGTGGTGCTCCTCTCCGTGAGGTGCCTCTCAGTGTTCCTCTGTACGTCTTGGAGCTAACCACTAGAAAATGTGTCAGCTATTCGAGAAACAAGTCATGGGTTATTCTGCAAGCCAAATGATGTGGAGATGACTTAACTACTGACTCAACTAAAATGGAAACCATGAATATTTGGGGGATAATCCCTTGCCCCAAACCTGCCAGCCTCTAGCTGTGTTAATCAAGACATCAGACTGTAAGAAGGAGCGGAAGAGACCGTGCTGCAGCCCTTCTTGGGAGGACGGTGGTAAAACTTTTCCTACTTGCCTACAGAATTTTCCTACTTGCCTACACCTACAGAAATGAGGTGCAATGCACATCGGACAATTAAAATGTGCATTCAGGAGGCTGCTACCTCAGCTATGGAGTCCTCAGTCCTTCAGGTCTCTGTACGCAACCAACTTCGTTGCATTTGTGGCCTTCATGGCACTTGTCAGGCTTCCTCTACAACTCAGCAGTCCCCCCAGATCACCATGAAACAGGACCAGCGAGCAACGTAACCCTGCCACTCTGAGTTATCAGCTGCTTCCCTGGTGCACCATGTGAGCCTCCTCAGGTGCTGGAGCATCCTCACCCGCGTCCAGCACCTTTTTCCGTTCCAGGAAAGCTACCAGCTCTGTGACAGGAGTGCCAACAGGCAAGCCTAGCTTATAACGCAGGGGCTGGTGCTTCATTGGCTCCCTCACTGTCGCACTCTGACTTCGTTTCATCTCCCCATTGACCCGCTCCGGTGTCGGGCTCAGCCCGGCGCCCCCGTGCAAACCACCAACGGTGCGCCCTGCACCTGCGGTGTCTGGCCCGGTTCCTCCGCTCCCGCCGCATGCAAATGCATGCAGAGGGTGCTCAGCCCCTCGGCATGCCCACGGCCACCGGGGTTGCTGCTAGGGCCCTCGGGATCCACTCCCACCTCATGGAACACAGCCTGCCGTGCCTTCCCAGGGTGCCTTTGAGGAATGTCCCTTCTCCTCTGCTCCACCTTGAATTCATTTCAGGTTAATTCGTGCTTGAGACAGACCGGCGTAGGGCTTTGGGCACTGAAGCGTGGGGGTGCTGGGTATTTCTCCTGCATCCTTTTCTGGCAACAAGTGCAAATTAGCACGCAGTCTGGGGGTTTTCTTCTGTGCTTGCCCGGTGCTATTTGCGTCCCCAGGGTGGATGGACAGTCCCAGAGACTGCCCCTGAGCTCAGGCTGGGCAGTGTGCTCTGGTGCACTGCTGAACACGTCCTGTGCTTTCCCTTTGGCAAAAAGACCTCTGGCTTTCAGGAGAACAGAGCAGGAAATGAGATCTTGTTCCCACCGCACATCGTTAGCACATCCACATACCTTCATTCTAGGACAGCAAGCGTCAGCTTGGTATGTGGTTGAATGACCTAGCTTTGGGCTGATTTTGTTAGAATTTTGCTAATTCTGGTGCTCTCATACAGAAATTTAATTTCTGTACCTGGAGCTCGCCTCGGTAAGCGCTGGCTGTTTTGCCTCTGAGTATAAATACAGCTCTGCCAGCCTTTGGGGCCGATTTGCAGAGGGTCAGGTTCACCCAGTGCTTCGGAGGAGGTCGGTTGTTCCCGTCCCCTGCACTGCACCGTGGGGTCGGTGTTATTTTGGGTAGATTCGAGCTCCTGATTTTTCTGCTTTAGGCTTTGCTTCCAGTAAGGGTGGGAATGCCCATGAGTTTTCTAAACACGATAAATGGGAATTGAAAGGCATGAGTGGCACTGAAGCATGTGCGTGTGTGACTATCCCCCACGTATCTTTACATTTATCTCTGAAGCAGGTGATGGACCACAAACCGCAGTGGTGGCAATTCTCTGCCGTTGGGGTTTTCTTGGGGGTACTTTTTTTTCTTCTTTGAAATAGTTTTGCCGTCTCACACAAGGGGAGCTGGGCTGGGAGGGCTGTGCTGGAAGTGCACTTTCACTCCCCACGAGCGCAGCGGGTTTCAGTGCGGTCGAGAGGCTCCAGCTCTGGCATGGCTTTGCTCACCGCAGATGTCTTCAGCACAGTCTCTTAGGGACCCTCACCTGCTCTCTAGTGCAGTGCACGGATCCTCTCCAAGGGGCAGGATGGCCAGTGTCCCCACCTCATTTACATCAGCCTTGGGTTTCTGTTGTACATGACATTTTTTCTTCTTTTTTCCTCCTGGTTTTCTTAGCTCAGGTCACTTTCTCATCATCTCTGAAGTTACCCCGTTACTACAGACCAAATCCTTGCTCTGCCCCTGGCTCGTGCATGTGGAAGTGCTGTGACAGGTTCTCCTTCCTCGTGTTTCACAGCGTGTAAAGTCTCCAGCCTCCCTCTGCCAAAAAGTGAGCTTTCTTCTCCTTGCCATAAATGCCTCGCCTGCCTCCCCTCTCATTTCATGCCATCTATTTTTCAGTGCCTTCAAGGAAATCTTTGACCTTGGAAAACCAGCCTGAGGTCTTCTCTGTCTCTGCCACTAAGTTGTGTGTTGGATGCTGTTGGATGGCTGCAGAAGCACAGCAAAGCCACCGAGCAGAGCACCGCTCTTCTACCATGCTCGTGTCCCTAGGGAGGTGTTTGCACCACGTCTGCGTAGGTGCTGTAGGAAGGATTTCTGGAGGATCCACTGGATTAAAAAAAAAAAAAAAAAAAAAAGGTAATGAAATAACAAAACCCAAAAATGCAGGCCAGGCTTTGATCTGAGTCAAAGGTGCAGCTGCTGCAGAAAATACAGAAGCTGGTAGGATATTTCTGACGTGTTTCAGTTGGTGATGGCACAGACAAACGTGCTGCTCGGGGTGGCAGGGCCGCTTTTCTGAATTACTGTCAGCCAGGATGTAAGGTCAGTGTAAGTACAGTCATGGGCTAGATCCTCACCCTTCTTCTGCCTTTTCAGAATTACCACTCAGCATGCACAAGTATTAGCGACCAGCAGTGACTGCAAGCTTTTTTTCCACAGTGTTTGTCAACCTACACATTAGTCATGCATTACAACCACCATGACTTCTACCAAGGCAGTTTAAACACCCTGGGATTATGGTATCTCTGTCAAGTTCTCCTTTCTTGCCACGTCCATGTCTGTTTCACTTTTCCTACCCAAAGCAGAAACTTCCAGCAGCTTGGGGACCGGCAGCTAGGCAAATGTGTGCGGGGATTCACCAAACTGCCCAGCCTGCTGGGGGAAACCCAGCGGCGACTGAGCTAGAGCTGGGCTTTGCTATGAAAATCCCATCTGGGTATGAATTGAGAGGACGTGTCTGAGCAGGAGCTGCTGGCTGGGCTCGGTTTATCTTCACAGCCACGTGGGCAGTGACTGCCACACAACTCTTGTGCCTTGGTTTTGGCATGCAGGGTCAAGCCGGCACTTGAGTCTGCCTCTGCAGAGGAGATGCCCCTGATGATGCTTGGCACAAGTGATCACAGGCCGAGCAGTTAATCTGCCTTGTCTGCAGGTCCCGTAACTGGAAAAGACACCCCAGGAGGAGTTTCTGAAAAACAGGAAGGCTGTTACAGAAAAAGGTGCACCAAAGACAAGGAGAGAAAACCATAATAAGTGGTGTGCCCGCTGTGCTAGCTGGATGCCTGCTGCACCTTTGCCTGCTAATGAACCATTCTGGACAGGTTGTGCCATGCAGGCTCTGGCTGTTTTTCTCCCCATAGTAAAGTTTCCAGGAGCAGGGCCGGGGATGCCCTTGGCCAGCACTGCCTGGCCAAGCGACAAGGCAACAACCACAGCTTCCCTGCAGCCTGGGGGTGAGCTCCTCATTTTGTCCCAGCTCCTCTTTTTGCCCCCTCCTTTCTGCTCTGGGGAAAGTTGCCTTCACTTCTCTCAGGCTTCCCCAGCAGGACCGTGTCAAAATCATACACTTCAGAAAGGTTTTGAAGCTTTGGAATCTCCGTAGTACTTTGCATAGGTGGATGATTCTCTGCTGGCTACCTTGCTGCCTTCCCCACCGTTTTGTGGACTTCTCTTTCAAGAGATTCCTGCCACGATCCAGCAAAATGCCTTGAAGCTGTCATAGGAACTCAAAAACTTTGGAAATATTGAACAAAAAACAGTTTTAAAGCCATCTTCTTTTCCACTGACATTGCAGCAAGGTGATGTCGTTCCCTCTGCAGGACTTGGTGAACAGATCCTGGAAGTTGTCCCTGGGCTCTGAGTTCAACTCCTCATTTTTGGTTTTGGTCTTTTGAACAAGATCTTTGCAGGTTTTTGCACCTGTCTCAGGGAAAAACAAGCCTCTAAGAGAAAGAAGAGTGGCTTATGCTCTAAGTAGAAGACTCAGGTGGTTTGTTATTTATTTATTTTTTTAGTTTACTGTCATATTACTGTATAAAACACAGATGAGAGTTGAAAGCTTCAAATTACAGCATTATCACCCAACCACATCATCTTCCTGCTGCCCTCTTCCTTCCTCCTCACTTCTCTCTCATGGCCATGTGTCATCTTCCCTTTTTCCTTCCTGGCCGGTCACTTTGACCGGAGGGCAGCCCCCATCCCACCGCAGCCCCACGGCGCCGGTGCTGCCATGAAGGTGGCTTTTGGGGCCACCAGGGCTGAAAAGGGGCCTTGCTCATCCCATGTCAATGCCAATGATGCTGGCTTTATGGGACCTTTACGGGTGCTTTTGCTAGTACAGCAAAGTGCTGGGTTTGAAGGGGCTGGGTGGAAGCGTGCTGCCAAGTTCTTTATTCTTTTTTCCACTGTATGGTGCTGAGAGGTTTTTTTTTTTTTTTTTTTGCTGATGTAAGAGTGCGCAAAAAATAGCGTGGGGGATTATAGCCCTCAGAAAGAAATATGTAAATATCTGGCTGCCTCAAAACAAAAAACCCTGCTTACATGGGGCTTGGGCTCTGACTTTATTTTGGGCTCCTTTTTGTGGTTGAGTAAATAGTAAAGGAAATGAATGCTGATGTTGTTTGTACAGACCCAGCTAATGAGAAAGGGTTGGGGTAGGGAGGTGGAGATTACATGGGGAAACTGAGCACACGTTCCATCCCTGAAGCTGGATTTTATCAATAACACTGCAAATTTGGCTCCTGGCCTGCCTGCGGTGAGCCTCCGAGAAATGATCTCATCTCTCCTTCACGGTCTGCCTGCCGCGTGTGACGGGCTTGACTGCGGCCGCCGCGTATCGGAGCGTGCCCCCCACGGATAAATAGAGGGGTTTGTTCCGCCACCTCCTCACACTGCCACGATGCACCCGTCGGCCCGGGGGGGAGCAGGAGCCACCACGCTCCTGGGGCTGCTGCTGCTGCTGATGGTGATGTCCCGCTTGGCCCATGCAGGTGAGCTTCTGGTGTCCTTGCAGAGGTACCCGCGGCTGGGAGCGCTCAGCCCGCCTCAGTCCCTGCTTCCTCGGCAGGGGAAGGCGTCAAACCCTTGTCCTGTACCACAGGAGACCCGAGGAGCCAGGGACTACCCTGGGTGCCTCACTGAGGGCTTCTCCTGTAGCCAAGGAAGGAGTTCTGCCTTCCTTTTTGCTGGTTCAGCTGGCAGGAGATGCAGGGAACAGAAGTACAGGCACAGATAGCTGTTTCCCCAAAGCGCTGTCAGTGGAAGCATGGCAAGGGGCAGCTTTGGCTCTCTGGGAGCTGCAGAGTTGCAGCATCTCTCAGTAATGCTTTGTCCCTGTAAGCTGCTCCCTTCTCTCTTTCTCAGCCATCCTGGAAGTGAACGGAAACCTGAGCTGTAGGTGTGTAAAGACAACTTCAGACTACATCAGTCCAAAGAGATATGAAAGCATTGAGATAAGACCCGTGGGAAGCACCTGCAGACGTACAGAGATCATGTAAGTGCTTGCGAGCTGCTTGCCATGGCTGTGGGGGCAGAAAGCTGCTTTCTCCTCTGCTCCTGCAGAGATGCAGGGCCAGCACCAAGTGTTGTCTTCTGCAGCCACTGTGCTTCTCAGCTTCCTTTCTGAAAGCTAAATCTTTTCAAAAATCTCAGCAGCACTCGTGCTTCAGGGCTGGAAAACTTCAGGTCACCTCTGGCAAAGGAAATGTAGCAGAGCCAGTGTGCCAGAGGTCCCCAGGACCCGTGCCGCCATGTGCAGCTGCAGAGAACACTGCTCATCGTCCCGCTGCTTCAGCTTCTGCAGAACTACCTCCCAGAAATGAGGTGCTGAAGTTTTAAATGAGCCTTTCCAGGCTGGGGAAAGCGTGGTTTCCTAGCACGGGTGCTGAGCGGCGAGCACACAGGTGGGGAGTGCTTGTCGTTTGTAGGATGAGCCACAGCCAGGTTGTTCCTCCACTGACCTGGACCGCTTCTGAGGGCAAGCAGATCTCAGCTCAAACCCCCATCTTCTTGCCTCTGTCCTGCGAGGCAAGGTGTTAAGGGCAAGCATAGGACTTCTCCAGCTGCTCAGCACCGACACCTTTATGCCTTCTGGCACACATTAATGGACTGATTGAATAGTGGCTGACATTGCCTTTGCTCCAGAAGGCGAATGGTTTCACTTGTGTACATCTGCAGAGAAACCACCCACCTTTGTGTGATGGCCCCTGGGCTTCAGCTGCTGCCTGCTCAGCATAGGAACGCCTTGCATCCTGCTTTTCCCTCTTCTCTTCAGCTCCCCTCTGTTGCACCCAGCTATCCACAGGTCCCACGCGTGGTGAGTGCCATGAATGAAAGCTGTTTCCTGCAGATCGGCTCTGTCTGTTCAAATCCCTGCCTCTGGAGGGAGCGTAATGCTCATAAACATTGCTTGTGTTTCAGAATTAAATTAAGAACCTCAGCAAAAGTGTGCGTGAACCCCGAGGCCCCTTGGGTAAAGAAGCTACTGAAGCGTATTGCGAGCACGTAAGTTTATTTGCCGAGGCCCCTTGGGCTCGTGCCCACAGTCCTGGGAAGAGCTTACAGGAACAAGGGCTCCTGGGGGGCTGCTGGGGCTTTCTGTGGGGCTGAGGGGCCCCGTCCCGGGGGGCTGCTGGGGCTTTCTGTGGGGCTGAGGGGCCCCGTCCCATGGCATTGCTGGGGCACCAGCAATGGTGCTTCAGTGCTAGGCTGGGAAAATTTCCTCCTGCAGTGGAGCCAGGTCCCTGGCAGAGCGGAGGGGTAGCAGGAGGGGTCTGTCCCTGACAGTGACTTCAGCCCCTGGGGAAATAGTGGTGACTTCCAGCTCAGGCAGGAGCTTCCTCCCCTAGGACCCGTTTTCTTCTGCCTTCACACATTTCTACTCCTTCTGCTTTTTGCAGGAAGAAAAAATAAGTTTCCTGCTGAGGAAGTTGATGCTCGGAGCCCTGAGGCAGACAGTCAGATGATGCACAGGCGTGGAAACCTGGCCACCCCTCACTCTGCCCCTGCTTCCCCCTTTCCCGAAAGCCAGAGCCCCATGCCCAGCCCTGCAGTGGCCGAGCTGCTCCCTGTACTCACGGACATGTGAGTGTTGAGAGCGAACCCTTCGTTTGTTCCCCTGCCCGTGCACTCTGAAGTCTGTTTTTCAGGGGTTATTCCCACCTCTCTCAAGAGACTCTTTGAGAGCATTCACCAGCAGAGCGTGTCTTGTCTCTCCTACATGGCACCATGCCTGGTGTCCCGACAGCTCAAGTCAAATAAAATCTGGGTTTTTCTTCTGTTGTGTTTTCCCTGAGTCTTGCCTCGAGCTTAATTTTGAAGATGTTCTGTGGGGCTTTGGTAAACCCCAGATGTTGTAACTTAGACCTGAGCTTGCTTTCATTCTGCATCTGGGGTGCTCTCTGATTGATCCTTGGCTGGCACACTGCATGCATCATGGTGTGCTTTGAATGCGCATCACACGGAGCGCTTTCATGACAGGTCAGGGGCTGAAAACCCCTCTGGCGTTAGGACGGGGACACATGGAGGTTTGTGCAAGGCGGCAGTGTTAGCTGGGATGGGTGTCCCAGCCCTGAGGCCCCAGGGAGGTTCAGGGGGAAAAGAGCCAGAGTGAGCAGCCCCAGTGCTCAGGCCAGGATGTGCCTGGTGGGAGGAAAATCATCCTGTGGGGCAAGGATATCATGGACCTGCTGCCATTCTGAGTTGCTTCATTAGCTTGCCTCCTGCCGATCCTGAATGTCCCCAAGTAAGTGGGGAATATTTTTTTTAAGTGTGCCAGGCTGTTACAGCTGACACAAATGGTGACCATGCAGAAACAAGGCACGGCTGACCCCACAGAAGGCTAAAGCACCCCAGGAAACTCCAGGTCTGTGTGGCTGTGTGAACTAAGAACAAGCAATGGGGGAAACAACGAACGTTTTTACAAGACCCAGCTTCTCAGGAAAGGGAAAACAGCGCCAGTTTCAGGAAGCCCACACCCCTGTGCAGCCCCGAGCCACTCTTTATCGGCAGTGCTGCGACCTCCGTGAGCGCCGTCAGCAGGGAAGGGTGGCGGGCCAAAACCACCCGACCCCGGGGCCCCCCGCCTGCGCCTCCGCACTTCTCCTATTTTCTGGCTCAAATAGGGGGATGCCGCCGGGGCCGGGGCTGGGGCCGGCATGGCAGTGTGGGCGGCCCTGCTGCTGGGGGTGCTGCTGGCGACCCACCGCCCCGGGGGCGCAGGTGAGGCCGGGGGCTCCCCGTGCCCCCCTTCCATCTGTGGGGCTGCTGGGAGGAGGGGGAAGGTTTTTGGGGTAGCATCGTGTTCCTCTCCTGGGGGCCAAAATGTTTCTGAGGCTCTCTGGCAAGGAGGTTCTGGGCCTGGGAGGATTGGGGCGGGGGGAGATGTGTTTTCCGGAAAGGGTTTTGGAGAGGGACGGGATGGGGGAAGTGGCCGGGAGTGGGTTTTGGGGCAGTGTGTGAGCCGTGTGCCCCTCCAGCCCTCCTGGAAGCCAATGGCAACCTGAGCTGCCGCTGTGCCAAGACCACGGCCGCCTTCATCCACCCGGCCAAGTATGAGAGCGTTGAGGTCCGGCCGGTGGGGAGCAGCTGCCGGCGCCTCGAGGTGTTGTAAGTGGCTCCCAGGGGGCGAGGTACTGCTCCCCTCTGCCCTCCGTCGGTGCCTGCACTCCTACACCTCCCCTCGCCACAGGAAGCGCCGGGAGGGGGCTCGGTTCCCTGAGCCTCCCCCTGGAGGGGCTGGCCGTGGTGGTGCTGAAACCCCGCGTGTTTTCTAGGATCAAACTAAAATCCCTAGAGAGGGTCTGCGTGGATCCCAACGCCCTCTGGGTGAAGAAACTCCTGCAGGACCTCCCGAAGCTGTAAGCAGTCCTGGTGCTGAAGGGGATCCCCAGGAGGCCTGCAATCCCTCCCGGGACCCACTCTTCACACGTTTTCCCCTTGTGCTGTCGGCAGGAAGAAGAAAGCTGCTCCTCCCTGAGGAAGCTGCCGCAAGGACGCAGATGGGCTGTGCCCAAAACTGGGCAGCCCCCTCCCCGCCATCGCTTTGCCCCCAGCCCGGAGGGCAGCGTGCTGCTGTGTGATGCCCCGTGGCCGTTTCCCCTGAGTTTTCCCCCATTTTACACACCTAAACCCCTGCAAATGCCCCTGCGCGCTCCCCTTGCCCCCACCCCATGGTGACGTTCCCCGCAGCCCCTCGGCACCAGCAAGAAGCGAAATGTCCCCTTCGGGCACGAGCCCTGAATAAAGGTGGCTGCCCTCGATTACCGTCCCTGGTGTCCCAGCCGTGGCCGTGCTGGTTTCTGCATTTCTCGATGGTGATGTGGGGCAGGGAGGTGTCTTGGGCCACGTGCGAAAGGGGGAAGCGATGGCAGGGAAGTCGAAGCCGGGGGCGCGGGGCAGATCCTTTTCCCCCCCATTGTTTCCCTGCCTGCGAAATCCCCTCTGGGGCCAGCTATAAAGCATCCTGCCCATGGCTCAGGGTGGGCAGTGAGGATGCGGCTGCTGCCGGCGGCGCTGGTCCTGGCCCTGCTCCTGAGCAGCCTGGTGCCGGGGGACGGTGAGTGATTCTGGGGCCCGGGCAGTGCTGTGGGGTGCGTGGGGCTTCTCCCAGCTTTCGGATTTCTCCTTCACCTTTCGGCAATTGTTGAATGCAAAATTTCATCTTTTCAACCCACTGGTTGAACCAAGGGCTGGGATGCGCACGGTGGGGTTAAGCGGCTTCTCTTCAAGGCCCTGTAAGCCTGAGCACTTGGCGGGTGGGCAGGGAGCACTCTTGGTTCTGAAAACATCAGCTGAGTTTTCAAAACCCCGAAGCTAAACCCTGCGATACACACGGGAAGAGAGATTTGAAGCTCCTTGGGGAGGGATGAGCCTTGCTTCAGCCTTGCGCCTCCCAACACCGGCTGCTTTTGCCCTTGTCTGCTGCGAGCCTGCTAAATGGCACCGTTGGGGGGGACAGGATGGGGACTGGGGACAGCGGTGGGGGGGGGGGGTCCCCATTTGTCACCCCCCAGCTGGGGACTGAGCCAGGGCCATGGGCTGCCGCGGCTCAGGTCTGTCTCTGGAGAGCCTGCTGACCAACAAGAGGTGCAAGTGCGTCAAAACCACCGCCCAGGTCATCAGCCTGGGGCTGATCCTCGCCATCGACGTTATGCCGCCAGGCATTCACTGCAGGAGGAAGGAGATCATGTAAGTGCGGAGCCCAATCGATCGGTGCAAAAACACCTGGGTGCTTGCACCCTCCCCAAAGCCCCCAAACCCTGCGGTGCCTCTCGCAAGGCCCGGCCTCTGGCAGGGGGTGCTGCTGCCTGTTTTAACTGGGGTTACCTCCAGCATGGCTCCCAAAGCTGGGGTCAGAGCCCACCAAAGCTGCCCCTCTCGGTACCAGAGACAAACCCCGGCCCAGCTGCCCTGTGACCATGCCGGGGGCTGGAGGGGTTTTCCCTGCAGATGGCGGCGCGGTTGGGAAATCTCTGGGGGAAGAGACTCCTTGCAGGGACTGAGCGGGTCTGGTCGCCTTGCAGCCTCTCCCTGACGAGGAGCAGGAAGGTGTGCGTGGCTCCCGAGGCGCCCTGGATCCAGCTGCTCATCCACAAGCTGACGCAGAGGAATGGGACCAGAAGAGAAGCGGCCGCGCGGTCGCGGAGGGACGCGGAGAGGCGGCTGCTGGCCCCGTGACAGGGCCCGTGCCCCTTCCCCAGCACCTCCCGCCTCAGCCCCTGTCCAGCTGCGATGAGGAATAACCGGACAGGGTTATTTATCCCACCCCAGGGACAGCAGTGGTGTAACCGCCCCACGCCCAGCCCTGCCTGGTATCACGGCACGGCGCAGGCGTTTGCTCTGTTCCTGGCCCCACGGTTTTGGCAGGGGGCAGGAGCCTTCCTCCATCCCCTCGTCCTCCCCCAGAAAGGCTTTCCTGCGGGTTCCCACCACTGCCCCTTGTCCCGTTGACCCTGCTGCTCCCACACGTGATGCCAGCCCGCCCCAGTGCCGCTCAATAAAACATGGACGCGCTCTCCCTCGTTGCGGCAGCTCTTTCCACGTGCGTTTGCACAAAAATCACTCTTGCCATCAAGTGCATGCCAGGGTGGTGGCCGAGGTGCAAAGCCCGCTGCCAGTCCCCACGGGTTCCCTCCCGCCCCGTGCTTCCCAGGAACTGCAGCAGGAGACCAGAGGGGTCGCAAAACGGCCACTTACTGCCTACAGAAGGAAACAGAAGCACACAGGTGCAAGGAAACAAGCAGGTATCTAGCCCTCTACACCACGTGTGAGCAGTCCAATTTCCAATGGTAAAAATAAAAAATAAAGGAGGGGTGGAGAAAAAAAAGTGACAGTTTGGGGTTTTGAGCACGTCCCTTCTCCAGGCTGGTGTAAGGTTAACGCAGGCAGGACTTCTTGGCTCAGGGGTCCTCCTTTTTCTCTGGCTGGTCCCCACGCAGAGCGAGTCTCCCCTGGGCCCAGCCCCAGCCCCGCTGGGGACTGCCACGTCCACAAAGCGCCCTGTAAAGCCCCGTAAAACTTCAGCGTGCCCCAGAGCACCGCTGCTGCTTCCTGGTCCTCGACCTGCGGGCAGTTCCACGTTCGGGGGGAGAAGACATCATGTCGCAGAAAAAACGGGGAAAAAAAAAGAGAAAGAAAGAAAGGAGGCTGAACAGAGCCACCCTCCTGACCCCCAAGCTGCAGGGGCAGCCCTGAGGTTAGGGGCTGAGGGCAGATGTAGCTCAGAACACCGCAGTTGCTCAGAAGGGGAACACATGATGCAGTAATTACAAATGGGAAGTAAAGCCACGTCACGTCAGTCGTAGAGACAGACACCATGATTTTTATATTTTTATTATTATTATTATTTGCTTTGGAACAAAGACAAATACAGACAAATGCAAACTTGGAAAAATGCCTAAATTTTAGGAACTGCTGAACAAAGAGGATGAGACCAGGGAACAGAACCACTCCGAGCCTCGCCGCTAAAACGGTGGGAGCTTGTGCAGGCCAAATGCATCGTGCTACTGCAGGAGAGGGCAGAACGAAAAAGCCGCATCACCTGGCGTGCGCTGCCATCAGTGCTGTGTTAAAAGCCCCACACCCACACGAGCATTTCTTCACCCTCCTGGCTACTTTCAGCTGTACTCCCAGAACTGCTCCTGCAGTCCTTCGTAAAGCAGAGAACTGCCACCACGGGGGAGTCAAATGACTTCTCTCCTGCCGAGAGCTCTTTGAAGCTGTTGGTTCTGTCCCTTTGCCGTTTGTGCAGTGCCTGTGCCTACCTCGTCAGCCCTGCTGTTTGGAAGTCCCTGCGCTCATTTTCCCAGAAAAGCAAACCCCTGGTCAGCACCAGCACAGAAGGTCCCGTGCCACTCAGAGCTGTGTCTGCAGCTTTATCATCTCCTCTGTAAATTGTTCTTGCCCTTGTTGTGAGCCTGCTAGGCCGTGTAGCAGAGTGACCCACTGTTCTTCCAATGGCCTGGCTTCAGCAGAATGACCTCCTGCTGGTGGGCACGCCAGGGCACACGGCGGGCTCTGGAGTTCGCACAGCCCCAGGAACCCCTCGAATCCACCTACGGGCAACACCGCCGGCTTCACTGGCAGTGAGGAAAGGGATTCTTATTAGGAAAAAAAAACCAAACAGATCAATTGCAAAAGTGTAATGAACTCTGGTGTAACATGATGAGGGAAGGAGGGATGGCATTTCTCACTCAAACACCTTGGTATCATCTCAGGAAGCTGAGGGGAGTGCCAGATGAGGACGTGCTTGGCTCAGCCCTTGGCTCTCCCAGCAGGGAGGGCATCGATCCTTAGGTTTACATTGGACATTAAATCGTTACTACCAAAAAAAGTCTGTTAAGAAATGTGTGGTAGCTGAGAGCAGACAAATCACGATTATGTACAAAGCTCGGGACTCGGGGGGTGACAACTGCTGTTTGAGGTTGGACTCCCTTTTAAACCAAGACAGAGGTGGGTATTGCACTGCTGTGCTATTTCTAGCGCAGGCCATTGATTTGGCTTGGATAGGATGAAAAAAAACCTTCCCATCAACCCCGCTATGCCAAGTCTCATGCCAAAGGAAGGTTTGGATGCTAGAAGCTTAAAATACCTTGTGAAAAATGAAAGCTGCTCCTGGGTTGTTGGGATTAAACCTTGTCTTCAATGCTAAGGGCTGTCAGCAGCTCGGGCTGGGCTCACCACTGGGAAGGCATCACTACTGCCCTCCCCCCAGGAACCTTTATGGTGTTCTCCCAACCTGGCCAGCCTCCAAAAGCCACGCTGATGCAGCGGGAGGAACTTGGCCCGAGTCAGGGTTTGGGAGCTGCGGATGCTCAGCACCTTTGCAAGCCTGGCCTTGCGTTCAAGCACCTGAGCATGGATTTAGGAGTCCCGGCAGCAAAGCGGGCAAGGTGGGAGACCTGCAGTGGCCAGCAGCGGTGCCTGACCTCTGAGGACCACAGCACGGTTTTGGATGCTGTGTTAGGTGCGTGGTAAGAGCTTCTGAAAAGGTTCGGATTCAAAGATTTTGGCTTTACAGTCCATAAAACAGAGAATAGCAAGGAGCTGTGACTAACAAGAACTTTTCTGAAGGCTTCTGTAGGCTAAACAGGAGTGGCTTCGAACACACGGAGACAGCTTGCTGACAAAGTGACATATTTTTCTCAATGAATGCCAGAAAATGACGGAAAAAAGCTTTTAACAAGGCAAATGGGAAGAAAAGCTGGTCTCAGAACCCATTGTGCCATACCTGACTTCAGCGAGTGGTATGCAAACGTTCACACTCCTTACACCAAAATAAGGAAACAAAAATATTCAGCTACATTGTACAAAATTCTCTTTATATATATATATATGTACACACAAAACCCCGTAGCTAACAGATTTACCATATTGAATTTAAAAAAGTTGCCTGTAGAACAGTGTTGGATTTTTTTTTTTTCTCTGCTTGTTTTAGGCAGTGCTGTTGCTTAGAAGTTGACACCAGGCACAGTATTTTTGAAACCAAACCGAGACAGCGAGGAGCAGTAAAAGGCTTCGAGCTTTTTTTTTCCAGGCTTTTGGTTGTGAGGGCAATGCAATCTGTTCGAGGCTGAGAAACAAGGGGCAGCAATGAAGACAAACTGTTTCTAGTTGGGGATATTTGGGTTCGTGCATTACTTCCCTCCCTCTCCCTTAGAAAATACCCTGCAGGATGCTATCAGCATCCTTCAGGGTCAAAAGAGAAGGAGTGTCACCGCGTGGGAGATGTGCTTCTGGAACAGCTCACGTCCCAGCACGAGGTGTGCCGAGGGCTCCGCGGTCCCTCTCGTCTGGGAGCAGAAAATCTGCTCAGCTAGAGGAAAAAGCACGACCCCCTTACTGCTCCTTCTGCAGGGAAGGGGAAAAACCAGCAGGAAAACAGGGAGGGAGCCAGACGTGTGAACGGCGAGCAAATGCGCCCCCAGTTACGTGCATCAACTGAAACATGAACGGAGCTTTACACAGATTGTTTTTTTTTTTTTTAAACAGATCTTTTTTAAATCCAGAGGTTTTGTGCAACGTCTGGGAAAAGAGCTTTTTAAAAATTGCAGAGCATAATGGGCTTTGTGAGGTGCATTTTGAAGCAGAGAAAATCCAATTAAACACCTTCCTGCAACAGAACGCTCCAGTCAGTTACAAACCAAAGGAAAGCAGAACCTGCACAGTTTACAATGCTTACCGGTTGTTGGTGTTTCCATGCCCTCCCTCTCCCACCCTGGTATTACAAAAGATTGTTGTTGGTTTTTATTTTTATTAATAAACGGGCTCCTCTGCAGTTCATATACAATCATAGGTGAACTTTAAATTCCATTTTATACAAACAGCTCAAAAAATATTGGGAGTGAAGTATGGTAGGAAATATTGCTCATGTTGCTAGTTAACATGCGTGTACGAAAGGAGGAGAACGGTTTGTTAGTGCACACCTCCAGAGCAGAGAACCCCCCGTCCCAAAAAGATACAGTAGCTGATTACAGAAAGGTAATGTCCACAAAATTAAGTTTTTCATGCTATTCTACTTTCCAGTACTATACGCTCAGTCACGTTCCCGATTTATCTGCGTGGCTAGGTGTCGAACGCTGAGGTATATTAAAAAAGAGATACCTGCACCTAGAGGAAAATCTGTCTTTCAAAAGGGCTTTTTTTGGTGCTGCACAAAGCAATTTCTGTACATTAATTTCACCCAGCTATGATAGCTTCCCATTTTTGTTAGGCAATAGATGACGCCTCCATTTTAGGCACTTTTTTTTTTTTTTTTTTAAAGAGGGAGTTGTCATTTCCTTGAACTGATTTTTGCATTTGTCCCACACCATCCCCTCCCCGGCCCCCCAGCACAAGTCAGGGAGTATTTTCTACTCTAGGCCCAATTGGTTTTTCCTATGGATAATTTCCTATGTATAAAACGACAAAGGAAATGCGTATTTAAAGAGTAGAGGAACAGCCTGACTTAGCAGTTTTGCAAGACAGAAGATGGCTCCTTAGCATTTAAAATGGATTTAACAATTTAAATTTGACTTCTTTAAGTATACGAATGAGACATAAATATAGGCTATCAATCTGTTTAAAAATTTCATTCACGTAATGGAAAATTTTTTCATTTATTAAAAATATCACATTTTGAAACTAGAAACAGTAAAGTGCATGAAAAGTTTAAAATATAAGTTCAAGAAAATCTTATAGCAGCAAAAAAGCAGAATAAAGAAAAACTTAAAAACACAGACACAACCTTTTCCTATTACTGTGCCATTTTTTTTTTTAACATTAAGCAGCCAACCAATGCTTGCAGAAAATTGCATTAGGTCTAATGCCTCTCGAGGCACAAGGTTTTGAACTGGCCACCTCGAGCATAAAAAAGAAAAAGGGATTTCCAACACATCTAAAGAGCATTAACAGTTGGGAATGAACCAGCAGCTTTTGAATTCAACCCTGACCAACAACAGAAAAGAAAGATTATTAAAAACATATGATGGCTATTTGGCAACTAGGGTCAGGAAAAATAATCCAAGGAATGATTATGGCTACTGCTCCCTCCCCCAGTGACAAAAGCATCCCGACAGCTACCTCACATGTGCTTCGGAGACAGAAGTAAGATCATTTCCAGTGGCTTTTTCCTGTACCCTAAGCTCAACCAGCTCATCCAAAGTTCCTCATCTTTGCGACTGAACTTCAGCAAAGGGAACCTAGAAGGGAATAGGAACTTCTTTGTTCTCAGCTGCTCATAACTGCTTGCTTTAAGGGCAATTCCTTCCACCCCTAAACCCTGCTCCCAAGCCATGCTGCTGAGCAGCGGGTCGTCCTGGCCTGCCGAGGCAGAGGCAGCTCTGTTTCACAGGGACCGTTTGGATTCCTGAATATCTTGCCCAGAACGGACTAAGTTCTTCAGAGCCCCAAAAAAACAAAGCTACTGTTACGTCTGCCAAGCAAGCAATCTATCGTGGCATCAAATGCTCAGACTCAATCTTTGTGAGATGTATGTTCATCAGAATTTTTGTGGTAAGCGAACTTATGTCACGAGAATTTAGACCTCAAGTTTTATCATGGGTTTTAAGCCATCTTTGGTTTTCTACTATTAGTTAAATAATGGGCAGGGCCACACTGCTAATAACTTAGAGTTGGGTATTAAGTGCTTTGCTAATGTGCAAATTTTATTTTGGATGCGGAGCTCAGTCTCCATTTTGGGTTCAAACAAACAGATTTTCTAATATTCTTCCTACAAACCAGTCAATTCTATTTTTGTTTTTCTTTCTCCTAAAAGGTTGGCGTGTTTTGCCCCGTTCTGGAAAAAAAAGCTTTATGTTTAAATACGTTAATATGCAACTTTTTAATCTCATTTGTCCATTTGTAAGTGCAGCTTCCTACTGAAAAGAAAAAGCTTGCCAGTTTAAAAAACAGAATTAAATTAAAAACCTGGAAAGGGAATAATACTTTGGTTCCAGCCCTAGTGCCAAATGATACCAATATGCACCAAAATGTGCAAAATCTCATATCAAACACATAAGGAAAGGAGCTTGAAGAAGCAGCTTAAGGTTGGCCATACTTCACTCCTATATACTTTGATTTACAACTGTACAGGTCCATAACAACAGGTCCTCGCCCTCAAAGGGGCAGGGCTCCACTACCTCCTGTTCGGCAAGTGCACACCGTTGACAAGAGGCAGGAGCGGAGGATGGAGTTCGAGTTGTGTTAACAGTGAGAAGTGGTCTGAAGGGATGTGAGGGTGTGGACACCCAGTGATGTTGTTCTCAACCAGCCACTGAGGGTCCAAAGGCCCCAGGACACCAAGCACGTTCATGTGAGTGTTGGAATAGAAAATGTAGTCAATCACACCCTAGGGAGAAAGAGAAACATGACAGTGAGAACAGGCCTCGGTTCTGGCAACCTCAACTCGACTGGCTGCTCGCTGCGAGTCACGGGAAGACGCACGGCCCTGGAATTAGGGAAATCAATGCGCACGCCACTTCGCGTTCAAAGCACTGCATCCGTTTTCGTTAAGTCACTGGCCAGAGCCAGGTCAGAAGCTTAAAAACGCCAACAAATCAAGGACTTTTGTGTGGTAGGAAAGCGTCCAGCAAGTGTAGGAGCCAGTGAAGAAGCACTTACAGGAACAGAGAGAAACGGTCAGAAAATTAAGACAGCATCCTGGGGAGACCAGGTCAATGTCTGCCATTTCAGAAAAATCGCTGCTTACTTTGAAATCAAAAGTGTAATTGGTGTAAGGCATCAAGTTGTTTTCATAGGCGCTCTTGAGTTGGAAGCCATGTGTAATTCTTCCTTCAGAAGCCCCGTTTTTCCCGTTGCCGCTGAAGTTCATGAGACACTCGTTGTAACGCAACTCCTTGAAGTCCTTGTGGTTGTCGGCTACTATGCCATTGCTTAAGTATTCCACTACACCTGTTTGCAAAGGAAAGGGTTCAGGCAGTTGCTTTAAAATACAAGACCCAAGGAATTTTGCCCTCGGTGTTAAAAACCAGACCACTGATAAGAGACCCCACGGAATCAGGAAGAAAGAGCAGAGATCTGCACAGCCAGCATGTCTGTGCCTCATACGTTCACCCCTTTCTGAGAGGCAGCCAAGGAATGGGGGCTCTCCAGCAGTTCTGGCACAATTTCTTGAGGACTACGGTAAAACCACAGTGTGTGTACTGCTATATGTATGTGACACACGGGGTGCTAGAGAGGCAGCTTTTCTACATATGCCTGATATAACAGTACCAAAAATCACAATTAATACAGGAAGTGCACCTCCTTAGGAAGTTTTCATGTTATGTCACGAACCTGCTGTCCAGGTATTTATTTAACCATTTATTTAAGATCTATTTGTGCTTGTCTATGTATCTTTTGAGTCATGACCAACTTTTCTAGAGAGCATGATTGATCACAAAAAGCCATCTGCTCAGCTGGAGGATTGCATTTTCTTCATTTCAATTTTGGAGGACCTAAAGAAACCTTTCTAAGAAAGCTTTCCACAACAGCTACCCAGGGAAGTACAAGCTACTTGATCACCCACAGAGGAAAAAAGGACTCTAAAAAGGTACGCTAAAAAATAAGACACAATCAGTCTTACCTGAATCAGGCAATGAGTTAAGATCTGCACACAGCACCAGTGGGATAGAATTAGGATCTGCTGTTGGGCTACCAGGCCTGCTTGAGGCTTTCTCAAGGATATTTTTCAGTTCTGAGACAAACATCATAGTCTGAATGAGTTTCACATCCGAGTATTCAGGGTCCCAGTGCATGTGGGCATTGGCCACAATAAGCAGCTGTTTGTCCACATGAAGAGATTTTATACCTAGATAGATAAATACATTTTTTTTCAGTTAAAGGGCTGATTGTGTGAACACAGCAGATTTATCCCTCACTATGATCAGGGTCTAGCTACTAAGGACTTGAAGGGACGCACACCAGATGTACTGTACAAACAGATGTACTTTCATTGCTGAGAAAAAGGCACTACTTAACCCACGTCTCCTTTCAAAACCAGCAGCTCCTACGTAATACCACTTCACTAAATCTCACCAATATAGGAAGGAAATAATCAGCATAAGCTGACACAATTACAGTTGCATTCCATCTCTACTGGTCAACTGCTTTTCTTAACATCTTCAGAATGCTCTCCCTTTCTCTTCCTTTCCACATCTCAAGGACAGATTTTCTCAAGAATCTTCTCCAATGCCCAGTCACTAAAGGACATAATGAACCTAAAGGCGAAGGTGGCCATCACTTGACTTATAAACTATGCACCACTCTTCAATGGTTAAGGCACGAGCGAATTTCCTGACTCTCAGTTGCCACAGCTAAGATTATTATTAATAGATTAGCTTAGCTTATTAATTATTCCCTTGGGAAAATAAGGCATCTGCTGCTGGAAAACACTACAGCTGCTTTTACTATATATCTGAGAAGCAGTACTCTGAATGGTGGGGCATGAGGTTACACACAGTTTCTCCCTGTCCTGCGATCCGGACGCCCTGCTGCTTTGAAGAATATACATTAGAAAGCAGTGATCAAAAATCCAGACACGCAGACAGAGCAGGGTGGCAATTTTAAGTATCTTGAAATTGTCTGCTGCGTCTGATCAGACATAATGAAAGAGTGACAGTCAGTCAATCAAGTGGCATCAAAAGACACCTGATAATCTCATACTTCCACATCAATACATCAGCACTGTCATGTAATCACTGGGGGAGGACAGAAGGATTCAATCAAGGGAAAAAAAAGACTTGAAAATAGAAGTTGAATATTACCAACTACCAGTAAGAGCATACGCATGCAGACACAGTGACCTTGGAAAAGCTTAATTCATCATGTAAAATTTAGCAGTCTAACTAAACAAGGACAAAAGCCTGAGAGAAGCAAGCTGAATGCTGGGCATCTGGATGGAAGTGCAGCTAGAACTGGAAATCACGTCATCTGTGTCCTGCCTCAGCCACCGATGAGCTGCCGTTTCTCAAATTAGCAAAGTGAGCGGTGCTCGCTCATCTGCAAGCACTCGGTTACCACCGCCAGTGGCAGTGATAGCACGTGGAGATGTATTGCCAAAGGAATGTCGTGCCTTCAAGGGGAACTGAGCAGTCAGTCTGTGAGATAGCCATGGTCATACTCACTTGCTCCAAATAATTCCTTGTGCACCTCTAACACCACAGCAACTCCGATGTTGTCCTTCGTCATCACTCTGTTTAACATCGCTTCTGAACCTTCCGAGTTGGCCATCGCCACCTGGTTGAACTCCACGGTGTGCTTCTGCACCAGTGTAAACCTGGTGAAACAAGCAGAATCGCACATGAACACGTGTGACATACAGCTGCTGCGCTGAAGGCGTGGTTCCTGCCTGCCCTCCAGTCTGCAACATCCAGGGACAGAGTCCGAAGGACAGGGTGAGGCACGTTTCTTTTGTCCTCTCACTTCATAAAGCAAAAACAGTTCTAAGAAGCAGTCTTCCAGTCAGGGCAGAGCTCTCTGCCTAGCAAGATACAGACTCTTCTGGAATAATCTCTGGGGTTTAGGAAGTGTTTTATTAGCTTCAGCAGAGCACTCTGAGAGGACTACTCAGAGCAATGCTGAGAGGTTACTGCACCTCCCCACAACTGTTCTAGGCAAAAAAATCAAGATGAGGTGGTAACTAAAGGCTTGTCTTTCACTTTGGGCAAATACATTATTAAAAAACAGCTTCCTTCTAACCCCTAGCTACCACCATTAGTTTTGTGACATTGTTTTTTCTTTCCTTTACAGCCATAGGATGCCCCAAAACGCCTCGCTTCAGTTTGTGCAGTTCACACAAATGAGAAGTGTGAATGCCAGCACTTCTCCTGCCTTCCCAATGGTTTGATGCTTTTAGTGTAGCAGAACTTTTTGGAGAAAGTATTCAATAATACACCCACATTAAAGTCAAGAGTGTTCTGTGATCCTTTGGCAGCAACACACCTTTCAATACCTGAAGCCAGCACAGCTTTAAAGATTAATCTTAGAAGGGTGAAACTTGTCAAGCAACGCAAAGGTCTGTAAAGAAGGTGAGCTATTTATTAGATCAGCCAAAAAATGCACACATGAAGCATGTTTGTTTTTACTCATACTAGCCCTCCTCCAGCTTTCATGTTTCTTAAGATATCTTTGAGATATCTTCTAAAGAGATATCTTTAGTCTGAAAGAAAGGGAAAGACTCTGTTGCAAATAATCAGGGCAGCAAAGGGAGGGAGGGAGGATCATTCTTTGTAGTGAACTTTATTTTTTTTGTCTTATAGCATGGTGATTTGGTTACTGTTCACCCTGAGAGAGGGAGACTTTCAGATCTAAATCAAACTTTTAAAAATGTACGTGAGAAAAGCTGCTTCTGCTCCTTACTTCTCAGTTTTGAAGAATATTGCACAGCCATCCACATGCTTTTTCTCCTGCTCAGACATGATTTTGGCACGTGACTTTGGAGAAAAGAATCCGTCATATCCTCGTTCTTTCAATGCTGGCAGAAAAAGGGTGAAGTATTGCTCTGTTTCCACTTCCTGGAATTGAACACAAATACTTTAGGCTAACAAAGTCGAGTAAACCCTTCCTATGTGACAACTAGTGCTTGTCTTGGCTTGCAATCAGAAGCCCTTACCGAAGTCAAAAGCTTCTGTTTGCACAAATCATGTCACTTCCTAGATTAATGGAAACAGATTTGTATTCCTGGATAACCTGGAACCTCCTCAAAAGGGAAAGTGATGGGTGGATTTTGAATAGCAAGAGATTACACCTGCTGCTTTTGACATATGAATGCAGATACTGTCCTAGGTTAAAACTTGTTAGAGGTCGATAGATATCCGGCAGCAGTTAATATTTAACCTTAAGAACTCTGACGCAGAAGGGTCTCTCACCGTTGTCTAAGAATCCATTTTCTTTATAATAGCATTTGATCTCTGAGCAGATTCTCTTGAGGTTTCAGACCAAGATAGCTGTTCTCTTCTTGTGTGGAATATTTACTTACCAGAGCTTGCTTAGAAAACAAAATACCAGTCTAAAGGCAGAAGTGCTCAGCTGTTCTAAATGCTGGCGATAGATTTCTAATAGTACAACAGTATACGTGTACCAATGGCAATCAATATTTAACTTTGACAGGCCAATGCCCTCGTTTTCCAGTGAGATTATTTTTGAGACCTTAACTTCCTTACCAAGCAGGAACAGTGGCATTTGGGGATATAGCACCCTGCAGTCTCCCCTTTTGTAGGAAATCTCATACACCCAGAGGGAGAGTATTTAGGATGTGTAGCTGAGGGGGAAAACCCCATATCTTGCAGTGCACATTACATACTAATTTTGCTAACTTTATCTCACTCACTTCATCTTGTTTCATAAATCACAAGACAATATGTGAACAAGGAGCTGTGCTCACAGCCTGTATTGGTAGGCCCTGGAATTTGTGAGTGAGCTGGATAATTTGATGTTTTCAAAGGAGTATTTCATTCTAAAGGTGAAAGTTAGTATTTTCTGCTTCTGATGAAAAATAATGTTCCAGTTACCTGAAGACTAATGATATCTGCATCACAGTTGACGATTTCTTCCATGATTCCCTTTTTTCTATACTCCCAGTTCAGCGCCCAAGACGGGCAGTAGCCATAGAGCTGCCGAGTGGCGTATTTATCACATAACACATTGTAGCACATAACTGTGAATGAAGCTAGAAGGAAACAAAGACAGGAAAATGTTTAAATGTTTAAAATGTTTAAATGTTTTAAAAAAAAAGAGAGAGAGAGAAGTCAGCATGCAGCTCATGAGATTATCCAAACTGAATCATACTTTCACATAAAAAAATTCTCAACTCCTCAATTTTACACCTAAAAAAAATACAGGTAAATATAACACCCTAGCATCATGCCACTTGAAAAAGACTACTCATATTTGCAGAGAACGGAGTGAGGTTTTACTGTGAGGTTACCTGTATGTTATGTAATGTATGAGGTCACTGCTGTATGTTTTCTACTTGCAGTCAAAGAAGATTGCTGTTCGCTTCTTTCAATTTGATAATAACAATCAATCAGCTTATTGCAGTTTTTGTCATGAAATATCCCACAGCTCATTTGCTTAATGCAATGCTATCTAATGAATTGTTTCTGCTAAAGTTGATGGATTAAAAAACAAAACCAAAGTCTGTAGAACTGCAGTGAGATACTGATTTGTAAATTATATTAAAATGGAAATGCAGAACCTAACGTGGTGGTGGCGGCTTACAGGACTTTTTGCATCTTCCCCTTTCCTACTGATTATTTTTTTCTGATTTGTTGTTCTTTAATATAAAAAAGGACAGATGATCTTAACTGCAATGTTACCTTGCCTAACACAATGTTGAGCTAAGTTTTGAAGACCTGCCATCGTCGAGCTTCTAAAAACAAAAGCGTAGAGGACTGCCACATTGCCCTTGATGATTATTAATCTGATCTTCTGCAATAAGAATATTAGCATTTTTGTTCTTTACAAAGGCTCTTGGGTGCTTTTTGAGGGCTATATTGAGGATGTGCAGGGGAAGAAGAGGCACTGGATTTGTAAACTGAAATGCTGCCTCTTGCACTTCACCAAAATCAACAATAGAGGGCATTAAACTAACTTCAGTACCACTCAGTACCAGTGTGTTCTCTTGCAGACCGGACTTCTCAAAGTCTCACTCCAGACAGTTTATGTATCGATAAGGAATCTGTATGCAGTTATTTCAGTTCTTATTGTTTCTGTGAAAAGTCTTTAAAAATTAGCTCTTTTGCTTGGACATCAGTGGCTGGAACAGTCATGAAAAAGTCTAACAGAGAGAAGAAATGACCAGCATTCCATCCGAGTTACAAAAATTGTATTTACGGCACAGCCATGTGCTAATTATTTAATACAAATGAACACAAATTGTTGTTTTCAATCTGAGCCATATAAATTAGAAGAATTCTCTGAAAATAAAGCCCAAGAACAGTCCTTCAGCACATCATTGTTTGAACGCAGGGAAAAGAACCACAGTTTTACCTGAGGGCAGAATTTGGTCTCGTTCTTTTAAAGTAATCCATGGCCTTGGAGGCAGCTGCTCTGGATGAACTAAAAAAGAAAAAAAAAAAAGAAACAAAACAAAAAAAGAAACAACAGTGATTAATTTGGGGTTTATCATTGTAAGTTACAATTTCTAAATCAAACTGATGACTGAACAATAGTGTTCCATACTGTATTTGCAACCCGAACCTCCCAAGCTCCACAGGAGACAAGGATGCACAAAAAGCATTAAATGCCAGAAACAATTACAGTTAAGAACAAGCCTGTCAGTTGTTAAGATTTGCTATTTTTATCAATTTCTTGCAAATCTAGAACCACTGAAAGAGTCCTGCACCTTGAATAAATTGCTGAGGAAGAAGGGATACATCTTGTAGTGGTTCAGACATCCTATCCTCGCCCCACATCCGTCCATCTTGCAACGCATGCTCTCCACTTACGCAGCTAGGGATTGCTATGAGGTGGCACAAGAGAAGGGCCGTGTCAAACCCTGGCCACTTTACAACACAGTCAAGTTCAGCTGTGAGCTGACCCTGAGACCATCTGTGGAAATTTAGTGCAGAGGCGGAGGTTTGTTTTGTTTTACCACGGTTTCTATGGCAAAACGGAAAGCTCAGTTACAGAACCATGAGGCAGGTCCTAGATATTCTTAATCACAGTGGTATTTCTAGATCTAAATCTGACATCCTGCTTGCATTTGGATTATAATTTCTAGTGGAAAGTATCAAAACGGCTTTATCGAGGAAGACTTTAGGCTTTGTTGGGAACTAAGGGGTTATTTTGGGAACAACCGTCTGGGTAACACGGGCGAAGCTTAGATAAAATATGAGAACCTCCTTACATGTGCGCAAGTGTGTGTCTATGAGTGGAACCACTTGGCAGAAACATAAAAGCAGTTAGAAAAATGTTCCCCCTCAGTGGTTCACTTTCTTGTTTTAGTGGCAAATACTGTCAGCCATGCATGCTTTTAAACCACTTCTGTCAATCAAGATTTGTAGGTCTGTCACCTGCTAGATTGTCAAGCATGTAGTTCAGTAGCTTTCGAGTTCCGTCTGGATCCTGGTAGAGGCTGAGAATATCTTGTGATAAAGGATTGCCTGCCAACAACAGAAAACAACCTGGTGATTAGCTGCCTGACTTTCTTGAGGCTTTCCAATAAAAGAAAATCTCCTATAATGAGAACAGACAAATTGACCCAGAAGGTATTTAGATTGCTTAACTTGTAACTCTAGAACACCACAGTAACAGATGCTTTAGGAACAGCTAGCACATGCAGACTTTCTTCCTTCGGCTCACCTCAATCAATAAATAGAGTAAATTACGGGGTTTATTTACCTATTTATAGATTTGAAATAGGTTCACAATGAAGTTTAATAGCATTAAAAATAAGCACTGTTTTCCAAACTAGCTAGTCACTGCTGCTCTAAGCTCAATATCTGGAACTGTAAGAAAACGTAGAGGTAATACACAAAGCTTTTGAGCCCAACTTCCTCGTTAATCCAAGAGTACTCTGCGGAATATTTAACTGTAACGAACTCACTCACCTTTCAAACCTAGGGTTTGTAGCTGGAAGAGCCGTCCAAGTTCATAAGGCAAAACCCGTAACAGATTGTTATTTAAAAGCAATTCCCTGCAGCAAATGCAAAAACACTTTTGATGAGTTATCACTTCAGAAGAAAACTCTTAAAGCACATCTTCAAAGATGGCACTTTTCACGCTGAATTTTTTGTATTATGGAAAGATATGCCAATCCTCCCATTTCAAAGCACAACTGAAATATTCTCATTAGGAAAAACCAAACCAAAACAAAACTAAAGCCAGAGCAACAACAACAAAACAACCAACAAAAGCAAATCAGGGAAATATAAACAGCAGGCAATCACAAAGTCTCAAAGTGAGAATGTTTTAAAGCAGAAAACTACACAGCTTATGAACATGTATCTGTAGGGATCAGAAAAAAAAGAATAATAAAACCAAAAGTAATTGCTAGAACTGAACCTTTGTATCAGTTTTGAATTTTTCAGAATTACCTTAAATCCAAGAACGGTTTTAAGTCAAAGAAGAAGAATGAATCAAAGTTTTAAAAAATATCCTCAATTCCAGTCCCAGAATATTGATTTTTCTTGAAAATGTAACCAGCCTACTTTCTCTCACCTGAGTGATACCATGTTTCCTAGTTCTGCTGGTAAACTTCTGAGTTTGTTGGATGACAGATCCAGGTAAACCAGATTATGAAGCTTGGCAATATCAGGTGGAATGCGAGTCAGATTGTTGTCATTGAGGTGTAGAGCAGTCAAGTGCGTCAGCGACCAAAGCGACGTACTTAAGCTCCGCACTCTACCTAAAAAAGAAAAGTGACAAACCGCATCCTCAGCCAGCTTTACACTCTCAAACCATTAGATACAAACCATGGGGAAGGTCAGAATGCCCCTGGGAGAGCTGGGTGGGGGTCCCAGGGTGAAAACCCAGCCTCAGTGAGGCCTGCAGAAGATAACTGTGTGTTATCTTTTCCAGGAAACAGAGACAGGTACAGTTCTAGGGAAGGAGAAGCGCTATCCAACAACTCATGTCCATTCTCAGCCAGTGTTTTACATCAACTGGGCTGCAAGTGAGTCAGAAAAGCTGGAAGGCAATCAGGTAAGTTAATTAATGCTCCCCCCCACCGCAGACAAACTGTTTTCACTGCAGGATCCCCTCCCTGAAAGTGGCTGGTGCAATTCCGGGGCACCGACAACTCTGCCAAACCAACATTCAAAGGCAGATCAACTCACCCGAGATCTCTAATTCGGCCCAGTGAGACTTCTTCCCATTGGCTACCTCTTCTGCTGACATGATGGTGTAAATCCTGCGAGGATCGGGAGGATCATATTTTTCCTTTGGCATCCCTGTTAGTCTGAAAGAACATTACAACCATTACCGTCTGCCGCTGAACATTTCTTCATTTCCACCCCGCCAGGAGATCACATCCCCAGTGACAGCCTGCAGAACCACACACCCTGGAGTTTATGGACAAGAAATATTACGCTGACATCAGCCCGGCTGCTCACAGCCCGTGGAGCTAAGCAGATGCTCAGACCTTTGCAGAATATAAGCCCGTAACAGAAAAACGCATCTTTCCCTCTAAAGTTTGGTTTTCTGCAGTCTTATACAATGTTCCCTTGTACTGTTCCAATGCAGAATTTCTGTATTACCTCGTTTATAGCCCAGACCGAGGCAGAACTTCCATCACCACCAGGTTACTTGCTGTGCAAGTAGACAGGATGACAGCGTTTCACTCGTTCACTGAGAAAAAGCTTATGGATTGCTCCCTCCCATAGTTTTCACAGGAAACAACAACTGAAGGGAAGACTCTTCCCTTTGTTTTTACAGCAATTATTTTCAACAGGCAAAGTCGCCCTTTTGCACTCCACTTATACAAAACTGGAAATTGCAATTTAAAGGCAAATTGGCTCATTTTTTTTCCATTAGCAGTCTAGCTTCTGTGCTTTGTGGTTTTTCGAGCCCAGTATCAGCTAAGACATATTGACTCCTAATGGCCCAGGAGCCGCAAAGGAAGTTCAGGTAAAATTCACTTTTGCAGTTCTGACACATATGGGGCTTCACACAGACGCAAATGATCTCATTCTCCAGATTCTTGTCAGAAGAGAGCTCTGGCATCCCACTCAAAAACCATGCGCTTTGCAGACGATACAGAGGGAGGTTTCCTTCCATACCTCGCCAGGCCATTGGGCTAAGAAGCACTTGTGGGGAGAGGAGCCGTTTGATTTAAAAACATGAGATCAGCTTAATTTTCTGGTCACTGGTCCTGTCAGCCCTGTCCTGTTCTTCATCCCCAGACACACAAAATACACAGACTTTGATTTTACACAGATCCAAAGCAGCTGGTCTCCAGGATGCATTTTTTTCCTCATACATATGTCTCTTTTCCAACGGGCTCCAATAGCTGTGAAGCTCTTAAAATAACTCTAATTGGTGCCGTTTGCTCAACTGACAAGACAGAAACCTATGAAGAATTTGAGGAAACTCGTTCAGCTTTTTTCAGCCAGCCCAGCTGCGCAAAGCTCACACGTCCCCATTGTGAGCCCTGCTTAAAGTGTACAGGTTTTCCAGCCAGTAGGGACTGCTGGCACTTCGCGGCGAGACGAGGTACCAGGGCTGTCCTTTGTGATCGGTCTCGGTTACGGGTCTGCATCTTCACCCCCCAACGAGCACGCAATGGAATCCCATTCAGGCTGAATGACGACCGGCTGCTTCAAGCACAGGGCAGAGGCAAGCCATGGTGCTAATTATAGCACCCTGCTATTTGCAGGTGAAGTCATATGGCAACGAAAGCTACAGCCTAAGAGGATTCTGCGCTCACGCTGCTCAGCCGCAGCGATCCAGTTCGGGGAGATGAATGAGACAGATTAGTTAAGGACAAGGGATTAGACCCAAAAAGCTGAGGTCCCAACACCAGGAACGGTACTGCCCGACAGCCCCAGGTACAGGCTACGCTTCAGAGCTGCTAAGTCTCTGGTTCTGGTGTTTTGCTGCACTTATTCTCACTGTTAGAAGTGTGCATGTGAAGGAGCAGGGAGCAGCAGCCCCTGGCCTCGTGAAGAGACCCTCACGGCCCCTGCAGAGAGCCAGAGCGGCCTCATTTCACATCTCCTCCTGGGCATCCTTGCGCTTAGACATGTACAAAGCTAATCCACATTCCAGCATGTCTCCACACGGCTCTTCCTGGATTTTGCTAGACCCCTGGAGCCGACCAGAGCTGGGCTGTGAATTGCTGCGGGCCCTGGCAGCCTGGCGGGCACGGCTCCAGTCCCAACACCTGCGAGGACGCACATCTCACTGCCACCCTACCTCCCGTCCCCGCATAACCGCCTTGTGCAGCGCTGCCTGTGCTACCTGGATGCTGCTCGGTACCAGTCTGACACGAGGTGCACCCAGATCAGGTCCTAGTGCTTGTCCGTGCCAAAAAGCAGCCAGCTTTGTAGCAAGTAGAGCGGTCGTGTCGCCGTCACGTCACTGCCACGGGATTGCCTGCAATGATCCCTTAATAGAAAATGAGGTTTCATTACCTGGCAGTGTTTATTTCCTCTGTGAGGCATAGCACAGATTATGGGGGGAAACTGAAAGGCTATGTGGTAAAAATCAAGCAGAATGGCCACAAAGGATTAAGGGCTTATGCTAGGAGGGAGCTTTTTGGATCTTTAAGTCTTAATCATCAAGCATTTTAACCGAACCAGGACGGGCCTTAATTTTGCTTTTTAATCTGTCATATCTGAAACCAATCTGTACTTCCCCACATCTGGGCCTAGGACAGCTGCAGCAGTGCAAACTTTGCTTCCCGACAGCTGGCATTGGCGCTCGGGTCAGTACTTGGTGAGACAGGCTACGCTCGCGTGGCTTTTCTGCCTGTTCCGTCAGCACAACGTTGCAGTGGTATCAGACCCAGACAGACTTAAATTTCAGTTTCTGCACACTGAGCGCACACACACACCTCCTGCTGCGTACTGCTGGCGAAAGGCTTGGCCGCGGCCGCTTCCTACGGGTTCTCGAGGCGCACTTCCAGTTAAAAAAGGCAAGTGGGAAATCATTTGTGTTCCTGCTTGTTGTTTCATCACGAGCCAGGCACAGATGGCTAACAGCTCAGGCAGGCCCGGTCCAGCCAGGGGTCCTTGCTGTCACACGCAGGGCGAGTCAAGGCCTGCAAGCGGCACGGGCCTCCTCGGGCAGGGCTCACGCCACCAGATCCCCAAAGCCTCACTCCTCTGCGCCCGGCAGAAGTCAGAAAAACATCCCAGGGCCCGGTGATGACGGCCTTCGTGCCGAGGTGGCTGGAGCCTGAGTCACCCCCTGCTCATCCATACCTGCCCGCCGGCCTGGGGTGACCACTGGCGGGGTGACACCTTTGAAAAGCTTCAGGATGGCCGTTTCCTCTTTGGGAGGGAACCCAATTAAGTTATGTTGAAATATCGGCTGTTATGAGAAGGGCTCTGCCAATTTAAAGCAATTTGCGGCAATAGGGGCCCTCCAACGAAACGAGCCCTGAACGGCGAGTCAAACGGCACGCACATTTTTCGGATGTTAGTCACTGCAGGGTTATTTTGAAATAGTTGTGAGTCAAAGATCAGTGTGCTTTCCACAGTCACAGAAAAAGGGAAAACAAACCCAAATCAAATATACTTGTTTCTTCGGCACAACAGCAACGTTAAGCAAGACTCGAAAGCCACTGCGCGTATTTTTTTGAAGCAAAACTGAATTCTGCCCGAGTTCCCAGCTCCTACGGTTCCCTCTCCCCCTCCGCTTGCCCTGGCACTCAGCCAACATCAAAAAATCCCAACCTATTTTTGCTCAGTCTTCAGGGAGTTACACCAAGTCCCTCGAACCCGTTAACCCCCGAATTGTTCAAGCAGTAGTGGTGTCGCAAGGAGAAAAGCAGCCAGGGGCACGGGGACCGAAGCAGAACAGGTTTGGGGCAGCTACAGCTGGCAGGGATCGCACCTTGCGGGTTTCGTGGGGCCTCTGCTAAAGCTCAGCTAACGTGGTGTGACATGAGCGGATCGTGTGTGCTGTTTCTTTTCTTTTGAAGTGGGACAAAAAAGAAAATTCCCAACGTCTTTTCTTCCAAAGAGTTCCCTTGAGAAATTTATGAAGCTATTAAAACTTGCTCTCCGCTAAAAACCTAAATATGTAAACTTCATCAGTATGACCCTGATATTGTATAAAGCAAAGAAAATCTGGATCTGAGAACATGAGTGCATTACAAAAATGATATTTAAGCTCCAAACAAACTTTGAAATTTGTGGGTTCCTCAGAACAGATTGGGCTTATGTGCTAACTTCCTCCGAGTCTGCCCTCAGAGGCCAGCAGCTGACTGGCAGAGCAACGTTACCCAGCTGAAACCAAGTGTGGTCCCAGGTGAGCTTAAGCAACTCTACCTCAGATGTATATAAAAGGGGCTAGAAGGAGGTTGCTTGATTTTGGTGTGTTATAGGCAGCAGGTCTGTATCCCTCTTAGTGTCCCCTTTGGTGTGGGGTTTCTCATTTTTTGCTTCTCTCTTCTTGCTTTTAAATGCTATTGTAGGATTTTTTTTTTATTATGTATTTCTTGTGTAGAGAGCTTACTGACTAGCAAATAGAACAAAAAAAGGCATAATGTAATAGTAATGAAGATTTGAAGAGCATTGTCTATTGAGGAGAGACGTATCAAGCTATCAGGCTCTTACTCTGAAGAGATATTTGGGGCAATGAACAACAGGAGCTCCTGCATGCTTGGAGTTTTAAAAAACCCAAACAGGTAACAACAGAAAAGAGCAATGCTCTTCTGTATCTAACTATCTGAGATCTTCTCGAGTTGTGTAGGTGTGAAGAGCATGAGATAAGCAGGATATAGTTAGCAGTGTGAATTATAAACCATGACTCTTCTTAGTGAGAAGCTGAAGGCGGCCCTACAAATCATATCAACTCAAGAGGAGAAATGAGGACACTGTGCTAGGGACAAGAAATCTCCTAAACTCTGTTGTGGAGGTGGTTTGTATGGGTAGGGGGAAATCAACAGCAGCTGAGGATACAGAAAATCTTCTACTATACAGCACATCCAGACAAACCAAATTAAGTACCTGGGGGCTGCTACAAGAGATGAGCTGCTCTACCACTTCTAATAAAGTTGGGTTTCTCACTCTGAAGGTAAATACACTGTATATAGCCTAAGGATTAACGTATGCTCAGTGGAAAGAGAAACGCTGCTCAAAGCTGTCCTGATTATTTGGCATCTATGTTGCAGGAGGACTTTAAAGCCAGATAGGTCAAAGTCCCTTAGAGCTATGTGCTGTTCCAAAATAATGACCAGTCCCTTCCCCGGGGAGCTTAAAAGATGTATTTCTTAAACAACAGCTACTCTAATGTTGTTCCGTGTAAATTCTTTCAGAACTCAACACGTAAATAAGTTGTCTATTTGTAACAAGGGCAGAAATTGAGAGAAAAAAAATTGAAGAGAGCTACAGCTTCATCTCCTTTCTGCCCTATATTTGTGGATGTGTTGGTACAACTCAAAACCCTGGCCTCCAGCAGAGTGACATTCTTTGTGATTTTCAGCCTCTGTGTATACATGAGTCAAACTGCCAAAGCATTTTGAAAACTATCCAGCAGACAGCCCTGAATCATCCCTCCTTCCTCTGCACAGTAACAGCTTACTGTCCATCCATTTCCATGCAGTAAGCCCTCACCAGGGTTTAAAAACCTTGCTGGCTGACAAGGCCAGAGCATGCACGTGTGTTTGTTTATATGTGTATTATATATACATACATACACACAGAGGCATGTGTTATTTAATGTTAGAAAGTTGGACTCCAAGCTGGAGAACAGAACCATTTTTAATCTATGTATCTTGTAAACAAGGCTAAATGGTTGCAAAGGGTGGCTACTGCTCTGTAATAAGCACGCTCCATTTTCATACGCGTGTCAGACGAGTCTCATCCCAGGCTCCCCACGGAGAAGAGAAAGTACAGCCAATGCCCACAAATACAAAAACTGGCTTTTGGAGTATTTTGAGCTGAAGAGCAAAAAAATTTGGTGATTGTTCAATGGTATGTTATGGGGGTTTAAAACATAACCAATAATATGTGCACAGATGTATTAGCTTAGGGTATGTTAGCGTATATATAGTAGCTAGTGTATACACTAGCAAGAAAATACATATGGAGAACTGTGATAGTCTTTGCTTGGATCTGATTTTTTTCCTTGTCTATTCCTGCAGGAACGTGTTCAACCGCCTCTCTGGCCACTGCATCTACCAGGAGCTCAGTGAGTGCTGGGGGTCTGTCAACAAAGGCACAGCGTCTCTTCAATTTCTTATTCTGAGCAATCTGATTGGAAATAGAGGTTATCAGTGAAATGAATGAAAATAACTATTCATAGCGGGTTTTTTATGAGTAAGAGAAAATAGGCTTTCTGTTATGGTCATTTCCCAAAACTGAGGTTTCAAACAAGCTTTGAAAGTAGAGTCAATAAATAAATAGAGGCTACTGAAACACAAGCAAGTGTCCTAACAACAGCTTAAAAAATAGCAAAGAGGAAAATACCACAAGGCAAAAGACCAAATTTGAAGTGACATCTTAGAAATAACAGCTACAATTTCGAGCTTAGTGCTATGGAGCTAGCAACAAACTATGCAGTCCACAAATGCAACTGAAAAAATTCCTTTGTTTTATAAACCTGTAAAAAGATGTATTTCTTTTCCTATCATCCATTCAAGAAAACTATTTCTCGTGAGATGGCACACTGACTCTGCAATGCAGAGGGTTTCTCTACGTGAACTCAGTAGGGCTGTTGTAGGAGTGACCTCCACTCATTAGCAATCTTTTCTTTCTCAGAAAGAGCCCCAAACCACATAGCCAGGGGAACTTTGGAAATCTGCAGCATTTAAGATCATTTACTTCTAACTTCTTTCAAGTCTGTAGCAACAGAAACTTTGCCTCTACCGTAACCTGTAGACAGAGCCTCAGCACTGTTTGCTTTTTTAAAAACATAATCTGTGCTCCAAGTGGAAAAGACAGGACCTTGCTTGTGCAATGCTGTTGGCAAATTACATCTGCTTCTATTCGTCTCGACTCCTAACCTATTTAAAAATACAGCAAGGTGATATGGAGGTTGTTTTGAACCACATCAGTCGTGTATCTGAAAACAAACGTGCTTTACTGAGAGTTAAGATAACTTTGTTAGGTCTAACTCCAGGATTTCACTTCCTTAACTTGAAGCTCTTAGAGTCTACACACATTGCAAGCTGAACGTTTTGTTAAAACCCCGCTCTGCTCCATCATCAAGGTAAATAATAGATGTAGAAAATGTTTCAACAAAAGCTTCAGAAGCAGCTTGTTTGGGTCTTACTTGCAACCATCAAGGCTTCTGCCAGAATTCCTTCAAGGACCAGAGTGTAGCTTTATATCACAACTGACGCAATCTCCTACCCACGTAATGGGGGGTGGGTCAGGGAAGCAAAATAAGTAGAAGAATAGGAAGACTTAAGTCATAGGATCTCTGTGCTGAGAGAATGAGAAGCTGTTATTCCCAGCTGTAATCAGTCAAGAGGCATCTCTTCCCTGAAAAGCAAAAGGGAGCAGATTCTTACTACAGTGCTGCCTGGCAATGTTACCTCTTTGCTCATCAGCAGAGGCTCAGACATCCACCAGGCTTCAAAGAAGCTCGCACAGGCAGGAGGAGTCTTCATGGAGCAACTGCTGCCTTGGGCTGACAATTTAGGGAGTGCTGTAGTCCTTATCAGTGGTGGCAACTCGGCGAGACAGTGACTGCAGGATTTTGGCCTTGCACTCACCCGCTCCAGCTAGTGAGCCTAGAAGCGTGGTGACAAGGCCATGTCAACAGCAAGCACAGCGACAATACATGGAACTTGTCCAAATCTTGCCCTAGTTTTAATTCCACGTGGTACTTAGATTAGGCTCAGCAAGAGGAGGCTATTTAAGTTTCATATGCTCAGTTTAACAGGCAATCCTCTCTTTGTTCATCAGCGAGCTCCCCATCACACGAGAGGTGCAGCAGTTTGTACCAGTGTCTGGCAAATCCCTGCGAAGCGGCTGTGCTCAGGGGCTGAGGACGCGCTCCCTGTCACCCTAACTTGCTTCATTTTCAGTACAAAATTGCCTGTGCCTGGCACGCTGATTAGAGCACTGTCTCTGCTCACCCACGTGCTGTCAAGCCCCTGCAAGGCAAGCAAAACAAGATGTTCAGCTGGGTGCAGCTACGTTCAGCAACCACATCCTGTGAGGCTTCCCACCCCTGCTCCTCTGCGGCGTCGCTGCCTTGACACGGAGTACAAGTCCGAGCACAGTGAAATTCATCTGCAGGGGGAATCGTGCAATGCAAGAGGTAGCCAGGATGCAGCAGCTGATAGCAGCTTCAGTGGTGGTGGGGTCCCAGAGGGCTTCACATTATCACTTCAGCGATGATCATAAAAGCCAAGAGAAGCACAGAAAAGTCACCAAAAAATGGAGCAAAAGCCAAAGGGAGGAGTGGGAAGGGAGGGAACTAGCTGTATTCTGTTAATTTCAGAGCCAACTGGCACTTGACTGAAATGCTAATTGCCCTACTGACATACACCCACGAGTTATTTCCCCCCGTTCCCTCATCTCCTTTAAATGAGGTAGTGAGGCTTTCCTTAAATTGCAGGTAACGCAAGAAAATCCAGGCTTCCACCCTTCCTTTTCCTTTAGGTCACAGCCCCGTTTACAAGAACAGCTGAGCCTTTTACTGCGTGGAAATACTATGCAGCATTAGGTAGTTGCTTTCATTTCTGTATTGAGTTAACATTTCAGTTTTACTTAGAGCAGCTTCTGCTCCGTGTGAAATGGTCGGTTACCTCTCGCTGTGTACACGGCCTCTCCTGAACATCTGCATCCAGTCGCAGTAAGTAATGCCTGCCTTTGTCTGCAGGTGTTTTATACCTGTAACCGTAAGGAGGGTTCTTAGGGACTGGTTTACATGCAAATACGTGGTAGGTACCTGCTCAAAAGCAAAGCTCCATTTACCAGACATGCATACCAGGCTCTGTTACGGGGCAAGGAGAGAAGAGAGCCAGCCTGTAAATAAATGTCACCAGGAGCCCCCAGAGGGATGTTTTAAGCAGCGTGTTTGTTTACACGAGTGTCCCACACCAGTTCAAAGAAGTGACCCACTTGCAGCACCTCCCCATCCCTGGAGAGCGCTGGTCTGTTAATGAGATGGGGCAGCGTGGCTTAAAGGATTAAGAACTAAAGTCACTGCGGGTCTGGGGAAGGAAGCAGCCACTGCAGCTGCCTGATTCGTGGCAAACATCGAGACAAAATGCTGTCCTGGGCTGTGAGCACAGAAGAAAAGCAGCGGTGCATGGCTGCAGCTGAGAGTAGGACATTTTCTTGCTACCTGCTTGACATTGATAGGACTAAGGAGATGGAAAACTTCCAGCGCTGAGAACTGAGTAGGTTCAAAGTGTTGGAGCTTACTAGCATCGCTCCCAGCCCGTAGGGAAGAGCCTGTTGTATTGACAAACCTAATCCTACACCTCACTTCATTCAGCCACTCGCTTGGAAACAAAGAGCCTGTTCAGGTCGCCCTGAGACAACACCTTGGCTCATTCAGCTCCTTGGGATCAATAACTGGAGAGGAGCCGGCTATCGATCCGTCTTTTGAGCAGAACCACACCAGAATTATTAATTCGCACACTCCGCTGCAGCAGCTCTGAAGGGGCCTGCTCAATAAATGCAGCTTCCTTTCTTTAAAACACGATGCCAATCGTCAATAACCTTTCATCCTTCAAAGAAAGTTTGTGTTCGGAGAAAAGAATGGATGCGATTATTTCCGTGGCTACAACGCTATCTTAACCTTTCTGTGGTAGGCTGCCAGCGCTCTAACAACATAAGCAGAGCCCAGCAGCACTTCAGCTACTCTCCCTGCGTGACAGGGAGATAACAGCCAGCTTATCTCTCGCAATCTGGTCTTTGCAGCAATAATTAACAACGTGGAAGTGTGCCACCACAAAACTTGCTTCAAACAGCTTTAAAGTTACAAAGCCTGCCCTGTTCAGCTATGGGGAGATGTGGACTAGTCAAAAGAAAAAAAAAAAAAAAGTCAAAGAAAAAGCACACCAATAGTGGAAAGTGTTTTGCAATCACTGGCACAAAAAAAACTGGCCCTTTCATCTTAGAGTCCAGTTTAACCGGGCCGTGGGATGCTGCACTAGGCTTGTGTGCCCAAAAGTGGAGGAGAAATAAAAAGGATTATTTAAAAAATGAAGTACTTTCTAGGCATAAATCCCTTTCTTGGTAGGGTGTACTTAAACGTACTTTACTTTTTTAGTCAAAGAAGTAGAAAAGTGTTCCTGATTGCCAGAAAATAGCTATTAGTCAGGTATCAAAAATTAATTCAGCTTCTTCTTTATTCGATAATCCAAACTTCCCATGTGCAGTTATACCAAACTTAAGCTCTAAATGCTAGGTTTAGTTTTGAAATCAACGTTAACGATTAACATGTACTCCTAGCTGCCTTCCAGAAGGATGGCAAGTGAGAAATTATGCCCATTACAGCCCAAGACCGTCCCTGCGGGGACCAAGGAATTCCCATCTAACAGAAGAACCAGCCCCGAGCATCTGAAGGTTAACCCACTCCCAGCACCCATAAAACCCGCCCGCCACGAGGCACATGAGCTGTGACCCCGGTGGGTGAAGGTGCTGCCCTGCACTGAGGTGTGCCCGTCTCTAAATCTCAATTAGTGTAAGGCTAATTCTGCTGCCCGAACAAAGATTAACGCTTGCTGTTAGTCCATTAGAGGGAAACGTGAAGGAACCCTGCCGTGTTTGCTAGCTGGCCAGGGGCACGGCCAGGAGCTACCCAACTCGGCTCGTTCCTCTGCCAAAAGGTAAGTCAGACTTGGGTGGTTCCCCCGCTCGCCACTGGAAGGGATTTCATCGAACGGGCGCTCATTACCTCACCAGGGAATACCCTCGGCAAGTTTTGCTGACATTCTACAAACAGATCAGTTTCCTGATCTCCGTTAGCAGGCAGGCTAGCACACGGGATGATTCAAGAGTTCCCTAACGTTTGTTTTTGGAAAGGCCTCCCTGCAGTCCCTTCCCTCCCCACCGCGCTGAGTTCTGGTTGCAGTCCTTCGCTGCGGATTTGGAGTTACACGAGCCATCGGCTGCTGCTGGAAGAGCTGCAGCACGCAGCGCCTTTCAAGGGTGGCAGCGCCCTGGGACGTGGGGGCATCCAAGCGCTACGTAAGCCTGCTAAGAAGAAGACGGTCTCTGGAAGAAGCGACAGAAGAGCCCCAGCTCAGACAGCGGTCCTACCAAGCGGCACTCACCTCCGGGCTGCACACACGCCACTGCTTCGCAGAGACAGCATCTAAAGCAAGAGCACAGACACAGTGGGTACACAGGGGAGACAGGTACGCAGTTAGGAATACTGTAGCACTGTCTAGGTTTTAAAACACATAATTTTGTTAGCAGAAAATACTGTAAAGTTGTACTCATCTCCCTGCGTACACATCCAGGGTTACTTTGGCCTACCTGCACCTACCACGAGAGGAACGGCATCGATTTAAACCTGACCTGCAGCACCTTCAAATGCAAGGGGAGCTCGGTTCAGCAGCTTAGGGGTTACTACAACGGGAAGAAAAACATCTCGCAGTCATCACAGGACTGTTTACTGTCTTCAAGTCAAACCGTACACCAAAAAATACACTAAAGAATTAAATGAATATCCTAAGGCCCATATAATGTTAGCAGGTCTCAAATATTTGATATGTGTGCTTCTCTCATCCACTCAAAACATTCCTCATTTCTCTGACAAGCTTCCCTCCTTCACAGCCTTTCCCTCCAGACTAAGAGGGAGAAGGATGAGGGTCGTTGCACAGGCCAAAAAAAATGAAAAGCCTAAAGATTTAACTGCTCCCAGCGGTAAGACCTAATTTGTCTGGAGGAAAAAAATGCAAGCCAAGGGCTACCTGATGGTCTGAACCCAACTCTTCCTGGCATTTGAGACTATATTCTGGCATGTGGGAAGTCGCCTAGCCCTGTTTTCCTTTTGCTTTCTTAACTTTCCACAACAAGAAGGGATTAGAGGAAAGGCGTTCACAAGTGGAAATTTCTGCTGGGTGGATAATTCATCCTGTGGTAGCTCTCTCCCGTTTCCAAGGCCTGTTGTAAATTCATCTACCAGGATAAATACAAACTGAGTTTTAAGGGGTAGAGGAAGCCAGTAAAGAGAAGTCCCCAGTTCTCTGGAATTACGTCCACTGCTGCCCCAGCCGGCCTTTTCCTGCCCTGGGCCGGTCAGTTCCTCTCCTCTAAGAAAACGCCAAAGCGAGTGTTTTCCCTTGCCCGGAGAGAACTTTTTGGACAAATACTCTGCCTTTGTGCCCTGTGAAAATCAGTTTGAAGTTTCACATTTCTCTTTATCAGCAGGAAGCTCTGTTTAGCAGCAGCCTGTGTCGTTTGTGTTCGAGCTGAGCGGCGCATGCCAATACGTGCTCCGACAAGAAGCTAGAGAACAAGCCCTCTGCGACAAGCCAGGCGACGCTGGCTGTCTCACAGCGCAGGTGGCAGTTCCTGCCCGCGGTTCTGCCCGCAGATGGCCGGGTGATAACGCTGCGCTTTCCCCAAGCGTTGTAACTCTGCTCCCACTCTCTTCGCCCAAAGCAACAAGAAGGGCAAAGGAAATACCCCGTGTGTCGAGGGCAAAGAACAAAGGTGTTTGTTTGGGAAGAACCCCTCACCCCAGAGCAACCAGAAAGCTTAATAACTTCAGGCAAGTGTAAGTCAAGGTGCGTGGGGCAGGCGAGTCTCGGGTGGCCATTCACCTCCATCTCCCAGGAGCAAACTCCCCGGCTTCCGCGGAAGAGACCAATGTTTCCGCAGCATTTGAACGGGGCCTTTCCATCGGAAACTCTCAAACACCTCTTCAGGCTGTGAAACCTCAGTGCTGAGCACCAGAAGCTGGAACGGCTGCAGGCCACAGAACTGAAAGCCTAAAAACCTGCGAGAGCTCTCCACCCCATTGTTCGCAGAGGACAGGACCACAACGCTGAGCCAAGCACACAGAGCAGCTTTTCTGCTTTCGTAGTTCTCCTGCCACAAAACAAACCAAACAAAAAAAAAAACACCTACAAATCTGGAGAAGGTCATCTTCCTCAACATGCTTCTCTAAGCACTCAGAGCAACGCGAGAGCCTTTTGGAAGAGCTTTCCGATTGATTTCTCGGGAAGAAAAAAAAGAGCAGAACTGATTTGTGATTAGAAGTCACAAAGATGCTCAGTCAGGTGGAAGTGTTCCTGAAAAGCAAGGGGAAAACTACCTAATAAATTCATTCAGCTGCCTTAGAGAGTAAACAGCAAATTGGAGCATGATCTACAGATCTTTCCTATTATCAACAGCTTGACCAAAAGTGGGTGTTTTTGTAGTTCTCTTCACACCTGTAAGTAAAAGCTGTTGAACTAAAAAAGTATGTTGGATTGACCCTGCCACCAAAGCAAAGCCAAGAAAAAAAGAAAAGAAAAGAAGAGTTCACTTTACACTATTGCTCCAAATATTTCTGGACTTCCAACTCACCCAGAAGGCATATTTCTCAGCATTTACAAAACCTGGCCTAGCAGCCCATAAAACCTCTTTTTTAAGATGACCTGTCAGTAACGCAGATTCCTGGAGTTGCTAAAATGTCTTAAAAGCAGGAAACTGTTTTACGCAGGGATAAAGCTCCCTCTCCAAACCCGTGGCCCTGCAAGGTGCAGGCCACGCATCCCTTGTTTGTAGCTGTGTGACACGGCTCGTTTAGTGCTGAAAGAAGGCGATTCCCTTTTCTCCCTGCTTCCTGAGGAGACCGTTTCCCTCCCTGCCTCCCCGAAAAGCTGACAACAAAACTCACTCTGCAGCAACGCAGTACTAACCATTCATCTCTACTCCACTACCTGCAGAGCTGCCTCAACCGCTGAATATTCTTTTGCCTTTAAAAAGTGTTTAAAATATTCACATTGGTTTTGAGTTTCAGCTGGCTGCAAGAAGGGACCGGAGGGGTGCCGACCTGCAGGAGTGTCTGTGCAAGAGCTGGTGGGGAGGGCGAAGGACGCACAGGCCGGAGCTTTGGGTTGTGTTCCCATTGCCCACACGGGCCCCTGGAGACCCTACTCACCAGCAGGGACGGATGGCTGCAGGGTGCTCCGAAGGTTTGGTCAGTTCAGGTCTGCTAACTTTATTTGAAATACACATTACACATCCTAGGAAACCTGCAGGCAGTCCTACAGCCCTTTTAATCCTATTTTATACACCCTTTTCGGGGCAAATACCACGTATAAAGCCCCCTTACCGGCAGGCAGAAAGACAATGAAACCCTTCAGCAAACTGCTAAGCATGACCAGCCACAACGCCGTGCAACCATAAAGCGCCATTAATCATTTACATCAGGAAATGCCAAAGTAAGGGAGAACACACAGCCTTATCTGCTCCTTGTGTACACACGCGGGTTGCGAGCTCTGGTTAAACCAGTCGTTTGCAGGCCGTGCAGCAGCTGAATGGGGTTCTGCTCCCCGGCCCTGGGTGCTGACTTCGTGGCGCTCCAAAATCTCCGCGTTCGCTGCCTGCACGAATGGTGTCCAAAAGTGTCTGCAGCTGCTTTTTCTTCATCTTGTGGAATTTTTATGAACGCCGACTTAATGTCTTCCCTCAAAAGGTATAACAATTGTTTCTTGTAGAACATCACATAAGGCATTTCTGCCTGCCTTTAATCGTATTTTCAATGACTGCCTTTTCAGCCCTGGAGGGAAAGCTTCCTGGTAGTGTCTGAACACTGCTAAATCACTTCTTGATCCTCTGTACGGAGACGCGCAAGTGGCTGCAAAAGTTACTCTGCTGAAAGGACTCCGGAGCAACTCTTCTGGTGAGATCTTCCTCCAAAGCACTTCTGTTTTGCTTCAGAACAATTCCAGGTCGTTTTTTTTGGTTTTCAGTGCTCACCTGGGAGCTCAGTCCTCTCCTAAATAATGGGAGTCACATCCGGTACCATGCCAGCACAGGTAGCTGTCACTTTGCCCTTTTGCGAGTGTATCAAGCTCACAGACAAGCCAGCCAGTGCGTTCTGCTAAAAGCCTGCGGTCCCCTCTGCACCTCGCTCTCTGAGGTCTACTCCTGAAAGAGGCACGAAGGTACAATCAGTAAATCCTCTGCGTATAGAGTCCTTTTGCCATCTCCTGCAGGTTCCTTCAGAGTTCGCTTTGTCCCCTCTGAGCTGTCTGTTCATTTTTTGGAGGGGCGTCTTGTGGCTGGAAGTACACGTGTGAAGTTTCCTGACACAGACCTGGAAGTGTGAGCCTTTTAAGATGCAGAAATGCCGTCACCAGATAAAGATAGCCATGAAGAAACGTCCTAAAACCCTCTCTGCTTTTACCATTGCAGATGAGAGGCAGGAGCTGTGCTGACAAACCACTAACAGCCACAGGACTGCTCACAAGATGAAGTTACACGGTGCCTTCTGGTGATCCAACAGCCACCACTTCTCAAAAACACGAGCGCCCCGCAGCCTCCGTCTCCTGCTTTGTTTATTTACCGCCAGGTGAGGGAGCGAAACCGGCTCAGCACAGGGCCCAACACGTGCCAGCGCCGGGGGAGGCAGGGCTGGGAGCTGAGCAGGGCTTCCCCTTCTGGCTCCAGCAAAGCCGCTGGGACGGCGACAACTCCACGCAGCCCGCTGCACGTTTCGACACGCAAATTTACAACCTGGTAAATGGGGGAGAAGGCGCAGCTCTTGGATCCGCTCGCAATTTCTACACAGCTGGCTCGGGTGGCGGAAGACCCGATGAGAACGCAAACGAGCAGGGCAAGCGGGGTTGGGCAAGCAGCAGCCCAGGGGGCTTGCTAACTCGAGCCACCGGTGGGATGCAGCGCACACGGACAAGTGCAGAGGAGAGTGTTTGTCTGCTTACGAGCTGTCGATGTTTCAACAGCTCTAACACGTCTGTGTGAGGCAGAAGAAACACTCTGTTAGAGGGAGGGAGGCACATAACTAGCACGTAAGCTTTGTCACAGGCCATCACCAACATTAAGCACTGAATTAAAAAAGAAAATATTAGCGGAGGCTTAGCATTTAACGCTGTAAGTAGAAAATCCACAGCAAATCCTCCTGAACTGGATCCAGGAGGTATGAGTAAAATGTATTTTAACTTGTTTTTTAAAGTTTTCTGAAGCGCCATCCGATCCTCCCAAGCAGCTGATCTCCACCATGATGATGGCTGTCTCAGCGCTCTGCAAATCAGAGGGCACCCGGTGCCTCACACACCCATCTGCAGCTCGGAAATCTCTCCCTGGTAAATAAAAAGCAAACCGTTCCTTTGCATTTAGCCCCCCTCCTAAACTTACGTAACCTGCAAGCCTCCAGCAGGCTGAGGCTGATCTAAGCAGCCGTTTTGTGTGGTTAAAGGAAATTTGCTCTAGAATTATGCATGTTACCACTTAAAACGGAATGTTTGCAGAGGGAAGAAAAGAGACGCACCTCCCCGTTTGTGCACACTGACTCTGAACAAAAAAGACAGCAGCTGCTGCGAGCTACCTAAATGTAAGGTTTTCTTTGCAATGTTTTAGATTTAATTTAAGTAAAGACTCACCCAGGTGTGCAAACTAATTATTTTTTCTCCGCTGATTCCCTTTTGCTTCACTTCCAGAGTCCGCACACACCTTGGGATCACGTTCTGGCTCACTCCTGGTCAGACCAGTGTGAGCTAAATATCGCTGTGCTTGGCCAACTGAGACAAGCCTGCCTTGCTTTTTGTAAAAAGAAGACCGGTAATGAAAAACAACCAGAGTCTGAACGATAAAAAAATCCCAGCTTATCACACGAAATGAAGCTTCATAAATACCCTCGCAAGGCAAGAAAACAAGTAGCAGTCATAACACCACTTAC
This sequence comes from Nettapus auritus, assembly GCA_011076525.1. Classification (NCBI taxonomy): domain Eukaryota; kingdom Metazoa; phylum Chordata; class Aves; order Anseriformes; family Anatidae; genus Nettapus; species Nettapus auritus. Next base: position 51,320,728 of record CM021768.1, on the reverse strand, counting down.
TTGCGGAGAGTTCCCACCGCAGAAGTTAGTGAGCTCCTAGTGACGGCAGGCGGGGAGAGCAGAGCCACGCACACCGAACACAGGCTGACCGCTCCTGCCTTCCGAGTCAGGCAGCCGAACGGCTCGTTACACCAGATCCCCTCCTGCCCTGCAAGAGTTGCGCTTTCCTGACGACGACGCTGCTACCGGTATATGGAAAAAAAACACCCTTAAAAACGAAAACAAGCTCTATCAGTAAAAGTCCACTTGTGCAGATAACTGCATCTCCAGCTGGGGCTTCTGCTGGCACAGCTATGTCAGTCACGGGTCACACTTTGTCACCGCGCTCGCAGACAGAGCTGTGCCAGCAGAAGTTTGCCATATAGACCTGGCGTGAAGCTCAGCAGCGATCAAAGCGAATCTGCAAAGTTTCGCGTTTTTCAGGCCATTGCCAAAGGAACTTTTTCCAACAAACAGTCAGACGATCGGCATTCTTGCTCCTGTGTCGTGGGCATGTCAGCATCTTGGCTTCCAAGGGGAGAAAAAACCTAAACTTAGCCCAGGAACGTGGCAATACCTATCATCCACTTACACTGTACTTTAAATTCACAAACTAAATTAGAAAGCAAGAGCCCCTGCAGGAAGAAAAGGCAGAAGTGAATAAATTAAGTTCTGCTGTGCTTTAGCACTCTTGGTGCTGAAAAGTTCTTGCTTTTAATAGCAAGAGGAGAACAAAACCGAAAGTGTTTGACGGGATGTGTTTAGCAGACAGAGCGAGGCAGGCAGCAAGGCACTGCAGAATTCCCACCGTTCAGTTAAACCGAACAGGCAAACTGCAACAGGCCTTTTATCATCTGCAATCATCTCTGAAGACAGCGGGCAAGGAGATTTCATGCCCCAGCGGATGCTCGAGCATAAGTTCTGTTCGGATGAATCAACACGACACTGCAGGTCACGCATATGGTGATGCAAGTCGTTATCCCAGGGCACGGAGCAGCGAGATGTCACGAGCACGCACCGCTGATCCTCTCCGGAGCAACATTACGGGATAAAGTCGTAAATAACTCCCTGCTACCCTCCGAGGGAGCACAGCCAGCTTCGGGCGAGCGTTTGCAGTCCCGCAGGTCCCAAGAAACCCGCTTTAGTAACAAGAAGCCGGCCCGAGGCACAGCGGGGTGGCAGCGGAGACGGCGACACGCAGGAAGCCAGGTCAGGCTGCCGTGCTGGCACGAAGCGAGCCTCGCACGTACCGCCTGCCTCCACCTTCCATGAGGCACCTCGTGCAGGCTGTGTTTTGGTGCTCGTCGGTACGAATTTCGCCATAACTCGGTGTATTTGTGGGGGGCACACGGAAATGGTCACCGGCTGTGCTGTGTTTGTAAAGGCCACGCTCCTCCCCTGTCAAAGCCTTCTGGCCCTCCAAATTCGGGTGCAGCTTCTAGGAATTCCTGGGGTTTTGTCGCAGGGAAGGCGTTACGAGAAGGAACGTACTTTGTGGGGTTTTAGTTGTTAAGAAACGTGCACCGGGGCACAAACATCTCGGAGGAACGGCGGGGGCTAAAAATAGCCGCGTTATCATCACTTTCGTTATCGGCCATGTCCACACACGCGAGAAGCGACCTGGAGGCGCGGTGTTTTCCCCTCCAGGCTGGCTGCAGGTGGCGGGGACATCCCCGTGGACGGGCACGGCGTGCATGGGGGTGACACCGATCCTGGCAGCGCCCCACGACCCCAGGCGGCGCGGCGACAAGTCACGGCTCCCCGAAGCCATCGCTTGGCCTGCTCCGAGCTCCCACCGCGTGCGGCTGGGGGGCTGCGGGAAGGTCGCGCTCCCCCCGCGTCCCCCAGCAAGTTTCCACGGCGAGCCCCCGCTCCCCGTCCCCGCAAACTCCGCCACGGGGCCGGGCACCCCAACCCCCGAGCCCCCCGCGGCGGGCAGCCCGCCCCGCACCCCCGGGGCACGGCGGGGAAGCGGCTTCGCCCGCTCCCCCAACCCCGGGCTCCCCTCGCCGGGGCCGGGCTCCCCTTCCCCTTCCCGGCGGGGCGGCGCAGGCCCCGACATGGCGGCCCCGCTCCCCGGGCAGGCCCCGGCGGCGCTCACCTGCATCCGGCGCGGCTGGCGGCGGGGCGGCGGCGGCGGCGGGGCGGTGGGCAGCAACGACATGCGGGCGGCGGCCCGCCGGGGACGGGGACGGGGACGGGGGACGGGGAGACGGCGGCGGCGGTGGCGGCGGCGGGGAGGAGCGGGCCGGGGCTCGGGCGGCGCGGAGGGCGGGGGAGAGGGAGGTGGCGGCGGGAGGAGGAGGAGGAGGGAGCGGGGCGGGAGGGGCGGGCGGCGGGAGGGGGGCTCGGAGCCACGAGTGGTGGCGGGACCCCGAAATGGTGACGGGACCCCGAAGTGGTGAAGGGACCCTCAAATAGTCATGGAACCCCAAAATGGTGACAGGACCCTGAAGTGGGGAAGGGATCCTCAAATAGTGACAGGATCCTCAAATAGTGACGGGACCCCAAAATGGTGACAGGACCCCACAATGGTGCAGGTACCCTCAAAGAGTGACAGGACCCCAAAATGTTGATGGGACCATGAAATGGTGACAGGACACCAAAATGGTGACAGGACCCCGAAGTGGTGAAGGCACCGTCAAATAGTGACGGGACCCCGAAGTGGTGAAGGGACCCTCAAAGAGTGACAGGACCCCAAAATGTTGATGGGACCTTGAAATGGTGACAGGACACGACATTGGTGACAGGACCCCAAAATGGTGAAGGGACCCTCAAATAGTAACAGGACCTCAAAATGATGATGGGCCCCCAAAGTGGTGAAGGGACTCTCAAATAGTGACGGGACCCTGAAATGGTGACGGGACCCAGAAGTGGTGAAGGGACCTTCAAATAGTGATGGGACCCCAAAATGGTGACAGGACCCAAAAATGGTGACGGGACCCCACAATGGTGACGGGACCCCAAAATGGTGATGGGACCTCACAATGGTGACAGGACCCTGAAATGTTGACGGGCCTCCGAAATGGTGACAGGATCCTCAAATAGTGATGGGACCCTGAAATAGTGACAGGACCCCAAAAAGGTGATGGGACCCTCAAATGGTGACAGGACCCCGAAGTGGTGATGGGACCCTCAAATAGTGACAGGACCCCGAAATGGGGAAGGCACCCTGAAATAGTGACAGGACCCCAAAATGGCAACGGGACCCTCAAATAGTGATGGGACTCTGAAATGGTGACAGGACCCTGAAATGCTGACAGGACCCTCAAATAGTGACAGGACCCTAAAGTCGTGCCCCAGCCCAAAACGGTGCCACGCCACCAGCAAGGCCACCCCGTGTCCCCCCAGTGCAGTGAGGGTGAGCAGCCTTCCGCAGCTAATTGTCACCGTTGATTACAGTGAGGAGCGTTCTCCAGAGCCTGCGTGAAGAGGGCACCCCAGAGGCCTGCCGAGCTGAGGAAGTGAGGCAGATGTCAGGGCGAGCGGGCCCCTCGCCAAGCGTGAGGCAAAAGCCGAGTGTTGAGGGTGTAGGTGGTGTCTTAGCTCACATTCGTCACCTCTGTTTCTCCAAAGGAAGCGTCTCTCAGACGCAAAACCTTTCAGGTGCCCACGCTGTGGCTGTACAGCCCCATGTCTGAGGGCGGACAAAGCAAGGGAACACCGTTAAGTGGTGTGCCTATGTTAGAGCGCGTTTTCTCTAGTTGGGCACACCAAAGTTGGAGGTTGCCTCCACAATTTTTCAAGGGGTTCTGTTAGGAAATGGAGTAAATGAGTAATCAGGAGCAGGCAAGGACAGACATATAGAGCAGGGCAGAGAGAAAGGAGGGAGAAAGAAAAAGGCCTCTTCAAACAGAAGTTTAATGGCCTGCCTTTCTTAGGAGAAAAATCATGTACAGCCTTTTAAAGGTTTTGGTACTGACTTCTTTGATATTGGTGCCTTTAACTGTTTCGCTCATTACTCCTCTCCCCTGAGAGGACCAGTGAAGGAGGACTGTGCCCTCCCTTTTTCCCCTGCCTGGGTTAATCATTCTGTAGGTTTCCCAGCTCCCATTACAGGCCAGGGCCTCGCCACCCTCACCTCAGGTATTGTTTCCCTCCCTTCTCAAAAGGGAGCGTAACTGAGAAACCAGGTTCTGCGAGTGGCCTGCCCGAGGTCACCGCCGGCAGGATCAGCATCTCCTGGGGGCTCACCCACCACTTGTCCAGCAAACCGCAGCCTCCCCAAGGCCGTGCTTCCTTCGCAGAATAAATTTGTTCTGTCTGGGTTCCTCACCGTGCTGTGCACAAGAGGTATTCAGAGTATCCGTACAGATGACACGGAAGAATTGTTAACGAGGTAACCGTGAGCCTGTGTTTCCCCACAGAGCCAAAACCCATGATCTGCAACAGTGACCTTTTGTTGAACAAATGGGAAGCTCATGAGGGGATTCAGAAGTCATGGAGGAACAGGGTGAAGGATGGAGGTTGTTACCCGATCACAGGTGCATATTAAGCAGACTCACATGCTAAGTCTTGTATTACGTTTGCCACCATTATAGGATACGTAGGTGCCTATTGCCCATCCAAAAATAAACCCCATTGCCTAAACCTGATCTGCCTCCATGCTTGGATTTTGTGCTTTTTCACTTGTCATTAAGACTTTTTAAGTGAGGAGGTTTTTTTCCTCCTGTCACGCTTGTACCTTCCCATCTTCCTGGATCCTCTCCTGGGATACAGAGTGAACAGATACATTGGAGAAACCTGTATCGGGTTTGTTATGCCATTTTTTGCATATGCACATAACATCAGCTACTCTGATTTAAAAATAACAATTCTAGTTCGAGAGGCTCCCTGCCGTATTTGGGAATGCACGAGGAGATGTAAACATCAAACAGCTGCCTGCAAAACAACTGCCAGGCCTTCAGCAGGGTCATTACCCATTACCCGTCGTCCCTGTAGAGACAAAAGCTGTATTTCTTTCTTCACCAAAGGGGCACGGTGATCTGGGCTGAGACCCCTTCCCGCTCAGACTTCCAGTGAGTGTGGCAGCCTCTTGCTCAGAAGTAGGAGAGCACAAAGGCTCTGAAACAGCAAGAGAATACGGCAGACTGGGTTAGACCCCCATCAGAGTTTATTAAAGTCAGTAAGAAGCTTACAGGGAAAAATTGGACTCGTCTTGTGCTACTGGAAAATACACTGCTCAGAAGAGAAACATACGGTGTCAATGTGAGTCAGATGTTTCACAAACGCTTCAGAGCAAACCAATAGATGAGATAGATAAACCTCCCTTCAGAGTTCTAAGAAAAAAAAAATAATTGGAGAATATTCTTGGTCCCAGGTTCATCAGGGAGGGAATGAAACTGCAGAAGTCAGCATGTTTGTAGCCAAAAGCATGTCAGTGTGAAATAAGTGGGCCCCCTTTAGCGAGCAAGAGACTGGAATATAACTCATGGTGTGTATTGGAGCAGCTCAGCATCCAGATAAACAGAGTCTTACGTGCTCCACAGGTAGTTTTGTAGACCAGACAGATCTTTTCCAAACACGTTTGAAATGGGACAAGGGTGACTTTGGCCAGAAAATAGCTTTCCTGAGTTATTTGGAGCAACTGGGAAATACTTGACAACTGTTTCCGTTATTAATAGCACAGACGTGGCTTCTAAAGCCACGTACCCTGGAACTGGGGTTTCTGGCAGGGCCGAATTTCCGAGCCAGAAGCAGCGAGTGTCCTCAGAGGAGCACAGCGAGGCTTGGGAGCGGCTGCAGGACGCAGCAGGTTTAAGCCAGGCCCGACACCCCGGCTACGCAAACCACGCAGCTTCAGAGGACGTCAGGCCCTGACTCGGCAGCCGATGTCTGGGGCGGGCAGAGCTTTGTTAGGGACTCGCAGCACATCATTTTGGAGCAGAGCAGCCGATGTTAACTCACAGGGGAGTTTCCTCCACATGGGTATGTCCCTGTCTGTGAGCACTGCGGCTAGGGAAGCGGGAGGAAATTGGGGAGCAGCCGCGGCAGGCTGGCAGTGACTCACGCGGTGCATTTTTCCCACGACTCGTTCTGCCTCGTTTCTATGTTAGCATGTTTACAGGTAAGATGTGTGCAGCACATTTCAGGTTTCTGGCTGCTGCCAGCTTCAACTGTGATGGTTTAAACCCTTTCCCCTGGCAGCCACGGACTCGGTGCTATGGCCAAGCAATGCGGGGCCTGACAGGATTCGGGCACGGCAGCGGGCACACGATGCCCTTAACACCGCCCGTCCAAACCCTCCCTTCGCACACATCACGCCACCCAGCCCCCTGACAGCACCGAGGAGCATTTTTTCGTGCTTGGCCTTTGGACCGTGCCGGGACAGGGCCGTTTCACCCGGCCTTTAGGCAGAGAGCGAAGAGGGGGAACCTTCCAGCAGGGGGAACGTGCGGCGCCGGCAGCGGGGCGCGGGGACCGGCGGGGCGGTGGCGCCGCCGCGGGCTCGGTGGGGCGGGCGCACAAGATGGCGGCCGGCGGCGGCCGCTGCCTGTGGAGAGGTGACGGGGACCGGGGGGGGGAGGCGGCTGCCGGGCCTCGCGTGCGTCCAGCCGGCCGCGCTGCTCCTCCCTCTCACCCTGCCGGGGATGAGGGGAGCCCGAGGAGGCGGCCGGGCGGCTGGCTGAGGCGCTGATTGCGTTTTTTTCCCCGCAGTCGTGGCCCCGCACTGCCGATGGGCTTTGGCCGGGCTCCGCCAGCCCCTCGCCGCCGCCTCGCCTCGGCCCCCGCAGCCCGTCTGCTGCTACGCTGCGGCCGCCAAGTGAGTGCCTGGTTCTGCCCCTCCGCTGGGCTTTGGGGCCGGGAGGGGCCCGCTGGTGCTGTGCGAGGTGCTGCCCTCACACCGAGCTGCTCTCGGGGGCTTCCCGCAAGCAGCGGGGCCCCAGGGAAGCAGCGCGGAGAGGGAAGATGAAGGCTGGGCTCTCAGGGAGGGTTTTCGGTGGTGGTTCAAGTAAGGAGTGCAGCGGTTGTGGGGGGAGACGTGGTGGGTTTTGTTGGGTGGTTTTGAAAAGGATGGCTGGGTTACAGCTGAGGGAGTCGTATCAGTGTGGAAGCTGCTGAGCTTATGGAACTGGTTTCAGACTGTTCCTCTTCTTGCCTCAAGCTATCATAAAATCACAGAAGCACGGAATATCGTGAGCTGGCAGGGATCCACAGTGATCATGGAGCCCAAATCCTGGCTCCACAGAGGACCACCCAAAAATGATACCAGATGTCTGAGAGCATTGTCCAAACACTTCTCGAATTCCAGCAGGCTCGGTGCCATGATCACTGCCCTGGGGAGCCTGTCCCAGTGCCCAACCATCCTCTGGGTGCAGAACCTTTCCCTAACACCCAGCCTGACCCTCCCCTGTCCCAGCTCCATGCCGTTCCCTGGGGTCGTGTCGCTGTCCCCAGAGCGCAGAGCTCAGCGCTTGCCCCTTGTGTGGAACCGGGGCTGAACGAACCAAGTGACCTTAGCTGCTGCCCTCTAGACACTTGGATTGCCTTGATGTTTCTTAAAGTCTGATACTACTGCATAAATGGGAGAAGAAAACATGACTTCTGTGCGCAGAGCAGCGGAGCATGCTGTACGCCAAGAGTGTTGGAGTATAGTTAACGTTTTCACTATAGGCACGGAGTGTCCTTTTCTACCTCTATTTTTTTTCCACGCATTTTGAGAGACTTTCAAAAATAGCGGAGTTAAAGACTGGGGCTTGTGTTTGTTGACTCCACTGGAAGCTTGATTAGTCTTGGCCATTTGAGACAAGTGATTGGAGTGAATTTAAGGATGTTACTTGCTTTTATGTGTAGAGCCTACCTTGGTAACTACTCATTAATTAACTGACATACGACAGTGTTTACTTCTTTTTCTTGGAGCAAGTGCCAAACTCTTCTGCTGATGATCTAACAGTGGTGTTTGTTTTTCTTTTTGTCTCAGAAATGCAAAAAGAGGTTCACAGAAGGCCAAACAGGAAGAAGCAAAAAAGAAAAAAGGAATTATCAGGCGGCCTCTGATGAGCAAGCCAGTGGATGATGTGTACCTGACGTGGCTTTACAAGCGGCCATCCTATAATGTAGAAGAGGCTGTTGGTATGCTAAAGAAATTTCAGGAACTAGACTTCACACACCCAAAACAGTATGTGTATATTAATGTGTTTCTAGATATGGCGCTGCAGAAGAAGGTAAGTTTGAAGACAATAAGGAGGTGTTTTGATTTTTTTTTTTTTTAACATGGGCAAGCTGTGTTTTCAGTGTAGGGTAGATGTTTCTGTTGGCCTTCTCAGCTGCTTCTTCCAGCTGCTCTGTTTGACTGTCAGAGTACAGTCTGCTTTTGCAGGTGGCTTTATGCCTTTACTGTGTGTATGCTTATTAAATATAGCTCAAATTCTTGGGGTCAAGGTAAGCACCTTCAAGAATGTCAAAGATGGGCTATTACGTGACTGAAAATCAGGTCCAAGCAGAACAGATCAAACTGAACTTCATGTTTGTTTGGGCTTTCCAATTGAAGGTGTGTTACCAAAATCATGCTTGTATTTTGTTCTGGATTCTTTGTTATAGGGAGAAGTGTAGATTAGCTTCTTCCCATCTCTGTCCCCTGCCAATTTTATTTTTGTTACCTTGATGAAGTGCAGGAGAGCCAGGATTCCTGTTAAGCTGCTAAGACCATCGTTTCTGGAGGAGTTTCTTGCAGCTATTTGTTTTTTTCTGGGTTGGATTAATGACATGTTCATGTTAAGTGGAAATGTCAATGTGAGCACTGTTCAGGACACGAAAAGTGGATGGTGTCCTTGCAAGTCTTCAGAGGATGCTGGTTAGGAAATGAGAAAAAAGCATGGACAGATTTTTGCTAGGTGACATTTCTTGCGCTCTCAGCTTCAGAGGAGGTTGTTAGGAGTCTGGTCTGAGTGTTGTCTTGGTGCAGTATTTTAGCTTTTATTGCCAGTCTTCCCTTTTGTCGGTTCAAAGGCACCTAGCCCATTTTATATTTTCCCTGAAACTTTCTCCTTCCCTCAGAGCTAGAAAACACTTTGGTCTCTTTAAAGTTTCTTTCTTTGTGCATGTAGCTAAACATCCCTTTGTTATACCAGCTCCCTTAGAGCTAGATACGTTTATGCTTACACAGACCTCTTGTTGCTACTTCCAGTAGCAATGAGGCATTCTTAAGCCTTGGTGAGAGACACATTTCTTGCTGATGTTTTGCATTGGCCCCTACCTCCTCAGAATCTTAATTTAAATGAGCTGTGACCGTGTGTGTTACTGAAGGCATCTGAGTGTGGCAGTGGTTCCACGTGTGGGAGTCACTGTCCCCAGCCCCTCTCTCGGGCAAGCATCAGCGTACATAAATCATGTATTTTTATGTTGGTGAAGTCTAGATTCTGCTACTCCAAACCAGACCTGCAAAGGCAGTCAGAATCTGTGCATTGTGCTGGTTTATTATGATGATTACGTGCAAGTATATTGTGGGTAAAAAAGTTTTAGTCAAAGATGCTTGCATCTGTGCATTTGTGTGGGGGGAAATTATTTAGTGTAACTTGCTCTGAAGTCATGATTTCTTTTTTGTTTCAATATTTTCCTGTATTTTTAGAAAAAAGTAGATCCGTTTGCAAGCACTGTTCTTCTTCCGTATCGCTTTACAGACCAAGTGAATAAGGTCCTGGTTTTCACAGAGGTGGGTAAGCATGAGTTACTTAGTTATATGTGTTATGAACCTAGCGTGCTCTTGCATGGGATCTAGTCGTGTTGTGTGCGCTGTACCTTGTGTTGGGAAGGCTTTTCTGCTTTACAGGATTCCCATCCTTTTGAGGATTCATCTTCAGCAGTGCCTTAATGTGTTAACAAGCACCTTGAGTTTCCTTCATCTTGATGTATCTACGTGTACGTAATTAATTCTAGCAATGCACTCAGGGAGTGAACATTGCATAGGTGTGACTGAGGGAGAGAAATGATTAAAGTCCGTTTGCAGAGTAAAAACTTTGATTATTTTGTAATAAAGGTGGACAGTTTGGTTTAGCAGTCGCATCTGCCCTTGCTGTCTGAAGCCTTAGTAGGCAGTGCAAATTAGAAGTTATTCGCAGTGGCTTATGCTGTAACGGCTCGCCATTGAGTGGCCGTGGTGTTCTGTAACTTCTCAAACAAAAAATATAGATAACCAATCTAAATAATGCCCTACCCCACCTCAACCCCAAACCTTTCATCTGCCGTGCTAGGAGGTCACTGATGTGAAATGGTGTGGAGAGCCTTTGTAGCATCTGTGTAACATCTTTTGTTGTTTGCCTGTCAATCTTCCTAACAAAATAACCTGTATGAGATGATTCTAGAGAAGTGCCCTGGATTTAGTTGATGGTCCTTTGAAAACAGGAAAACCAAAGCTGACTTCTAAATGCTATTTGAAGCAAAGGTTTAATAGCACTTTCAGAAGTAAATAGCCGTTTTTTATGGTGGTTTTAAGAAGCATGCTTCATGCTTTTCTGTTAGATTTGAGTAACAGCACATGTTGACTCCACCTAGTGGATGGTTGGTTGAAGCTTCCAGAGGATGACGAGCAGAGAAAGAGCTTGTGACAGAGCTGTTCCCCAAAGGGATGGGTTTTTCTTTTTTTTTTTTTTTTTTTTTTTCCTCCAGAAACAAACTCAGGGCTTGAATACTGCTTTCTATTAGGACTGGAAGTGAACTGGGGTTGCTGCTTCAGTACTAAATTGCCAGTGTTAGATATATTTTTTTCATCTTTGGTTGGTCTTAAACCCTTCTTCCCTTCTTAACTTGTATATAGTCTGTTCTTACATCCTGTTGTCAAGTTAAAGAACCTATCCAGTGCTGTTGACATAGGCTAATTGATAGTACAGATGCTAATAAATTCCTTTTCTCTCAACAGAACGAGCAAGAAGCTGAAATAGCTCGAGAGAATGGAGCTGCTGTTGTAGGAGGAGTTGAATTAATCAAATGGGTATTTATTTTTTTTAAAGAATTATCTAAATTAAACACTGTAGCTTGTAACTGTGACCAGGCGGGGAGGGAGCAAGGAACTTCGTGTCCAGCAAGCTCTAGCTTGAGGTTAGCAGCCAATATAAAGAGTACAATACTGGTTTCTGTGCTCTGACACTTTTGTACATAGAAGTTGTGTACTTGGTTAATTTATTGTGTTCCTAAATATATTTTGCTTTGTTTTATTACAGATTTTGGAAGATGAAATCCAAGTGGACTCCTATGTAGCTGTTCCTGCAATAATGCCTAAACTAATACCATTAAGAGGCAAGCTAAGACGAAAATACCCCAGCACAAGAAGAAGTAAGAAGCATTTTTATTTTTTTTATAAATCTTAATACTGGAACAAGATTAACTCTTGAGGTGATTCTTCTTTTTCCTGAGGACATATAATTACACTGAGTTTTTGACTAACTATGACTGAGCCACTCCTTTTGTCATATGTGAAAGTTGTTTTAGGAACTTAGTACTGTGCCTTTCCCCTACAACAAAAATGTTGAGGTTACGGTCAAGGTAAGTTCACCAACTAGTTGTGTGTGTGAGTGCACATCTGGTCAACTGCAACCGTACTACAAACTTTATGTAGTGAAGTTACGTAGGAAAAGAGAAACATCTCAGCGAACATCTTTTTTTCCCCAAAGTTAGTTGCGTTCTCACAGCATCAAATGTCTCTGAATATTTTGTCTCCCTTGCTGACTTGATTTATTTTTGCTGTATTTCAGGGGTCTTTCTAACACAGCAAAAAGTTATTCACGTGAGCTGTGTTGGTTGCGTGAAACGCTAAATATTGAACCAAATTCCCTTCCCTTCCCCTGCTGCCGTAACACTGTTTTTACAGGCTGCAGGCAGTGTTTTTAGACTCCTAAATGTTTGAGGCAAACATACGAACCTGCCCAAAGCATTGCAACAGATGTTCTGGGGACAAACAAAAGCTATATTATGCCATTACAAACTTGCTTGGTTTGTAGGTTATTGGTGGCTGCTTTCTCTTGGAGCCACTCAAAGGCATGTGGGAGAAATAATACATGCAGTTGAAGCAACTGAGTGGTGCTGTAAATCTGTCAAATGAGCTGCAGCTGAGATAACAGAACAGCTGTCTTGACTTGTTCAATGGCTGGACTGGGCCAGGATGTTTCAGGTAGTGTGTAATCTTGTTAGTGCACGGTTGTGGAGTGTTTGTTTTCAAGGTAGACGCTTGGGGCTTATTCTAAATTTAACTCAGTAGGTTCTGATCTTCCAAACCAATTATATTAGGAATTAGGTAATAATGACTGCTTATGTACTCTCTTCACAGGTTCTTTATTTGAAGTGAAATCTTACTTTTTTTTTTTACTGTATCATCTATTAATGTCTGCTGATTAATGAGGAAGGAAGGAATATGGAGAGAGCTTTTCACAGAAGATGTGTGAGGATGCAGTTGTTCATGAAACTTCAGTTCTGTTTGGAGTTTAACTGTTTTAGCTGAAACGTTGAATTCTTTCTTTTCTAGTGGTATATTATGCCCTACTCATAAACATTAACCAGATTTTTTTTTTAATTAGATTCCCTGGGCCACGATATCCCCAAAATGCTGCAACTCTTTAGAGAAGGTCTGGAGTACACGGTAGAAGACGAGCGTGTAATCAAGACAAGAATAGCAAGAGTAAGTATGGAGAGTTCTTAAGTGTTCTCTACTGAGCAGAGCTGAAGTTAGTATTAAAACAGGGAAGAAAAGTTTTTGACCTGTGCATTCTTGAGATTTTAAGTGTTGTTTCACACTTTACTGTTTCTCATGTAATGTGTTGAGCTGATGTGAGCCTTGTATGTCACTGAAGTATGGTCGTGGAAGCTGGTTCCACTGAGAGCAAGACATACCTAATGCTGAGAAGTTTAGGATGCCAAGAGTGGGATCTCTGGATCAAACTGTATTTGCTTGAACCTAATAATTAGAGGCTGGTTTAATTGAGGAAATTTTTAGCCATGGTTTAATTTTAAGAACTTTTAGTCCTGGTTCAGGGGAGGAAACAAACCGTTTGCATCACACCTGAAGTACAAAATTAATCTGCACTTTGACTACTGTCGTAAGAAACTGGGTTATTGAAGGGTATCTTTTCTCTTGCTATAGGCTCTTAAGCTTTTTTCCTTATTTTTTTTAATGTTCCAAATTGTTTTACTTCCATTCTATTTTGTCTATTTGTAATCCTACCCGTTTTTAACTTTAACTGATACTGGTACAGAAAGGAAGTTCACAAGACTTCTGTTCTCTGCAATTCTGTCTGTGGTGACATTAGATAAGCAAGTTTGTTGATTTTGGCTAGCTCCTGTGAACTGTGCATATGAATTTAAAGGGCTTCTTCTGTACAGTACCTCAAAACTGAGGTTTTCAGGACTATTCTCCTAAAATGTGTTATGTATTAGATTCTAATACAGGCAGGAGGTATCTTTAGCTGTCTATAAGTCTGATGTGACTATAAAACTCTTCAAATGCCTAGATATCTCCTTTTCAAGTATTTTGCCTGTATTCTGTGTGTTTAACTTTTTGCTTTGGACTACTTTAATTTTAATCCTCTTGATCAGCCTTTAATATACCTGCAAATTAAATGTCTTTTAAAGTTTTTTTTCACACAATCTAAATAAACAAACAAATTCTTTTTAATAACAACAATCAAAACTTGGATAGTTTGACAGCATTCCGTGCAATTGCAGTTGGTTGTACTTGGTATAGCTTCTTACTGCTGTGGTTAGGGTTTTTGAGACTTGAACCACGTCCTGTTACTGCCATGAGCTGCTGGTGTTACAGGACACCTTAGGTTCTTTGTCTGGGCGGCTCAGGCTCCGCATTTCTATAAGCACTTCTGAAGCTATGGTGCAGCCAGAGATGTCATTTTTAAAATTATGATTAGTAAATAGCAGGTTCTTGTGAATGAGCTCTTAATCTTGGATCGGAAGTAGCGTGCTGGGGGTTTGCTTGTGTGCAGTTTGGCTGTGGTACGGTAACATCAGCTCCGTGCAGAGGTGACTCCACCGCAGTGGACGTGACGTGTTCAGGGAGCTGGACACTGGAGGATGACTGTGGTTATGGCCCGTGTAAAATGTCTCCACCCTCTGTAGCTGCTCTCCTGTGCCTGACCTAGTTGTGCTGCTGTTTGTGCAGCGCCGCTGGGAGGAAATCTGCCACGGGCAAGGCTCTGGGAGGCGGTGGAAGCCTTGAGTGGTTATGCGTGTCTGCTCACCACTAAATCAAGAGCTCTTTAAATTTAAACCTTGTCAGTGAGAAAATAATCATTTGTGAATTACACAGAAGCGTAAAGATCTATTGCTGTGTTCCAAGCAGTGGCATAGATGTTTCTGGGACTCTGCCAAGCTGGTGTTTCTCAAAGAGAGCTTTTCCCTTTAGTGCTGCTTGCTGTCTTATGTTGCCTGTTAGTTCAATTATGGCCCATAGCTTGAAGTAATGCCGCCCTCCCACGTAAGTCAGCAGCCTCAGTGGTGTTTTCTTATGTAGTGAGTAATTGAGATGTCTTTGAAAAGCCCGGGAGTTGGCAATAGTTAAGTCTAATTAGTAGATCTGAAGTTGTGAAACAAAGAATGTAAAATCGTCTTTTAAGACACAGAGCTTAGAGCAGAAGAGAGACATGGGATGTCTCCTTCAGAATAATGCTATCTGAAGAGGGCAGCTTGAAGTCATTTTTGTTGAGGGTTTTGACATAGCTTTTGAATTGGGATAGGCTGCTGTTGACTGCTAGGAAGTATTCTTTCTCCCAGGTTGGAGGTGTTGTCTTTAGAAAATGTAAAGGTAACACCAGGAAGGAGTTTTTGGTTTGTGTTCGTGTCTGTGCAGGGAGCTGCCTGGGAATTGGTTCTCTCGTGAAATGCAGGAAGGTTATTTTCAGTCGAGACTTAAAAGTCTGTAAGGGTACACGTTTTGGGAGGGGATGTGCACAGGAGCACCGTTTCCTTCAGAGGGTTAGAAGTGTGGAGAGAGGTGTACTGAACCAGAGGCCTCTCAAACTTGGTGAGTAGAAATCATGAGTTAAGGCTGGAAATGGCGATTTGCACTGGCAGCAGCACCTACCTCCCTCGTCTGTCGGTGTCGGGAAGGCCAGAAGTGCCAGTGTCCTTGCAGGCTGTGAGGGGCATTGAGCCTTACAATACATACCTCAGTGAGAGCTGAAGGTCTTGTGGAGCTCTTGATGGCAGGCGCTATACCAAAGTAATGTCTTCCTAGTAATCCTCTATGGCAGAAGGCTTGAATTTGGAACAAAACAGGGACTGAGGATGGCAAAAAACATTGCGAAGTAAACTATAGAACGGGAAACAGCACTTAAAACAGCAAGGACCAAGGGCACAGCCTCAGTAAGGGGTATTCTGTGCCTGCATTTTTCTTTCCGATACTCTGCTAGTATCTCAGAAGCGCAACCAGCTTGAGTGCCAGGATGAGAAAAGGGTCCCCAGGCTCTTACAGAGAAATGCTTTTTTTTCTTTCCCTTCTGACCTTCTTGGGAAGGTTCATAACTGAGCTGAAGCCAGTGAAAGCAAGGCAACACAGAATGGGTCAGTGCTCTTTAACTGATACTGTCTGTCCTCCAAATGTTTTCTCCAATTCTGTGGAAATGTTCATCTGCCACATTTGTCAGCACTTAGCTCTTGGTTTGGGGGCTTTTTTTTTGTTCCTGAAAGCAGAGATATTCTAGTTTCCACCTTTGCTGTCATGAGAGGCATTTGACTTCCCTGAATTACGGCAAAATGGAGTCATTTTATTATGCTGGTGCAGTGCAAAGTAAAAATTGTTAGGAGTTGCTCTAAACCTGCTCTGAAGAGATTTAGTTAACATTTTATATAGAGGCATCTGAGGACAAGTTCTTGGAGTTCAGCCGAGTCAAGTGCTTCTCTTGAAATTAAGAGGAAATCTGGTTTTACTTGAATAATGCAGAGACATGCAGAGGTTACATATTGTTACGGGATGCTGGTTACAGTACCGTTGTTAATTGCTTGGCAGCTTACTGTGCTCCAGAAATGTCTCACCATTGCTATAAGCTAAAAGGTAAAACAGGGCTCTGTTCACCTCTTATTAGCACCAGGAGACAAAATGTGCTTGCTCAGAAAACAGAGCTCTGAACTCATGTCTCTCTTCATGGACTTGTTCCACATTTGACTGAACTAAAAATATAGTTGGTAGTTGGAACTCTAGATCTTGCAGTTGATGGAGCTAAACTGTGAAATGCTGGGGGTCTGTGGGTTTTCTGGTCTTGTTTGATTGTCTTATAAGAGCTGCAGAAGGGGACTTGGGAGTAGATTTCCCCCATGTCAGATGCCACAACTGTAAGCCCAGTTTAAGTGCCTTGAGAACTGATTTAGCTTTCTGGCTGAGTGGCTGCTGGGCAGCGCAGGTCTCTGACATGCCGTGAGATAAAGCCATAAAAATTCCAGTTCCCTTTTGAGACGGCTAGCTTTTAATGACTGCATTGCCCCGTAAGTCTTCAGAAAAGCTGGAACCTGAGTTCTGAGTGAAGGTGCCAAAACTCTGAATTTCTGGCTGATTGCAGCCTTCACTGTGGGAGCCACGTCCTCATGACTGCAGGTGGAAGCCCTCAGCTGGAGACCGAGCTGGAAATGCGTAGGTGGCTCCGTGCTGACATGTGGGTGTTCTGGCCACGCCACCACAGAGCTGAAGTGGCTGGAAGTAGAGGGCAGGCTGATCGACCCCGCTGTATGAGGCTCTCTGGAGGGCATTATTTTAGAACTATATGTTAGTGCTTACATTGTCCTTCATCCTGATTGCTGGAAGAAGAGGACATGAGCGTGAGATCAAAGCACAAGCTTTATAGCTCCTTTAATTTTCTTGAATGTGGTGTGAAATGAGTGTGTTCTGAACTGAAAGTGCCCGTTCTGTTACAATGGCATGCAAAGGAGGAGAAAAAAGGCTTTCTTTGTCCTCCTTGAGGCAGAAATGAGTAGAACAAAACAAACATGGCAATGCAGGTAGTATTACAGGACTCTTCCTGGACACAGGAATGAGGACAGTTGGATTGGTTCACTTGGAAGTTAATACATCTCCATGCTTCCTGTACATAATCCTTGCTTGGGAGGGAAATGAGGCAGCTTGAGCCTGCCAGCTACGGGGTTTTCCTTTTGACACAGGGGTGCCATACCTGTTAGTGCTTTCATTTATGTTTAGAAGTTCTTTTAATTGATTCAGTAGTGTTTAAAATATCAGAGGGACTAAAATGTTAGCAGCTGAAATGGTCAAGTTCAGTTCCTTGCAATAACAAAAATCTGAGAAGAGGGCTATTTCTAAACAAAAGGAGGGGCAACTGGGCTTTGTCACTGAACTGAAAGGATCATGCAGTTTCAAACCATTATCTTTTATAGAAGAACCAAAACTAGACTATGTATGATGTTGTACACTCTCTGTTAGACTTTGTCTTACGTTGGGAAAGGTGGCATGTCCATTTTCTGAAATGCAAGAGCAGTATGCCTGGACTGCTATCAACCAGTGCGTATTTATCTTGGTGCACCAGAGATGTTCGGAGAAGTTAATGGCAAACAGATGTGCCATTCTTCCTTGCTTTGCCTTGGCATGCTTCTTGTTTTGTGTAAAGTGCAGGGCTAGCCATTTTCTGGATCTGTGCAAGTTGGTTGCAGATTACAGCGGACGTGTAGGTTTGTACCTATGTTAGTGCATGACGTGAACTTCAGAGCTGTCAGCTTTGTGGTTAGGTGGTTTTCTGCTTTGCTTTTTAGCCCAGGCAGTGAAACCATTGTAAAACAAGTTGCGACCTGAAGGAATTGATAGAAATTCCCATCAGGAAGCCTTTTAACATTACCTTTATTTTTTGTTGCTCAATTAAAAACTACAACAACAAACCTATGTGTATATATAGCCTTTTGGATGCATAAATCATACATG
This sequence comes from Nettapus auritus, assembly GCA_011076525.1. Lineage (NCBI taxonomy): Eukaryota > Metazoa > Chordata > Aves > Anseriformes > Anatidae > Nettapus > Nettapus auritus. Next base: position 51,302,895 of record CM021768.1, on the reverse strand, counting down.
CTGCTTCTTTATTTCATGTTTACCAAGTAAGTCTTTCCACATGATGGTTCCCAGACCATGAAGTATCTTACAGCACGATCACGAACCTCTCAAATCACACCTCTTCCCTGCACCAAGGAATTGGAAGGGGCTTTTGTCAGTTGGGGTGTGTAAGGCAACAGTTACTTGCAGCCTCTAAGGTTAGCATCTGGAGGACTTGGCTGGCTCACTGTTTTTGGAGGGAGGTTCCTCCTGCTCTTGAACTAGAATGTTTCAAACGTTGTGTTCCTTTTTGGGCATATCCCACTTCCTCCCATGCTGTGTACGTTCTCTGTACAGCTTCTGCCACGCAGAGCAGCTTTGCTGTGTCTAAGCGACTTCTGAAGCTAGCTTGACTTGATTCTTCTGTCCCCAGATTCCCAAAGCATTTAGTTAACTAGCTGGTGATAATCCTGTTCACCACAGTGTTCTGAGTTGTTGGTGTTGATAACTTTTCTTCATATTCTGACAGGTTTTTCTGCCCTGCCATGGCTGCCATTCCCTACGTACTGCCCGATAGTCAAATCAGTAGAGCAGATTCGGTACCACGACTGATCTCTTGACACAATTCCCTAAGCACAGTTTAAGCACTTAAAGCCAGTGTTTGCATAGCAGGGCATCTTCTAGTTCGTCGTTTGCAGATGTATCCAGCAAATAGCTGAGCAGCTCTTCTGTATGTTCTGTTGAAGCCTTCTAAAGATCCTCTAGAAGATTAGAAGCTTTGGGACTTTGTGAATGGAGCTTTAAACATGATCTATTTTGGTTAAACTTGTACAGTGCTGGATATTTGTAAGTAACTTCTACCTAGGCAGCAGAGGTAGTGAGAGGTCCTGTTAAAGAAATTTGTTTCTTTCCCCCCCCCAAAAAAAACAAACGACTTCCCTGTACCTCCTTACAGCACCTTGAGGTGCTCTAGAGAGAAGCGACCTAAACTATAAAGAGTTGGGTAATGCTTCAGTTCTGTGCTCTGGTTTTAGCACATACTGTCATCTTTTCAAGCTGCATTGTGGTTAGGTTGTGTTTATACAAAGTGGACTAGAAATAGATTTACAGTTGTTCTCTCTGTAGGCATTGTTATTCGCCAGGGTGGCTCAGGACTGAGATGTTGAGGTCCCACCGGAATCGATCTGAGCAGAGCAGCTTGCACAGCTTTGGAAATCTGGCCCAGAGTGCTTCTGTCAGCCTGGGGAAGGCTAGAATTAACCTAAATATCTAAGTGCTGATACACGGTGACTGTGCGCACATCAAGAGTTACTGGGGGATACTTTGGTGATGTGGAAGCTATTTTGAAATACTTCAAACCCTTTGGGCATTACCTGTCTTCATTATGGAGCCATCTGCATCTCAAGAAAATTGTGGTACACGATCCCTTGGGATGCGTCATGTTGCCTGATGGAATGTAACTCACTTTGCCCTATTTTCCTGTAGTATCAAACAGGGGATATTAACTAACATCTTCGTATTTTGACGTGTTTGTCTTCTCTCACAATATGTTACAATTCTTAGAAGACATTGTAACTTACTGTTTAGAGCAGCTTGCTAGTTCTGTGTATTTTTTGTTCTTGCAGCCTTGGTGACAGATGATGAATATTAAGTAGCTCACTCAAGTTGCACAATTGGAGGCTTGCTTGAGACTTGAACCTGGTGCAAGATTTGGAAGCAAACACTGTTCAAACCTTTATGTATAGCTTCTAATTAGTTACTGTAATTGTTGAAATTGTTGCAAGTGTTCCTTTATTTTGAATTCTGTACAGCATGGTGAGTCCGTCAGTGAAGTGAAGTGCTCAGCATTAGCAAACAAATTTTTACAGCTGTTAATTTATGAAAGATTAAGTACTTCACAGTCAGCCTCACAGTAATAAAGATGAATGCTTACTGGCCTGTGTAACAGAAGAATGGCATGTGGATCAAAAGTCTGCCAGAGGAGCGTGAAAAGAAATTAATGGACTAAATCTGGGAGGAGACTAGTGAAGTATAACAAGATTTCTATTGTAATGCATACCTTTGTGGATAAGTGAAATGTTAAAACCTGCTTGTGCTACATTGAGAGGGAGTGGAGAAGAGGGGACCCAGTGATGTCTGTACACTCCACTGAAACAAAGCTAATTCTGTTAAAAAAATAAAATAAAATAAAAGGCAAGCTCATTTTTCTTAATTGTATTCCTGAAACTTCTAGAAAAAGACTTCATAAAGATGTCTGGATGATATGGGTGAGACCAGGGAGATTAAATAAGGCATAGCAGGGCGTTAACACTAGCAGAACATTAACTCTGAGAAACGTGCGTTAAGCTCTCCGAGAGCTGAGAGAAGTCAGCCCTGGATTTGACCCGAGGGTGTTCAGGTTTGTGCGTCTCTTCCTCGTGAGTTGCTCATCGTTGAAGGGACTCCAGGTGAGATGAGTAGCAGTTGTGGTTTAAGGTGATTAATAGATGAGGAAAGATACTAATGTTTTGGCAACGATGTTGGTTTACTCCCAAGTATTTGTGATCTGTTCAGCAAAGACTGCTTATGTGCCTGAGGTGGTGTGTGAGTATGTCGTTGTGTGAGCACCTCGGGCCGAACCAGGAGCCATCAGTCTACAGTGGATGCCCCATCCAACCTGGCCTCGAACCTCCAGGGATGGGGCATCCACAGCTTCTCTGGGCAACCTGTTCAGCGCCTCACCACCCTCTGAGTGAAACAATTCCTCCTAACATCTAATCTAAATCTCCCTCATTCAATTTAAAACCATTCCCCCTTCTCCTGTTACTATCTGCCTGAGCAAAAAGTCCTTCTCCATCTCTTTTTTAAGCCCCCTTTAAGTATTGAAAAGCTGCAATGAGGTCACCCCGGAGCCTTCTCTTCTTCAGGCTGGACATCCCCAGCTCTCTCAGTCTTTCTTCGTAGGAGAGATGCTCCAGCTCTCTGATCAACTTCGTGGCTCTCCTGTCGACCCTCTCTAACAGATCCCTGCATCCTTACGTTGGGGGCTCATATTTAATACTTAATTTCAGTACTATTTCACAAAAGCACTTGTATGTGTGTTGTTTTTAAAAACATCTTTAGGGCTACACATTGTATATAGAGTCATGGGAATGGAATAATTGAATGTCATGAGTAGAGAGAAGGAAAATAACGATAAAAATACAACCTCCTATACTTCTCCGAGTCATCTTGGTAAGGCTGTTAATGGGATTTGTAACTTTTAACAGGGATACTGAGAAACAAGACGTATCCAAATGAAATATGTTCATACGCAGCACATACAGATTTGTTAATCTAAGGCTTTAAGTATCACCATGGCTAATTCCGCATTATCCTTTTTCAGCTGGATATGCCTACTGAGCACATAGTTGCCAATCTAAAAACAATTTTAGAGGATATCTGCAAATTCAAGCCATCAAGTTCTGGTAAGTAGCTGTTCTTCCAATCTATTAGTTGAAGCTCTAGAAACAAAATAAAGAAACGATTGTTAACCAGGGTGTCATTAAATGACCTCATTGCTTTGTCTTGGGCCGGGAGGAGGGAGTTGTTAGGCTACCCAGTGAATTAAGGCTTGACAGCTTGACAGCCCATAAGGGCATGAATAGCGTCTGCTCTTACTGACGTGAACTCTCATTGCACTGCAGAAGTGTCTGTGTGAGGAAAGGAGTGAGATGATGTACAAAACTGAGTTGGCAGGTTGATGCTTAAATGGATTATAACAATACATTGGAATCCTTGTGAGACATGGGGGTCTTCAGGGTGCGGGTGGATTGGTTTACCCCGCTTGAAGCTGAATACAAAGAATCCAAACCCAGAATCCACCTGCAGTTGCTTAAGACAATGCCAGAGCTTCAGCTAACATCTAGTCTGATGCTAACTACCCTTTTGAACCATTTACAACCATTTTTTTTCTGTCGCCAAGATGTTTTTTAAATTTCTGCTGTTCCTAGTGCAAAGCTGTTAATCTTTTCTTTTCCTTCCCTAACTGAACAATCAGGTTACAAAGGAGCAAAAGCATGAGTTCGGCGTGCTGTTCCTGTGGGTTCTGCTCCCTGTTCTTTTGTAAAGAATTTGACCAACTAATACACTAGCTGTTCTTTTTCGTATTGAAGTAAACGTAAAACAGATGTCATCTGTGTTACTGGAGTGGAAACAGAGATTTATGAACATAATTCTAGGGAAGAATAGCCTTCTGTAATCTAACCAACCAATTTTTATATTAATATTGGTTTAATGTCTGCAGAAAGAATCAAATGGCGTCTCTTCCACTGATGGTCTGACTGTACAGACAGAGCAGACCATGAAAAGCAAACTAAAGAAGCCTTTGGAAGCATTTAATCCCAAATAAAAGTATAAGGGGTTAGTTGACTAGAAATGGAATGAAATAAAAGCAGAAAGTCATGGGTTTTTTTTAGTGATGAGATTCACATATAGACTACACCAACTGGGTTAAGTAAGGGTAAGCCGTTCTGGACTTTATAACGTTTCTGTTTGTTTGGTGGTATCAAGCTTGATTACTGTGTTATTTTTTTTGTTTTGTTCTTACTTGCTTGGTCAAAAATATTTGCCATTTCTAGGAAGCAAGCGTGGTCCTCAACATATCTTTACAGGAAGGGAATCTAGGTAGGCTTGCTAACTATCAGTCGCTTCGTTTACAGATTTCTGTTCATTTTAGATTTTCCATATGTAGTAGTGTGTCTTCATGCAACTATGCAGTTATCACTAAAAAGGCATTCCTCTGCAAGTCACTTGATCTAATGCAAGGCTAAAAATACCACAAGCCATATGTTCTCAGAGTGTAATGTAGTTCTAATTAATCCTCTACGAAGAAATTGGGTTATTTCTGTAGTGCCTCTTGTCAAAAGACTCCTTCAGCACTTGTTGGTAGGATCCTGAAATAGGATTGTTTGGGCTATTTTGGTGCTCTCGATCATGCGTCAATATTTGTGCGATCAACAAGTGCCTAGTTAATTTTTGTGAAGCTGCAAATAGGGGAAAGCCAATGGTAACATGTTTTGGAGCTCACAACAGTTTTTTTTTTTCACATGGTGGTTCTGACCTGACCACTCAGTGAGGGGTGGAGTGGGAGGGTTGGAAATGAACTCAGTGCCCATGTGGTCATCTTTACTAGGATTAAAATGTTAGAAAGAGGGCTTAATTCCTGTATATAAGGAATTGTGAACACTCAGAAGCCAAGCTGTGTAGGGATGGCACCTGGCATCATGAAGATGAAAGGCCTATTGGAGTTGACCTGAGAGAATGCTTGCTGTGTGGGAAGAGTGTGTTGTGTTAGCGTATCTATCATCATTTATTTTATTTCAGTCTTTTGACTTGTTAGGTTTCTGAACTTGAAATGTATTCTTCCTGCTCTATGGCATTGGTTTGCTTTTTTTTTTTCTTTGTACTAGGGGCTCTATTTTAGCTAGCAGACATGTATCATCTCTACTGCTTCCTAATCATCCTGATCGGATATGTGTGTTACAAATAACCAGAACATCTTAGCCTTTTCCTCCACCATCTGGGTTTTATTTGGTTTCTTTCCAAATCTAAAGGGGACTTGAAAACCACTGCCTACCTCAGCAGCCACTTCCTGAAATGTGTGCTGTCGTCCTTACCTTTGCCTCCTGTGCAGCTTCAATCCAAAATGCAGATGTGATTGACAGATAATCAGACCGCACTTCACAGAGCTTTCCTGCATTGCTCCCTCTGCTGCTCTGGAGGAGTAGGGAGGAAGCATGTGCTGGACTTGCTGCCTTGAGCTCAGTATTATTTCCACTGCTTTGTAATACCCAAGTAATTTCTTGGAGAGCACAGGATAGCAGAGCACTCTTCTTACCCATGCAGAAGCTATGAGTGCTACATGTTGTGGTAAATAATAGTGGATGTATGTAGGGTTTTGGTCGTGGAATGGCATGCCTGCTGCCTTTTTCACTTATATGTCAAGTGCTTCCTGAGTCACTCTTCAAAAAACTGTATACTAGGCTGGTGTATTTGACTGCTGGAAGAAAAGCTGTTAGGTTGTCAGGAACTTCCGTCTGTAATCTGCCAGTCAGACTAGATTCCAAATTGACTTGATTTTTTTTTCTATACTTTAGAGGAGAGTGTGTATGTGTGTGTAGCTTGACTTGTAAGTTCCAAGGCCCTGGAATATCAATTATGTCAACTGCTGGTGAGGTACTGAAGGAATAAGGTAGCCGTCGTGTTAGTACCTTTTTGTAGCACCAGAGTGTGAAGTGCATTTTGAGCCCTGTCTGGCAGGGTGCGTGTTAAACTGTCTGTACTGAAATGATCTGTCTACTCGTATCGTTCTGTGGCTGCCATATACCTGACATGATCTAGATGAGTGCTAAGATAAGTCAGCCTGGAGACACAAGAAGTGTTGGAGTAACTAAACTGGGGGCGTCCTTTGTTTTGTAGGTCCCTTTGTGCGGAAGTTGGTGATTAGATCTTCAACCAGCGAAGGCTTGCTATTGAACCTGGATGGACTGCTTCCTGAGGTAGAGCAGGTAGAAGAAAAAGAAGAAGAAGAAACAACGGAAGAAGACGATGAAGAAAAACCTGTTCAAGAATCTGTTAGTACCTGATGCCTTTCCTTGTAGATCTGATGATCAGGCTTGGAAAGCAAATGGTGGATTTCAAATCATATTATGTGTAAAGGACAAATAAATACACAAGTTTCATTTTTAAATTCTGTGTAACAAGTAACTATGTCACAAACAGGAGTATGTTGTCAAAACTGAAGACACTGTGTTTCTTCTTTTGGTAACTGACAGCTCCTCCCTGATTTTTTTTCTTTTCTTTGCACATAATAGTTTTTGGTCTAATAAATGTAGTGCTATAAGCTTGACATACTGCCATCCAATTTCCACAGCTGCAGCTGAAAGGCCAGCACGTGTTACATCCATAATGCTGGGTTTTCTACTCTGTTGAAATTGCAAAATTGTTCCATGCTTTTGTCTATGAGATCCATCCTCACACAGAGAAGCTAATGCAGTTACTTCTGGAAAGCTGCTGTATGACTTGCCAAGAGAAAAGCTAGATTTTAATTTGCCATCCTGTTTTCTGCAAAATCAGAGGTGGGTTTGCTTTTGAGGTGGTGGGAGCCACGTCTGCATGACTCTTGTGGTACCCCACTTTGTTTTCATTTCATCTACATACATAGAGGAGTAATGTGTGGATTTCTGTTCCACTTGGCACTCTGAAACTACTTCTGAATGCGGGATTGTCTTTGTGACAAACTGTAATAGTTGATTTTTTTTTCTACAGAAAAAACGGGTTATCTTCTGCGAGAGGAGTGATTGTGCACCTTCTTTTTCTAATAACACTTCATCAATGCATAACTGATATTATGCCCCTCAGCGAACCCAATTAGTGACTTGTTTGTACTACCATGAAAAGAATTGATCTTAAAGTATTTTGAGACAAGACCTGAGTGAAGCTACAAAAATTTAAGTATCTGTTTCTGGTCGGCCGTAGAGGTTCCTTTTGATGGGCTTCCAAATAACCACGAGGGATAAGTGGATATGTTTTGAAGGGGGGCGAGAGGCAGCCTCACAACAAGCAGCAGGAGGTCTTGCTTCCATACTGGTGACTCTAAGAAGGCTCCTGCGTATACTTTGTGTTGAGACTTTGCCTCAAAATGCTGACTGATGCCTTAGGAGGATTTCATGTTTTACCAGCTGGGAATGAAGAGCACGTACATAAGAGCAGCAGTGAGTAGCTAGGATATGTAGGGCCATGGCCCTGTGCTGGGTTAGTTATCTCGAGCGTGCATGGACCACTCGATTTGGCTTAGAAAATACTGATTTGTTAGTTGGGTGGAGGCTCCCCAACTCCTCTGCCAGTGTACAGGGAGAGAGGAAAAAAAAAGGCTGTGGGTGTCCCTTTTGGTTATGTATTAGCTTAGCTTGTTCCTCTGACTCTTGGCAGCTATGAATATCACTTAGCTTCAGTGGAAAATCTTGAAGGTAAAGGCTTCTTAGTTGAAATGGAGGTCTCTTTAGGAATAGCACAGTTTGACAAATGAATTAAACTCTTGTTGGGGTTTGAGCGCTTACACACACCAGAAGGCTCAACTTGGCAATGTTTCAACTTTTTGCACAGGTAGCTTTTTGTTCTTGAGGGCTAGTTGGTGTGGGTCAAACCGATTAAAAACAAAACACCAACCCTTTTTTTTTTTGCAACAGGTAGTAATGAGTGTGCTTGTAGTGTAATCCTGTCATTCTGCTCAATTTAATTCAGTTTGTGTGGCAATTGCTGTGACCTGTTATTTTGCCTACTTGTTTTTTTCCAGCATAGCTCTTAAGTGTTAACTGGAAACAGAGAAAATAGCCATGCATCTTTTAACTGGCTGGCAAAGAAACAGGTGCTTTTCCACCGTGCTGCAGAATTTTTCTCAGCTTTCTGCACGTTGTTTCCAGCAGGTGGCATTCTTGTTCCCCTCTGTAGGGTTGTTAGGGAAAGTTTGCTGTTATTTTTGTGTTTCATTGCTAGACGTATGCTAGTAGAAATGAATCCAAAAAATTAAGATGATTCCAGAAATGATAGGCCATATAAAAGGGGATGAGGTTATCCAAACCTGGAAGGGTAGCTTGTGTTTGGGGCTTTAAATCATTCCTTTTATTGGAGATGAGGTGTTTTGTTTTTGAGGAGGTTACACGTATCTGCTTAGAAATCTTTGCACCTCCATGTGAAGCATTTGGCTGCTGTCAGTCAGGGTGCCTGACAGCTTGCTGCTAGGCCACACTGCTGTATCTTTAAGTACGTGGACTACCTTATGCAATTTCATCAGAAAATTGTCTTAAGTGTAAAGGAAGGCTTCGTGCTGACTTCAGTAGACTTTCTGTGTAGTATTTGCAAAAAAGCAATGTCAGTACTTCTGAATAGCTGTATCAATAGCTGTATAAACACGCTTGGCTGTGGGCTGTGCTCATGCCTTGTGGAAAGAAGAAATTTCAACCAATGTTTGTGGAAGTGAGTTGGTACCACTGGCAGAAATACTATGTCAAATATATTCAGTGAAGTTAAATGACCTAAACATCAAATTTGGTCCAATTCTACCTAGATCAAGAAAAGAGGTATTGAAAAGGGAGGTGTTTCCCTATAAAAATGTGTGTATCTGTGATCAGGTGAGACAGAACTGGCAACTTCCGGAAGACACAGGAAGATATATAATAAAGATATATTTTTTTAAGCATTAGATCCAAAGCATTGAAGTTTAGGTTTAATTTTAAAATATATTTAAAACACCTTTTGTCTTAAATAGCTGGCATTGCTGATTACTGGCTGTGTGCAGGCAAGTCTAGTTTATGCCAGCGTAGAGCAGAAGAGCAACTTACTCTGCAACAAAAGGCTAGATTGCTTTTGACAAGCTTTACTTAAATGACTTTTTCTAATGAAAAAAATTGATCATGTTCTACAAGTTCCTTGCCTGTATGATGTCTAGCTTCATTAGCTCAAGTACAGCATGCCCTGTAGGCACATCACTTACATGGTAAGCTTTTTTTTTTTTTTTTCTTGGCATTTGTATGTAGGTGTGAACAGGGAAGATCAGGCTGTGGGATGTGTGCCTTGGTTTGAGGACGTCTCTTTCTGTGCAACTCAAATAGATGGCAAGCAATTAACACTTTGAATCATAGCAAAAAGTAGGATTTTTTTTCAGGGTTCCACTCTGCAGAGAATGTTTTATGTGTGCATGCAAGCAAACAGCATCTTCAGCACTAACAAATTGTATATATGAGCAATGCTGTGAGATATTGTAATGTTCTGTGCTGTTTGTGCCTGCCGTGGAACATGATGAAGGTAAGATACCTGCTGATATAGACAAGTTAGGCTTATGATATTATTTGCCTACGTTATTTGGTCTCATGTAATTTTCTTGACTTATTTCAGATTTTACTATCCGTTGTTGCAGGCCTGTTGTTTAGAAGATGGGTGTTCTGTTTTATTTAGCAATGCTTAAGCATAAATACACAGGTGAACGTATCTCAGGCTGAGTGCCGAATGTTTTTTCAGAGAATAAGAATGTGGAGTACTGTATATTCCTTTAGAAATGCCTACTTTGAAAATCTGAACACTGGCAATGCTGTAAATCTGAATCTCTAGAGGTCAGGTGAGGAAAAAATGGCTAATGAACTCAGCAAACTGTACCTGAACAACTGCAGCTGAAAATCTTGCAGTTTGGAGTACGCTATGTTACTAATTGATGTAGTAATAATGCTAAAGTAATCCTGGCCTTTATAGCACTGAAATGGCATTATACAAACATTGTGTATATTATGATCATAATATTAGTATGATAATTTTTACTATGATTTTATCCTGAAATGCTTGATTGAGATAGAGGAGAGATGAAAAGGAGAAAGACAACATGGGATTGTTCCCCTGCAATAAGCTTAGTCCCACAATGCGCAGAGTGGGAACAGTTGTACGTGTGGGTTTTGTGCCAGTGTGCCTCGGAAACCTGTTTAATTGTCACGTAAGCATAGTAAGATGGTGTCGATTGCATCTAGCTATGAATGCTGTACTATTTGCCAAGTGTGGTTTTGTAATGCTTTGGTGGTTTCTGATTTAGTTATGGCAGTATATGAACTGGTTATCTGTCCTGAACATGACGTTCTTGTAAGTCACGTATGATAAGAGGCAGCCCTTTGCCAGCGTTTCTGTTAATGAATGCTTAATACTCCTTCGGTAGGTAAATAGAGCACGGATCTTCCATCAAAAGCAGAACTTCATTAACCCAGGTCTGTCTCCTTGTGAAAAGAAGGGAGTGCTGCAGTGTACTTTGCAATGCAGATGATGTCTGATTGCTTTTTAAATTATCCCATACGAAACTGCTGTATAACTAAGGGGAAGCAGGCAATGAACTTAAATTCACAGTTGATACTTAGAGAAAAATGTGCCCAAACAAGGAAGAAATTACAATGAAAGCGCGTGTGCAGTTGTGGGGAATGAAGGGTTTAGGCTCTCAGCCTAAACCTGGACTTGTATGGAAATTAGTTGCACTCCAGAAAACTTCAATCTGGGTAGGTCAAACTGAGTTCACAGAGCTTTTGCTGTAAACAGTGGCGCAGAGGTAAAGCTGGAGCAGGATAGGGATGTTGCAAATGCAGCATTCAAAACTGATGCAGGAAAGACTGGCTGGGGATTTCCCAGGTTGCTCACTGTTGGGGTTAGCACTAGTCCCACTGTTGCCATTCTGCCATGCTGTAACGGAGCGCTGCCTCCAAAATGTCAAGTAACATCAGCCTTGTACACATCCTGATTTAACTTGTCAGGTCTGGGCTCCCTCGTTAATTTTCCCAGAGCTGCCAAGTCCTGCTGCGTGCTGCCCCTGCTCTGAAAGTTAGGCTGGCCTAAGGTGTCAGGCTGAGCGCTTTGTTGGGAGCAAACAAAACTGCTTAGAAAATCGGCTCAGCACGGTGCTTGTCTGGGTGATGTCACTGATGAAGTCTTGGTTAAATGTCCCGTGGTGCCTACAATGAGTAAGGTCATTCTGAACACAGAAACAGGCTTTACCTGTAACATGGAAATGAGAAGGTGAAGGAAGTGTCATTAGCGAAATCCCTAACGACAGTGCAGAAGGGGACAGCGTGGGGCAATAAGAGTGGTGTTCTGAGCACTTCTGTTTGAGAAGTTCCTCCTTCGTGCACAAAGGTGAGAAAAACACCTTTAAAAACAAGAAGGGAAGGGGTAGTGGAAGGGAGATCTGGCTGGCATGGCTACGTTCGTGTTTGCAGTACCATTGGCATTGTCAGCCTGGATTGTGGTCTCCCAGTTTTGGGTGAAGCTAATGCTAAGCTTAGTTCTGCCCGTAGGATAAGACTTTCATTGACTTAATTAGGAGAGAGGGAAATGAAGCCCTCATGACAGACTAAAAATACAATAGAGCATCCTATGAGGAAGAGGCTTTGTGAGGAAGTGGATTTGGGTTGACATCTAAGGCTTAGTACTGTTTTTCACCAGTGGCCTTCAACGTAAGATGCTTGTTTTTAGGGTTACCTGTATCTATGGTGGGTAACGTTCTGTCACTTTGTGAAGGCAGGCACTCACTTGAGAGGCTTTTGAGAATAAAGATGAGACTTTCTGCTAAAACAGCCTATGAAAAATGTAAAAATAGTCAAAAGAGAGCTGAATTTGCTACCATAAAGTTCCATTAAGTTAAACGTGAGAGAGTTTTCTAGCTCCAAGAGTATTTGGGGAAAGAAAGGGGGAAAGTTGTTCTTCCAAAATTGCAAGGAAGTTGGAAATGCCGAGTGAGGAAGCAGTTACTGCCCTTGGTAACCTCGTGATGCTGTATTGTTTTGGTCAGTGGTGGAGCTAGGCAGGTATACGTTGGGGCTCTGACAGTGGGAAACTGCTTGCTGTGATCCTCAGTGGGGCAGCAGGACTCTTAAGGGCCCAATATGTTGTGCTAGGGTATCTTTATATCTTTATATCACATACCCAAGCTGATGGTATTCCTTTGCAGCTGGAGTTGTAGCAGTCTTTGTGGGTTTTGTTGAAGTGGAGAAACATCTGTGTGACTTCCCTCAGCTTAAAGAAAAATTAGTTGAAAACAAACAAAACCCCACTGAAGCCTAATTCCTCTTTTTTTTTTTTTTTTTTTTTTTTTTTTTTTTTTTTTTTTTTAGTAGAAAGGATAGTGACTAACAAATACTTTCTTCTTTCCTGAAAGCTTCGTCTTTCCAGCAGGAGGAGTCCTGTGATTACAGTGCTAGCTGCAAGGCCTCTGAGTCGGTCATTAGGAAGAAACTGACTGGAGTGGAAATGAGAGCAGCAAGGCAAATGGTACTTCAGGTTTTTGTCTTTAAGACGCTCCTTGTAGGAAGGCAGTTAAGCCTCATTTCCCAGCATTAGTGAAATCAGGTTATGACAAAACAAAATTGTAAATGACCTGTATACAGGCTAACTACTACTACTCAAAGCCTTAACAAAAGATGGCATGCTAACAAGGTGGGTAGTGACTTTATGCCAGAGGTGCCCTGTGGGGAAGAAAAGAAAAATATTTCAGGGGATCTGAACCATTGCAAACACATTTCCTTTCAGAGGGCTTTCCCAAGCATACTTGTTCCCATCTTTCAGGGTTTGTTGGGGATGGGAGCGGATTTGGGGGACTGGAACAGTCACATAAAAACAGAATCCTGGTTGGCAGTAAGTATGCACATGTGCTAGGCAGTAGAAAGATGTTTAATACTGAGGTTGGTGGAAAGAGCCTGCTGGATTGATTTCCAGGGTGCTGCCTGCTGACCTCTGTACTTTGCCAGCTGGGTGCTGCTGGACTGACTGCAGCTCTGCTGGACTGTGTGAGTGTGATCAGTCATACGTTTCCCCAAAACTAAAGACCGGGTATGCACATGCTGTGTGTAGCCACATTTGCGTTGGCTATCCAAAACTGAAATGCAGTCACCCTATAAAAAGAAGGGAGGAAACTGCTGAGTGCTCAGTTTGGGAAACGCTTTTTTTCTGCTTTCACTAACAGGGCTGTGTGTAGATGAGGAGGCGATGAAAGCCCAAGATCTTCATTATTTAAAGACATATTTTAAAATATATATTTTTAAATCCCTTCAAAAATCCCACATCAATAGCAGTTTGAGATGCAGACTTTATCTTTTAATAACCTAATCTCAATGCAGTTTTAAAATATTCATTAACAAAACCTTTTATGTTATGCATAGTGCACAGAGGTAGTCTCTTACTCCTTGTCCATGTAGAGACACTGGAAAAAGAAGGGCTTTTTCTTTATTCCAGTAGTGATTTGTGGTCTCGCATATTCTGTGAAGAGGTGAAATGTGCTTAAAGCATGTCACAGTGGCCTTCAAGCTGTCATTTCCCAAAGGTCTTTGAGAGGAAAAGGTGCTACCTAGAAAAAGTTGGTAATCTTAGAACTAAAGCCAAGGTTAGGCATCGTATTCTAGTGTAGTGGGCTACAGACTTAAAGGCATCATGTTAAAATTACATGTCATCTCTAAATATGTGTATTTATTAAAAGCAAAATGACAACAAAACAATTTTACTGACCTTTGAGAAGAGACAGACTGAAATGTAAGACAGAGGAGTCAAAGATGGCTAGGGTGTATCAGGCTTCATGCTGCATGAGAGCAAGCTCCATCTCCCAGCTTTATCACAGCGTCAGAATATTACGAAAGGAAGTTGTTTTCTCTTTGGTCAGATAAAACCCTTTCAGTGCTTTATCTCAAGCTTAGGGTAGATTTTTATTTTTATTTTTTAATTAAAGTAGTAAATCCTTCATCCTTCTGGGTAAAAAAAATACCATCTGTAAACAACCCTGAACACATTAAAGTTGGGCAAAGCTTCTAGTCAACGACAGTGTCTTGACATGTTAGGGAATGAGTTTAAGTCCTCTCCCAAAAAGCTTATGCCACATAATACCGCTTTTGTTTATTTTTCATATGAGAACTGTGAATTACTTAGGGCACAGTTGCAGCCTCTGGCACGTTATTGTTCTGTGCCAAGAAAAATACCTACTTTTTGAGATGTTCATTCCATTCTGACAGGGTTTGCCTGGAATTCAGCAAAGCACTGTTATCAGAGCTGAATTGTCTGCTATTTAATATTGCTTAGGAGAGTTGCATCTGATGTGCACTTTTTCACTCCAGGGAAGGGAAGGAGGTACAGGGTAATTTGTTTGTACCTGTAGCTACTGGTTCCTTTCTCCTCAATTTTCTCCATAGAGAAATCCAGCTGCTTTTTTTTCTGGAGATGTTAAAAAGCTCTGATCTGTGCAAGCACAGTAGTGAGACTGTTCTTCATTGAAGAAGGTCACTTCATTACACCAGTCTCTGACTTCATCAGGTCAACTTATCTTCAAAGAAGACTGAGCAGAAATAGACCAAGATGCCAAAAAGCTAAATAAAATAAAATCAGGTATGGCAAAACTCTGCTCAGAGGGCAGGCTGGAAGTCTTAGCAGTAGGAGAAAGGAAGAGGAGTGCAAAGGGTAGATTTTGGCCTCTTCACCTTTTTCCACACAAGAGCAGTGACTAGTTTGACTAGAAGTTACAAATTTAATGTGGTTAAATGTAATTAATATACATATATTTTTATATATAACATGTTTATTTCTGTGGAACTTTTTATGAGACTGAGACAGTTGCGGAGACAGTTAGATTTAGCACCCTTACAGGAAGGAATGCATAGTTATATCAGGTAACATTTGGGAGATTTAACTGTAAGAACTGGTGCCAGGTTTTCTGTTATTGGGGAATTCACAAAAAAATCCACTTTTTGATTGTCTACTTGAGTTGTTCCAGAAAGCACCTGGCTTGTTAGAAGACTTGATTCAGACTGCATCTGAGTCTGCTTCAATTTAATGAGTTCCTAGATGAAGGTCACAAACTTTGGAAGGCCTAACCCATAGATTTCTTAGTCTGGACAATGTGGGCTAGATTCCAAGCAATTAAAAAAACCCTGAGAAGAGACCTCAGCCAACAGAGCTGGACTGAGATGGATCCTTTTCAGAAATGCGTTTCTTAAGCTATTCTGTGTGTATGTGCCAGCACATGCCCAGCTTTCCATGGACATGAGTTATGACTGATCCGAATCACTTGAGCCAGTGACTTGCATGCCAAATTGAGAAACAGTGCCTAAACACAAACGCACAGGGAATTGACCTCAGCCTAGAAATTTGATAAAGTATGCTTTAATAAATAAATAAATAAATAAATCCTTCAACCTCAGTGACTTTCTGTCCTGCCATTTCTGAGATGTGGCTGCGGTTGACAGTTGAGTTATTGCTTTGCAGGATGCATACTTCCAGTCTTAGTGCAATCTCATATTTCTCTAGATAGTCTGAAGTTCATTCTGTAATTTAGTTTGCTGTTAACTCATAAACAGACTCAAAAATGCTGGTTTTATATTGAATTAGGGCTTGAAAAACAAGATGTCAAGGACAAGGCTTTACAAAACTTTCAGTATGAGGCCTTGGTGCAAAATTTGGTATGTTTTCTTTTAAATATGTTGCCTTTTCCAGGGCCTTAATGAAGAGTGTTTTCCTCTGGAATGGTTAAATTTTTGAAATCATGTCAATTATGCATCTTGAGTTCTATGACTGACTTTAACATCTTCTTTGGAATGGTGTTAATATTAAAGTAAGTTACTTTCATGGTAATCTTGAGTGAGTTAAAACCTGTAACTCTTATCTGCCTTGACAGCTGAATTGTGAAATAATGTGGTAGAAAATCCACTTACTTGGATCTGGTGTGACTGGAAAGGTATGGATACTGGCCGGAAAAGTGTATTCCTTCACTCTGGATGCATTTGTGGGATGAGAAGGAATTGCCTTAAATCTTTGCTGATCCTCTGTGTTGTACCAGAGCTTGCAGGAGGGAGTGACACAGTGTTGTGTAGAATTGGACTCCCAGAAGGACCACGTTTCTTCTGTTGCTCAGCTTGCATCTTTGGCTTCTCTTGCCTGCTGACTGGTCTCACACACCTTACAGAGCTGCCTTGGTTGGCCTTGAATTCTGAATTTCCTTCTTAAATTCTTATTTTTAAAAAAGGATTTAGGGTTGTAGCATAGCAGTAGAACCCAGGATATAGCAGGGAGCAAAATGCTTCACAGTGGAGAGCTGGAGATTGTGGGAATATGTTAGAACTGGAACAGAGAGTGTTAGAGAGGGGATGACACTGATAGCAGAGAGACCTTGCTGAATGGGCAGATATGACCAGTAACACATGGAGTGCAAGGAAGCGTGGCAGATCTGACCTTCCTAAACCTGATTTCTGTGACATTTTGGGCATGGAGAAGAGCCACAGCCTTTTTACCAAAGGAGCAAAAACTTGTCACTTCACAGATGTCAGCAACTGTGAACTGTACTGTAGGATCTGTTGGAAGGAAGCTGGAGAAATGACAAAAGCAAGATAGTGGCATGGGAACGATGAGCAGGTCAGCACTGGAGATGGGGAGAAAAGGAAGAGGGAAAGAGAATCAAACTGAGAACAGCAGAAAGGAAGGTGGGAGAAATAGAGAAGGGGAGGCTGCAGCTGAAAAAGGGCGACAAACTGTAAAAAGACAGAGAATGATCGAGGAAAGACAGATAGCAACGTGAAATAATCGAAGAATCTGCAGGTAAGTGACTTATTCTCTGTTCCCTCTGTACGCATACCCTCCTCCATCTTTCCCCTGGACACAACAGAACAAAAGTCTTGCATGCAGTTGGGCACAGCTGTGAAAAAATAGTTGTGAAAGCAAAAGACTAGCAAGACTGATGTCACAAATACTTTTGCCATTCCTCAGTAATCACTTTTTTTTGTCAGTTTCTTTCTATATTATGTAGTAAGGACAGACCCATTTTGTTCACATTAATGGATTGGTATGAATCAAAATCTCATCAAGGGGATGAACAAGCAGGTGATAAAGCGTTGTTTTCAACTGGTAGGTGGAGTGGTGCCAGTCAAAACTAACTTATTACTAGATTCTACTGCATCATGGGGCTTTTCTCCTGCACTGACTAAAAGTCTTGTATGTCAGAGGCTGTGTTTCTGCATGGCTTTGGATGATCCAAAGTTAACAGCTAGACTGCCACACAGCAGTAATTTGAAACAAGCTGTGCATTTTGGGAAGATGGTTATAGGGAGAGCAAACATTGGCAGCGTTGTCTTTGGTTGCCTAGTTTATATCACTGGCTAACAGAAAATGAGGAAAGCGAGCAACCAGAAGTGTTCCACTTGGTTGTTTTGTTGAACGTGCACCTGGTATAAGAGTGCCTCTACATGGCAGGCATCTCTAGGGCTTTGCACATCTATAAAGTTAATGAACGCTGAATGCCTGGCTCTTCTTACTGTTTCCACCTGCTTTGCCTAGCTAGTGCTCCTCTGAGCTCAGCCGAGCTGTCTTGATTTTTCATTTGAGTAACTAAGAGGGAATTAAGGCGCATGTGTTTATTCCCTTAATAATTTCTACACTATTCTAAATTAACATGAAATATTTGTTTGGTTAGTGTTTTTGTGCGTGTACCAGTGGTTACGATGTCTCTCTGCTCCCATTTTTGTAAAAAGAAAAATAAATAAAAAAAAAAAAAAGAAAAAGAAAAAAGTAGCTCCTGCTAATAGCTATTGAGTAATAACTTGGTAAAGCAGTGACGAACTCATCATGCAAATTACAGTTTGAAGCTTGGATCGGTGCCATGCTGTACATCTTATTTCTCCCATTTGTTGCTAGAGTTGTTACAGAAATTAATGGCATCCAGTCCTGAAAAAAAATGACCTCCAACTCTGAGTTCAGGAGAGTAGTGTTCATTAGAAAGTGATCAAAATTGAACAGATTGAATTACTATCAGGAATTGCTATTAAATTTGCTGGCATACTTGCATTTAATCAAACAAGCTTTGTTTAAAGCAAGCAAGAGGGAAAGACTTCGTCAGTGCAGCATTGTACAAATGACGGATCTGCTACCTGCTAATTAGGATACTGCCATGAAGCACGTCCATTGACACGAACTGAAGAGGACTTCTTTCATACTCTAACAAAACTAGGATCAATTTTCTATTTCATCCCTTTTTTAGGTTTTTGCTTAGAGTTATTGAATGGTTTAAAGAAAACCAGCCACAAGGATTTATCCCATGACTCACTGCAAAAAGCAATATTCATATTGCAAAAACACGTGTAGAAATTAGCACCAGTCTCTTCTATTGTGTGTGGCACTGGAGATGTGAAGTTATAAGTTTGTAATGAGTGGTTAGGAGGTTGGAAAATGCCTAAAAGAAGATCTTCTACAGGGGAGAGTTGAACTTGAGGGTATGGTGTGCTTGGTAGGTTCTGTGAAGTTCTGAGTGCTTGGCTTGTAATCACTAATGTTAATTAATCCTTTTTAGAGGAAATTATATAATGGGCGAGGAGCAAACCGTATTGAGCTCTGGACTCGGTGGTGGGAAGACGGTTTGGGCGAGCACGTCTGTCAGGGCTCGGTCCCTTCCAGCAAACACCGTGCCCCTTTGACTTTTACCCTGCAAAAGCGAGCCGCGAACAAAATGAAGGAGAAGCCTCCCGCACCCGGGGCCGACTTCTGAGCCCCAACCCCACAAGCTCCCCCTGCCTCTGGGCTCAGCTGCCGGCAGGGAGGAGGAGGAGGAGGAGGAGGAGGAGGAGGAGAGGCTGAGCCCCAGCCTCCTCGGCCGCGCTGCCGGGGGCGGGGGTAGCGAGGCGCGGCCGGGGGCCGGGCCGGGCGGAGGGAGGGCGGCTTGCGGCGCATTTTTGGCGGCGCGGAGCGGGGCTGCTTTGTCTGCGGGGAAACTTTGGCGGTCGGCCGAGGACCGAGGAGCTGCCCCGGCACCTGCCGAGGGCTGCCGGGGCTCCTCTCCGCCCGCGGCGGGGCCATGGGCGCCTGGGCTCCGCTCTGCCTCCTCAGCGCGGCGCTGGCTGCCGCCGTCTCAGGTGAGTCCCGTCCCGGGAGGTGCTCCGAGGAGAAGCCCCCCAGGCGGTCCCCGTGGGTTTGGGGGCGCCTTCCCTCCCTCCCTCCCTGGCCGGGGGTCCGTCTCCCGCCCCCCGCCATTTTGGCCGCCCCCCGGCTCGGGCCGGCTGCGCCCGCTCCCAAAATGGTCGCGGGGGGGCCGCAGGCAGCTGGGGGGCGGTGGGTGCACAGCGTGGGGCTTGACTGTGGGCTTCCCCTCAGGCTTGGCACCTGGGCTGAGGGAGGGTGAGGAGGGGGCTTGGGACAGCTGGAAATGCGCTAAGAGGGTGGGGGGGTTCCAAAGGCAGCGTCCTTTTTATTTTAAGAAACGGTGGGTTTCCCGTGCCTGGGGGCAGAAGGGACTGAGCGGAGCCCTCGTGCCCCTGTCCCATCCCGCTTCTCTCCGCTGATGGTGGCAGCGGGGAGGGCACAGATTGTTGCCCATAGGGTTTCTGCCTGTGCTATGTGCTAAAACAGTGATCATGGGGGCTTTGGGAAGTGCACAGGAGGCAGCATCATCACCTTGCGTTGATTTAGGAGATTTCTGAGTTAAACTTAACGTTGTGTGGATGTTGCTCTGAGTGGGGCTAAGGCATTGACCGCTGACTGCTTCTGTCACTTGAATTAAAAAAAAAAAAAAAAGTGTTCTGGAGAGACTTATAAAAGGGCAAAGCTATGTGTGATCTTACTACAGCTGTCGGTGCAGGGGTTAAGGTTATCGATAGCTTAATTTTGGCAAGGCACTGGTGCTGCACTTGTGCTCTTAGGTTGTTTTCTGGCTTTTTTTGACCACGCGGCCGTGGGCTGTTGGTTCCCGAAGTGACAGACTCCCCACGTACAGCTCCCAGTGTAATGTGTCAGGTTTGCTTTAGTTGTCTTAACGAACAGCAGGAGTTAGTAGCCGTGTCTGCGTGCGCACGGGGGAACTGGCAGATGTGAACGTGGGATATTGGCTTGGTGAGCAGAGAGATTCATTTCAAAAAAGAAAGAAATCCGAAAACCACCCTATGAACCACCTGTATCCCGTATGCCTGGCCCAAGTAACTAGACAAAAAGTCAGGGGGGCTCTTCCTTAGCTTGCTCAGTGCATGAAAAGCACTGTGCTCTTTGGAGAGAGCCCTTTCAGGTGAGCATTGCAAACAGTCCTCTATCACTCCGCTGACCTGGAGCTGTGTGGAAAGCCAGGGTGCTGCAAAGCTCTGTTTGCTTTGTAGCTGCACGTGGGGTGAGCCTGTGTGCACAGGGCGCTGTAGCGCCGAGAGATTCGAAGGCCTCTCTCATCCCTGCCGATGCCTGCCTGGGCTGTTGGGGCGATGGGTTCCTTGGCACACGACCGCTGTCTCGCGAGGTATTTACAGTGCCTGGCACAAAGGGCCCCAGATGTAATTACAGCCTTTTGAAGCAGAGGTAGGAAATGGTAGTGATTTTTTTTGTCCCCCTCACACTCCTTTTTTTAAGGGCTTCAAGTCTTTAGTGAAGGCTATGACACAATAATTCATCTTTTATGATGTTAAGTCATTTTTTCCATACTTTTAAGGAACTATAGTCATTAAGTAAAGAAGGAAGGGCAGTGAGCCCTTTTCAGGATTAAAATGGTCAAGCTGTATCAGCTTTAAATAATTGCCGTTAAGTATTATTTTTTCATGTGCCTTCCAACCATGTGTGACCTTGTAGCATTTTGCATTGAATTTTGAGGTGCAGGAGGATGATGAACCTTGAAATTATTCTCTCCTCGCAAAAGAAGAGTATGGGGGGAGGAAGGGAATGTGAGGGGCAGGAGAATAACTGCTATTTGATGAAAATAAATGCAGTATTGTGAAGTCTAGATACAGTAATGTCTTTTTTTTAAATTTTCCTTTAACCTGGGTTGCTATGGAAGTCAAGTAAATTAATGAACAGGTAATTGCTGAGAGCCTGAGTCTCAGTGGCACTCGAGTACCTTGGCACCACCATGAAAATGCAGAGTGGATGTGAGTGAAACCCGGCGTTACAGCATGTCGTCCTCTCCCATGCTCAGTCTGCGTGTGTGATCTCCCTAGTGCCCGTACAGTAGAAAGGTACCTGCAGAGTTTGAAAGAACCACAGCTGGGCTCTTAGGGCCCATCTTTTTGGCAAGGGAGAATAATTTCTGATGGTGCCTCTGCAGCCCCTTGTAGCTGAGCTGAGGACCAACTCGAAGGAGGAGCTCTCAATCTCAAGCAGTGCAGCTCCAAGGTTTTTTTGTACAAATTTGTCTAATCTGCTGTTTATGGGAAAAAACACTCTTTGACAAGGAAATTCTTAGTTCTCTGGGTGGTCCCTCGAGGCAGCTTTTCTCCCATTCTTTGCTTTTAATCTTTGGGTTTCTTGGGTTGCTTTTGATTTCACATTCTTGTCACAGTAGACAGATACGTGCTGTTGTTTGCGAACGGCTGGTTCCCAGAAAATCAATGGAAGAAGTGTCACTGAGCTTATTCATGGCTTTATTTTCTAACCTCTTATTTGACTTATTGAAGCAGAATATAGAAAGTGTGCCCGAATGGGTGCACATCTCTCTGTCACTTGCTTGGAGAAGCTTTCCCTCTCCCAGCAGCATCAGGTGGGAAGCCTGAAGGGCAGGAGTCCCACGAGCCTGTCAGCAGGGGAGATGCGACGCGTTGCCCGTGGAGTGAGTTAGGGGCAGGAATTCATGGCTGTTCTTCCCTCAGTGATCACATTTTTATGTGTATATTCATGTGCTTATTTGTTTCTCCTGTAAACGGTAAAAGGATTTATAGGAGCACAGAGAAGAGCCTGCTCTTTAGCATGCAATTTAAGTGCTGTGTAACCTTGCATTTTTAAGGGTTGTATTTTGCCATTGAATAGCAGTGGCTTGCCTGTATTTCAGCGAGAGCTCGGGCCATGAATCAAAGTAGAAATAGAGTTGTAAGCTTCATCTTATGTGTATGTTGTGAGACCTTTTTCCTTGGAGGAGACAGCTGTGGCAGCGGAGGGAGAGAAGATGTGCCCCTTGCATGAGAGGCACCAAACACAGGAATCTGTCACCCATCTGAGGGGATATAAGGGGGGTATAAGGTGCTTGTGGGAATGGGTTGGCCTGTTCAAAATAAGGCAGGTGGCTGGTTATTGTATATATATACATATATATATATATATATATTTTTTTTTTTTCTTCTAATCCATCTATTTTTTGTCCCACAGGTGCCTGTGTCTACCAAGGTTTGGTTTTTGAGGTAGGTAAGCTTTAATGTGTTATGTCGGGGAAAGTGTTTGAGGAGGTGCTGTTGAACTTTACTCTGACTGCTGATTTTGTCACCTCTGCTGGGGATGGCTGATCTTGCAGCAGGTCGCAGAGCAGCCTTCAGCCTGCAGGAAAACAACAGCAAAATAAATATCGCCCTCAGGGAGGTCAGCAACTCTCCCTGGGCCTTTGTGAACCCAACCGTTCTCTGTCTCAGTACAACTCTGCCTGTTTCTGACTGGGGCTCCTTATTTGTTCAGCGTGTGAAGGATATGTGAGATTTTACAGCTTTGAAGACAGAGATCGTAAGTGTGCGGTCCTGGACAGGACAACATAGTCTTTTTAAAAATGTCTCAGTAATGCTAGGGATGTTCTGTGTTTTTTTTTATTTTTGCTTTGTTTTTTTTCTCCTAAACTTGTAAGGTATTAATGGCAGCAATTTAACACTTCCTCTCAGTTGATTATGGTAAGTACTGGGTGCCTTGACTCTTCTTTCTTGACCCAAAGTATTTTGTTTTAGTGTCTTCCTCTTTATTTGTACGTATTCCATGAATAACTTCACAAATAGTCAAACTGTCAAATAATCAAACTGTACAAACTGCTTTGTTCTGTAACACTTGGTAGCATTGCTTAGGTGCTTTGGGCTGAGAGGGAAAGACCGAGAAGCTTGCTTTCCTGGAGTGCTCCTGTACCTGCCTCCGACCCCACCGCCAACTTGCTCAGGGATGTGTTGCTGTGGTCTGGCAAGCAGCATGCAGCAGCCAGGGAAAATCTGGGTGTTCATTTCTCTTCCAGCAGTTTAGCCAAATGTGTGGCGTGTGAGAGGACCGTGGCCCCTGTGTAGCTTTTGGCCTTCTGACCTGGACCCTCGCTCTTGGAAGTTTTTTTGCCCCAAGAGGGAAATGTAGCACAAATTGCTGGAGGTGAAAGTTTTCAGTGGGTGGCTTGGGGAGAAGCTGCATCAGGCTAAACGGGTTTGCTTCTCTTGGTAATGCACTGTGGAGCGGCAGTGTTTTAGAAGCAATCGGGAAGTTTGTCCAGGCTCCAACTTTAATGAGTTGTATGGCAGATCGCGCTCTTCTGAGCATTGCAGCTCAGTGAGCTGAAAGGTTGGTAAATGAGGGGTTTTAATCTGTTACCACTTCTCACTGATGTCAGTTGCAATTCTTTTTGCTTTCTGTGTTTTCTTGCTGTTGTTTCTCCACTTCCCCTGCAGCTGTGTCTGAAATGCTAGCGCAGGTCCTGGCAATATCTTGACATAAATATTGCATGGGGGGATATTTCACATTAGATGTCCCGTTTAAGGAACTTGCTCCCAGTATCCTTGACTTCATCTTTATCTGTGTTTAATAAGTTTGTATTTTTTATTAGGAAACCATTTCTGTGATCGTACTAGTTTTCATTAGGTGCACAAGAGAATTGCTCTGCAGTAAAACTCAGCTCTGCACCTGCATTAGTATTTTTGCTCTGACATTTATAATAGAGTAAAACTGGAACGACTCAAGCTTATCGTTCTTAGAACAAGCTCCAATCCTCTAGAAGGAGCAGCACTGCCAGAGCAGCACGCGAGGGATTGGCCTCCTGTGGCCAAGCTGCATGTGGGTGACAGGAGTAGACCCGAGTGACTTTGTCTGTACCCGAGGAGCTCCCTGTGCCTTCGCCCAGCTGGAGGGGAGCTGAGCTGCGCTCAGCACCGCTGTGGGCAGCGGCGTTGGAGCTGGCTTGAGCTCCCCGTGCTGGCCATCTCTGCTGTGTCTGCATCGGGGGTTAAAGCAAGTCTTATAGCAGTGAGGGCCCACCTGTGTGAGCAGAGGTGGGGCTGACAGCAGAGTTTGGTTGTGGGGTTCCTCGCTGGTGATGCTGCTGCATGCCCCGAGGGGAGCAGAGGAGCAGGCTGGGGGTTAACTTTGTGGTTTTAGCATCTGTGTGTAACTGTGGGGAGCTGCGTATAAAAACATGTTCAGTGGAGAAATCCCAGTGGCAGGGCAAACCTGCAGAGGGATCTTATCTCGACAGAATCTGTTGCAGAGGAGGAATGTGCCTTCTGGGTACCTTTGCTTACAAACCATTTACTCCCGGGGAAGACAGCTTTTCTGAATGACAAGAAGGCATCGGGCCAAACTCTGCAACCTCTCCTGATGGCTGTCGCCTGCAGTGGCAGCGTTGCAATGTGTCCGTGGCTCTAAAAGAGCTGTTCATCCCCTCCCTGCAAATACGTCTGTAGAAATTTTCCTACATTCCAAATGATGGTTAGAAATGCTGTTTTTCCTTTCAGTCTCATGTTACTCAGGGCTTTTCTTGGTGTGTTGGATGCAAGTAGCTGTAGGTGAGCTGTTCCTAGGGTATTGTGGTAACTCTGGTTGCTGCAAGTCTTGCTTTATGGCAGTTGGCTGCCTTGCCTTGCTTCTGCTGCAAACCCAAACTCTTAAGTCACTCGAAAAATCCTCTGGGCATAAATCAGACCCTCAAGAACAGCGAATGTAAGTGCTGCAGAGCTGCGTGAATCGTTAACACTGAGGAGAGCGTTCGGCACCTTGCTCGGCTGACTTAGCTGATGGTATATCAAGGGTCAACTTCTGCTCGTGCATTTCCTCTGAGGAAAAACATCTCTGTTTCGTTTCCAGTTGTGCTGAGGAGGCTTGTGTTATTCCCTCTTCCTTCGCCTTTGAAGGAGTTTTCAGGTCCACACAGCCGGCGCTGCTGCTGCTTTTATTTAGCAAAGCAGAAAATGCACGTTCCTTGCTTTTTGTAGCTGGAGGGTAGTGTAGGTGGGGTGAGGAGACTGTCACGCCCCAGTGAAGGTAAACGTTTGGGAGAGGTACTGGTAAAGTCTGCATCTGCATCTTTCTTCCAGCTGGCTTGTACCAAGAGCAGTTCTCAGGGAGGATGAGAGAAGAATGGGGCTGTGAATTAAGGTGGGAGCTGGATTAAATGGAAAGTGTGGTTTGATAAATGAGACTTTCTGTCTAGTATACTTTGCAAGAGGGAAGGACAAGTCCAGTGAGCGATCTCCACTAAACTTTGTTTTGGTTGTGTTAAAACACAGGTGTGGTCTGTTCCAATACTTGTGGTAACGGATGCAGGAATGAATTTGGGGAGTGACAGACTCATCTGGAAATTTCTGGAGATGCATACAATGGTCTTCTAACATTACAAAGCAGCTATGAAGCTAAGCAACTTTTATTGAAATAGAATATAGTTTAAATCTTGGAGTTTGGATGAGAACTAGATGGAATACAAAGCCCTAACCTTACCCCCACACGTACTGTACTTGTGTTTCAACAAAAATTTATCTTCCGTTTTTCCTTTTGGAACTGTCTGAAAAAGGAATCAAGTGCTTAACTGACCTGAATGTCTGGAGAGAAGAGATCTAGGTTTAGCAGTCAGTCAGAAGAACAGGCCTTTCTGGAAAAGGGAAAATCATAATCATCTAGGTTGGAAGAGACCTCCAAGATCACCCAGTCCAACCTCTGACCTAACACTAACAAGTCCTCCATTAAACCATATCACTAAGCTAAAAAGCCCATGTCATAGCTCCTCTGATAATTCAGCTTTTCATCTTTCTAATTCTGCTCTGCAATCAGTCATGGAAGAAGTCACAAAAGAATCACAGGTTGGCAAACATCTTTTGTGTAAATACAACTTCCATCAGCTCAATGTATGCTTTAGTTGTAACTTTCTGGAAACACTTGCAAGGAGCTGGACCAACAGGCGAGGACGCTAGAAAAAGTGTAGGGAATCAAAAAACAAAACAAAAACAAAAACAAAACAAAACAAAAAAACAAAAACAAAAGTGGAGGTATAGAGACGTGTTGTGCAAGAGGTCGCTTCTTGCTCAGCTCTAGAGTGTTTTGCACTTTTTTTTTGTTTTGAAAATGGATTATGTTTGGGTTGTTTAATTAATTTCAGTGGCTAGTGTAGTCAGAGTAGAGAAACAAAGTGCTACTTTCAAGTTCTGAGGAGGGAAAGGGCTTGTTGCTGGGTGTTTTCTTACCTGCTAGTGGCTGAAGAAAGGAATGCTCATGAAGACGTTAATGCGAAAAGTTTGTAAGTTTGTGACAATAAAACAATTTGAAGGAATCTGGCATGACCGATTGCATATAACCCCTTATTTGTTAATGAACAGTATTCTTCTATCATTTAAAAAAGTTACAGGCTTAGAAATCTCAAGGTTATAGGGGTATATTGTTTTAACTCTAAAGAAAGTCTCATTGTATGCATTTTAAATTTAATTTTTCTGTTTCCATCTGTGCTTTGAGTCAAAAATGAATGGGAAAATATAAAAAGTAATGTTTCTTCAAACTTGAAGTAAACATTCCCACTCTGGATAGCTTCTATTTTAAATGAATTAAGTGACTATTAAAATTAATTCTTGGCAGGTGCAGAGCACTTCTGGATAGGGAACATAAATTAGGATAACAACGAGGTAAAGAAGTAGCAACCTCTTGTTATCCTTCTTAAAAAAAATACTGAAAAAAACGGGGTCAGAATCAGTGATTCCAGTTGAAGGTTTTGCTTACTTTCAAGGTAGTGAAAACGTCTTTTATAAATAATGTGATTTAATTGCTACCACTTAGCCTGGGGGTTACATCCTCAGCTCCTCCTGGGAGCAAACCATAAACTCCTATTTACAACACGCGTATAACATTTTGTGTCTGTAAACTCCAGTTTACCGCAGCACGAATCTTCCTTCTGTGTGATGTTCCCACAACTGCTGCCCAGAGCCCACTGCTGCCCGCTTTGCTGGGGGTTTTCTCTGAGCAGCCTGCGCCCGGTTTGCTCTCCTGCAAAGGAGGAGGAAGGTATTCAGGAGGTAATGAGCTACGTCTTGGAGGCTTGCAAGACTGAGCTAGCTTTTTCCTGCTGTTGCAGGGTGGAAATGTAGCTGAGAGAGCTGACTGACATCCTGTATATGAGGAGTTTTATTTATGGAACAGGTACAGTGAGATACTGCGATGCTCCCTGGTACCAAAGGGGAATGTGGGGGTGGATTTGGTGTAGCAGGGGCCTGATCCTGCAATGCCATTGTGCAGCCTCACATCTGAGTGCAAATACATAACACAATGTCCTGTGTGTAGTGCTTCATATCCGATTTGTTCTCCCATTGTATGGCTGCAAATGGGCATGCAAGGTGATAGCAAATAAGCCTCTTGATTTACATGACCTGTATGTCGTTAAGGCTTATTGATGAGATGCCTTGCACATAGGAAATGACTTCCACAAAGCCGAGATCAACTGAAGATCAAAAATAAAAGGCAAATATTTGCATGATTTTTTTTTTTTAATAAAACAGATGCTGCCTGTGTTCTCTGTGTTCCTTAAAATAATAGCATAAGGCAGGGGGATGGGGGCGGGCTCCTTTTTTATGGCACGAGGTAAAAGAAGCTTTTATGAAAGATGATTATTCTCCTGAGGATGTAGTGAAATCTTGTCTTTTAATCAGTAAAGAGTTATTACTCGGTGGATCAAGGCTCACATCTTAGTATTATGTAATAACTCTTTTATATTGTGGTGGTTCTCATTCAGAAGGCATGTAAAAGTCATTTTTTAGGGACTAAGAATGCAAACACCAATTTTACAAGGAAAGAACACGAGCGGCATAGCTGAGCCCTGCTATCTTCCAGCATTATCATGTTTTGTGTTTTTTTCGTAGGCACTTGAAGCTAAGCTTGTTCTGAATACTAAGCACCACACAGTAAAAGCCTCAGCACGGGCGTACTTCACTTTTCTCTCTCAATGTATTAGGTTGTACATCATGCATAAAGACAAGCAGCATAGCTGGCCCATCAGTTCCTTTTCCTGTTGCTTTTTCTTTTTTGTCTCTGTGAAGAAATCAGGTGGAGCCTTAACCTTCTCCCATTGTTATCCCCTCAATTAAAAACACCTCTGCTAGGAGGTGCTGGGCGTTGGATCTCGGATCAGCTGGGTTTGGAGAGCGGGGTCCTTGCAGAACTGCCCTCTTCCATATTTTCCACTTCAGTGCCCTTCCTGCACAGCGGCTGTTCATCCACGAACACTGCCTTAAGTAGATGATGAACATTTAATGTCACAGTTACAGGAGCTGTATGCCAAAGCCTTGGCAGGGTTGCTCGTGGATTCATTCACTAGTACAACAATTCAACAGTTACCCAGCGTTTATACATTTTACAAATCGTTGTGTCTTCTGGCTCTCTGTACGCACTGCAAGAGCCTTGGTCAGGAAGTAATTCCTTGTAATTTTTCATTTACTTTTCCTTCCTAAGTTCCCTGCATGAGAAATTCTGTTTTTCTTTGCTAGGTCACTAAGTCAGGTTGTGTTTCCTCATTCCTTCCCTTTCCTCAACCCTGTCAAAACCTCAAGCAGGGTTCCTGTGTTTTTTTTCTTTAGAGGATGGGGGTTGTGATGTCCAGTTAAATGGTAAAAGAGATGGTAGAGATCAGTTTCTGCCAGTGGAACGAGGCTATAACGTTTTGAAAGGGGAAGCCTGTGGGCAGTGCAAAGCAGTGTAGCTACAGAAAAGTGACAGGTTACTTCACGTGGGGACCTGTATCAAGTGCAGTTTGTATCTGAGTGGCCAAGGACCCTGTCATGTTGGGGTGTGTGCCTAACCTGGGCCCTCTGCTGAAAACTTGGGGGCTGCAAGTGCCAGCTTTGGGCTTGGAAGTGGCGTCCCACAGCTGGTGAAAACGTTGGGAGGGGAAAAAAGCTGGTTTAGTATAGTACTGTATGATAAAAATGGAAATGGCAAATGGTGGTCATTAAACCCATACATTTATTCTGCTGTGGCAGTGCCTTGGCAAACATGAAGCCATTGCTGTCCGTGTGGAGCTGTGCTGTGTGGCTGAGGTGTGCGAGCAGGGCGCTTCTGCTCAGTTGGGTCTGCGGGGGTAGGCGTAGGTGTGCCCGGCCCTGACAGTCCACGTGGCACACGCAGAAGACACCAGAGGATGTTCAGGTCGGGAACTGGAACTTCTGCAGAAGGAATTTTGTTGTATTATTTGGTGGGCAAACGTGCCACAATGTGACTTTAAACAATCAGCACTTGATATTCACCTTTCTCTTCTGAATCATAGAGGACAACTCACTGATTTCCCCTCTCTTCGGAGCTGCATAAAGCGGCCCAGCAGGGCGCAGTGCTGGAGGCAGTCGTCTTGTTGGTTTTATGGACTACTGAAAAGTCTGTAATCATGCTCCTGGGACGTAACGCTGATGTTCATCAGATGACTTGTTGAGGTCTTTGAACTTAACAAGAAAGTCAATATAGTTTTGATTATTCCCAGGGAAGATTTTGTGGAGGCGGAGTTGACACTGCAAGTGTGTGCGTGTATCAGCAGCTTCAGGAGAGACAAAATGAAGGCGTGAGGCTGGGGAAAAAAATCGGAAGAGTTTGTGTTAGAAACACAAAGGTCCTGTATTGGAGAGAAGTATCTGCGCCCATACATGTGGGCAAATCTCACTGAAGGCTGTCGTGATCTGGGAACTTGGGCTGTGTCCTTGTAATGTTGGTCTTCTGCTGGAGGGACTTGTCAGGTCCAGAACCTGGAAAAAGCGCTGGAAACACCAGCACAATTTTTCAAAGCTCTGAGTGCTTCTTCCCCAGCAGCCGTGGATTCAGTAATGCTTTTAATTTCTATTTAATACTAGTTATCAGAGGTTTGTATCTCAACCTCTAAAGTTTTCTATTGAATGACATCGAATATCATACCAAGGTCTTTTGGGCTAGGATTTTTTTAGGAGTTTGAAAAATGATTGGCACTCGATACAAGTGCCACCTACTAATAGAAATGTGCTGTACGTTTTTGATGACCCCCAAAGAACTTCTGGATGAAATCTGTGAGACAACTGATGAAAGGTGAGCGGATGTCGAGCACCTTTCTCTGGCAAGGGTATAGGAAAATCCTGGTTTTAGTTTTAGAATTTAGCAACGTTGGAGTCACTAATACGTATCAGCAATAAATGTTCTCCTTACATACAGAAAAATAAACTGAAAACGAACTGTTTTGTTTATAAATGGAAAAGAAACTGTTAGTATAGAGTGAATTTCTCCTGTATAAACAGCTTTCTGTGTCTGTGCAGCAGGATATCTATCAGCTGGCACAACAGCCAGTCCAACAAATGGAACAGACCGGTGTAGATGTGTCTGTATATCACCAGGTAACAGCAAATACATAAAAGGTAGTTGGGATGTGATCTTTCTGACTGACTCCCAAAATGCTGCACAAATCAGTTAAGGCCAAGGTTTGCATCTGGGTAGCTCGCGTCATGTAGGTAGCAAAAATCGGTGTTCAGTATTGAAAAACAGCACTTGGCGCTCTGGAGTTTGGGGGTCAGAGCAGAGCTGCTTGCCCTGGCAGAGCCTAGAGATGTTTGTCCTATATCTTATTCCTTTCGGGGAGGCAGCTGAGAGAAACAGCTGTGGAGGAAGGCTGCTGATAGGGGAATTTGTGGGAGTTGTGTCTGCTCCTCTGTGCCACATGGCAAATTGCTCCTGGGACAGGCAGCTTTGCACTGTGCCGGTGCCAGGCTGCACTTGCACATTTGCCAGCTTAGGCTGGGTTCGAGACCTTGTTCTTCAAACTCAAAACATCTTTGGCAAAGAAATTCTGAGGAACTGGTCAAGTCTGCTCTGTGGTTGGAAATAAAATGTTAGTGTCTTAATCAGTCATGAAGCAGAATCGGACTGCTGTGTCTGGACAGTGGTCCTATATTGAATTTTTTATCCTCCATGTTGCTTTTCTCCTTTTTCTCTTCCTCTTTTTTTCCCATGAATAACTCATGTCTCCATCTGAAATGCCAGTGTGAGATCCCTTCGTCATTATAGTCATCCCGCAGGCTTATTAAATAAATGGATTCCAAGCTGTCTGGGATAAAACATCCTCTGAGACGTTTCGTTTGTGTTCCAGCTGTTGCTGTTGTAACTGACGAGTTTCACAAGGAGTTCAAGATATTCCTTGGTGCTTTCAGGAGGCCATATAATAGATGGAGAACTCTTCCAGGTGGGGGCATTTTTTTTATACCACATCTCAGATCTGTCACCCTTGAAAACACCTCTAGAGAGCCACGTGATGCTATGATGCACTGAAGTTTATGGTGCTGGGATGTCTGTATTTCTACCATGCATATTAAATAGCTTCTTGTGCAGATGTGTGCAGCTGACTTCCATGGGAAGACCACTGTAGTTGTCCTAATGCTGTGATTTAGTGTTGAGCCATAGATTAGGGAGGCCCATTAGAATAAAATACTCAGTGCTTACCTGATTCTGTAATCGTTATAGCTACTTCAGAATCATTCGGTAATGAATCCTCTCACTATGTGAGCTGGGCATCAGAAGTATCTTCGTACTACCAGCTGAAATGCTGTGCCTAAAGGAGAGTCCTCAGCATTTTCAGAGATCCTTAACTGTTTCTGAGGGTCTGTAAGGAAAAAAAAAAAAAGTCCCCCCTCCTCTCCCAGATGAGAAATCACAAACATGCCCTGTTTCTTCCTGTATTAATTTGAAGAATTTTGAACCAGGTGTTTCCTTGCTCAAGAGAAACCAAAAGTTTCATAAATTGCTTTCAGTGTGTTTTACAGAGGTGAATATTAAAGTACGTGCAAGCTCAACGTTAGAAAATTGTAATTTGTTTCACCCATAGAAGTTCATATTGAACATAAATTTCCAGTGACATCTGTGGGAGCTGGAGTTAAGGTATTGTAGCGAGATGACAAAGATAAGGATTTTTGGACCTTGCAGCTATCTGCATACCCATTTATCCTAGTTATCAAACTCAAAATCTTATGATTTCTAATGGGAATGTGGTGTCCCTGAAAAACAACCTTTTTGTTTTCTGAGAGCTCATCTGCTGTTCTGCATTAATGGACGTGGTCACAGTCAGGTGGGAGCGGTTGGTTTTGGGTGCTTAGCCAGCACCAGACCAAAGTTGCAACTTACCTGATACGGTGTAGGTTGTGTCTTTTGTGGGTCATGGATATCAGGGGAAGTACAGGGTCACTTGTCATGGATATCAGGGGAAGTACAGGGTCACTTGTTTCGTTAGGAACTTCAAACCTGCCCTGATTCAGACAGAGCTGTCACCACTGACGCACTAATGGCCGGTTCTGAGCTGGTGGATGCAGTAAATCCTGGCATGCACTGAGTCTGGCAGAGCGGCTTCAGGTGACAACATGAGCAAACTTGTTAGCAGTTTCTTTTCTGCATTGCTAGCAGTTTTATAGGTTCTTCTATATATGTAAGGACCTTATTTTCTTTAGCATTTCAGGAGTTAATTTACAGTTAATTTCTCCATATTACAGAGTAAACATCACTTGCTACATTTTTATTTCACCAGGTGTTTTAAAGTGGTTTTAAAGAACCAGAATTTGAGAAATGTTCCATTTTGAAAACCTGGGTTGGACTTTAACTGAGATGCATTTAAAACTTCTGCCCACTCCTTTGTACCTGAGCTCCTCAGTGAAGCTGACGGTGCCCCAGTCTCCTCCTGTGGGAAACTTTCCAAAACAAAGGTGAATGATGTGCTTCCTTTGAGTGACCAAGGAGTAATTCTTAAGTCTCTTTTCCATACTTTGTTTACTACTTAGATTTCCTAGAAAGAAACAAGAAAGCTAATGAAAATCTGTTTAAAATGTAATGAAATCCTTAGGACAAAACAAAGACAAATACTTTCCTTTCAGAGACATCTGGAGACATCTTATGAGATAATACGGAGCTAATTGAATAACAGTCAAACACAAATTGAGCAGAATTAGTCCCAGACTTTAAGTTTACATTGCCGAGGCAGATGAAGTGAAATTTCTTTATGTGCTTATCACCAACAAAGCATAGTTACAGTCCAGAGAAATACCAAAATGCAGTGTTACAGAGCAAGAGGGACTTCAACCTTCAGGCCTGGGATGTGCTTCCTCTGTCCGTGAGCACTTTGCACGTGTCTTTAGTGCAGGTGACCTGTCTGTCATTGCAAGTGGGCTGTGTTTGTGTCGGGGAAACTTGGTGCTGTCAGACTGACCTAGTGGGGAATTTTACACTGCAGACTTCTGAGAATGTAAACGTTATCAGGGACATCTTGGCTTTTCTGCGAGGGAACTGCGGGAAGAGCGTCAAAAGGAATAGTAAGTAAGGTGTTCTGGAAGCAAAATGGCATGGTTAAAGAGTGCTCTAGCAAAAGGAGCTGGGCTTTGGCTCAGCAGGGTTTTAAATTGGAAGGCAATTCTCCTTTCCCATGAAACGGCAAGGGAAATGGCAAGGGTGGTCCTGGAGAGCTGCAGACCTTTGTCTCTTCTCTGTTTGTGCAGTGTTGCACCAAAGGCATGTTTCGTACTTGAATGCTGTGTCCTGGCACCGGTCTGCACCTTACCTGGCTAAGCAGAATGCTTTCCTCATGCTCCTGCTTACGCTGGGCAAGTTGAAGGTGGCAGCACAATACGTAACACGATGTGGATGGGTTTCCTGTCGAGACCCCGTGTTTGTAACCACAATGAATGCAGCTATCAACCCCGTTACCTGGCAGTAGTAGATCTTGCAACTGCAGAGGTTTGGGCATGACTGCAACATATTATTTTACTATATTAAGAAAAAAAAAAAAAGTGTAATTTTACTTCCTAGCAGGTTTTCCAATGTGTGACTGTAATCCAGTAAGTGATCCCGTGCGCATGGTGTGTGACTGACCAGGTAAAGTAAGGGCGTACCCACGGTGGCCCAGGACAGCTGCAGCACATTGGCACAGTAGAAGCAGAACTGAGTTGAACAGCATTTACCTCTGTGACGGTCCTTTTTTCCTGTCTGTCTGGTCGGTTAATATTTTGATTTATCAGGTACGACTTAACACAGCACTGATCTACCTTCTTTTTTTGAAGGCATTACTTAACAGACAGCTTGACAGCCCTGTGTCTGTCCTTTGGTATTGCAGCACAGGGTTTTTATTTCTCCTGTCCAGCCCGCTTTGTCATTACAGCAACAGCCTGACCCCACAAGGCCGTGGGATCCTTTCCTGTGAGTTTTGGAAGGATTTGCTGGCTGTAGAAGAATCATGAGACCTCAGGATTTCAGGTGTTGGAGAGCAGTGTGCTGGACTCTCCATAGATACTTTTTCTTTTTGAGGGCAAGATCTAAGCTGACAAGATCTAAGAGTATCACCTCTTCTTGCTTCAGGCAGGAAATATCAGAGATCAAAGACAAGCCTCTTGAAATCCCTAGGAAAAGGTATCATCCATGGTATTTTGCATCCTCGGAGGGGGCTGTGCAGTTAAATTGCTTTTTCTGCTAGGATTAGCATCCTCTGGCTTGTCTGGTTACCCACCTGGCAGGGCATTTCTGTTTAGTGATAGGTGGCTGTGGGTGCTCCGTGTGTTGTGGTGAACGTTCTTGGGGCTGGGCTGTCAGAAGCATTATTTATTGATTGGTGGTGTAGAGCCTTCTCCTCAGCCTTTCATTTAAAACAAAAACAAAAACAAAACAAAACAAACAAAAAAAACCCCTATTATTTTGATGTTGATTTCCCTACTGAAAATAGGAAGCATTTGTATCAGAAACGAACTAGGAACGGTGCCTTCCACACAGAATGTTTTTGCTGGACTTCCACTGCTTGTGTATCTGCAGGTAACACTTGGTGCTTTTGAGCTTGTGGCTCTGTTATGGTTATGCAGGATGCAGGCAGCTCTGATGTGGAAACTGGACTCAACATCTCTGCTACGAGATGTTAGAACCGTGACACTGCTGTGCTAGGTGGGGTGTGGATTGCTGCAGCCTTGGCTTATCAGGAAGTCTAGCACAGTGGCCCACTGCAATTTGTTAATATCTGATCATTTCCCTCCTTTCAGTCTTGTGTGTGAATATGCATTTTGTCGTGCAGGTACCAGCAAGGGGCTGATCTGATCTTCGAGGTCATTTCTTTCACTCAGCGCCCTGTTTGCCCAGATGCCTTCTTTAGCCTCTAGAACTAGCTGAGAAATCCACACGTTCACGCCGAGGAGATGAGTGTTGCTCATGTTGCAGCTTCAATAAGTAACCTTGTTAAAATCAGCAGTGCTGTCTCTAAAAGCTACTCTGAGGTCTCTAAACATAATATTTTCAGTGCTTTCTGTATGATACCAACACTTTTTTAACCTCACTGAAGTCATTTCATGCTTCTGTAATTCATTGGCTTTTTAGTGTATTTATAGAAGCTATTTTTTTCAAGCACTGCAGTAGAAATGATGAGAGCATCTGGCTAAATCCATCACATCTTGTACAACAACCTCTTAGCAGTTATTCTCAGTTAGATGAAATAGAAAAAATACTCTGGGTAATTGAGCCTTTCCCCCTTTAGATGATACACCAATATTTTAAAGGCTTTAGATATTTAATATAATTAGAGTGCCATAAGTGTCACCGCTGTGCTTTTCTGTGATGGAGATGGCATCAGTCAGCTATGAGAGCTGTAAAAACAGAGCCACGTTTCGGCTTACGCGTAGTGCCAGGCAGCTCTGCTGATAACCTCCTGTTTTCCCGTGCCACAGAGGAGGGTGTATCTGGCAGCTTCGATTTTGCTGGAGACAGTTTTTTCTTTCTGTTTGCAGTTGTCCAGTTTAGGGGGCGTTCTGTGCAAGTAAATCCACAAGTGGGCTGAGTTCAGCACGGCTGGGTGTTTCTGTGCTTGGTTCTCCCCTTCAGTTCTGTGGGCCATGGCTCCTTCTCCTCTTCAGGGCATTGTAGTGTTGTGTGCGGGGGATGCTTTCCGATGCTCACTCTCCCCGTGTGAAATTGGGCTGCTTTTGTTAGGGGCTTACCCTGACCCTTGACTGCAAAGCGATGTGGAAGTGACACAGCTGTGATTTGTTGGCGTTCGTGTTTGGAAAGCTCTCCGAGCTCTCTGCAGCCGTGTTGGCAGCGACGTCTGGGTGGTGTGATAGAGCAGGGGGTTGTGTGAGGACTGCTGCTTGGAAAGCCAAGAGGTATCTGCCCGGCTGGTGTGGAGAGTTGATCTCTTTCTTCATCTTTCAGTCCTGGAAAGTGGTGCCGGTGTGATGGAGGTGGTGACTGTAGACTTGCTGCTTTGCAGCGTTGCAGAGAATCCAGGGGTGTGGCCAGAATTGCCTTATGGAAACGCGATCAGTATTTCTATTCTGGGGAGCCCAAATTCCCATACTGTTCTGCTTTACAGGCCTGGGTTCTCTGCTACTGTAAATGGCTTCAGCTGCTTTGATGGCAGTGGAGCCGGGCGTTGCACCAGCTGAGCATTTGACCCTAACGCTGGCGGTCAGCCTTTGAGCCACCAAGTTTATTTAGCACTTGACGTAAGGCTGCGAAATGGGAACCAGTTTATCAGTTCGTGTTTAGTAAGAATGGGGTTGCCTTTTAACTTTACTCGTAAGAGATTTGAGCTTCTCTGTCCCATGTTCTTTCCTCATCTTGGCCCCACGCGTGAGGTTTTGGCTCTTTGCTTTGAGCCAAGCACACGCGCCTCCAGACAAAGAAATGATTTAGCGTTGGATACGAGTAAGTGCTCAATTGCAGATGTGCCTGCAAGATGGCGGTACCAATCTCAGAGGCTACCAGATCCATGGATCTTTGAGATCTGCCCCAGTGGGAGGGAGGAGAGAAGTTACTCCGTGACTTGTCCCTTACCTCTCGGTGCTGTTAGCTGTCTCTGGGCATATGAAGATAGCAGCTCTGAAGCTTAGCTGGTAGCTGTGGGACAGCTCGTTATTTTGTTCAGCCACTTAGTGCTGCTTCTTCTGTGTGTCATGGAAGGAACCTCTTTTGTTTTGTTGTGTGTCCTGCTGGGTTCTTGTGGCTGGGAATTTGCTGGGCTTTGTGCACGTTTCTGCAGTAGGTTCCGCGGGGCTGCTCTTACTCTAATCAACCATGATTGTCTTTGCCTTTCCAGGCACTCTGAGTGTTGGAAATCCATCTGTGCTTTGCCTCCGGCTTCTGTGGGAACAGCTCCTGGCTCTGCTTTGCGTTCTTGTCTCCATTTCTTGGCAAGGCTGCTGCTGAGACTGCCGAGAAGGCAAACGAGGTCTTCTGCTGTGTGCTTCTTTCTTTGGTACAGCCAGCTTGGTCACTAGGCAGGTGACGACACCCTTGTGTCTGAAGGAATTGGGAGATGCTGCTTTAGGAATCCAAAGAAAACTGCGTTTTCCTCTCCCCACCCCTTTCTCTTAATCATCCTTTTATACAGACTTCTGGAGGATTTTCTGACCAGCTTTTGGCCTCCTTGTGTTCCAACTGCTAGTTTATTGCCTACACTGTCCATATTCTGACCTTGAAATGAAGGCAGTGCAGCACAACTGTTGTGCTGGAATCTCTTGCTATCTTTAGCACGCAGGAGAACGTAAAGATTGATCAAGGGGAAGGTTTTGTTTATAGGGAGATCCTGGGACCCTTTCCATCTCCCTCTCTCTTTCTCACAGGCCTCTTAATATGAGCGTGTAGGTGAATAAATAAAAGTTCCCGTGGACATCATTATGTTTTCGCACAATACGTTTAAATAGCTGCACTTACAGGAGCCTGGTTCCAATTTTTTCTGATTGAGGGCAGCAAAAAGCCTCTCCACTGTTAGCTGTGGACTTTAGACGGTGGAGGCCAGAGTTTAAGAGAAGCTGGGCCGACCAGAGAGCCCTGCAGCAGTACGTGCTCTGAATTCCTCTCGGAAGGGTACCTGCGGCGGGAGGAGTTCCTCTGCAGGGTCCTGGCTCTGTGTCTGCAGGTAGGATGGAAATGAACAGCCAGGGTGGCGAGTACATGGATGACCGGATTGCTCGCCTGCGACCTTCCTGCTCAGGGAAAACTCTGAGAAAAATGTCCCAGAGGTTTGTTTGGCAGAGGACACAGCGATGTTTTTAAGCTAGCCATGGGTGTGAATTGTGCAAATGTGTGGAAGCGGACCAGGAGGATAAAGGACAAGTTCCCTCATGGGATGTGCTGCCGGGGGAGATTTTGGTGTGTAGGCAGAAAGACAGGTAACTTAAAAAAAAAAAAAAAAAGAGAAGTGCTTGTGAGATGCTAAAAATTGGTTAAGTTGAGGGACTTCACCAGGTCCAAGTTTATGATGTTTAGGTTTATTTCAGGTCAGGAAGAGGGGTGGAAGGAAGTAATTCACAGGGAAAAGTGCTGACAGAGATGAGCTGTCGAGCAGGGGACAGCCGGCGAGGGTTTATGGTGTGCCGCATGTTGCTGAGTGATCTGTGGGCCCGGAGCTGATTGTTTTTTGAAAAGTTTCTGAGAGCTCTGCTATGATTTTGGTACCGTTAGGAAGTTCTGAGGTTGCAAGAACATGGTTCTGTTCACCTGTTTTTTAAATTAAGCAAATATTTGATGTCTTTCCTGATGGGGATTTCTCTTAAGCATTTACCTGATTTGCTGTTTTGAACCAAGGCTATTACTTGAAGTAATTTATATGCTAGATTCCACTCAGTTCAGAGCATATTTCTGCAAAGACAGGTTGAAAGATTTAGGGGGGAGACAGAGAAAAGGGGGGGAGAATTGCTTACGGTGTCCCCCCGCGCAGCTTTCTGTGTTGATGCTGTCACCCGGCTGGGCTCTGCACCCCGTTTTGTACGGTCAGCGAGTTTCACTGGTGGTAGCAGCTAATGGCTGGTTGTTTCTGTGTCCTTGTAAATTGCTTTTCTGTGTTTGAGATGGTATTTGGGGGGGAAATTAGCTAATACTTCATAAGGATATGCGGAGCTCTGGCGCTACCGGCTGGTGCTGCCATCCCGCTGTCTGTCCCATCCATATTGCAGATTCCCGATCTTCACTGCAGCCCCAAGCCACATTTTGCTGCGTGTTCCTTTTGTTGTTGCTTTATTTTTAATCCAGCTCGTATGTTGTGTTTCTGGGGAGTATTTTGACGGTAAAGCTGTTCTGTGCCTCGCTGATGCAGCTGCCCTCTGTGCCGAAGGTGTGCCTGTCGCTCAGGTCCCAAATCCTGTTCTGAAGATGTCCAAGGGGCTGAAAGGTTTCTTGTCCTTCGTGCTCCTACACGGGTGGGTCGGCTCTGCTGTGGACAAAAGGCAGCGCTCAGGGATATCCAGAGCAGCTGGCTTGTGTCGGGGCAAGTACCCCGACCCTTTGATGTGTTAAAAGCAGGTTTTATTCTTCTGGTGCCAGGTTTCTGAGAGGGGTGTGTGTACCCTGTAAAAACGCAACTTGGAAGCTGATCAAAAAGGTGGGTGATTGGATTTCTGAGCCTTCGGGTTTACTAGAGATTTGCTAGGAGTTTTTGCTGAGCTTAGTTTGTGCGTACGAAGTCTGAGATGTGCTCGTTGGTAAAGCAGTCTTTGAGTAGTTCCATGGAATAACATTAAAAAAAAAATCCCCCAACTTTTTAAATGTAAGAGGCTGTGCGTAAAGATTTTTTTTTTGTTTTCAAAATGGTTTTAACTGGAAAGCTTTCGGTTCAGTATTTTGACCAGCCCTGGTAAATATATCGGCAGCCTTTACGGGGGCTGTAAGTGAAGGTGCTGTGGAGAGAAGCAAATGCTTCTGCCAGCGCTGTGGCTCTGTCGCTGACCCCCTTCAGTGACTCAGGAAAAGTTCCTGCCCCTCTCCCAGCTGGACTGGCTTTCTTTCCCTCAGCACTAGGTTATCTCTGCAGTGACAGTGTGAACTGCCACTTGCTGCTGGTGCACATCACGTAGGCTGGGGACCCCAGGCCAGTCTGGGCCTCCAAACTTGGTTTGTAACACAATAATTATTCGTAGAAGTTGCTGAGGGCCTCGCTGTGAGCAGAGGTGCTTATCTTTGTCCTTCTCACGTGACAGTTTTATCAGAACTGAAGTCTTTGTAGATGTTTCTTAGTTCCTTCAGACTAGAAAATGTGTTTTTTTTCCCCCTTTTAAGCTTTTTCACGCACCTGTCCCTGTTTGATCTGGCAAAGCCCCTTAGCCACATCCTTGTTGCTGTTTCGGCATCCTGTAGTGTTTGCAGGGGGCAGTAGCTGCCCCTTTGAGGTGGCCGTAGAGACCTGCTCATGGGTTTGGAAATGACCACGTAACTGAAAGCAGCTTGCCTCTGAGCCTTCGCGTGCCATTCACAACAAGCACGTATCCAGGACGGGATCATTTGATAGCCCCAAGCAAAGGAAATACAATTCATTAAAACGAATGAATGACGGAGAGGTTCAAAAGCTTAAGGGTTGCTCCTCACTCACTGTCTGAACCAAGTTTGCAAACTGGAAATGCAAAGCGGGGTTTGCCTTGGAAAGCAGTGACCTGGTATGTGTTTATTGACGCATTTGCACAACTCCTTCGGGCACACGTGGTAGGTTATCTGCAGAATCTACCACAGAAGTATTCAGTTCTTCTTATCTTGCACCAGCAGCCAGGACCACTTGCACATTTTTGTTTCCATTGCCAAAAGAATTGGCTTCAGGCAGAGATAAATTGTATAGAGAGGACAAACCTTGAGGGGTCTTCAGGCAGTCGGGGTATGGCGCGTTTCCTATCCAGTCACTCTTCGCTTTTCTCAAAGAACAAACTCCTCCAGCTTTTTTACTTTATTTTTTTTCCCAGTGAGGGAAGATAATACATTTCAGGGATGCTTTCATTTACAGGTCTTGTTTACGGAGTTGAAATGTGCTGCTACAGAAAGTTATCTGTGAACATGGCCTTGATAAATTTGGCCATAAGATACAGGAGAGCTTAGACAGGAGAATTCCAGGTTTTGCGTGCTTTCTTATTTAAGGTGGATGTTTTGCTGGTAGCTTGGATGAGGCCTGCCTGATGGGGATCTGGGGAGGCACGGCAGGGTTGCTGTACTCAAACAAAAAGGTGTGCTTTCTCAAAGGGGAGGCTGAGCGGGAATTTGGGCACTGGGCGGAAAAGACTACAGAGGGAACAGAAATTCTAAGAAATAAAACTCTTCTGCCCATAAGGAACTGGAGGAG
Source organism: Nettapus auritus (assembly GCA_011076525.1). NCBI lineage: Eukaryota > Metazoa > Chordata > Aves > Anseriformes > Anatidae > Nettapus > Nettapus auritus. The sequence goes on along the minus strand of CM021768.1, from coordinate 51,261,443 downwards.
CCAGACGCTGAAAGCTAGATAAATTCAGTTTAGAAATTAAGTAGACTTTTAACTGTGAAGGGAGGGAATGATTGGAACAATTCCCTGAGGTGTGCTATGAATTACTCTCTATCGCCAGAAATCTTTAAATCGTAGTTGGCTTTTTTCCCTTAAAGATACGCTATGCTTCAATTGCAGCTTTTGGACCAGAATCAGGAATTCATTTATTCTGTGAAGTCAACGAGCACAGGTCTCCTTGCTTTATAAACAAGGCAAGCTCCATCTTGGTACGAGGTCTGTGGAAGTATGGGAGCATAGATGGTGTCGTGGAGAAGGTGTAGCATTTGTCTCACCTGCCTTTCATGTAGCAGTGAAGGGGAGGCTGAAGTGCCATAACCTTTTTGCCTTTTTACTATGGTAATTCTTGCGCATAAGTTAGTACAAGCTGAAAACTGCAGCTGTTTCAGCTTTAAAGGATTCGTCTTGATCATACTTCTGTGTGCAAAATGTTGTACAGAAACAGCCTCCAAACATGGATGGTTGAATCACTTGTGTGCTCCTTTATTTCTTGCTCTATGAAAAGGGAAGAGAAAGGAAACAGGGAAAGGGCTCCCTCCTAGTCCTGATACTGTTCACGTCCAGCTCCTTTACAGCCTGCTCCTGGGGGTCACGCTCTCCGCTGGCTGGTGCGAGTGGCCACATGAATGCAGACAAGTTACGATGGCAGAAAACTGGTGCGAGAGCAGAGTTACGGAGGTTATAAGCTTGCACCGCAGCAGAAGCGCAGCTTGCAGGAACAAGCTGTGCAGCGTTCTGGCTCCTGGGAGGATTAATTACAGACGGTAGCTGTGACAGCTGAATCAAGTACCTATAATGTTGTGTAAACCTCATTAAGCGCACTTGGTAGCGGTGCTATAATCTCTGAGAAATGGGATAGGATGATGAGGGAAGAAAACAAAAATACTCCGTGGGATGTTTAAAAATCTCTCCAGTGTCTAAATCCACTGACGCAATTTCTTCTACCTCTTACCCTTCAGCACTGAATTTCAAACCACAAGCTTTAAAACTCCTTAAGAGGTAAAGCCTTGGTAGCCTGAGTCAAGAAAACTTTGCTAGTGTCTGCTGAGTTCCTCTTAGTCAGCAAGTCCTGTGTTGTCTGATGTGCTAAGTCCTTCCTGATGCTCTGCAGCCAAATGTATTTGGTCAATTCTTTCTTGCTGGCTGGAGTCTGAGAGGAAAAAGCACAGGAGGCCGACTTCACTTGGCTGCTGTTTGATAACAATGCAGGGTTTTTAGGAGGCTTTGAGCGTAACTTTGGCTGCCAGTTAATGTTTTACTGTACAAGTTAAGCATTGCTGTACATCGATATCCTCAGTGTTATTTTCTAGTTTAAAGAGAAGCCCAACAAATGCAAGTTCAGCACGTGCCAGCTGTTGCTGGAAATGTGAGGGTGTCATTAAAAGTTGCACCAGATCGTAAGCAACAGTGTGCTGTTGCAAAAAGGGAGATTTTCCCCTGCCTCCCTCAGAGGCAGAAACCTGAATGAGGGAGAAGTGATTAATTCTCTGCTGATTTAGCAAGCTGGGTCTGCTCAGCAGAGGGTCCCAGAGGTGCCAGCACCTGGAAGCAGGGCACGACGGAGAGTGGGTCAAGGAGAGTTCCCGCTGGAGGCCCCCATTGGGTTAGCTCATCTCTAACTCCTGGGTTCACCCCATGCAAGCCGCCCATTGCAGTGTTAAGGGACCAATTAAAAGGCCCATTAAATTAACTGGGCTTTCACTTCCCAGGCAGGGAGGATTAACCGAGGAGGAAGATTCAAACTTCTATTTCAGAGTGCTTCTTCTTGTAGTCTGCTACGTCTCAGTGTGTTTTGCCTATTTTGAATTCAGAAGGTGACACTGTATTGGACTTCTGTGAGTATATATATGCTCAGAGCTGTGCCCCTTTGCATGTTCTGAAGAATTACGTGCTGATAATGGCTTGTCTTTAAAGGAGCTATAGTATATCTAATACCCAAAGGGAGTATTTTTTTCCCAAATGTTCCCCCCAGATTGCTCTGCCTCCTCTCCCAAATCCTTGCCTGTGGACATCTCCTTAAATCATGACTTGTGTAGCTCTTTCACAATCAGGAGGCTGAAGCCAGGCTGTAGATTTAGGGACCCTGATTGTGTATTGATTCTTTTTGCTGCTTTTTTAACTGTGTGGTGGCTCCCCTTGGCTTCTGGAGGCCCAACTGAATACAATATTTTTGGAGAACAGCACTGAATATTTTGCTGCATAAATGTAGGCTTTAAACACCTGTTTTGGAAAACATTGACTTTTAAAACCATAATTATAAGGAGAAACTGCTCTCACATAATGTTTATTTCAATGTTGGAAGCAAGTAAAAAAGATGCACCATTTAATAAAGGTCAATTTGGGGCAATGAAATTCCTTCATATTGGTGGTAAGTCTTTTTTTTTTTTATGAATGCAATTTTGTCTGTAAAGTTTCCTTTAATGTAGCCAGGACTAGAAGGTTGCCCCGGCGCTGGCCTGTGTAAGTGATGATAGGAATCGCTTCTGGTTCTGCAGGGGTTAGATGCAGCTGAAGAGAGATTTTGGCCTTTGGGCCTCATCAGAGAGCCTGGTACAGTGTCTGTGCTCAGCAGGTCAGGCACGTGTTTGAAGGGGAAGTGTTGGGATTTTAATAATCTGTTGTTAAATGCTGCAAAATTCCTTTTTCCTCTGAAAACTCTTCCACTGAGGGGAAATCCTCTGTCCTGTTCTAAAATGCTCCATTACGCTTGATCCTTTCAGTAGGAAACTGCACTGTGCTTGTACGGCGTCCTGGGTGTTGGAGCAACTGCACGGTGCCTGTTCCTTCCCTCCCTTGTTCTCTTCTCCTCAGATACGGCCCAGGAAGCCCGTGTGTGTTTTGTTCCCTGCGTGTGATTGTACTCTAGGGTTCTGCAAAGCTGATGAGTGGCATATCAATGGCATGTCTGTTAGCCTGGTTTTCGGCAGCCAGAGACGTGGCTGTGAGGCAGGCAAGCTGCCAATCATGTCGAGTACCAAAAAAAATAAAGTAATGCAAGTCCAAACCCAGCCGAATTGCAAACAGCTTCGGTCTTGAGCTTTAGCCAAAGTGAAGATGTTTGTTTTTTTCCGGGATTTAAGCTTTTTTATCCCATGGCCATTGCTGCAACACACTGCCTGCAGAGCCAGCTTCGGGACAGGTGTGTGGTCACAGTTACGGTAGGAATTTCTCGTTGCGGACAGGCAGAGCATTGAAGAAGTTGCGGCGTGTTTGCCCTTCCTGTAAAATCAGGTACCCCTATGGTCTGCGTTCAGTTTGCCACCACGGCACGAAGGTGGCCTTCATCCTGTGTTAGCCATGCAGAGCTGCTAAGCGGTTTGCCCAAGGCCACGCCGTAGTCTGTGATAGAGCTGCAAACCTGCCTCCTCTAACGCCTGCTCTGTTCTGCAGCCCTCACACACGTCTCCTTCGCCTTTCCCTCTCTGACTTTTTATGGCCGTGTCATTTCTGTGCCTGCACACGTGAAATGATAAAGTCTGGGGGCTCTTTTCCCAAAGGGATGCAGGATTTTACCTTCCTCCAGTCTCGTGTGCTGTTCTGAGGGGTTGCAAAACCTTCTATTTGTTTTTATGGCACATGGTACTGGGGCGTTCTGCAGTGTTAGCGTGCGGTCTCCAGGCGCAACTGGAGCACAGATTGCTCTTAAACGAGGCTCTCGCCTGGCGGAGTGTCCCTTTGTAATCATTACTTCTGAAGCTGAAATAAAACGGTACATTTCTGAGGTTAAGAAACAATAAAATCTTCGTTTGCGAGTGCAGGAGATAATAGTGCCTTGAAATATTTTCTCTTCCGTATAAACACCAGCTAGCACTTGACTTCAATAAGCATCAAGGGCAGAAGCTGTTTTATGTGAAGAAAATAATTTTAAATGGTCCTAAAATCACAAATTGCAGGAAGATGCATGTTTTCACAGCAAGACTCCTGCTCCAGTAAATACAGCAATACTTCTAAACTCTGGCTGTGCTTTCTGAATGTGCTGCTTTCAAATTCGGAGCTGTTTCTGCAGAGGCTGCAGTGATGGAAAGGTCTTTATTCCATTTCTTTTTTTTCAAAGGAACACGTCTTTCTGTTCCCTACAGGGACGGTGGTGTTGTTTGATGAAGTCTCAGCAAATAAATCACCCCTTGTATTGGAGTAGCATGAAACATGATTGCCCAGGGAAGAAGTGTCCCCAAACAGGGCTTTGTTTTGTTGCCATTTAAAAATGGCCTTGCTAATTCTTTTCTGTTCCAGACTGCAGTCCACGCTGCATCTCGATGTAAGCAGGCAGGGCAGGTCTGGAAAACGCAGAATGGTTCCTGAACAGGGAGATGTTCTTGGTCAAGCTATGGGCATGAATTGGTAGAAGAAAGATAAAGAAACTTGACTTCCCACAGGGGAGGCGCATGTTATTTACAAGTTGGGGTATTTTGAAACACAGCTGTTCTCTGGTGCAGATCGCAGAGATGGAATTGCAAAGCTGAAGGCAGTTAAAACACGTTTAAAGCCATTATGGGGAAAAACCATAGCATTTTACATGCATGTGGGCAAATCAATTGCTTTCCAGATTTCCAGTTATGTGCAATTTCAGGTTCTGTTTTAGGAGCTTTAGGAAACAGATATAGAAAACTGAACTTGTAAAAGGTGCGGTGATGAAGGAAATAGGGACACCATTCTGACAGTTCAGAAGGCAAAGAGGATGGAGACGAAAGACCGACACAGCAGCGTGGGCACACGTCTTGTCTCGGTGCTTGTTTGCAGTGATTTTCATACCTAAAATGAGAAAGGGCCTATAAGGATTAGGGGGAAATAGGGAAGAACTGGAAGCTGGTTGAGACATCTGATGTCTGGTGGGAATGTATGGTGAGTACTGCTTGGCAAAGGTGAGTGACTGGGCCACGGGGACCTGGCTTGTAACCCTGCTCCTTACCTGGCCTGCTGCATGGCCGGACAGCCCCCGTGCCCCCGTCGGGTGGACCTTTTGCTGTCTGAGTCAGTTCGCTTCAGGGAGCGGTGACACGGGTTCAGAAGCACCGTCACCAGGAGTGCCAGCCCTGTCCTGGAGATGTTCTCCTTGCATCCCGCCTGCTGTCAGCTAAGCACATTTAATGTCAGTTTTCTGAACGTGTGCCTGTATCTCAGCCCTGTGGCACGATTTGTTTTGGGATTTGTGGAATTTGTGTCTGTGGCTGCTGGAGAAAACAGCTGTTTGCTTTGGTGCCTGAAAACACTCGAGTGTGCCAGCTGAAAGGACTGGCCAAAAATACACGGCAACCGGGGAATAATTCCTCAGCTGCTCAAAAAGCCCAAACTCCTCTGAGAGGAATAATCCTTAATGTGTGACCAAGGTGTCATGGTTTCCACAGACTGCTTCCCTTGCCTCTCCCCCATGCTCCATTGTAAAAGCAAGCCACGGATTTTCAGCAGCAGCTCTAGCTCAGAATTAGCCCTTGTGCAAGACCTGCCATAATTTCTGTGTTTCTTCTGCGTCGTGCCTATAGAAGAGAATCCAACCCTGTCAATCCAGCTGTCCTGTGAGTTGTAAAAATATTTTCAGAACAAAAATATTGGTTGGATTTCTTTAAATACCTCAAGGTCCTCAGAGGGGATTCACAAATCTGTTTCACGTCTGTCAAACTGAAATCAGGAGAGCTGAACTGTGTCAGGCTTACCTGATATTCAGGACTTAACAGCACCTTGTTTCCTACCTGGGCCAGTAAGTGGCTCTGCCTTTAGCCTTTTTTATGGCTTTGTAAAGCACCTCTGAATTGTCAACTAAAACTGAGCAGTGTTACACATACTATTAGGAATTTTAAACATGGGCCAAAAGCAGATTTTTTATATTAACTAGTTTTTAATGGTATGCAAAGGCATAATTATGTCTACCGCATGCTTTTTGCAGAACTACATGACATTAACTCGTGCTAAATCCTGCAAAGATCAAGCTGGTTTCGCTGTTCCTATTGATACGCCCCGTTCATTAAGTTAAGCACATGTAAGGCTGTGAGATCAAGGGCTTGTTCTGACCAGGGCTGGGCTGGAGCTGGTGCCTCGTGCAGTGGCACTGGTGCATTCCCATTTGCCAAGGCATTTATTTGGTGTGTGAGGTCCCAGTACTTATTTTTTGCAGATGTGCTGAGAAGGAACATTCCTGGAGAAATCTTTGGTTTATCATCATCTGGTTAACACCTTCTGTTCCTGTTACTTGGAGTCATCTCCATTGCTGTGAGTTGTGCTTGCTCAGGAAAGTCTTCTGAGAAGAGCATTTTCTTGTACTGAAGTTAATTATTCACAAGAATTGCAGAACTTTTTGTTCTCATATCAAGTGCCTCATCTCAGGAGAATTTGGGATAAAAGAAGATTCTTGCGGAGACCTCGCTTAGTTTTTTGCCAGTTGCTCTACGTGGCCTTTTTCCTTCAAGTGGGAAATAGCTGCGTCATGTGAAATCTGAGCAGCCCATTTGTTGTGTGTGGAGATCTGGTTCTTTGATTAGGTAGAGGAACAGCAAGGAATGTTTTTGGAGACTCCTCTTTGTGCAGAGCCATTGTGTCTGATAAATTCAGCGCGTTGCTGGCTCTTTGTGGAGGTGCTTTATGTGTAAAATGTCTGGTGCAATTAACAGATGACAGAAAGAAATGAAGGGTGGAGGGTCAGCTTTCAAATATTGGCATCTCTTCAGTGGCAAGCTGAGACATAAATTGTGCTCTGGGTCAGACTGCGGCGTGCTCTTATTAAGAATGTGAATGGGACCACAGGTAAAGCTCTCATCCGGGCAAACATACTGAAAAGGGCAGACTGCCATGCACAGCTGCTTTCACTGAGGCATCTAGGATAGCTTGCCTTATTTTTTTCAGTCGTGACTTAACACATTCCCTGCAAAAGCTAACCCTCTGAGCGTTAAAAGGAAACCTAGCTGAAAGCATGGATGTTCCTGATCATGAAGTGCTTCATGAAGGTTCTCCTTATCGTCAAGGAAACATTCATTCTGTGTGACTGAAGAACAGACTCAGCAAAGTTTTTGTTTGTCAGGTTTGTTTTCAGATTCCTGTGCCTCCTTTGCAGTTTTGACTGGGCAGAAAGCAGGAGAGCATCTTAGATACAGACATATTGCTATCTGTCTATCGATCTACGTCTATATATCTGTTCTGAGGCTTTCTCAGAAAGCCTCTATATTCCATGGCCACCATCTGGAGGAGTAACCTGCATTAACTCCAGGAGACTTGGATTCATTCTGCTCACTGGGCATCCTTTTTGTGTATTTGGGTGCTGCTGTATGCCTTTTTCTTTGGCAAAGCCATCACTGAAAGATCATCTTAGTTGGTAATAATAAACTCCACTTTTCTTGTCATTAGTCTTTGTTTCCTGACTTGTTGTTTTGTTAGCAGACCCTACACGTGCTTCTTGTGAGGCGCTTTTTATGTTAGAATATCTATATTTTTAAATGCCTTTCTTCCTGAGGTGTCTGATAAATATCTTAATTTGTTTTTCATTTCTCGAGTCTTTGTAGAGGTGGAAGCAGTGGTGTTGTGGTGTGCTGCTGGGAACTGTGTTTCTTGCTCCCTGGAGTTTCTAGGGATTCTCAGTGGAGAAGTGAAAATCTGCTCGTATGCAGGCTCCAAACCCAACTACCCAGACCAGCTTCCATTTTGGAAGCCATCCTCCTGAAGCAGCAGTGCAAGATGAGACAAAGCTGTCGTAAGTGAGATGGGAGCTGGAATGTGCGGGGGCGGATTTCAGCAGGAGAAGAGGTGCCCCCTTCCTCATTTTTGGCTCCTTTGTGTGGAAAAGGAATTTGCATGATTCTGTAGCAAGAAGTAGATGGTGGCAGAGGTTACACTTAGTGACTAGCTGTGACTGTCTCTGCACCTGAATATGGTGTTTCCACTTTGTGTTTTTCTCCAGCTATTCTTTTTTTAGGGACAGATCCTTCTACAGAGTAGCTGTTGGTACCATGCACAGGCAGGTGCTACGTAGTACTGAAGTCTCCTAGGTGAACCAGGTGATGTTATTGCACGATGCTTTTTGAATGGATGAGTGCCAAGGAACCTTCAAATCTATAATCCTACCAGAAGCAGATCTGTAAGGATCCTACCTCTGACGTCAGCTATGTTCAGTGGTTCTGTCAGTTAAAAACATCTTACAACTCCTCGCCAGAGGGAAGCCTGCTGTTACACTTAAGGTCTTGCCTTATATTTCGACTGCAGAGAATATACAGGGAACACAACGTGGTGTTGAGAGCGAGCACCAGTATTTGTCTTCGTTTTGATCTGAGAAATCCTGCTGAGGTTTGGAAGGTGAGAGGACAGCACTAAACATCGACTGTCATTTCACAGACTTGCAGAGGTTTACGTGCTGGTAGTGGGGAAGGTGCTGGGGAGAATCCTGCCTGAAGATGAGATCCTGGACAGCACAAAATACTCCCTGCATCACTGCCCCCACAGGACTGTGAAACATGGCATTCTTCAGGAGGGTTTCTAAATAGTCTTTAAAGGACGGTTTGGTACTTTGGAGGAAGTTCTTTTTTTCTTGCTTTAAGAAGGCTAAAGTAGTCAAGGTTTTCTGGTCTTCTGGGTAAACCTTGTCTTTATTTGCATTCCTCTTACAAGGCTTTGTTTATGGGAAGCTTCAAAATGTCTCTAGTTAGGGGAATGGTTTTTAAAAAAGGAAACAAAGTTTTTTTTTGTGGCGCAGTGTTGACACTAGCACTTTTGTTATATGCGTGCTCTACGGGGCTGCCTAACTGGAGGGGGTTGATGGATGTGGTTAGCCACTGGAACACATTTTGCTGCTTTGGGCAACAGCGAAATTGTTGTTGGCTGTGTCTTACTTTTTTACAGCTCCTCTCGGTGGGAGGTCACAAGCCATATCTGCTCCACATGAACGGAGAGGAAAGCAGCCCTGGAGTCCCGGGAATTGCCATTCCACTTGAAATAAAGCAGCGGCTGCAGAGCAAGCCCCTCCACTGCAGTCTCACGTGAGATAACTTCACCCATAACCACGGGATTTGTCAGGAGGAGAGCCAGGTTATTCTGGGGACTTTGCAGTTAGCATAGGAAGCTCTTCCGGGGAGAGGCTGGGTATAAATATTCAGTAGGCTTCTGTCAGTAGGAGGTGATGTTGCAAAGAGGCTTACTGATCACAGCTGCCTGCTTGAAGTTTGACCAACTTCAGGCCAAACTGATCTGCACGTTTCTCCAGCACAAGCTGCTGAGCACCTCCTCAAATACAATCAGGGGTGTCCGTTTCAGTACTGATGAGTGACTGTGATAAAGGGCGTTGCACCTCGTGCAACTGTGGCTGATGCGGTCCATTTAATTGGAAGTTCTTGCAAGAAAATGACTTTGAGATACCATATAAAAGAATTAAATCATAATGGCCTAATTATATGATACAAGTACTGGTGACAACTGGATGGATGATACGGGTTCCCTCATTTGCTGGAGTAGTAAGCAGACACTTCACACTTTTTTCCTGCAATTGTGCTTTAACTCAGCTTCTAATTGAAGGATTTGTTTTCCTGAATTTAACAAGGTACAAAGAGAGAAAGAGTGGAGGAAAAAAAAAAAAAAAAAAAAAAGGATGGGAAAGCTGTACTTGCTGATGTGTCTGCAAAATGCTGAATGCACAAAGATCAAGTAATTAAGACAAGCCAAGTGTTTGCACAAGGGTATTTCTGGTGCCCCCATCCTTAGCAGGACTGAAGTTCAGTTTGCCTGGGGGATAGGATGAAATGAGCTAATTGTAGGTCAGGGACTTGTTTAATTTTGTTTAGCTGTGGGAGAATCAAAGCAGGTCAAGGTACAGCTTTGATGCAGGGTCAAACGTGGGTTTGGTTAAGTGCAGCCTTTGTTTTTGATTCATTAGCTGGAAGTTGAGGGTGGAGAGCTTGCCTGGATGAACACCGTCATGAAATAATTGTTTGGCTGGGAGAAGGAAAAATCAAACAGTGGAGTAAAGGATGCCTTTCTGCTGGCTTTGTTGGACTCCATTAGTTAAAAAATGAGGAATGATGGCTTTATTTCTGAATTGCTCATAGAGGGATGCACAAATGGTCTGTAAAAAGGCAGCTACATGCCTCTATAAAATTTAAATGACATTGAGAAGGACTTGCCAGACCACCTGAAATATTAAGGTTGTTTTACATTACATTGGCATTGCTCAAATCAAAATCTCAGCTCTTGGGATGGGACACATGTCCAGATGAAAATTAGGGCTCAACATCCACAGGGGACATTTTGGAGAGAAAAGGTAATATTATTTTTTTGCCCTAAGTGGTTGAGCTTTAGTTTTTCCTCTGCTGTTATGCTGGTTGCTGACTCTTCCTTGAGAGAGATGACTGCTTGAAGTCCTTGAGTATAGGGTTAGCAAAGCTGCCAGGCTTGGGTCTGCCTTACATTTGGGTCCTTTAAGTGTCACTGGCGCCAGTAGCGTCAGGTTGCATGATGACAGTGTCCAAAATGATTTTCCTTTGAGCAATTAGATTTTGGGAACAAGTGCTTTCAAGAAACTAGGTGTTTTGGTGGAATACTTCGCTGTCCTTGTCGTCAGATGTATTTCAAATCACCGCTGAAGTGTTGTCTTCTTTTAGAGTGATTTTACATTCTGGGAAAGTTTAAAAACATAAGAATTAGGAGATTCAGAGACTTTGTATGAAATCTCTGAAGATTTTCAAGACATTTGGATAATGAGATCGCACCAGGATGGCAAGACCTGGATTTTCTTCATGTCACGTTGTGGCTTTCCACAGCCAGTGAAGTTTTGAAAAGCGACCAGGAAGGAGCAGAGCTGACCAACAAAACAAAGCAGGGACAAGTGAGGAACAGCAGATGAAGTAAAATGGTGTGAGTAGTGAGAACTGAATGCTTCATGGCAAGAAGAAACAAGAGCAGAGAGAAGAAAGGAGAAATGATGCAAAAGATGCATTATAGGAAACAGTGGAAAGCACTTAGTCTTGCTTCTGACTCAAAGCATTTGCAATAATTTTTGGCATTATCCCTTTTTCCAAAGCAGCACCTTGTCAGGCATCTGAATTACGGTTTGCTTCCTGCGTGCATCGCAGGGCTTGCTGGCAGGCTCTTTGTTTTGGGCAGTCTCCATGACCTTTCTTATCCCGTAGCGTGTGGTGGGGACCATGTGCTGCTTCCTAGCAGGCTAAGCAGCTGGAGGAGATTATCACAAGTGGCAGTCCCTTTTCTTCAGCCCAGCAGGGAGCCTGGGTGCCTGGCTGCTCTCCTTCTGCCCAATCCTTCTGCCCTTCAGCTGAGGTGATGCTCTTGGATCTGGATGTGCCCACTTCAGCATGGCAATGAGAGCAAAAATCCACCCTTCCCTGGCATCCTGGATGGCATAGTTTTCATTTTGGAGATACAGCGTGTGAACACAGCTGTAATAATGTATGGCTGGCTGCTGTGGAAGTTATACTGGAGCGGCTACTCCTCTTCCTAGAGAGGAACCCCTCTGTTTTATAAAACTCCCGTATCACAGTGCAAACTGGGGGGTGGGAAGGGATTAGGGGGAGGATGTGATTTGACTTAGTTCATGGGCACTTGGCTCTTCGTGTACGCTGTGTCTGCAGACATGGCAGTGCTAACTAGATGAATTGTTCAGGTAAGAGTTGTACAAAATCTTTGTATTGGCTTGCTTTTGAGCCAAGACTGAGCTAGACTGAAATTCTGTATTCTTTGTTTGTCTTGAGGGGATGGGAAAGCTCTGCAGATTCATAATGGGATAAGGAGCAGGTTTTTGTCTCCATTTTCAAGCACAGGGTAGCGTGGCTGCCTCAGCATCTCTGCCTGACGGGGGTTGGCAAGGGATGGGAAGAGGAGCGTGGGGCAGTTGGCTTTTCCCCTGTGCAGCCTGCTTTTGAAGGGAGAGCCCTGGCTTTCTCGAGGCCCTCATCGGGCATCTTTGATCGACTGAAAGAAGTCGTGTTGCACACAGACGTCCTCCCTCAGCCACACACTGCACTTTGCAGGCTTCAGAAAGACTGATGTCCCTTTGAAGGTGAGGGGAAGCTGGAGAATTTTGAGTGGGCAGGTTTGCTTTTGGTAACCCTTTGTATTTTGAGGAGCTTTTCCCAATTAGAAGCTTCCTGGTATGTTTTTTCAGGGGGAAGATGCTAGATGGCTGCCTTCAGGCTTCACAGGTGCAATTCCCACTTGCTGTAGCTGCTATTTTAACATGTTTGCCCTGAAAGGTGATAATGCAGCCGCTTTCCACTCACGTCTCACTCTCTACCTCTGGTCAATACTTCAGAGCTTGTGCAAGGAGAATCATGCTTTCCTGCAGGTAGGAGACGCTCCTGAAGTGAAGGTGGTGGGTCCGTGCCACCAGATGTGCACATAGCATTCATGCCAAACTGTGCTGTGATCCCAGCCGGTTCCACAGTTGTGTTGTATGCAGCCCCAGACACTGAACATAAATCCAACTCTAGGGTATGACATGGTGAGTCGTGTTTTTTTTCCAGCTTTTTGGCTTGCTCGTACTCTGGCAAGGAAATGATGGCAAGGACACCGCATGTGGATGCCCTACACAGAAATGTTCTTGTTTAGGCTGCTGCTTAGTAGTTGGTGAGGATTACAGCTATGGTAGCTTCTTTCAGGCTTTCTCAGCTTGCAGAACAGACCCATAAACCTGTACTTTGGGTCCCAGAACCTGAAAGTAAGATTAACAACAGGACTTAAACACCTATCAGGTGGATTTAAAGCACAGTATTTACTGCAGCATAGAATAGAGCACTGAAATGCTTAATGGCCCCAAGCCAGTGAAGAACAGGTTGTCCGGCCCTGCCTGTGTTACGGCGGTTTCTCTCCAAAGCCTTAGACAACCTTTCTCGGGGTGCCAACGAGGAAGCATCAGACACAAGTTGTGACTTGGGATACACTTTCCACAATCTCTGTGATTACTCTGGGCAGCTCAGGAGAAGCAAAGTTCCTTGGACTTGGGCAAAAGATGGCAACCCCGAGAGTTCTGCTCAGAAAGGAGGCCGTTTATAGGGACAGCTCGCGTTCTTAAACCTGTAAAGGCAGCTGGTGCCTGCCGGTGTTTGCAGCTGGTTGGAAAATCCCTTGTGCTCTTGTGCACAGTCCTCCTTGAAAGTCTTGCAGTGCTGAGGACTGACAGAGCATTGCTGGAGAGGATAGTTTGTCCTCTTCCTTGTCTCTGATATTTGCAGTAAAACAGAGTTATTTCCCCTGAGCTCACCCTATCATCATAAATATCGTGTGGCTTCCTCCCTGGAGTCGTATCAGCCATTCCGTTCACGGTACCAGGGACATGAGCAGCGCTGCATCCGCACGTGCCCTGCGCCGTCTCCGCAGCACTTCACTTGTCTTAATTACAGCCCCCAGCATGTGCTTCCAGGTGTCTTGTGATAGTAGACATCATTGATTATATGTTTCTTTCCTTCTAGGACTCTGTGCATTCTCACCTGTGTTTTGTTATTTTGCCTTTACAGGGCACCTTAGTGAAACCTGGAGTACGTTTTTGTTTTGACGTTGTTCAGTCCAGCAGGTTTGGGTCTTCAAGTTCAAATCAGCTCTCACTGGAGTGGCAGGGCTTTATTTCTTCCCTTCCAGATTATCTGGTGGCCATGGGGAAATAGCCTACAAAAAAGAGACAGAGGGTTCAATAGTCTTGCGTCTCCCAGTTTGGCTTTATTCCTTCACTGGGAGGAAAAAAAGGTAAAAGAAGAGGATGGAAAAGCATAAAATATATTATTCTAAAACTGCTACCCTTTTATTGTCAGGTTGTGCTTTTATTTATGTGTTACTTGTTTGAAAATCATGAGAAGTAAGGTGTGGGCAGACACCTGAAATCTTGAGAAGCACCAAGACCTTAGCAGTGGGAACTGCCATCACCGAGGTCATGGGGACAGGTGGTTGCGCTGGAACAAGTTGCTGAAAGTGCTTCTCAGGTCTCGGATCTCCAGGACTGCTCCTTCATGTTCGCTGCAGCGTTCTCAGAATCAGGTCTTGTGCAGCAAAGGATTAACCTTTTTCTCTGGAGGTCTTCTTCTTTACATTTTCACCCATGCGATTGGATGGGTCACATTCATACGTTTTGTGGGATTCCCATAGCTCTGGGGAGTCTCCAGGCTGCTGATTACATCAGCTGCATTTATGGCACAGTGCAAAACAGCTGAGAGGAAGGTGGGGGAGTGAGGGTGTGAAATCATCTCTCCAGACATCGCTGTGTGCCTGAGGAACCTCTCACTGTAGTTCAGCCTGGCCAGAGCAACACTCAAACCCAGAGTGGTCTTCATGGTGCACTTTGTTCAGAGAGTATTTAAGAGCTTCCAGAAAATGATTGTTCCCTCAGATTACAAAGGAACAATGCCACATCGCCCTCCCACAGCCTGTGCTCAGCAGACTGTCCTGTCTGGCAGTGAGAAGGTGAGTGTGAGCGCTGTTCTGCTTTGAGCCCCTTTCGCAGCCTGGAGTTGCCTGGGGTGGAGGTACGAGGTAGGTTTAAGATCCAGCTCTCCCTACAGGGGGTAAGGTGAGAGCAAAATGGAAGATGCTGCGGTTGTTGTTCCTAACCCACTGAGTGGAAAGGGCCTTAAAGAGGTTTTCTAGTGCACCTTTTTCTAAATCTCTTTGTTCCTGTGGGAAGCGGTGCATCTCTCAGGGCATAGGCAGCAGGTGAAGGAGAACTAGAAACCTGTTCAGGGTCCTGCAGGAACCTGGAGTTAAAAGCATTGTGGAGATGTTGCCAAAGCTCTGTAAGCGCTACCTGAGCAAAACCTTGACAAATGGGATTTGTTTGTTTTTCTTAAGGAAAGAAAAATTAATTAAAATCACTGGAATCTGTAGCAGTTGGTGTTGAAGAAGAAGAAGAAGAAAAAAGAAAAAATGGAAGAGAAGGAAACTGCAGAGTGATCCCATATCACAGTGTCATTATTAAATTTGTAATGAGGCAGCAATTACTCCTAGCCAAGCGTGAAGCAGCACGACAAGAATTAGTTCACACCATGTCAGCGAGCAGTCTTCAGGCTGGCGAATATCCATGGCAGCGCCGAGAGTGATGTGAGGAAGGCTCTCTGTTAGACTCTCGTCTTCGAATGCATGTGGACATTGAAGCCTGGGGCTTCCTCTACCCGAGAGATATGCTTTGAAAAAGCACATTAGCGAGCATTCATTGAAGCTTATTAAGGAAACAGAATTAAAATGGCTCTAGAAGTTTAATGAAACCAAATTGTCAGGAGTTATTTTCAGTGGTATTCAGCCCAGTCCTGCATGCTCGAGGGTGGAGGGGAGATGCATTTTCTGCAACCTGAACTTGGGGGATGCAAAGGTTTTGCCTCTGCTAAACACGTTGCAGAGCAGCTCCCGTGGGTTAAGACAGCACTACACTGAAGGAATGAAGTGATTCGATCTAAAACCATCCCTTCTTAAAACTGTGAACATCAAAGAGATTTAAGGACCACCTGGTCTGTTTTCAGCAGTCCAAATAAGTGCTTATGCCTGTGCTCTTTTTTACCCTGACTGCTCCAGTCACCCTATAAATTGTTCCTTGGCTTTTACCGCAGATTTATTCTGAGCAAGATCTTAAGTACTGAGAAGAGAGCAAGAGAGAAAAATCCATGTGCGTGAGCCTTAGAGGTTATGGTAATCTCTGTCCTTTAGCTTGCTTCCGTTCTGGACAGTCGAGTTTTGTAAAATTGGCTTTTCAGTAGCAGCAACCCTGTAGTAAACTGAGCAAACTGGGGAGATGTGCACATTACGGATTGTGTTTATTTTCAGAGCAACTCCTGACATGTCTGGCATTATATTGGAAGAGCAATTTACAGAGTCGTGACATTACGCATTCTGATGCATTGACAAAATAAAGGTACTTTAGGTAGGATTATAGGGCTTTAACTTTTAAGAAATGTATATATATATATTTTGCCATGACCTTTTGTGCAGTGCTTCTGAATAACAAAAGCAAAACAAATAATTCCAGCACGAGCCCAAAGACATCTGCAATTTACTTCTCACTCAATGCTGTCACTTACCGATGCATAATGCGATTTATTTCTGGCTAATAGCCAATCATGCTCATTGCCACAGCAATGCTTCTCCTGCAGAGACCAAGTGTGCCCTGATTTTTGCTTCTGCCTCAGCTGACTCGTGAACCAGGGTTTCAGTGCCTTACGGGACTGTTTCTTGTCCCTGCCTCCCCAAAAAGCCATGGCTTGTGATTCAGCTGACCGATCTCTCTCTCTTTATTTCTTCCCTCTGCTGCCAAAACTGATCCCTTGCAGTCATCCTGAACAACTTCTTGCCTGCGCTTCACCTCTTGAACCCTTGTTGCTTTTTTTGGTGCTAAGTACCTGGTGCCAGCAAGAAGCTCAGGGCATAGACCTGGCAGGGTCTTGTCAGTGCTTCTGGTAGCACGAGTCAAGCTCCCTTTATTTATTTTAGAGAAAATCCTGATTGATAGCGGTTTTGGCATTGTAAAACTTGTGGGTTTGTTCCCCCAAAAAATGGTACTTGTTTTTGGAAGCAGGTGGGTTCGTAACCATAATGAAGAACAACACTCGGCTCACCATCAGCAGCCTGGCGGACTGGAGTACTGCAATGCTGAGTGATGTTTCTTAGTTTCTTAGTTCTTTAGGGATATTTTTGTCATCCCCCACCCCTCTTTTATTTTGCCTTTACCATCTCCCATCTTCAGCTGCTTCTTGCCGACTTCTGAGCCCGTTGTGTACCGTGACGGCTGTAGCGAAGCCGTTGTCTTCCCTGTTGCTGAACGTGCCCTCTTTGAAAAGCAGCTGTTTCACTTTTGGGTAATACTAGCTTGAATGAAAGAGTTTGTGCTTGGCAGTGGTGTCCCTGAGGGTAAGTGGCATCTTGTTTCTTTTCAGGCTGCCGCTGCTGACAGCGGTTTGCCACCCGGAGGTCACCTTTCTCTCTATCTCCAACTAGCCATGAGTGCAAGGCTGTGCCCCTGTTATTTAATGGAGCAATAGAGAAAGAAAAGTTAATAAAAAGTGAGTAATTTATAAAAACGAGGGAAAGAGTCTATGGAGAAATAAAGCATGAGTTAATTCCCCAAGCAGGGCCTGGTTGCGTGTCTTCACAGTTTGGTAGGAAAACCTCCTATTAACAGAGGGGTGTGTGGAAGAAACGAAGACAACCAAACAAGAGGGTAACCTTATACCCATGGAATTTCTTCTTGTAGAACCAGAGATAACAGACTGTAATTCTCCTCGGCTTGTTTCATGCGGGGTGCACTCGGCTGTCATTGCAAGGAGTCATGATTCTCAAGCACGTGCGACCCGGTGAACGGTAGGGACCACGTTGCTCAACTCAACTGCTTCTTCTTTCCTTCTTCCCGTGCTGTAAGGGGACCTGTCACTCTTCATCTGTCCTGGCAATCATTCACCACCCTGTGCCAAAGGAGTGTCTTTGGAATAGTTTGAGCTGCATTTACAGGCACACGTGATCTTTCCCTTATGTGGTATATGTGCTTTTGTAGTAGAGAGACAGAAGGACGAGCACAGGAAAATCCTTCTTTCTGTCTTCCCTTTCTTTCCAGTGACAATTGTGCTGGGAATTACAATCTCAAATCACAATGGGAGTTGGCTTTTTAATTTTTTCTATTTATTTTTAATGCGTATATATATTCATCACTACCTGATTTGTTTTTTTTTATAAGTCGGCCAGGGAAGAACGCCAGTTCTGGCGTATCTCAAGGTGAACCGGTTGTGTGTTACGTTTTTCTGCACGCTCCCCAGGCGGTTGAATGTGCTGATAATGCAGATAGTGACTGGACAGATACAGTCCCTAAATCAAACAGCAGTAAGAAAAAAATGCACTGCTGGAGAAGTTGCTGGTTCTCAGGTGTGTGTGGAGAGTGCTGATAGCCATGTACCGTAAGGCAGTGCCCACATCCACCCCGATGCTTCCTTCCAGAAATCCCAGGCCCTTCCTTCACCTCAGACTCAGCTTTAGGCAGGTGCTAGTCGGTTGGTCTTGGTTCTGGTTTTCGTGCAGGACGTATCTGTGCGAGGGAGCCAGCGGGCAGCTCATCGCACAACTGCTGCTGGTGCATCTCTTGGACCTGCCAGAGAGCTGGCAACAGACCTGGGCTTTTCCCACCCGGGGGCCTGGTGGCAGACGTGTAGGAGAAGGGGTAAGAAATAGGAACGGTGTAAGTGCGATGCTTCTCCCTGTTCCTGTTAATCGGCAGTTCAGGGCCTTTTGGAGCAGAAGTTTGAATCTGGGCAGCCGTATTTAACAGATTGTCTTGTCTGTTCCTCACACGCTCTCTGTTGTCGTTGTGAAGCCTGTCCCAGTCTTTTGGTTCCCCACAGGTGAGGTCCTCTCGTTGGGCAGGAAGAAAAACCTCCCTGTGGGACCTGCTGAAGACATGGGGCAGTGGTGTGGAGGAACGCCAAACACTGCTCTACAGAAAGCTTGGTGTAAGACAGAAAGGAAATGGGGCAAATGATGGGTGGCGTGAAGCATTTCAAAATGAGTGTCTCTTATCACAGAGACCCCTTCCTTTATTATAAGAAGCACACAAATACTTACATCATCTTTGCCTTTTTTAGGGTATTTTAAGCCCGATTTTGTTTCTTAGCCTGTAGCTTCTGTGTGCTGAAGTCAGTTAGTTTCATCATTAGTAACAGTAGGCACCATGGAGCTTAGGTGTTCGAGTAAAACGCTACGCTGCTACATACCTTTTGCTGCCATTAATTTCAATTTCTTTAGTCATAAAATTACCACCTCGTTAAACCTTGACAGCTCCCAGTGAACCAGGGGCTCTTGAAACAGTCCTGGAGGACACGAGGGCTGCCTAAATAATCTCTTTTTCCTACAGGCCTTTCCCAATCACTTTTGTTCAGTAACAAAACCTTTGTTCACAGATTCGTGACACAGGGGTCCCCTGCCCCCTTTCAAGGAAAGAGAGAACTGGTTTATTAATCTCCTGGGTGAGGATCACAGATTAAAGATAAGGACATGCAGGGTTGTGTTTTCTGGGAGCTGCGTGAGGGATTACTGCGCCTGGATCCGCAGTAACACCAGGAGGATCCGAAGGGCATTATGCCTTGCTTTGCACTTTCCAAGGATACTTCCTAAACATCCAGCTTGGACTTGGAGATGCGCAGGTATTTGCTAAAGTGGCTTGCAGAATTGCCCTAGGGTGTACTGTTGCCTTCAAGAAGTAGAAATAGAGCTGCGTTTCACCCAGTGCAGTACTTGGAGGGCTGACTGCAGATGACTTTTACTGAAATATATTTTCTTCCTCTGCTGAATCAGCTGGCTGAGCTGCAGTGATTTTTGTACCCTGATGTTTTTTGTTAGAAAGGGGATAAAAGGCTTAGCCTTTTATCTATCCATCTCGTTCATTCTGCCGTGCCTAGGTACAGCTAGCACTGAAGCATTTGGCCCAGCATTACGTGCGTTTCAGCAGCACGACAGGATGAATGTGAAATGATGCATCCTGCCGGCAGTATTACTTCGCCATTTGACATAGCTTTGTTGGGTCTACAGAGTCCTCCCTTTGAAAACATGAAAAAAAAAAAGTGCTCAAAAGGCCAGCAGTGTTTCCTAGAGTATAGTAAGGCTGTGCTCTGCAGGGAATCTCTTGTAATATATGCACTGGATTAAGGAGGTTTAGTGGCCATTTCCAAATGGGTGATTTTTTTTTCCCTTCCTGTTCGAGCTGCGGTTCTGTGCACAGTAGCTGACAGCGGTTGCCTGTGGTCCTGTGGCCTTCAATGTTCAGTTCTCAAACAAGCAGCATCGTTTTTAGGGGGTAGAATAAAACCTCCTCGGTGCTCGTGGACAGGTAAAGCTACACTTGCCTTTAGGTGCACCTGTGCTGTGCACATACGCTATCACACGCCAGAGAATGTGACTTTTGCTGCTCCAGAGGGAGCCACCACACATGAATAAATGCTATAATCAAAGCTCTGATCAAGTTTAGGTTCAATCAGTCCTTTACCTCTTTTTTTTTTTTTTTTCCAGTAGATATTTTGGGTTTGGTGTCCATTCAGAAATCATCTGTAGGAGGATGTCTGAAATTTGTCAGGTGGCAGGCTAAGAAATGTGGAGTAGAGGAGGAGGGGGAACTAGGACAGGAGAACACCAAATGTTTTTTTCTGGATGCTGGGGTGTGTGCTTCATCAAACCTAATGCACAACTGGGCGTGGAAAAAGTTTGCAGCAGAGGAAAGTAAATGGAAAAATCCTTTCCTGTTTAATGGTTGTCTCTCCATGGGCCCTTTCTGAGCTCGCTGTGGTGAAGGTGTGTGTGCGATGGGTTTGTTCATGGCCTCATGGCATTCACGGGGGCAGGCAAGGATTGGCAGCACGGCCATTTCTGTGCTGGCTTGGTTCAGACACCCTGGCACCAGCTCCTTTTCAGGCCTTGAGATCAGCGCACGCGGTGCCAAATGCTGGAGAAGGGATAAGAAAGACTGCTCGTGGACATAAGGCATAGACACAGGATGTGCAGGCACAGAGGAGAGAAAGATCTTTCCTCTGAGCTCAGGAGTCACCTGCAGAAGTAGCAATGGAGTGTGAGTCTTCCAGGCTTTCCTCTTTATTTCCTTTGTTGCTCCCTACCTGCCCATAGCTCTTCTCAGCTGCCGTCCTGGGAGAATGCCTGCTCTCTGCGAGGATCCGGTGCATTATCCTGCCGTTTATTTGCCTGACCCCCGTTTTTACCCCAGCTTCACACCAGCACGGTGCAGGCTGTGCTTCTCCACCAGGGAGATGCTGTTTTCGCTCCCTGTGCGGTTAAGCACTAAAACCTTGCTGTGAAATGTTGATGCTTAAAGTTTACCTGGATTCAAGGGGAGAGTGGACAAATGCACAGGGGAGAAAGCCATAAGCGTGGTTAAATGCAGCATCACGACTTCTGGCTTAGGAAGTCTCTGAACTGTGAACTGCACGGAGGGCGTTTTTGGAAGAAACACAAGTGTCTGTCATTGTGTTCTCACCTGTCTGACTGGGGCTGTTAAAAGGCGCAGGGGAAAAATACCTTTCAGCATTAAAATCTGGGCCGAGATCCACCAGTTCTTAAAAACTCAGTGGGATGCATCTGTTACTTTTGATTAAATGCTTTTAAAAGGAAAAAGTTCTCCTAAAATTATTTTTCTTACATAACGCAGAGGAAATCATTGAACTCAGAGAGAGTATTTTAGAAATAGCATTGCTGTTAAATTGTCACGTTAGAAGTGTGGCCATTAATTGATTACAACAGGGAAAGAATGTGTAAGAACCAAAATAAATGTGGGGTAAACTGCAGTCACGTAAGTGATTATTAACAAAGTGGCATTGTTTCTTCCAGATGGGAGAAAAAATGCACAGTATTTATTATAAAGGATGTGTTTGACTGCAGATGAATATACTTCAGTGGTTAGCAATCAGAATGCATTCACCTTTGCATAGGAGCACTGCTGCAGAAAAACAATTGACTTGTTGGTCTAAACAAAGATTTAAATCACGATTAGAGCTGACGACTTCCAAATTTGTTTTAATTCACGTATGCTGTTTGGTCACGGGGTATTCAATTGGTTTGAGAGCTAAGTGACGGCTTTTGTGTCAGTATGAAAGATAGAATGAAGCTTGCATCAGCACCTGGGTCACAGAAGAACACCTGCTTCATCCTCCTCCTGTCTCTGAAGCTACTTAGGGTTGTTGGGAAGTTGTATTTGGAGACTCTTGATCTTTAAAAGGCCAGGGCACCTGGTAAAAGATGTAACCCTCAGCTACAAGATGTAGAAACCATATTTGAAACAGTGCTTTGCTTTAATGCATAGCTTTTTAACTCCCTGGGTGGAAGCAGGGGAAAAAGGAGTCCCGGTTCCTGAAGCGATGTGCTCCTGCTGGTGTGTTGATATCCAGCTGTGGGCTCTGCCTTCACTGCTCTGTTCTCTCCTAGGGGCGCAGTGAGATCCTCAGCGAGATCGGCCAAATTGCCTTTTGGTTTCAGAGCCCAAGCCATGTCCACGTCCTCCTTCGGAGCATGCTGTAGTAAGCCCACTGCAAGACCGTTGTCAGGGGGTGTTAAACGTGATCACGTACCAGATTTGCAAACACACTCAGCGTTGGCAACTGCTGCCTGTTACACAGGATAAAACACAAAGTCTAAGCTTCACCGGGCACCAGGAGTCCTTTAAGTGTCTGAGCTACTTTCATCTCCTCATCGCTCCGTTCACGGATCCACCCCGCAGCTCACGGAGCGCGCTCTCAGCTTCCCTTACGTCTGGGTTTCTTCTGCCAATTGCCCAGTATTGTCAGCTAATTGGAGTGGAAATGAGAAATGAAAGCAGCATTATGGAGCTGCCAAGTCTCCTCACTTGGCAGCTGGTGGCTGGTGCTGGTAATTGTTACCAAAAGTGTAATTGCTCCGGGCTCTGCCCATGGTTTCAACAAAGCAGCCTCGGTAGGATTTCTCCTCCGAGACACCCGATACCTGCCGCTCCCGGGCCTCTCTGCATCCAGTTTGATGGTTTCTCCTACCAGCAGGAAAGAGAATTAGGAGGGCGCATGGTAAGCAATGCCAGCCATGCCGTTTGCAGAGCGGTGGTAGAAATTTCAAGCTTGGTTCTTGGCTGAAATTCAGGCTTCAGCTGCAGACTGCTGGTTTTGCCCTGCTCACTCATTGCAGCAGTGTCCCAGCCAGATGACCAGGTACGTGAGCCCGCCGTGCTGTGGGGGGAACCCAGCATCCAATGACACTTTATGGACTGCCTGAGCGTTCTCATGAAGCCCTAAGCGTTGGGAGGGGGGGACACAAACCCGCTGTTGCACTCTCCCTGTTTCCAGCCACTGCACCAGAATAAAGTGCGGGCTGTTTTTGGTATTAACAGCAGACACCCTCTCTTCTCAGTCTGCCCTCCGAGTGCAGCTATTAGGTTTTCTCTCCAACCTTTTCCTCCTCATCAGTATTCTCCGAAGCCACTGAGTGCTCATGCTGTGCTCCAGTGCCTTGGGGTTTGGTTTGTGTTGTGTCTGGGTGCCTGCAGCTCCGGAGGCTTGGGAGCACACCTTGCATCATGGTCCCTGTGGTGCACAGCAAACAGGTAGCGCATGTCACCCTCCTTGCAGCCCGGCGTTGGAAGGTCAGCTGAGTCGGGATCCCTTCTGCTTTTGATGTAGGGAAAGGCAGAGAATTAATTAGTCCTAATGGCACTGCTCCGCACTTAAGGAGCGCTTTCTATCTTCAAAGTGTTCTGTGCACAGTGTTTCATTATTTATACTGTTAATTATATTAGCACTTGTAAGGAAAAAGCCCCTTAAATTGTTGTTGATAAAAGTAGACTCCTAACAGGATAGGGATGTGGTGCTTAAGTTGTAGCACAGCGTTTATCCGCTGAGGCTCGGAGCCTTGGAGGAGATGTAACGTGGATTTACAGCTCTTCTTTAAGTGTCTGCAGAACAAAGTTTTGCTGTCTAAGTGGTAATATCTAGGAACTTTGCAGCTGCTTTGTGTGTCCCTTTGAGCACGTTGTCCAGGCTGGGCTCACCAGGCTCTTGTGGTTAGCTGGGGGCAAAAGTGGGCAAAGCATACACAAGTTGCTGTCCCCTCTTTGGTCACCTTAACGATTGAGGCACATTTAAAATGGGAAAAAATAAATAATGAGGATTATTTATCAGTGAAAGATGACAGTCTGCATCTGCAGGTCAGGAGAGTTCTGTATGGGCACTGATAAATCGTGTTATGCTTTTCTGCGTTAGCAGCTGTTTGCAACACTCTTGGGTTTGTGCAGGGAGCGCGTTAAAATTAGTTTTAAACGTGGTCCTAAAATAGTCAGTACCCAGCCACAGCACCCAAATGTAACCTTTGCGGAAACCTCCCAGTTCCTCTCTGTATTTCCACCGAGTGTACGAAGGAGGCGTCCTGCTCTTCTGAACCATCCCAAAGGACGGAATGGCTTGCGCCTCACACAGCTCGTAGCTGGGACGTGGCGTTTTGCTCAGTTTGCCGTGGCTGTAACGCTCAGACATGTGGTAGCATTACAACAGATAAAAGCCCTGCCTTCCCGTGGAGAGATCAGTACAATTGATTGTTGCCAGGAGTAAGGTTTTCAAATTTGATTTCAGGTCTGGTGCTCCACAGCCAGCAGTCCGGAGCTGAATGTTGAGCGGTGAGATCTGTGAGCTGCTGGGAAGGCTCTCATATCTGAAAAACCAAGCAGTAGCTTCCCAAATTCCTGAAAACCCTGCGGTGATGTGCAGGTGTTGGTCTGCCACCAGCACGTGGAAGTCATTGACCCCTGCGGGTGGCTGCAGGCATGTGCTGGGTACCCCGGGGTCCAGTTCAAGTTCTCACCTGTGGTGGATTTGGAAAAAAGCTGATTTGAGTCCCCAGGGAGACCCAGCCTGCTGGGTAGAAATAGAGATACAGAAATATATGTTGCAATATAGAAACAATAGAAAGTGAGGGAGGGAGAAGTCAGGGGAGGAGGTTGTTTTTAGCAGAAACTTGAGCATTTGTGTCTCCAAACGTGTGTAAGGCTGGCTCAGCACTGATCGCTTGCCATATGAGTCCTTTGGCCACCATTCCTCCATAGAAATACTACTGACTTTTTAAATTAAAATCGAGAGGCTGCAGGGTGAAGGCTTAGATCCTCAGCTGCCCCTTGCGAGCAGCGGTACGTGCACCCCCGAGTGACGAGGTGCTCCACCTGCCCTCTCATTTGCTCTCCCAGTGGCCAGCACCAACCCCATAGCGTGCCAGCAGCCTCACCCTGCAGCGAGCTGCCAGTTTGGAAACGCAGACTGCTTCTCAGCGCTGGCATCGTCCAGGCACAGATGTTCTCCCTCGCCACCCACCGCTTTCGGATTCCCCCTCCAGCTGGAAACAAACGAGCATGAATAAGTCAATAGGTCTGTCACACGGGTTTGGGGACTGAACGCCACTTTTTGCCAGAGGGAGGATGTTGGGAGTCGTGAGTGTGATCATGGTGTTCATGGGGATCTGAGCGTGGTAAGGGTTTGCTAAAGAGAGCTGGAAGAGTTAACCACAGCGTGTGTGCTAGCTCAATCTTTGCACGTACATAACTTAACCTGAATGTATTCTGTAGCTGTGCAGTAAGTCTGCTGGCAGAGACGGTTTCTAGATTTCTGCCCCACAGCCACAGCTGCGTGTAGGAGAGGAGAGACCCAGCTGCATCACCCGAGCAGAACCGGCCTCCTTTCTGCCAGTGGACAGCCTGCCCGAGGGGCTGCCTGCTTGCTGCCATCCTTGCCATGCTCGGGGTGAATGCTGCCACCATCCGCAGCAGAGCATCTCCCAAAATTCCCGATCCTGCCCAAGCGTTTGTTCCTTTGGGAGCTTTGCCACGAGTGAAGAGTGTCGCTTGGTATCAGTGAGGAGCAGCGAGGAGGAGTTAGGATTTCTGGTTACCCTCCCGCTCACAGGCCTGCACTGTTGATGCAGTGTCACAGATGAAGCCGTTTTGTTTGGACAAAGAGCTCTGTTTCCCAGGGGAGGCAACAGGGCTTTTCTGCTCTGTAAAGTAGTGCTTTACACTGTGAGTAAAGTGCCTGTTGTGCTCACGGACTAACCTTCGCTGTGCTGCTAGGCTGAACCTTGCCAGGCAAATCCGACCCAGCTGCGTGCCTCCCCTGGGACACCCATCGCTCTTATGCTGCCTACGAGGGAGGAGGCCCACCAGAACCCCTGTCTGCACTTCATTCTGCTCTGCTTGTCTGCACCCAGCTCTGGGGATGCCGGGGTGCAGCCTTCTGCCTCGGGAGCTGTCTCCTCTAGCAGAGAGCCTCACGTGCCAGCAGGGAGCCTGCTCTCTCCGAGCAGGACATGCTGCTGTTTTCCCTGTCACAAATCCAGCCTCAGCCCCTTTCTCTGGCAAAGCTGGCGCAGGGCATGCTAGAAGCTTCTCTGGCTCTCGTGGCAGGTTTTCTTCTTTGTCAGGCTCATTTTCATAAGAAAGCAGGAGAGGGCACACCTGGCTGCTTCTCTGGGCTGCTGGCGTTGCTGTGCGGTGTCAGGAGAGCTGGACGTCAGCATCCAGGAGGACAGGGAAGGCAAGCTTTGTTTTCCTCGTGTCTCGCCAGAGGTAATGAGTCCCGAGAGGCCGCTCAGACCTTGGAGAGAAACCGAACTGAGGAGAGGAGAAGTCTGGCAAGTGCCCAAGCAGCTGAGCGAGGGCCTCAGATGGCTTCTGGCAGCCTGGTGGCGGCATGGGATCGTGACCTTGTGGCGGGGGGAATGGAGAGGGGTCAGGCAGGGGTGGCAAAAACCTCTGCAAATTAGCTGCGGGCGTTCCGGTCGGGCGCCCCGACCTAGCAGCAGTGACAGCTAGCTCTGAGCGTGCCGGACCACCTGCTTGGTGGGGGCTCCTCCATGTCCGTGTGGGATGGGTGTGACCAGGCGGAGCCTCCTCTGCCTCCTGTGCATTGATGACGCTCTTTCGGCCTTTCCTCCCGTCTTACAGCCCAACGTAAGAAGCTTGGTTTTGGCTGAAGAGCTGAACTGGAGATGGTTTTGACTCAAGAACTTTTTCTTTTGCGTTCCCTGCAGGCTCAAAATGTCGAATGTTGCATTCAGCAGGAGCTCCCTTGGAGTCGAGGCTGTCAGTGTTTGCCTGTGTGTTCCCCCCAGCAGCACGCGCTGGTGTGCGTGCTGCCGCAGATCTCTGCCCAGGGCTGGGTTAGCCTCAGGGCTAGCTCAGCTGCCCTCGCACAAACTGTGGGTAGAGACATTTCACGAGAGATTATGGAGATGATGTCCTCTCAGCTATCTTGCCGTTGGAGCTGGTTATTTGCCACGCGTGCCCGTGTCTTTCGACTGTGTGCGTGGATTTGTGGTACCAAAGTTGTGATTGATTAAGCGTGCGGGAGGGAGGATGGACTACTGCAGACTTTACTCTGCTAGCTTGTCTGTTTTGAGCTACGTAACCCATGTACTGTCAGCTAAAGTAATGCACACCTTCTGCAGTGTGGATCTAATTTAAAACCTCATGTTTGTTTGCAGAATAACACAGTATGGAAGCCAGATTCCTGCCAAGAGTGCCACTGCCGTAGCAATGTCATCACCTGTGAGCCTACAGCCTGCAGACACCCCCAGTGTGACTTCCAGAAGGTAAGGGGCCGCAGCCATCCTGCCACCAGCTGAGCTCTTCTGGCTGGTAGGAGCAATGTCAGGTCATTCTGGAGTTCCCAGCCTTCTGCTTTCAGCTCCTGGAATAGCTGCACATTAAAATGTTCATGTGGGCACGCACACGGGGTGTTACACATAAAGGTATGGTGGGGGCAATTGGACTTCGGCATCAAACTTGTGTGCTCAGCTGCCTCCACGCAGCTTCCTTTGAAGCTGAGGGTCTGATTCCCAGCAGGGTTTAGGGGAAGCAAGAGGGAGCAGTGAAATCATGCTTTCCCTCCGAGGGTGTGTGTGACTGCCCAGGGTCAGGAGCAGCCTTTGTGCATGTTCACTCCTCATCGAGGACAGCCTGATGAAAGGCAAATCCCACCGTGCGAAGCTTTTGTCTGCATAACCACGCTCCAGCCAGAGGCTTGCTCGTGGAGTGCTGTGCGGGCTGCCCGTGCTCCAGGGGCGGTCTGGTCCCTGCAGGGAGCCCCTGAAGCGGGCTCGGACCTCCCGGCAGGAGCCCAGCTTCCACTCACCCTTCATTTGAATGCTGAGCTGGGTCGCTGTCACCCAGGCAGACGGACGCTTTCCACTCTGATGAACAACAACAGAGCTGAGATTGTCTTCCCTCTTCTTGTGCGCTGTGATGCTTGTTGAGCTTTCATTGTCTCCTGTTTATCTTCCTCTGTCTGAGCCTTCATTAATGGTTGTAGCTAATTGGCCATGGAATTGGTGTTGCATTAGCAGCTGGATGGCTGGGGTAGTACGCATGAATGACAACAAAAATTAGTGTTTTAAAGAGGCACTGCCAATATAATAATTATATTGCTTTACAAACCTCGTTGAAATGTTTTTCAATATGACAGCATTAACAGGGAAATAACTTTCATCCTTACTGTTTTCCCCCATTATTATCGCTGTGTGTTGATTAAGGCAAGACTGAGATTTTAAGAATTTTTCTGCTAAAGAAGAGAGAAATAATAAGAAAAAAGCTGTCATGCTACACCTAGTAATGAGTGGGCTGGAGAGGATGATGTACATTTAAAAAAAAACAACACACAGATAAATGAAAAGGTAGGAACTGTAATGCTGATAATGGGAAATAGATTTATAGTGTGAAATGAATCTCTGAGACTCCTCGTATCGGTAATCTTAAAGATGAAGAATTTTAAGTCTTCCGTAAAGGTGTGGCCACTTAAATGGGGAGAAGAATTGGATCAACCCTCAGAAATCTTGATCACCCTTGAAAATTCTGGCCACTGATCAACAAGGCCAGAAATCGCCATCCCCTCCATGGTTTATTTCTTATCTGCTTATTAGGAGATTTATGCTAATATTGCAACGAGGCATAAAAAACAAAACAAAACAAAACAAAAAAAAAACAAACAGGAAATTTACAAAAAGCCCAAGTGGAGTTCTACACATGTATGTATGGCCTTCTGCTGGGGTACAGACCTTCTTTGCACGTGGGCAGGATAAAAGAATGAATGTTCCAAACAGACGTAAAAGCAGCAAAAATGATTTCCGTTGTGTGAACCAAAACCACCCCCAACAACACAGCACAGTTTCCTCTCACCAGGATCACAGCTGAATAAGGTTAATGGTTTAAGGTAAATGAAGTATTTAATGTTGTGTTCCTCCTGCTAAAGATAGGGCATTGAAGGTTTTTCAGTTTGAAAAATCCAAATGTTTCTCCTAGAAAACAGTGAAACCCTGTGACATTTCAAATCATTCTGCTCGTGTTTATCAAACAGCTGAGGAGGTAACAATTAAAAAAATTAGGGGCATGGCACAGCCTTTGTTTCTTGTTAAAACAAAACAAATAATGAGTCCCTCCTGAGCACAAGCAATCCCTTGAAGGTTGGTCTTAACCTTGGGGAAAGAAAGGATGGAGATTGTCTCCTGGGAAACACTTCTGCAATTTTTTGGAGAAGGTAATCTTATTGGTAAAAAATGTCTGCATTTTGCTTTCTGAACCTTCTCTAGTTTCGGTTTCTGCTTTCTTCCTCTCCAGCTGCTGTGCTCACATCAGTAGGATTGTCTGCTGCTTTGATTTTTTTTAGTAGCTGTGGGAGAAAAATGCTGTGATCTGTGGTACCTCTAAGGCGCTGTTGGGGCCCTCAGATTCTGCTGCCATCAGTGACAGACACCCTTGCACAGTAAGGTTCGATGTGCAGCTGGGAGGAACATGAAAGTGTTGCTTTGGAGAGTCCGTGGCAACGTTTCAAGGACAGGAGGCCAAGATCTTTCCCCGTGCTGGCTGATGCCTTCACTGATGTGTTGTTCCCTTTGTTCAATGAGTTGCTTCCATCAGCATCATCTCTTTCCCTGCTGCTGAACAGGATGCAGCCGGCAGACAGCTTGCTAAACCCCTGGAAGATGCAAAGCAGAGTGGTAGCAGTATCACCAGGCTGTGCTGTACTTGGAAGTGCTCAGTGGTCTGCAGTTAATTTTCAGATGTTAATAAAGAGTGGTGATTAGTAAGCCAGAGAAGTTCAGGTGATGGATGCGTAGTCAATCTGCCTGCCAGCTGAGCTTCCAGCGTGGCAAAAAGTTAGACTGAGATCCATCCTGTACGTGTAGAAAACTTTCATCTACTGAATAAATGATGGTTATACCACGTTCCTCAGAGAACAGTCGGTGAATAAGCCTATTTGTTGTCTTAGATAAGTGCTTTCCAGTTATTATTCTTTGTTCTGATCTGAAAACTAGTCCTGCTGGGGATTTTCCAATTGCGCTGCTAGGAGTGTAAGTTCTGCTCCTGTTGTTTTAAAGGCAGAATGTCAAATACAGCAAAATGATGTGATGACTCTCAGCAAGAGGTCTTCTGGAATAATGTATTATTTTCTCTTTAAACTGAGAGCATTGGGTCCAGCCAGGCCCCATACCTTTCACTTCATCTGAAACTCTGTTTTACATGCATGGCTTATTGGATTCTTGTATCTTTTCAGGGAGAAGTGCTTCAAATAGCCCCAAACAAGTGCTGCCCTGATTGTGCCTCAAGAGCCGAAGGATTTTGCCAGCATGAAGGACAGATCCACAGTGTGAGTGCTCTGTCACGTTCCTTGGCAGGGACAATCCTTTCCAGTTTCCAGCTCTCGGACTGTTTCATGTCAGCAAAGGATGCTTAGCTGACATGAAGGATGGGTTATTGGGCTGTATTCTGTTACTATCAGATAACATAAAACAGGAGTTTGGTCTGCAGGGTTTGCAATAAGGGGATGTGTCTCTGAGCAATATTGTGTCCTGCTTGGCTTAATGGGAGAAAGTCTCATGACTGAGACAAATTAGTAATGCTAGGAGAAGGAAAACACTTTGAGCTTGGTGTATTAGCTAGCCTGAAAGAAGGCTTTTCTATCAGCAGCCACGTATGCTAGTAGAGATTGATTGTTGTCATGCAGCTTGGGTTTATGTATTTCATAATCCGAAATTATTCAAGAAGCAGCTTTCAACATGTGGTTTCACCTAGGGGATCTGGAAGGCCAAACCAATATGAGTAAGTGTCTACAGATAAGAAAAAAATAAAGATTCGTGGGTAGTAGTTAATGAATCATGCTGAACAATAGGCATACAGAAAAAAAATGGCTTAACAGTGAACCTGAGTCCTTTGTGTGGTCTCTTACAGACCTTTTTGTTTGATAAGAGGCACTTCAGGTCCAAATCTTAAGGGATATGCTGAAATGCCCAGATATATTTGAGTATCTGTACCTTACAGTCTGTGTTTCAGATGGACGTTGTAACGCTATTTCAGTATCTGGCACAACCAGCACGAACCTGTTGCAATCCAGCCAAAGACTGGATTACTTAGCACATCCATCCTTTTCTCCTATTTCTTTGTACCCCTGATTTGGGTGATACTATATTATAGTACATTGTATTTCTTGTTTCTGTTGCTGCATTTTGCTCTGTTGTACTCTAGCTCCCGCTTTTGCCATTTGGCTCTTTTTAAGTCTGTCCTTTGGGACTCGAGTCAGGAGAACAAGTAGGCATGCCCGTGGGGACCACAGCCAGCATATTTGTACATATGCCACATGTCACACCCAAATTCCTGTGTGAGGGGAACATCAAACAATGTTTTTTGGCAGTGCAAAGCATCGTCCTGATGGTTGGCACTGATTGCCTGAAGGAAGAAGTTTTCTCTTTTGTCCTTAGCCCAGCGTAGTGCTTTATGACTTCATCCTGCAAGTGTCTAGCCCTGACTGGCCCTGACGCTAGCTGCATCGAAGGAAAGCTGTGTCCTTTATCTGACAAGAGCTTTTTTCTCCCTGCCTAATTTAATATTGTGTGTTTTGTCAAAATTAACATTCTCTGTTGGAGAGCATTACGATACACTGACATCTTTTTCTTAGGGCCAGTTTTTCCTCACCCTGCCTCAGGGCAGAGATATTTGTTGCTGCATTAATGAAAAAGCAAAGCTAATGAGATTTTACTCGTAGTGAAGAGCTTAAGTATATGGGGCTGGGGGTGTTCAGTGTCGTCAGGTGTGTGTTGGGGCACCTCTTGAATGTTTCCCTAAAGAGAACATGTCTCTAAGCTTAGAGTCCACCCTGTAGAAGCTGTAGTGGAGAGGAGGTACAGGCAGGGGGTTATTGCTGGATGCCTCTGCACTTGGGGGGATGAGGCTGGTCTGCAGGGCTGCTACTTCACCAATTTTAACCTATTTTTTGCCCCAGTAGTGCTGCCAGAAGTAAGGGTTACAATGTACAAAGCTTGACTGGGCTGGCAGAAGAGTGAAGTTAGATACTATCATCTAACTTCAGGGGAGGCTCAGAAAGCAGATGTATTCACTGGTCTCGTAGGCAGCTGGATTCATGGATGTATTTTCTCTGCCTTTGGTTGTGTTCTGCACTGCAGCACGGCACGCAGTGGGCCAGCTCTGGATGTGTCCTGTGCTCCTGTGCCCACGGGAAGGTGAACTGCACCCGCACAGGCTGCCCAGCCCTGGCTTGTGGAAGAGGGGAGCTGCAGTACACTGCTCAGGGAGCCTGCTGTCCCACCTGCGTGGGCCTTGGTGGTGAGTATTGCATCTGAGCAGGGCACTCTCTAGCTGCAGTGATCCAAGTGGTATCTCCCTGGCTGGGAAGTTCGGAGAGCTTTTCTTTTTGCATTCTGTTCTGTTGGGAAGACACCGGGGTCAAGTGTTTCGCTTAATTCTCTTTCTGTTCTTCTACCATGTTTACATTTTTAACAGCTTCACTCACAGGCTAGTAGCAAATGATAAGATTTCAGCAGTGAGCAGATGTGCCTAATAGCTCTTTATTATGGCTATTGCAATTTGAGGGAGAAGAACGCAGATATTTCCTATGTAGCGAGGGTACTTTAGGCACTTACAGACTTGAACTGCAAGTTCCAGAAATGGCTGAGGTATTAGATACCTCTTCTTGCTAAAATCCAGTGGCCAAAGTGCATCCAGAGCTCTTAAATTTCAAGTCTAAAACCCTTGGAAACTGTACTCTTATTTTCTGCTTTGACAAAACAGGCTTTTGAATTCTGAGATGCATAAAGTCTGTGTTTTGACTGTATGTGATGGAAAGGGATGAAGGGACGCTGAAAAAGAAAATGACCTGATGTTTTATTATCTCTTAGAGCCCTGCTACTTTGATGGCCGCTTGTTCCGGGATGGTGAGGACTGGCGCCTCGGTCAGTGCTCCAAGTGTGTCTGCAGGGACGGTGTGACTCAGTGCTTCACAGCTTCCTGCCAGCCTGTGCTGTGCAGCCAGGTCAGGACTCGTCGGCCTTCCAGGGACGCTGCTCCTGGCTGCCTTCTTTCCCTTGGCAAGATCCATTTCTCACACCGGTGTACAAGTTAGCAGGCACATCTTCTGTGTGACAAGTGGGAGATTTGAAAAAGGGAGTTTTGATGTGCAGAGTGATGGATAAGTCTGTTGGTATAAATGTGCTGTCCATCTCCTCCTCTATACATTCCTTCCCCACCAATTTACTCTTATCACACATTTGCTGGCTGAATGAGCACAAATACTCTCTAAAGAAACTGCACTTTTGGTTTT
Source organism: Nettapus auritus (assembly GCA_011076525.1). Taxonomy (NCBI): domain Eukaryota; kingdom Metazoa; phylum Chordata; class Aves; order Anseriformes; family Anatidae; genus Nettapus; species Nettapus auritus. Next base: position 51,228,342 of record CM021768.1, on the reverse strand, counting down.
ATAATTAAAAAATGATGTAGGAAAGATCAGAAAATATTTTTATTTCTCTGGGGGAAGGAATGAAAGCACAAGATTTTAACGGGAGTTTATCTTCATAAACTTTAGTATTTGGCTTGCAGCTTTGGACTTTTTTTTTTTTTTTTTTTTTTTTTACAAAAATTGTAGAAATACAGTTAAAAACATCAGTCAAATTTCACCAGTCAAATGCTTGTAAAATTTCCCTTAAAAGTAAGACAACTTCAGCCAAAACAGAAGTCTCAGAGCACTATTCCTTACATCTGCTTGTGCTTAAAAAAAAAAACACTAAAACCAGTAAGATGACTTACCTAAGCTCAAACAGTGACTCTCTGTTTTAGACCAAATGAGAGAACTGGGACATTTCTGTCTCTGAGGTCTTTGCTGTGGACAGCCGATGAGTTCTTAGCGCTTAGGCAGTGATAAAACCAACCAAAACACGACAGGATTATATACAGTGCCAACACACTGGTCCGTAAAGACAGCAAAGTATGCACAATACGCTCTATAAAACTGACTTGATTTTTTCTAAATTCTGTTTATTATATTACGTAGTGGATGTGCTTGAGGGTGTGTTATGCTCTTTGGATTTCTTTTCATTGAGCCCATTGTAGCAGGTTTTTTGGGCACCTCAGCGTGCTCCTTTACAACACTATGACATGCTAAGGACCTCTTGGAAATGCAGGAGCTGGCTCCCTGGGAGTGCCTCCTTCTGACCTTCGCTTTGTTTTATGGGGGCTACCACTTCCCACAAATGTTTTTATCTATTGTCATGCTCAAATGCTGAATCCAGAAGTTAAGCTCCCTTAAAATGTGTGCTTCAGCTGAGTGCACTTCCTTAGAGCACCAAAGAAAAAAAAAGCAGTAGTCATAAACCTTTTTTCCTATTGATGTTTACCCACATTACTATTACTGGACCAGATGTTTGTGCAATTAACACTTTTTTTTGATAGAAGGAAAAACCACCTGTTTCTCTACATGCTAATTGTTTTGCTTTGTCTGGAGATATTCAATTACTATTAGTTGACTAAGTACTGCGCATTAAAACAGATTTATGCCTGCTTTACATTCCTCCCTTTCCCACCCCGAATGGACTGATGTTGCCTGCTGACTGATTGCACTAATGTTTAATCAGCTAATCATTAGGATTTAATTAGTGGAAACAGAAATTACTGTGTTGTTGCCGTGATGTATCTGAGAATAATCAGCTGAAAGCATACAAGTTAATGTAGCAGAAAGGCAATTCTGATGGGGCTCCAGTTGTTTCCAGCCAAGGAAACATGCCTAGTGGAAGGAGTGTTGACAGGATGTGTGGGGATTCTGTTCTGGTCTCCATCACACCTCACATTTTCTTGCATGTGTCATTTATCCCTCTCCCTTTCTTCCTTCTCAACTCCCTGTCAAAAGTGAATAAATAACTTCACCCCACAGGGTGACACCGTTATTAAAATCATTTTCCATCGTTCGGATAGAAGCTGTGCCTTAGTTCCGAGTGAGAGTGACTTCAGAAATGCTTGCTGCGTGCAGGAGGGCACCTGAGTATGTCCCACCATACAAGAGGATTTGTGGGGCAGGGCAAGCCCTAACTTTTTAGCTCAGTGCATAGACAGTATGAAAAAAATCAGGAGTGAAGAACATGCTTTCTGGGCATGTGTTCTCCCTGAACGTGCAACCCAGCTCACTTCTTGCTTCCAGTGCAGAATGACTGTCTGGCAGATTGAGCTCACTGCGTGTACTTGTCTGCAGGGAGCTTTGCCACTAGTTATCTCTGGCCAGTAGGCCACCAGAAGAGCCAAAGAGAAGGCCTTCGTTCTGCAATCCCAACAAAACCCACGATGAATGAGTTCTTTTAACTCTACTGGCAAACCCGTGGTTGATAAGTTTTATACAAAGTTATCCACTTTTTCTCTAAGACCTAGTGATTTGATTAACAAAGGAGATGAGAAGGTAATGCTTGAGCATTTCTGCACTACTTTCAGTCCACAAGTCAGTCTTGCAGTCATCCCAATGTGGCTGGAGGGAGGTGCTGGCGAACAGTACTGTGCCCATTCCCATTGCATGTACATGGCATTGTAGCAGGGGGATTTCACGTTTTGAACAGGTGGAATTTGAGGCCTGAAGGAACTGTTATATTGATGTGAAGTGCCAACATATCCCAACATGATTTAAATCAGTCACGACAAAGCTTAAATTAGAGTAGTCTAAGTTTTAAGCATAATTTTACACCTGGACAGTCAGTTCGGCTGCGTGGATTTAACTAAAGCATAGCAAATGCCGCTGTACGGCACTCCTGAGATGGGGAGTGTAAATCACACGCTCGGAGCCTAATGATATCAGCGGTGCCAGAAAAAAATCCCTCCGTCTCATACTTCAGTGTGTGCTTCTCCTTAAGGCATTTATATATATATTTTTTTTTTCTCTGTCTATCTGTATACCCAAGTGTATGTGTCAGCACTTTTTTCTACTGTGTGTGTGTCTTTATCTGTACCTATACACCTATCTACATATCTGGGTTTTGATTGCTATCCAAAGAAGCCCAGATAATGGAAAGGGGGAAATATTTTTATTTCCAGCCTTCTACATTGATCTCCTAGTGCGAAGATGGGCCCCAGATTTTGGAGCCAAAACCAAGCCTTGAGTGACTGTGGCTTATCGCACAGATACGAAATGCCAGGAATTCCAGGCAGTGATGCGAAGTTGCGTGTTAACTATTCATGCCCTTATTTTACTTGTCTCTCCTGCTGTCTATTTAGGATGAAGCTATGGTTATGTCTCCTGGAAAATGTTGCCCAGAATGTGTTCCAAAGCCCTGCTCGGTGTTGGGAAGAGTGTACCAGGTAGGCTCTGATGAGTCACACCAAAAGCCAGCTGTTCAGAAGTTCTGGCACATACCTCTTTCCCTTCTCCCTCGCGTCTGACTTTCTGCCAGCACTAATAGCTTAGTACAACCGTTGCTTTTTTTTCTTCCTGGAAAGCCTGAAGAGTTGAAAGAAATTAGGACTAGATAAGAATTTGCTGGCAAGCAGGAAGAAAGTTTGCAGGGTGAAGGAGATTAGGTACTTTCTTTTCATGCTTTCTTGAAGGAGGAAAGCAAAAAGCACTGGTGAACGTCAAAAGTATTCATAGCTTTTACTGTATCACATAGAATTAATTCAATGCATTGATGTACATATGTGGGGTTTTCTTTTAACAATACTTTTTTTGCTGATAATGATAGTGAAGGCCTCCCAGTGTCACTAGCTTGCAATTAACAAGAAATGCACACCAGTGTCATTTAAGCCTCATACCTCATCTTCCTGTTTGCTGATCATGTAGAAATAAGCATCTCTTAAGAAAAAAAAATGGTATAGGATACAGATATGCAGAAGGAGCCATCATATTTAATAGGCAGCACAGGTTTCTGGAAATAATTTGGTTATTTATGAAGGGTGTTTTAACAGTTGTTTACATCTCTTGTGTTCTTTTCAAACAGCATGGTGAACAGTGGAAAAAAAATGCCTGCACTGCATGTGCTTGTCACAGAGGAGAAGTCAGATGTCTGAGGGAGACCTGTGACTCTGTTACGTGTCAGAAGGTAGGTGGAAAGCATTCAGCTCTGATGCCCAGGCTTCAGGTGTCACTTTGCCCACGTGAAAGAGTTCAGCAAGCTCTGAGTTCAGCAGCAAGAGTTCAACCTACTCAATGGTTGTTGATGTTTTGCAGGGGGAGAACAAAGTGCAGCGTTCTGGGAAGTGCTGTGAGGAGTGTGTGTCTTCCAAGGGAAGCTGTTTGTATGATGGCACAATCAGGTACCACAGGGAGATGTGGAATATTACTCGCTGTGACTTCTGCCTGTGTGATGAAGGTCAAGTCACTTGTCACAAAGCAGAGTGTGCTAAAGTGGAGTGTGCCAAGGTAGGAGAAGTTTTCTTCTTTCAAAAGGTATCGATCAAGTCCTGTGATTTTTTTTTTTGCCCCCTTTTTTCTCAACCACCATTTTGAGACAAGGAAGCTGCCCTTCTTTTGGGCTTGTTTGGTGCAATTACCTTGAAAGCTCTTCACAGAAAAGGCGAGTAAAAACCTAGTATTTTCCATGCAAGCTTGACTGCTCAAAGGGGCTTGCACTGTGAAGCTAGCTAGTCTGAGTAAGTGGCTCATTTAACTTGAATTTTCTCCACCACTGCTGTCTGCCTGCTAATAGAGGGTCAGAGACGTCTGGTTTCAGTAAAAACTGGCTTTACCAGTAGCTGAAGGTGGGGAGAGATGTACAGGCCAGAGAGAGTTAACGGCTGAAGAAACGTTCCTTTTGTCTTCGTTTGGTATGCAACTGTGGATTTTGGTGAGGTGGTTGGACATGGAAGACTGTGTTCTACTTTTCTTCATTTTTTCCATTTCGTTTTGAGCATGGAAGTGAAGCTGATAAGGTGTTTTATTCAAATGCTGTTTAGTCTAAATACCTAGACAGGTTACGTTATAGTTGCTCTATAATGGATGTGGAAAATGCATTAGATAGAGTTCAATGTCTTATACACACGCGTGCACGCACACACACTTTTTGGATTGCCTTCGTGCACTGCAGTAAGACTTCTGTGTTCTCTGCGTCTGTTTTAATCAGTGGGTTAATACCTGATTATACCAACTACTCCACAGTGTCAGGGAAGAGAAGGGAAGGAAAGGAACTATGGCCTTCTGAGATGTCTCTTTCAGTGGCAAAGCTTTTCTGACGATTCCGCATGGATGATAAATTTTGACTAGTAGCACCCTTGCACCTGAAGTCCAGCCAAAATCCGCACAGCGCACACAGTGGCTTCACCAAATTAGATCGTTTTAATGTGTGCTCAAAAAAAAGTTAGAATCTACACACAGGGTCCCAAACGATGCATCATACAGAGAGAACGCATCTAGGAATAAAAGTGTATGCTTGTTCATCTGAGATCAGGCCTTTTAAATAGCAAAATTGCATTCAGTGTGGGACCCAAACTCTTGTTGCTGGTGCAGTGCTGATGATTATCATCTGACCTCAAACTGCATGGAGAGATTTTTCTGGATGGAAAGTCGTGATTGTCATAAAATCTTGAGCACTTGCATCTGTTTCAGCCAGCTTCCTGCATGCTTATGGCTGTAAATTGGATCATTTACACTAATGATGATGGCGTGCTGTCATGGCTCAATAGGGAAATGATTTAATATTCATTCTCATATCTTGGGTTCTGACAAAGAATCCATTATTCGGAACAGCCGGGGCTATTTTACATGATGATAGCTGGAGATGTTAACACACGAGGTTCAAAAGGGAGGGTTCAAAAGTGTGCAGAATTATCACTCATGCAGCTCTTTTTCAAACGGAGGCTCTCAAAGGTAACCACCGAGCTCAAAGCTGGTGCAAGTAAAAATGATATAATTTATCAGAGTATGAGCTGCTGCATTTTCAAATTGAATGAAGCGTGATTACGAGGAGGACAGTGGCAAGGAGGAAGGCAATGTCCTTTGTTGTAGATAAGAGTTGTGTTCCCACTTGCTAAAAGATATTTGCCCAAGGATTTATTATCCAACATAGCTTCCCTCAAGACAAACTAGCTTCCCCAAGTTATGTGCAGTCATAGTTTATCTCAGTAGTGCAAGGTGCCCATTAATTAACTGCAATAAAATATTATCTCAGAAAGCACATAAAATATTTTTTTCCTTTCCTTTTTCCTTTTTTTTTTTTTTTTTTTTTTTTTTTGAGGTGCAGGTTTGGATTTTAGACACCTGCATCAGTAAATCAGAGCTGATGTGAAGCTAGGAGCATTTGGATTCATCTCTTCATTAAGACACTATTAATTTTCTGGTCACATCGTCCTGTTTAAAACATAATGAGGCCACAGATATGAACTGCAAATCCTAGACAGCTCGACATAGTATAGCGGCATTATGTGAAGGTAGGGTGGAGGCTTAGCTTTAAAACCCTTTCAAATAAACCTGTGCAGAACTGCCGAATGAAAACGTCTGCGGTGGTTCTGACCTAATCTTCAAAAAGCCATTTTCAGCAGGTTACTGATGAGCCGTGGGTACAAGTTATGTGGCAGGCTGGGATAGCTTTGGATCTTGAAGTGGATGCACTCAGCCAAAACTACTCAGACTGTCAGCATCACAAAATCGTGCTGGAGCACTTCCCAGCGCCCTGCTAAGTAAGCACACTTCATGACGAGGTTCAGGTACATGCCTGAGGTGCTTGCAGGGGATGCTGCAGCCCACCTGAAGGGGCCAGTGATGGCGCCTGGGTTGCCCACCTTCAATCTTACTTCCAACAGCCCTAGGAGCCCCAGAACTACAGGATCAGGAAGGCAGAGCTCGTAGGGTGCTGTGTGCCTAACCCAGCCAGCAAGCTGCCGGCAGCATTCGGGCATTTAGAATAAGCAGAGGTAGAAGGTAGAGGTCGAGGTTCCCTTCCTTGCCTCCCAGCCCGACATGGCCTTTCAACATTCCCAACCTGAAATACTCGGAGTGATCTCTTCAGCAAAGCCACACATGGCCTCGAAATCTCCGTAGCCTTCTTTTTCTGGCAGAGCAGAGTGGTTGCTTTTTTGGGGGCGTAGGGGAGCCATGTTCCATGCCGGGTTGCTCTCTGTTTTCCTGTAGTTTGTGTTTGAGGGTGGGTGGGGATGTGGGTAGGGCTGGGGATGGGAGAGTTTACAACACTAACAGTGACATGAGAGCCAACCATCGCCAGCGGCAATTTGAAATAATGATTTAAGCAGCAAAAATGCATAGAACCAGGGGAGATTCAGGCTGTGTGTGGTCCTCGAAGAGGAAATTGAAGCTGTTTCTTTTGATCTGTATCCTGGTTCCTTAAGATGGAGTCTCCCTCTTTCCTAAATATTCAGCTTCCACGAGTGCTTGTGACCAATCAGGGCACGTCACTCCTTTCCCCTGCTGCTAATTCTTACCTTCAAACCAGAGCTGTTTAAGTGAATCCTGTGGAGTTACACATTTGTAACAAAGAACAGGCTTTTTCCATCTGGGATAAATAGAGCATGTGCTTTGAAATTCTCCTGGGGAAAAAAAAAAAAAAAAAAGCATTGAAAATGAAGGTAAGCTTCTCCGCATTTGAATCTTGACAGTGGTCCAGTAAACTGCTGGAGAGGGACAGTGAATAATGGCATTCCTCTTCTCTGTATTTGCAGTGGATTCTACTGGGGGGTTCTTTGCAGGATTTAGGGATGAAGCAATACCCTTATCACTGAGCTCCCTGGCCTTTTCTGAGGTTTCTTGTGTGACTGCAATATTCATTAAGCACATTTTTCAGACTGTACCTACAGAGATGAAGTAGGATAGAGAGAAGATAACGTGAAATTAGATACTGAAGATTGCATTCCAGGGCAAGAGCTGTTCTGCCTCTGCATTCCACAGTATTTTTGGTATTGTTGATTTTGTTTGAATTGCTGCAACCTTTCTATTCACAGGGTGAAGAATTAATTCACTTAGATGGGAAGTGCTGTCCTGAATGTATTTCGAGTAATAGTTACTGTGTTTACGAAGAACATAGAAAAGCTGTAAGTATCCTGGTTCTTTGGAGCACATAACGGAGAATTCTGCTTTAGAGGTTTGGAGAACCAACTCTCCCTCTCCAGTTCCAAGAAGGATATTATTTGCAAGTATAGCAGAAAAATTAATCCATTAGTGTTATCTGCAGATTGCTTTTATAATTTACAGAACACTTGTTTAAAATATGTGCGTCTGCTGCCTTGCTTTCCTCTGTGCAGTATAATCAATCATTTCCTGTTAATATTTAATACACATACTTATTGCTTTCCTGTATATCTCGTGGAGTTAAAGATGCCTGACTTTCATTCTATACAGCAGAGGCTGCACAGCAGAGGCAACGTATAGCATTCTGCCTATTCCATCAATTAGGATTTTCTCTGTAACATTGTTGTCTGTCCATTGTTTTATGAATATTTTCAAGGAATGTTCTTTGTGAAGTTGAGTAGAAGGAGCAGGTGAAGTATCTGTGTTGAAATTTAACAGTAATGGACTTTTCATTGCTCTGGCAGATAAGGGCCACAGCTAACGGCTGCTGTTTGTCAACAGATGTGAGAAATGAGAAGTTTAATGCTGCTCTTTCTTTTTTTTTAATGTTAACATTTCCCTTTCCCTCCTCACATCTCTCTCTCTGACCCAAGTGAGGTAAAGCATATTCAGATGTCAGGTTTATTCCGATTTGTGCTTTATCCCTTTCAAGAGAGGAACTGGCACAAAAGCTTCACGGGCAGAAGGCTTGCTGACTAATTCTGCATATTGACTTCCTCACCTGGTACCAGCAGAGCCTCAGCCATCGAGGGCAGCTTCAGGGACCTTCTGAGCAGACCCAGGGATTGCAGAGGGTGTGAGATCTCTCCCCTCCGTTGACTTGTAAAAGTAAGCAGCATCAGGTGGGCAAAGGAGAACAGGGCAACAGAGGAGGAGAGGAAGTCGAATGCTGCTGAGGTTAGAAATGTACCTTTTGGTGAAAAGGTCATTATGCAAATGAATAGATTCACATCCAGAACAGACTACAGGTGTCTGCTCAGAGAAAGCACATTCAAAGACTTGTTACTGGACTGTGAAAAAGAAGGGGACAAGTGAGGCAGCAAGATGTGGGAACACAAGAATATGCCTTCAGTTAGAGCAAATGAAGGTAGGTGTAGAAGCAGAGAAGACTGCTAACTGGAAAACACCCCGGTTTGGGGAGGGAGTGCTGAGAGGAAATGCGATTAGGAATTTGTGAGCACTTTGCAGATGGCCTTGATCTGGAGGGTGAACATTAGAGAGGTGCACAGTCCCACATCACCTAGAGCAGCCCACAAGATGTTTAATTCACTGCTAGCACTGATGTAGCCTCGAAATATATCTGGGGTTTCCATGCATGAGGAAAACTCCTCATTTGTTCAGAAGCTCCCTGTTGCTGTGGAGGCAATGAGCAGCAGGGAATCCCTGCAGGGCGGCAGGCCAACTGCCACTGCTGAAGCACGATCCAAGCCTGGCCGGACTGCAGGGCTCGGCAGCTGTGCCTGTGGCGTGGGGTGCTAATCCTGCCCCTTTGGTGTCACCTTTTGCAGAATGGAGAGAAATGGAAGGAAGGGCCGTGCAGCGAGTGCGAGTGCCGGGACACGGAGGTAATCTGCTTGCAGCGCTCCTGCCCGCCCTGCCCGCCGGGCAGCCTGGCTGCTGGGCTGGAGGGCGACTGCTGCCCACGTTGCGAGCCAGGTACTGAGCCAGCGGCAGGTGGGTCTCACCACCGCGCGTGTTGGGGGGGAACATGCTCATCGCACACCCCTTGCATGCAGGACGGGGCATATCCTGGGGTCCTGGCTCCCCTTGCATCCCACATGCTGGTCTGGCACCTGCGGTGAATTTTAACTTATCTTCAGTATGTAGTTGTAAATTAACTATTTTCCACATGATTCTGGACCTGTTAGAGCAAGGTCAGAGGAGGGCCACAAAGGTGATCAGAGGGCTGGAGCACCTCCCCTAGGAAGAAAGACCGAGGGAGCTGGGGCTGTTCAGCCTGAAGAAGAGAAGGCTCTGGGGAGACCACACTGAGGCTTTTCAATACTTAGAGGATTCTTATAAAAAGGATGGAGAAGGACTCTTTACTAGGGTAGATAATGATAGGACAAGGGGGAGTGGTCTTAAACTGAAAGAGGAGAGATTTAGATTAGACATTAGGAAAAATTTCTTCACTGTAATGGTGGTGAGGCACTGGAACAGGTTGTCCAGAGAAGCTGTGGGTGCCCCATCCCTGGAGGTGTTCAAGGTCAGGCTGGATGACCAACCCGATCTAGTGGGTGGCATCCCTCCCCATGGCAGGGGGGTTGGAGTAAGATGAACTTTAAGGTCCCTTCCAAGCCCAGCCATTTTATGATTCAGTGATTCCATAATTAGGGTTTCTGGAGAGGCTTAGGGCTCCATCCAAAGATGGAAGACAATCCTGCTGACTTACCTTCCCTTAGATCATGACTCTCCATTGGCAAAAGATGGGATGGTGTTTTGGAAATGCTTTCTCTTTTCCTTTTTTTTTTCAAGACAGCAAATTTTATACGGACGAGATCTGCACCTTTGCAACTCGTTTAACAAGTGTTTTGGAGTTTATGGGCTCCTGAGTATTTCTCGGGAGTGGGAAGGAGAAGGAACCTGCCTGCACTGTTAAGCCACAAGCTCACCTGGAGCTGGATGACTGCCAGTTAATAATTGTTGGAAAAATCAAAATAGCCTTAGCTATGTGTTCATTTTGCATATAAATTCATTTTTCTCCAGGATGTTGTCATTCTCCTTCATTTACACTTCACAGTTAGTGTGCTTTGCATTTCCTAGTTGGTAGGCTTTATCTGTGGTTTGCTAATTTTTCATATTGGTAGCTGTTCTTGTTGTATTAATCTAACTTTGGTTTTATCAGAGTGCTCCAGTTAATGGTTTATCTGAGTAAAAAGAAAATAGCTTCACAGTTTAATTATGCTGTCATTTCCAGGAGTGGCTTGGCACATTTGCCATATTAATGTTTTAAAGCTTGTTATTTACTGCATGCTAATAAAAATGCAAAGCACTACAAATTGAAAAGTGAGGAAAATGGGTTTTGGGCAGTTCAGATACAATTGTCCTGGATTTTCAAAAGGGAACAGCGCCTGCATAGACTCCTAAGGAGAGGACAGATTATAAAGTGCTCTCAGCACCCATCTGTTCTCCTTATCAAGAGGTACGTACCACTGCGTGCTGGTTACCCTTGAAAATCAGGCCTCTTCCTTCAGCTTCTGCCGTGGTAGTGCTCTGGAAAAGGCATCCTTTGAAGTCATGGCATTGGATGAACAGAGCCAAACCTGCATTTTTGTGTCCCAGCCTGCAGCAGTTCAACCTGTGAGCCTGGAGCACCAGCTCCTAACGTATCTGCATCTTTTAAAGCCACTAAAAATTCATGGCTGCTTCTCACAAATGTGCTGGGGGAAGCAGGCAGATAGAAGCCATTCGTTCTCAGCCACTGTAGAGCATCTAGCCCTAAGCACAATGATATTTTGGTGAAAAATAGCAAATATGCCAACTTACTGAGAACATTTGTGTTGGAGCAGAGGGATTTTTTTTGTACTTAGAGAAAAATTGCCCATTCTGTGGCTCACCAAGCAGTCAGTTCATTGTCAGCCTGTAAGAATGGGGCAGCATGTACCTGGTTACTGGTAAGAAATAGAGACAGAGCTTCCTCTTCATTTCTCCTGCTTTTTGACTTTGGATTCCTTGTCACCGTGAAACTGTCTGCCTTCTGTAGCTCCTGAGTCCCGATTCTTTCCTTAGGTACAACTGCCTGGAAACTTGCAGTTGTTTAGTGTAAATGAAGGAGAGTTTTCAGCATTGAGTCCCTTTGTGCTGACTCGTCAGGAAGGAGCAGACAGCTTTTCTTCCAATGAGCCAGAGAAACTCAGTAGTAAAGCAAAAATAGTCTTCCTCCCAGCTTGTGCAGGGAGATCAGCCATGCCCTTTGAGAAAATAAATAACCTGTGGGCAAACATTGTTTGCTACAGCTCTGGGACACAAAGCTTTTGACTGGAGGGGATGTGGTCTGCCACCTGTACTTTGACCAGGTGTGGGCACAGTCCTGACTTATTGCAGGGTTTGGCTGAAGGAGATTCAAATCTAGGTTGTTTTGGGCCATTAATTCCTGATGACCTAGGATTTTTACTGTTGAGTAACAATGTGGACAATGAACATCATTCGTATCAATACTTCAGGAAACCAGGGCCTTTACAATACCCCCCACATATCAGAATAAATAAATAAATAAATATCATGTTTAGCCCCTTGCATGCCATTTTGGAAAAAAGCCACTCCAAAACTAACGCACCTTGAACCCGCAACGGAAGCTAATAAAGAATTTTACTTGGATTTTGCAGTATGCATTGCGTTGTGTCTTCCTGACTGAAAATACTCCTCTTGGTTTTTGCCTTTGTGTCTTTTCCTTGTGCTAGCTGAGTGCCACCTGGACTGTTTGACCTGCTCTCACTCCTTTGATCACTGCAACGCCTGCCGTGATGAAAGGAAGCAGCTGCAGAATGGGCGCTGTGTGGAGACCTGTGCACCGGGCTTCTACCAGGATGGGGGCACTTGCCTAGGTAACCTCTGCAAGAGTTACATGCCCTGTCAGATGATTCTTCTGGGGCTTGCTGTGCTTTTGTTTGCAGGATCCCCCAGGCTTACTATAAACAGATTGTCTGGGTCTGCTTGGAAAAGCAGTCAGGCACATCCTGAGCAATAACCATGAGCTTAAGGCTTTCAAAGGTTTCAGGTGAAAGCCCCTGAAAAATGTGAATTCTCAAATTTTTTCACCAACATCAGACAAAATCATCTCTTAATCAGAGCAGGGGTGTCTTGCTGCATCAAGACGTTTAGAATTAATACATCCTTCTTTTCCTTTGCTTTCTCTTGGAAGCCTGCAATGAAACATGTTCAGCCTGCACCAACGGATTTGAGTGCTCCTCGTGCAGGACATCCCTGCTAATGAAGAACGGGCAGTGTGTGACCTCGTGTGGGAAGGGGTACTTCCAGGAGCAGTTTCTGTGTGCAGGTAACTCAAAGCTAAAAAGACTGCAAAGCTCTGTGATACCAAAATGGCAGACAAAAGCTGCACCCAAGCTATCAGATAGACAGACTCTCTGTTGAGGGACATGCTGTTGACATAGGTGTTAATATTCACCCTAGAGTTAAGCAAGGAGTGAACAGAGGAACCAAAGTCATACAGTGTAAAACTGATTACTGGGTGGTTTACTCATTAAAATTCCTCAGCTGATGAGTTTGGTTGGTCTAAAACCCTGTGCTTTTGTACTGGTCAGCTTCTGATTTTCAGCACTGTCCTCTTCCAATTCAGAATTCTCTTTTGGAAATGTTACTGGTGCTGTTGAGGGTTCAGAGCAGGGTGTACACATTAATTTTACAGAGGATATAACACCCTGAACCGTGCCAGACAATCAGGTCACCATAAGGGTTTTCTCTGAGTTCGGCGTGGACTAAGCTGCAGCTGCTAATGCCAGACCTCTCAGGAGGCAGTACTCTTGAGGTGGAAAATTATGTGGAGGAATGGGGGATCAATAGGACCCAGAAAAACTCACAGAAAACACTTTTCGAAAAAGTTTTTTGCCCTGTTTTGCTATCATTCCTGTCATATGGTGCTCTCTCTTCCTAAAAGTTTCTTGGGCTAACTGTTCTCAGCAAGAATATTTACAGAGTAAATTATTAATTCCGTAAGACACTGAGATGTGTGTAAATCCTACATCTTAGTTATTAGAAAGACTGAGATTAAGATTGGCATGTTACAGTTTTCTCTTTGATGGAACTATGATAGTGTTTTTATGAGCTTCCTCCACTCCTCTGAAATGTTTATATTTTTCCCAAACTGTAAAGCAGTTGCTTTTTCATTGTGACAGTTTCTTTTCTCTAAAGTTAACACTTTTCTCCTCTTTCTGTTAGCCTATTTAGAAAGCTTCTAATTTCTACAGCTCTAGTTCAGCAGAGGTGTGAAGCACACACTTAACTTCTTGAACCATCATTTTAATTTATTTGGGACTGGCCCAACTGCATAAAATTAAATACAGACTTAGAACTTAGGGCAGGTTTCAAGGGAAAGCACTTTTGATTCCAAGTTCAGCTTCCTTTTCTGAAGTGGTTTGCCTTGAAGAGCTGATTATTTGTTTCAGGTTCTGAAAATTTGAGAAACCTGTGTCTTTCAGCAGAGACTGGAAGACTAGGGCCCCATTGTGCATGTATAAATAGAAAGGAGAGACCCAGTCCAAAAGAATTTACAGTCTTAAGTACCAAATAATCTTCTACTTCATTTGGTTTTATTTTACCATTTCCTTTCCACCTGCTCCCAGTGTTTTAATTGGCAGTGCCCATGTACTGCTGGAGCAGCAGGGAAAGGCTAATGTTTCATTTTATTACTGGTTTGTAGATTACTGATTGTACTTTCCATCCAAATTTGCAGTCACGCATGCTTGTAGCTGAAAGTTGCTGGGAAAATTTGTTCCTGTTTCCTCAGAGGAATTAAACCAATTTGCTTTAGTTCTGCCTGGCTGCATTTTCTGCATAAAGTAAAACCAGTAGAGAAAGTCTTAAATTTCAGATACGGTCCATAATTTGTTTCCATTCGCTCTTTCTTTGTAACCTCTTCATTTTTACAAATCTGCAATCTGATTGTCCAGGCAGGCCTTTGGCTGTTGAGGAATAATTTTCTCATAATCGTTGTTAACATCTGCGATAAGCATGTTCCAAAAGCGTAAAAAGGATGAACCGGGCTCTGTTAATGGTTACAGTTCCAGTAAACTCTCTCTTGAGGAATTCACTCTGGAGATGAAAAATGCCTGTAAAAACAGGTTTCTTACTCCATCCTGCTGCTGACACACTGTTGTCAGAGTTGCAACAAAAGACAAAGAATTAGTCTTTCCTTTTGTTCAGGTTTTATCACATCTGGTTTAATTGAATCTATTTGAAATTTTGCAGTGCAGTTTTTTGATCTCTTCCCAGTTTTAGTCTTATGGCAGGCTTGTCTCCTGCCTCCCTCCCTACACTTGCTTCTCTGAAGTATTAAAACCAGTAAGAGAAAGTAAACTTGAGAATAAGAAATTATAGATTCACACGTGCAGAGGTGTATTTAAAGGTCATGGGTTGCTTTGAACTGGGCTTGTGGCGGAGCAGTAGATGCAGTCTTCCCTGTCAGAAACAGGCCGTGGAAACAGTTAAGAACCCCCCCCACCAAAGGCAAAGCAAAATGAAGCAAAAAGAAAAGATGTCTGCCTGGTAGAACAGAAAGGCTCAAAGGACTTGCAGTGCTCAGTGCTCTCATTGCATTTTTCTAACTTAATTATTTATGTTTTCAAGATTATTCAAAAGCCAAGGCAGAACACAAGTGTTCCTGCTTTGATCTCCCAAAGCGCCGATGTTGAAACGTGTAACTTGACACTAACAGACCCAGCTCGCTCTGCAGCAAAGCGCTTGGATTTTTGTTCACAACCTGTTGTTTTTCTCTGCTGCTTCCTGCCTGCAGAGGCTCACCTGGAGAGGAAATGACTGAATGGGACTAAGCTGACCCTGCCCAGCCCACAGTAAGGAAGGCAGGTTAGAGGTGCTCACTGGTACCATGCAGCACAGAGCCTGGATCCTTCTGTGCTTTCCTAAAGCCAGGCAATAATTTTGCACCCCTCTTGCTGGGGTGCCATTTGCACTCGCCCTCCTGTGGGCAATATTACACATGGATGAGGGACAGTTTGAGAAGTGGATCTTTAATTGACTGTCGGATTTCTGGTCAATCACAAAAGAACAGAAATATCACTACTCAGGATCTCTCATCTTTAAAAAGCCCTGGGCCCACGTCACCTCTCTATGACTCCTGAGGAACAGCACAGAAAGAGACCCGTTGGCTCAGGAGCCACTGGAGTGCTCTTGCTCTCACCAACAGGCAAGACCCCTGAAGTTTTGTCTGGTTAGTGTTGATTTTCTGGGAGATTGCCTAACTGCAGCTTCATGAATGCCATTGTGTCAGCTAAGGCAGAGAACTGTACATCCTGTTGCAAGAGAAAGGTCTGATACATTCTTCTCAATGTCTTTCCTTCAGCAGCACCGTATGGTTAAGGTGCAAGATCTTGCATGTGTGTCCAATATCCACACTGAAGGGAACAGGGAACACAAAGTGGCTCCAACCAAGTCTGATGTGAACATAGTGAGGAAGGGTGAAAACAGTTTCCTGGCAATGCCATCACTTCTGTTGATGTGTTTTTACACAGCCACTTGCTGCAGGCAAATGTGCTTTAGCTGACAGTGGCTCATTGAATGCTTCCATTTTTCTGCTGCTTTTTCAGTGAAGTTGGTGACTGGCTGTTTGGGCAAGGAGCAGCTGTCGAGGCTGGAAGTGATCCAGTGCTAAAAAGAGCCAAAGTTTCTGCAGGCAGGGTGTGTCGGAGGAGTCTGTGGGGTTTGTACTCAGGGAGGGCTTGCAAAGCAGAGCTGGGAACTGGGGCACTGTGTCAGAGCTTGGTCTCTTGCTCGAAAGACTTGTCTGTTGTCCCACGTTGAGGAGATTGTCACTAAACTTGTACTATGAGTTGTTTTCTCTGCTTCCAAAAGCTAAATGGGCCTGTCTTGCTAAGAATCAGGTTGCATCCTTTCCTTTTCCTCCCTTCTTCCAAATCCACTGCTTAAATCCCCTTCCTTTCTGGCTGAAAGAAGATGTATGTCAGAGAGAGATACTCCATCAAGTAGTCTGGATGCAGAGGATCTGTTTCTTAGCTTTTTGCCAAATTCACTGCACCTTTTCCGAGGGTCTAACAACCTCTGGCAGGTTGTAGTTCATTTCTCTCCCTGTAGCTGAGGTACCACAGAAGTTATCTCCCACCTGGGAAGACCTGCAATTTCAACACAACAGCTGCCTCCCTTGAAATCTGCTGTGATACCCTGCCAAAAAGGCTTACGAGGGCCAGAGCCAGCAGTGAAGGTGAGCTGAGAGAGGGTTGTTGGAACCACGATCAGGCGTGGGTGAGGACAGCGGTGGTGGTGACAAAAGCCCTGAAGAATGGCTGCATGCAGACGGGCAGAGAGGCAGTACTGCTGGGCACCATCTCCAGAGAAGAGCCTGGTCCAGCCATGGCGAGGACCTTTCCAACAGGGGTATTTATGGTGTAGGCTTATGGATAGCATAAGGCAGCTGTATGAGAGAACAGGCTGAGGTGAGGAGGTACTCAGAAGCACTTGGTTGGCTGCAGGCAGCAAACGGTGCCCCGTGGGAGGCTTAGAGCCAAAGCACGGTTGCCCAGCTGACCTGGCTTTCATCAAAAGGGCATTCTGAATACAGCTGTATGCAAGGCTGTCTGGTTTTGAACGGAGTCTGGAGGCCAGGCAACTATGAGGGAGAAGCCTTTCCTGGAAAGGAACAGTATCTCCAGAAAGGACTTGAGAATTTTTGGAAATAACTGGGTAACTTTGGAAGTGTCAATGTATTCAGGCAGGTCAACAGTGAGGAGGTCAAGCTGTGCAGAGGGAAATGTGTTATTAGGAGCTCGAGCCCTGCTGTCCAACCTTTCCAAAAGATGTTGAAAGTTAGAGAGAGCTCAGAGAGGGGCAAACCAGTTGTGGCTGAAAGGTGAAGTGAGGACATTTCAGTCCTTAGGAATTTACAGCATGAACTCATACTCTGCAGTTAACTTGCAAGTGTAGACGTGCCCTGAGAATCATCCAAGTTGGAATGAGATGCAGCTTTCTATCAGCAAGGGAAATTATCAACTGGAGCAGAAAAGTGCACAATCTTTACTATGAGAAGAGATGCCTGGTATTTGTCGTGTTGTGATTGAGCCACGATTAGATGCACGTGACAGTTGTGACGTATGTGCTGGCTTACCTTGTCGTAGCAGTCAGTGGTGGAGAGCCTGTCAGGGGCAGGATGATGGGCATCCTTGTGAGAGACTGCTCACATGGAAGTGTTCAAGAGATAGAATAGCCACAGTGTTCTGAAGAGGTGAGGAATAATGCAGGAGAGAAAAGCGAACAGCCAGTTGCAAGGCAATAGAAGAGAAGATGAGAAAAGGTAAAATAAATAAAAGTGGAATTAGGGAGCAAGAAAATCAAGAAGGTCAAAGGACCAACTGCTGGGCATGTACTCAAATGTCCTGTGCCTTGGCCCTGTAAGTACTCCCTTGTCTAACCCCAGGCATGTCACATCACACCTCTCTGTGTTACAGTTGCCTGCCTATGAGATGGAGAGGATAACGCTTCCCTGCCTTGGGGAACAATAAGATCCACTCAGATGGGGTATTTGTCTTCTGCGCAGTGTGACTCGTATAAGCACAAACATAGGTGCTCCGTCTCGTTAATTAACAAACCACAAGAGCAATTATGGCCTCAAGCAGACAAAAGAAGCATAAAAACCATGCAAAACAGGAGTGAGAGGGGAGTGTTGCTGACTGCTTGTTTGCTGTAAACTTATTTACAGCTACATGCTCTGCTGCATAGTCATTCCTTCTCCCTTCTGTGCTTGCCCTGAAATATTAGATGTGGTCCTGGACTGGAGACACTTCACTCTCACCTGTTACTGGGGAGAGGAAGAATTGCCTCTCATTTAGGAGTTTATTTTGGCAGGAAGGTGTTTGCTTTTGTCACTGTTCTGTACATAAGTGTGCTTTTAGTTGTGTGGATTAAGCTTCCCAGAGAGTGCCAGATTTTTTGCTGACCAGCTGCTGCTGCATCTGCTGGTTCCTGCCTTACCCTTACTCATAGGTGAGTTTTTCTTGAGTGGCTGCAACTTCAGGCATGTTTGTGGATATGGGGCAAGTGTCACAAAGTGCTGTTTTATCCCACCTGCTGTGATCTGGGAGCACAAGCATGTACCTGCCTCATTGTGAAAGACTAAATTGAAGAACATCTTTAGTACATATTTGGGCGTAATCGAGAAAAAAAAAGTAATGGTTAAAGGAACTATAATTTGTACAGATAGTGCAAGCACTGGTAGGATGGGATTTAACGTGTGTCTTCTGCACGGATCCCATAAACGGTGAGCACATCGGACTCCATTTTCCTCACAGCTGAATTTGGACAGTTTTAAATAAAACTTGTTCAAATAAAAATTTCAATAAAGCTCGTTCAACAGCTGCTTTGGGAGGCAGAATTGATCTCCCTACAGCTGTTAGTTGAATTGTAAGACATCATCATAGGTTGAGGATGACTTCTGCCTACGTGTTCCTGTGCCCAGGTTCCTGAAAGGGAATTTTTACTGCCTGTACTGCTGGCATGTACTGTACTTCAGGTATATGGTGTCAGAGAAAAGACAGGCAGTGCACGCTGGCCTGGTCAAGGACCCACTGCCCCCATGTCCCCAGGAAAACTCTGATCACACAAGAGTTTCTGTCCTGCCCAACAAGGGTCAGCCAACAGCCAGAATTGGGTTATTCCTGCACGGGTGCAGAGTCCTGGCAGGACAGAAAGAGTTGTTTTTAGATGTAGGCCATCTTGTTTCTAATTTTGCGGTATCTTCACTGCAGCCCTGCTGTCTGATTCTGTGTTTGCTCATGAAGTTGGCTTAACGTCAGTAGTTGCTGCAAGGATTTGATTGCAGGAATGTTTTTTTCAGTAGTGTGTGACAGGGACTCTTCCCACTTCCCTTCCGTTCAGGCTCATGCAGCACCCAGCACCATGATGAGCAGGACTTGACATGGTTACCAATGTTCTCCTAGTCTGACTACAGCTTCAGAGACAACCCCGATGTATGTTATGTGTCACACTGTGTGTACAAAACCAAGGTGTAAATCGTACCCCTGAGATGAGTTGACTTGGATGAAAATACTAACATAGCAAAAGCAGTTATCCTTTGTCTTCTTTTCCTTTTCCAAAGCAGTGAATGCCTCTGAATTTAAGGAACAAAATTGCAAATAAGTGAATTGCTGCAAATTCTTCATTTTAAAAAGATGATTGGAAGTCGATCGTTCATTACTCTTTCACCTTTCTTTCCTGCAGCTTGTCATGACTCCTGTTCCTCGTGCTGGGGACCTGCTGACAACAATTGTTTGTCCTGCAAAGACAAATCACATGTGCTAAAAGCAGGGCTCTGCGTGGCCAGCTGTGGACAGGGATTTTATCTGAAGGATGGAATCTGTAGTGGTAAATGCCTTTTTTCTCCTTCTAATTGCAAGAAGCTTGAGAAATGCTCTGCAAAAAAAGAAATCAATATTTCATTTAGCCATGCAGCAGCTGTGATTTTATTCATGTCTAAGAAGCCAGATGCACCTCGTGCATAAATATCGGATGAAGAAAGCTGATGTTTGTTTGTAAGATTATTAATTCATTTAAGATAATCAGATGCTGAAAGGTTTAAGTTTTTTTTTCCTTCATTGAACAGCTTGAAAGCCTGACTGAGTTGTTTCTGGGGGCTTGACAAATCCATTTGTCTGTGGAAAGAAAAATGGCCCTTGCCAGCAGGTTTCTATAAATTTGATTATAATTCAGCATCACAGTAACTAATACCTGCACAACAGATGAGGCTTGAGAGCTGGAAAGGTTTTTTCAGAAGAAGGGAAAGAGAAGGCTGGAGGGAATTAAAGACCCAAGTCAAAAAGATCATGAAGGGGAAAAAAATCAAAGATTTTAAAATGTCCTGCAACCATTCAGGCCCTTCTTGTGTTTCTGGTGGCAGCCACCTCCAGCTGCTTTGAAGGACTCTCCAGCATAGCCAGTAGTGTTGATGCAGGGGTCGGTTGTCTTTATGCAGCCCTGTCTGAGACACAGCTAGCTAGAAAGCCTAAAACCTGGAGCATGTTGACAAAATTGCTGCTATTCTGGCCAGTTCTGGACGAGTCGCAAGTTAACTGGGTTCCCCTTCAGTTTGGTTGATGTCTATACCAGTAAATTTGACACACCTGTGTTTTTCAGTGTGCAGAATTGAAATCTTACATCTGTAGCTAGAAGTCATGTAAGCCTAGTGAAATTTTACTCCGGTGCAGCTTGGCCATATTCATGATTTTATTGCCAGCGATTTCTCAAAACTGCATAGCTGTTCCTCACACCCGCCAGGATTCAGGCCTTTCATCTTCCACCAAAAGCATTGATTTTGATACCCAGCTGGAGACCTGTAAGCTGTTCTAAGAGAGGCTGTCTGACTGTTGAAAAGAAACAAAAACTGGTTATGTAAAATGCTTGGCCCCTCTGAATACACAGCAGCAGTTCTGCTGACTTCGGGAAGGCAGAGTTTCATACCGCTTCTCCTAAACAACAGGTCAGTTGACTTCAGAACTGATTGCCTGGGAGAATACAGACCACAGAAATTGATTAGAAACGTCATGCTTGACTTTAGATGCATTTTCACACTTACAACTTTAATTTGAAGAGAAGAGAAAGAGGGGGGGAGAAATAATAATTTTTCTGCTCAACTTTTCTCCCACCTTTTACTTCCTGCACAGTCTGAGAACTGATGTTTGTGAAGCTGTGTAGATTTATAAGATGGATTATTTGTGAGACCATTGGTGAACAGGAAAAAACAAACAAACAAACAAAAAAAAACATTAGCTGGAAGTTTTTTTTTCTGTCTGTCCTGGGACATGTATACCTGTCTCTGGATTCACTGTATAGGTGTTTGAGCTTTTCATTAGGAAACAAAAAAATAGATGGAAGGGTGGGAAGGGTGTCTGGTCTTCATGCAATATGCAGAGTTGATGTCCACCTTCAGCTTAAGGTATCACTCAGCATGGCAGCAGACAGAAGTTGCAGGCAGGCAGAGTCTTTTACACCGAGTTTCAGAGCATTAATGTAATTTTAGCTCAGCCACCTAGTTGGTAATGTTGCTTCTGGGAAGAAAATCCTTTCAGATCTGAGGTGTGTGCTGACCAAATGGGAGGCAACCCTGCTGCTGGCAGGGAAACAAGCTGGAAAGCAGCAGTGAGATCCTCCACCCCACTTCACCTTGCTGGAGCATTAGCACCAGAAAGCCCCAGCAGTGGTAACAGTTGGGTCAGGCATGGAGATGCAAACCTTTCACTCCAAATGACCCCTTATGGAGAACAGAAGACCGGTGGGATTTGAAAGAGTCTTCCTTGCCCCATGGGGGCTGCGGATGTGAGGAGGTAGTGTGGTTGTATACCTGTTCTGGCTATTTGTACTGAGGAGTCCTGGACATGATATGGGTCAGTGAATATGTGTCTGCACTCACATGTCTACCCCTGTGAATGTCACTACTTATTCCAGGGAAGTGTGAAAGGTTGCTTGTGCTGGAGAGGAGCGTTTAAAAGACGCCTTTCTGGCAAAGAAAGGACAAGGCATGGTTTGTTTTCCTTTATTTTGTCTGCTTATTGAGAGAGTTTCATTAACAAGCTATCCTTCTTCGGCAGTTTGCGACCAGGCCTGTGAAACATGCTATTCAGACCAACCTGAGTGTTTAACCTGTGCTTCAGATAAGCTGTTACACAATGGGAAATGCATCTCAGAGTGCCCAGATGGGTATTTCCCAGGCAGCCATGGAAGATGCAGAGGTAAAAAACATATATGCACGGACCTTCTTAAGTCTCTCCAGGCACCGTCCACATGTTGTCTTCTTTTCCTCAAATGTTTACCTTTGGGGAAGGAATTTTAGGAGCGCAGAATTGAGAGTGGGGATAGGAAATTCGATTTTTTCATTTTCTTTGGTTCATTTTTGATGGATTATTTTAAATAACCTTTTTGCTTTGTGAGGCATATTAAGACATACTGAGATACATGTTCGAAACACTGCGTGAGTGGGAGTTATTATTATTGTGTTCCTGGTTATTAATGCTTGTACACTTCTGCTCTCATTAGTTCTCATAGCTGAATATCGTGCCAGCTGGGAGTTTTCATTGTTGCCTGGAGGATACTGTAGTCAGCAACACAATTTGCAAGGAGGAAAATGAGGATTTTTCAGTTCAGTGTGCTCTCTTTCTTTATCAGCTTGTCACGATTCGTGCTCCACCTGTGAGGGACCTCTGGCCACACACTGTACCTCCTGTTCCCTTCCTCTGGCGTTGCGCCAGGGCCAGTGCCTGCGAGGCTGTGGAGAGGGTTTTTATCAGGATCACGACGTCTGCAGGGGTAAGCAATGTACTTTGTTTAAGTTCCTCAGCTGCTGTAAGTCACTGAATCTGTATTGGCTGTTGTTGGAAGGCGCTCAGAGTGCACCCAGTTACGACACTGATCCTTTATTCTATGCGAAACCTGTCAAGGAATGAATAATTCCCACGTTTGCTTACTGATTGCTTCCCATTTTGAGAAAAATCAAATTTTCCCAAGTACTTTGTGGTGTCACACCCTCAGGATTTACTGATATTGGGAACTTTTATTTTCTCTGTGCTATTGAAATAAATGTCCATTGCTAGCACTTCCAAATTTTTCTTGAGACAGATTAAGAGCTGGATGGAATTGTACACACACCTAGTATACTTGCAAACACTTGTGGTCAGTTTTGCAACAATAGAAAACCTGAAAATTCAGGAGATGAATTTAAGCTTCCTACGAGCCCTCCAGATTGCCATTTCTAGCTCTCTGTCCTAGTGAGGTTATGTTCATCTCTGCAGTTCCAGAAATTAAATGAAATTTCACTGCCTGTAGCATGGTATCACGGTTTTCTTCCAACATTATCAACTTTATTTGAGAAAAGAGCTGTTATTTTGGGGTGTGAAAAATACTTTTTTTCCGAAATGGCTGTTCCATCATAGAAAGTGCAGCACTCCAACCCTTCATGGAATAGATTCCCTAGCACATGAGTTGCTGCAAGGTGTCTGCTCTTGGAGTTTCAGACCGTCTACAGCAATACAAAACCACAAAGAGGGATGAACAGGAGGGCTCAGACCAGTGTTTTCTCCCCTTTCATGTTCACGAGATGCCTAGGTTTGCGTGGTTATTGGGCCTTGCCTGTCCCTGTGGGACAGCTGTCCTCAGGCTGTGGCTCTGATGCTCTCCTCACCTGCTCACAGGTTGCCACCCATCCTGCCGCACCTGCCTGGGCCCGGCGCCCTCGCAGTGCCTGCGGTGCTGGACACCAGAGGAGGTGCTGCAGCCTCACCAGCCCACAGAAGGAGCTGTGCATGGACTTTGCCTCTCTCGCTGCCAAGCCCAGTTCTACCTGGATGTCACAGGAGTCTGCAAACGTGAGTAGAGGAGGGGAGCAGGCCTGCACTGGATTTGATGCATTTGTACAGTCTTTGTACTGCATTTCCTTGTAACATGCTTTGAGCTCCTCTGTAATGCTTCTGGAGGAAAATCTGTTCTATATACAATTTGTAAGTAAAGGACTTAGTTACCTTTTTTTTTTTTTTTTTTTTAAGTGACTGGGTTCAAGTCTGGCCATCTTAGCTTAGCTTTCTTTTCATTGAAGTTGAGTATACAGTTTTTAACACTGACTTATTTTGAAGGAGGATCAATCCTTAAATCCTTTAGAAAAGACTGAGCTTTTTCTTTATTTAGCCCCTGGAGCAGGTCAAGACATCCCACAGCAGGCTTTTCTTTTGAGGAAGCTCTTCTGATACATGCCCTGCAGCCCGAGTGCTATCACTGCTTCTGACATACCAAGTAGGAAGCATTCCCATGAAGGTTTGAAGAGAGACTAAGATAACATACATGGGGGATTTATATGGCTTCCCACTGCTCTGAGACAAAGCTGTTGTGGACTTCAGATAAGAATGGTTTCTGGGTGGATCAGCAGGTCAGTCAGTTGGGTTGTACAGAGCTTGTGGCAGCCAGTCTGGATGTCTGTATAACAAACATCTTGCACTGTCTTGAAAAGAATGCGTAGAGATACAGGCTGAAGGAGTCGGAAGGTCTCGTGGCAGCACAGACCATGTTAAACCTAAGGAGCAATACTTTCATAAGGGGAAATGTTTTCCCTTTGTGGAAAGAGCAGTCACGGAGACAGTGATTGTACAGCACCTGAGTAAAGTAATAGTAATAAAACCAGCAGCAGCAACAATGCTAGTGATAGCTATTTCTTCCTAGTCAAAACATTTTCTGGAAGTGGACGTAATCTAAAATAAATTTATGTTGCTTGCCTCTTCATGGCGACTTAACAGGAGACCGTGTGCTCATTTCTTGCCTTAGAGGCTCTTTAAAAAGGAAGAAATCTTTTTTTTACAGAATGGTTCTGTCTTTAACAGTGACACATACAGGCTGTAAAGGGCCTGGTGTTTTGGGCTGGCTCCTGAAGGCATTAGTGCAGAGCCTCCAATCCAAGCAGTGTCTGTCCCTTGGCAGGGAATGGCTTTTCTTGGCTGAGTCCAGGCTATGGGATAGAAACCAAATGAAGAAATCTATATACTGCTGCCTGAAGTGACTGAGCAGACCTGCACAAACAGGCCTGAGCAGAGTTCGGTGACAGTGCTAAGTTATGTCACTGGGCAAGAATGCCGGCACGGCCGCACTTTATTAACGCTGCTGTATTAGTAGTGGCATTAGAACAGTCCTTTGATTTATTGCAGAAGAGTGTGAATGTTCACAATTTGAGATTTTGAGCTACCCGTCTAAAATATTGATGTAAAATTTATAGCTGCACCTTTTTGAGAATGTAAACCCCCCGATAGATACAGAGCATGCCTGCATTGTCTCTGCAGAAAAAACATGTTCATATATAGGTTAAAATGCTGATTTTGAAAGTTTTACCTCTGTAGTTGTGAATTTCTCATCAATGCACAGAATTATTCCTGTCCCCAGATTTTGAATGCTTTGACATTTCCCTGATGAAACTGTAAGGGATTTCTCCCTGATTTGATTTGAGTCAGTTGAGCCGGAGATAGTCCTGGAGACATTACATCTGTGATGAGGATCCCTGATTTCTCTCTCTGGCTCTCTGACAGTCAGAGAGCTAAGTGTACTTGCATAAATCATTCTATTTCATTTCTTCAGCCCTGTGTCTGTCTTGTCTCCCTAGAGGGCAGGAAGTTTCTCTTTGTATTTTAACAGGGGCTAACACAGTGGAACCTGTGGCCTCAACTCACTGTTCCTATAAAGACTAGTGGTGCTGGTTTTTAAATAATCAGTTTGTATATTTATTTGATCAGATTATTTAGCCAGCTTAACTGGCTTGTTTTAGGATCGATACCAGTAAAGGCCAAGGTGAAGAAGCCTGACATTTTAACTGCACTCTCTTTATTCTTGCTGAATCGTCCTTTTAATGAGTGTGTGCTTCACTAGCTGTGAAGTCCAGTGGCCAGCCCAGGTATGTACACTTGCTCTCACTGCTCCAGAATGGCTGATGAAAGCCACGCAATGGTGTTGGACAGAAAATCCTTCCCTGGATAACTGTAGGGTGATAGCAAAGGATGATTTCAGACTCTCTAAGTCTGCAAGACTCGGGGCTCTTACAGCGGAGAAGGGTATTACACTTTGTCGGCAATCTTGGCTTGCCATTTCAGAAATGAATTGCATGGGTGCAATGACATTCAATATGCAGCTATCTGTGGTTGCCCCTTATCTTCAAGAAGTGTGCTGTGCAGCCTTTTTGCATTCCTGCCCTTTCTACCTTTCACAAGCAAACATTCTGTAAAGGAAATGCCTTCCTGTTGGCTTGGGGGACAAAGCAATCTAGCTATGCTCTAGGACAGTAACAACACAGATAAGCTAGAAACCAATTTCATTCTCTCTATCTTCTTGTTTTTCCCTTCCCTGCAGAGTGCCACTCTTCCTGTGCAGGCTGCATGGGGAACACTTCCCAGGACTGTACGTCGTGCCCGTCTTCCCACGTCCTGCTGGAAGGCAGATGCCTCTCGGAGTGCCCAGAGGGGCTGTTCAGCCACGAAGATCACTGCTCCTGTGAGTGCACAGTGAGAGCACCTGCGGCTTATATTGTTGAATTTCATTGCATGCACGTTTTCTAAAGCATTTCTCAATGTAATTAGAGATGCTGTCAGATTTATATGAGGCTATTTAAGTATTTTCAAGGGAGAATAGTATAGACCAATTTCAGAAAATGGAATCTCCTCCTAATGGGAGAGAGGCATACACATTGAATCATAAATTATAATCAGTTTTGCTTCCCTGGACAGCTTCCCTGAAAATATTTTGATTTTCATTTCACTAGGCTTGGATGATGTTCTTAGCCAGCGCACTGTGGCAGAAGAGGTCTTATTGGACAGCACTGAAACATGGTCTGCTTTTATTAGACTAGATAAGCATATTGAATTTGCTTTAGCTTTATTTTTAATCCACTGCTGGCTATAGGGCTGGGCTTAGAAAGAAGGAATTCTGCAGATGCAGGAGAAAAGCCATTATCTCTATGGATATGCCTCATTGGTAGAGGGGACAGCATTGTTTGTGTCTCAGCTTTGCCCACTGGTCAGCAAGTGGCTTTCTTGGTCACGTTGTTTGATCCCATCTAAGCAGATGACTGTGACTACTGTCCTTCCAAGTGACTGTGTCAATTAACTCCTGTATGCCACTTGCAGAAAATTACAGCCTTTGGGGTGTGTCTTTCATTATTAATGGCTAAGTACAATGGGTGAGGAAATGCTGACATTTGAAAGCTGGTTAGTCCCTCCAAGGTCATCTGAAAGGTGTCTATTGTTTTATAATAAATTAATTGGCTGAGGCCTCCCTGCATCTGTTCTGGCAGTAGGATAAATTTGCTGAAGTTCTATTAGTCACTTCCCTGCGAGGGCTCTGGTTTAGAGAGGAACCCCTTCTCCAGTCTGTCACTCTGCTTATGCAATTTATTCAGCCAAGGAACAACTCTATAAATACTTTTAGTTGGCAGGCTATTGTGAAGATACATCAATTCTGAGGCTGTGCTCTGCTACCTAAGAGCCGAGGTAACTGCTGAATGCTGCATTACGCAGTTCCATATCCCAGGCTTATGTAAATGTCTTAAAAAACAAAACTTCAGTGTCAGGGAAGTGGCATCTTTCTGTATGCTGCCAGCTTAGATCTCCTGCAGTTTTTGAACGGCGAAGCTCGGTTAATATAGGTGCGTCTAGAAAATTGATTCTCCCTTTTGAACACTGATTTCACGGACATGATTTCTGAGAAGCTGGGAAGGAAGCGGGACTTGACGCATTGGGTCTTAAACACTGGAGCCTTATGCTGTGGCAGCTGTGAAAAGCCCAGCTTCCACGTGGGGAGTGAGCAATTGTATGTTGCCTGGGGGAGTCCTGAGGTGGGAGACTTTGAAGTTGTGTGCTTTTATTCATGGAAGAGTTTTTAAAGTAGTTTTTAAGAGGTTTTTACAGATCATTAGCTGTAGTATTTCTGTCTCCCTCAGTTCTAGCCTGGAAATCATGGAAATATGGCATCTGGCTGTAAAGGTAGAAGGAAACAAAAGCAGCCTGAGTGAAATTGTTTTGAGCAATCTTAATCACTTCTTCTGCAATCCTTTTGTTGAGCTTTTGGGAGACAGAATAGCTAATGCTGTGGCACAGCGTTCGGGTTTTATTCATTTCAGTTTGGGAGGTGTTTGTGCAGAAATAATTTCCCTGATTCCTCACTCATGAATATCAAACTCATGCCACTGTAATTTTATACAATCCCCCTCTCTTTCTTATATGCACCCGCATATGCTGGAGGGAGGAATAAAAGGTTCAGTCTGTCTATATTTTGTGTAGATCTCTACCTTGATGAATGCAGAGAACAAATGCAACCGTTTTAATCTTCAACTCTTTTTTTCATCTTGTTTATTCAAAGTGAGGATGAAAGAGCTTTCCAAACCACAACTCACCAGTTACTGATGCTATTAGCATCAATTTATGTCCATGTTTTGTAGGAGTAAATGATGATTACAGGGGCTGTTTTTCAGGGGAGGGAAGAGTGTAAGATGGAGTGCACCGCGAGCATAACGAGTGTTGATTTTCTTATCCAGCCTGTCACCCATCATGCAAGACATGCCGCGGCCCTTCTGAGTCGGAGTGCTTAACCTGTCATCCCCATGCGGCTCTGGCTGGTGGAAGGTGCAGGACTAGCTGCAAGGAAGAGCAGTATCTCAACATGGTGGGATACTGTGTGGGTAAGTAAGAGGCAATGGCAGAAAGGGGTCGTACAGGGTGATGATCTTTCTGCAGCATTAACCAGCTACTTGAGCACGCACCAGAAGAAATCAAAATGCCTGTTACGGATAGAACATCAGACGGATGAAAATATCATTAGGGAACGCTCTGGTGTGCACAGGATATAGGAAAGCCACTGGCCACTCCTGCACTACATGCCTTCCACAGAGCTGCCTGAAGTTAATTGCAAATTGTGTAAGGTTGGTAGAAGGGAGGGGAAGATAAGGCACACTTTGGCCAGGCTTGTTGCTGCTTGGTTTGGTGCTAAGACTTGAGATCACTTGAGATCAGCCAGGAAAGCTGCTCGGGTCCTGCAAAGAGCTTCAGTAAAGTGAGATAAGGAAACATTTGTCATTCAGAGAAGCAATTTATGGGGCCCTAAATTTAAATTGGCACAGCTAGGATTGCTGTGTGCATTTCTGAGAGATATTAGGATTTATACACAGGGGTTATACTTGGGTGCTCAAGTGCCTGCACTTAAGCCTATCATCAGAAGCCACTGATTGCATTTACCTGTTTAAAAAGAAAAATTGTTTTTAATCCATCACACAGACATGTATAAACATATCCTGGGAAGAGCTCCAACAATTTCTAAACTTTATCAAACCTTTTTTTTTTTTTTTTTAATCAAAAAAAGCTACAATGTGTGGGGCTTATGCTAGGTTGAAAGGTTCCATATGATATAAAGAATCCTAAGAAAAGGTAAAAATGCAATAAATATAATAAATACATCCACTGAGAGGCTATCGTTCTCAATTTAATCTAGATGGCTCCCTTTCACAGGGACTTCTTTTTGCTTATGATATATGTGTTTGGTTTTTGTTTTGTTTTTAATGAAAGACTTGTTTCTTTCCTCTCAGCAGATTACTTTTATGAACTGTTTCTTCATCTTCCTTGTAAACAACAGTTACTGTTTAGTCTGCAGGGGGGAACAGGGAGGGGGGAACAAAATATATGAGGAGTAGGAAAAGATCCCAAAAGCTTCTAGGTATATAGGAAGTTAGGTTGGGGAATCAAGGTGTTTCAGACAGTCAAGTAGTTACAGTATTGAAATAATTCAGCATTTCAGTGTAAAAAGCTGTTTCTGCCCTGTAAAATCTCAGGGACTGTAATGATACTCATTGATGTCATGTAATATCATAGTTGTATGCACCTTGTATATTCCACCTTATTTTCCCATTAATTTGCATTAGGCTTCCTGTGAAAAAAGCCACTGGAAATGTAGTCTTCCAGATGTCAGTTTAATTTGAAAAAATAGTACCATTTATCATACAGCAGGATTCTTTCTGAGGAGGGTTTCTGCTGCTTGATGCATGCTGTGTGCTTTAATTATCCCTTTTAGGCTACTGCTTCCTGAAAGTTTGGTGTCATGGAGCAATAAGCGTGCTCCCAGACGATTAGGTAGACATCACGGTGCCTGGCAATAATGAGGAGAAGAAATTGGAAACAGCGGGGTCACTCAGGCAATGTGCAGGGTATGGTTTGACCTCCAGACTCATTACACTGACAGTGATGAATCATCTGCAAAGAACCTCGCTTGGCTTCCTGGGCTCCAGAGCAATTGCAGTTGGTGATTCATTTGTTCCCTACAAACTAGCAAGGGTTGCTTTGGAGCTCTGTAGGCCCTGAACGTGGTCCACTGTTGGGAGAGCTGTCTTCCCAAAGGAGAAATGTGTTTTTGAGACTTGGTTCAGAGTGCCTGGCATCACGGAGTGTCAGCAGTGGTTGGATTTGTGCCCCCAGAATAGGATTGAAGGCTTTGCAGGTACAACATGGTACAAGTGTAAGGAGATATTCCTCCTCCCAGCTCTGATTTTAGTCTTGCTCTGCAACTCGCCCATGTCAGTCCTGCCTTGAAGAGGCCACCACATATTCTCACTTGGTCTTTGTAACATGTGGACCCTTCATGTCCATGCAGTCTTGCAGGTAGATGCAGTGGTGCTTCTTTATCTATTTATATCTATTAATGTATCTATTATATCTATCTATCTATCTATCTATCTATATATATATATATCTAAATATATCTATTAAAACTTTATACAAGTTTTAAAAATGCTTGTAGAGGAGCACAGCTATTTGTTACCTTAAAAAAAATAAAGTTGTGCTTTGGTCTTGGATCTGCAGTCCTAGGTGTGTTGCTCTTTGTACCAAATTTATGTCTGATGTTTAAGCAAAGGATATACGTTGCCAGTTCTGCTACAAATAAAGAGCTGCACATCCAGGTTGTTAAATTTCACTTGTTCTCCTCATTCAGCACTGATTGAAATGCTAAATTTGCCCTTGCAAGTTATTAATTACCAGCTAAAGAGCAGCTGTCCCATAAAAGAAAACATTAAAACCCATGACACTTGCATAATATATAATTTGCATCAGACTCTAACGAAGCTATTCTCTTTGCTTCCCAAAGCAGTATTTTTTTACTATTATCTTCCCATTTATGTCTAATTCCTGACCCTCCAGGCAGAACTGTGGTACGATGTACAGGGACTGCTGTGCATTACAGCCACTTGTCATACTTTATGGACGTGCAGGGGAAAATCTTTCACAGA
Source organism: Nettapus auritus (assembly GCA_011076525.1). Taxonomy (NCBI): domain Eukaryota; kingdom Metazoa; phylum Chordata; class Aves; order Anseriformes; family Anatidae; genus Nettapus; species Nettapus auritus. Next base: position 51,197,300 of record CM021768.1, on the reverse strand, counting down.
GGACGAAGAAAACTAACTGTCACTTGAAACCATTGCCTGTGAATTAATGTCAGTATTGTACATGTTACCTAAGCGAGGACTGGAATATTTGCCTCATTAATAGGAGAAGAACCTTGTTTTCAGCAGTTTACCAAATAAACATTTCAAATGTAAGCAGAGGAAAGACAAAATGGCCTCAAGTTTCAAAGGATCAGTGTGTTTCCAAGCTCTGCTTGGAGCACACTGAATTTGTGTTAATTTTCTTTAAGAATACTGAATTCATAAATTTTATTTCATAGCTAAAGTGGCTATATAGAAATATGTTTGTGTCTTTTGCAGTCCCCTACTGAGTCTCAGGGCTTTTGTGTTTTGCGTTTTCCTGCTTTGAACACACTCTTTGATTTCTCTCCCTCTCTCAGCTGCTTATCCAACACAGATTTAGCTTCTGGGAATGTTGCAGTCACCAATCTAAAAAATAACACCATTGCTAAATCTGTTGGCCCGCTCACAAAACCCCGCAGTTACTTTTCCAATTTGAATAAGTCATGTGTCTGTCTTGGGGCTTCCTCCTCAGTCTTCAGGCTTCCTCATTGATCTTTTCCTGACTCGGTGCGAGGGCAGTTAAAAGGCAGAGGGACTGTGCCGAGGCCAAAGCAAGGAGCTCACAGCCAGGGCTGCGAGCTGTCAGACTCCTGCTCAGCTATCATGGAACCAGATGAAAGGGCTCCCCGCAAGAGTTAGTGCAGAGGGCAGCTGGTGTGAGATGCAAGTCAGAACACCCACTGATACAGTATCCTCCAGGCTCCTAGATTGACTTCTGAATGCATCTTCCTTGCCATGCAGCTCCCAATTCCTTTGCTCAGGCCCTTACTTTCTTAGGTTGGGCACAGTTGTGGAAATGTACAAAGATCAGCCAAAGAGCTCGCTCAGGGGGGTGCCTATAACAAGCCTTTCTGCCTTGCTCTTAAAATTCCAGAAAGGACACACTGAAGACAAGAAATATTCTCAGCTACTTGTAAAATTAATGAGCTGTACACTGAGGGAGACACTGATGTCATCACAAAGAGCTGCAGGTTCTCGGAGCAAAGCAAGAGGGAAATTAGTAGCTTAGCTCCATTTAGTCGCTGGCATGCAACCTCCTATAGAAATTTGCAGCTGAGCTGGCAGATGAGGAAAATGGAAGATCGTTTCCCTGCTTGGGTCTGGATCTGTTTGTGCCAGGCACCTTTCAGCTGGATTTCCCACGTGTTGCTGCCTAAAGCAGCTCCCACCCCTCTCAGAACACGCAGGCTGCTCCCTGCAGACATGGTGGCATTTCAGGAGTTCTTGCGTGTTGCAAGGAGTTCCCACCACCTTGTGACAAAGCCCTCTTCAGGTCTTTTATGGGAGAGGCAAACCCTTCCAAAAACCAAACCAACCCCCTGGGCATTGCTGAGAGTCCTTCTGGATCAACCATACTGATTTTCTTTCTGGATTTACTCTGAGGTGCCAGAGAACGTTTGCATGCTGACCCCCTTTTAAATGACCTGGTGTGTGAGGTACTGATTTAAGGCAGTGCTCCGTTGTAAACCTTACCTTAGAGTATAATACTAAACTTGCATCAGGGATTTTTTTTTTTTTTTTTTTTTTCTGAAGAGCCCTTAAGAGGGGAGGCATATTTAAACAATACAAGTAGTTGATTGCTTAGCAAATTATGGAGCTGAGAGGTAGAGATGTCTCTGCTTTCCTTTATGAGCGTTCAGAAACATTTCAGAGATGATTTTTTTCTCCCTGGATGCTTTGGCTGTGTGTTTGCAGGCAAGGGAACAGTACATAACAGATACTTTTCCATCTAGGAGGAGCACAGTGTTTAGTTTGGTTGGTTTGTTTGCATGCTGAGAGAAAGCTAAAGAGGATGTGGAAATAGAGCATCTCTGGAAATTGAAACCTGTGTAAGTAACTATTATACTTCACATTGAAAGCTGCTTCATAGGAAGATCACTGATTGATAGCTAAAGTTTTTGCATAGGGGGTTGAACTGACAAGCAGGAAATTAGAGCCAGCTGAAGGGGTTGCAGGAAAAAGTTGTGTTTGGAGAGGGGGAAACAGGCCAGTAATCTCAGAAAGATGAGCAGGGAGGCACTGGGACTAGGAGCAGGCTGATAAGGCTGACCTGAAGAATGCAGTTTGGGTACTGGAAGAAGTCTGATGGAATTGAGTAACCATCCCTCACTGACTTGCAGCAGACACGGCATGTGAAGCCTCTGGGAACCCAAAGCACTCAGACAACCTGCCTGTAACTGAGCGGGACTGAGGATGGGCAAGCAGAAGGCAGAAGCAGGAAACACATACGGTCTCATGTGAGGTGTTGTTGAGAAGCATAAAGAAAATACTCTGCTCCTTTTCATCTTCATTTCTAAGGGAGCCTGCTGTGAAAAATTTAAATAATCTTTTCCAAAGCAAAGTACTTCACTCCTTCCTTTACTCTGTCACTAGTTCTCCAGCATCCCTCAAATTCACCACGAGCATCAGGGTTTTTTTGTTGGCAGTGTTTTTTTGTTCGGTGTTATGTGCTCTTTCATCTCCAGGTCTGCAGAGGCACAGGAGAGTAATGAGGATGGTTTCTCATAAAACAGTAGCTGAGAAAAAGATCTCTTTCAACATGCAGGAGCAAACAGAGGCCATAAAGAGAAACCTGTGCTTCAGCAGCACCTAGTTTTGTAGACACATAGCTTTGCAAGTGTAATTTTGGGAGAGTCTAGTTATTTACAGTAGATAGCGGTTCTTTGGGCACCCTAAAATTTCCCTATCTCATTTTTATACCCTGTGTCTGGAACCTACTGACTGTACATGGGTGTCTCTTTTGTTCTCGATCATCTCGACAAGCTGTTGCAGAGTTTAGTTACGAACTGCATCCAGCCAAACTGGGAGCCAAAGCTCTCTCTAACAGTGGTTCCAGCAAGATATTAAAATAGAGTGGTATGATTCCTACCACTGCCCTGATGGGTGGATTGAGAACTTGTCACTATGTTAAGCATACTCTCTCTTCCCAGCCACCTTGACCTCCCCCCTGGCTCTCCCTTCCCATCTGCAAAATTAGAAGTGAGGGGCAGAAAACAGAGGGGCTGTACACCCTGTGCAAGGTCAGGAGGAAAAAGGCAGCTGCTTTAAGGGTCTCGAATCCTGCACGCAGTCAGGATTGTGTTCAGTTCTGTGCTGCACCACTGCTTTTCCACCAGTGCTTGGTGAGAGTCGTGTGTGTGTAACATATGGGAAGAAATTGGGCTAGGTTTAGGTTCCAGCTGCAATTACACGCTTGCAGGGATGGATGCAGCAATCTCCAAGACTCCCATGTGAGCCTGTCTTCAGCTTGTAAAATTAGATTGCCCAACGATCTGTAGTGGTGCTGTCACGGGAGACAAAAGGCAGAAAGCTGAACCTTCAGCAGAAATCCAACAAGAGGCCAGGTACTTGACTCAAGCTTCATTATTACATTTCTTTCAAGACAATTGTCATTTCCTTTATAATTTTCTGAATTACCATGATGAGGATTAATTTGGCTTCCAGGTTACCTTACACTGCCCCATTGTGCACACAGAAGGCCTGTTGTAAAACCTTTTGAAGCGCCCAAGTTCAGGCAGAGGTCAGGAGACATAGGTTGGTGCGCTGCTGAGGGAAAAAGGAAAAAAGGGAAAGGTTCTGAGGCGCTCTCATAGAAACTCTAAATGCTGCTCTTGGCTTAGCTTCGAGGTCTGCCGTAGCCTCCTCAGGGTGTGGGAGAAATGTCTCATTTGTGTGGGAAAATCCAAACAGGATGAACTGTGGGAGAAGGCCATGCGGCTCTGCAGGTTGTGATTTTCCTTCTTGGAGGGTGGGAGCAGGGGGAGTTGGTAAAGACAAATCTGTCAGTAGAAGCACCTAAAATTGGAGAAGGGTTTGGGAGAAACAGAGTTTTAATCTGGCTTTGTACAAAGCTTTCTCAAGCTCACCTAAGGACAGATGGGATGGAGGGTTCTTGGATAGGACAAGAGAGATGCAGAGAATGTGTTCTCTGGGGAAAAGCGGAAACGTTGTGGTGCTCGGGAAGAGCACAAGGTGGGGATGAGGGCAGGAGGAGAGGAGAGCTCCTTAAATGTGGTAATTTCTGCTCACCTCTCTTGCAAACGTCTGGGAGTGCAGCTTTTAGCATCTGAGCCCTGCCCTTGTGCACCAGATAACAGTAATGGTCTCTGAAAATGAAGGCCCCAATATCTTCCTTAAGTTCTCATTGATGTTTCCCCATAGCAGCTTGGTTTTGTCCAGCTGTGCTGACGGACTCCGTTATTCCCTGCTTCCTTCAGACTGCCATCCTTTGTGCCGTCACTGTGTGGCCAACCTGTGGGACACCGGGAGCATCTGTGTGAAGTGCCAGAACGCCCGTCACTTGCTCCTGTGGGACCACTGCCTTCCTGACTGCCCAGGGGGATACTACGCGGAGAGTGGTGCCTGCAAAAGTGAGTAGTCCTTCCAGACACCTCAAGTAGCAGCAAGGTGGCGGGGATCCTCGTGAGATGTGCCATGAAATGCCTCCTCTTCTGTAGGGGAGCTTGGTCCAGCCAGCAGGCAGGACACCACAAGTGGAGCTGGGGGTTTCTTTCAAGTTTTCAGGCTGAGTTACCTGAGGCAGGCAGTGCTCTGCTGTCCTGAGCACACACTGAGGCTAGTGGGACCTAGCCCACTATTTACAATCAATAAGTGTAATGAGTGCCAAGCAGCAGTATGTTTGTGAGGAGGAGGTGAAGGTGAGTTTTTCTCTCAGGGAAATTCCACCTCTCAAAGGCAGTGGCACAGAAACAGGGTGACAGTACACTAGGTCCTTCCAGGGTAGAGATAGCTCCCCTGAGGTAGCTTCTGTGAAGAGACGGGCTACTTAACCATAATCAGGGGTAGCTTTAGAGACTTTTCATGTGCCTGTCACCAAGTCTCCAGTTTGTGTGGTACCAGCATTGTTAGGGGATACTGACACTTGAAAATACTTTGTGGACGTGTGCTGCAAAGGACCATGTAAATCTGCCAAAAAAAAATAGAACTCTTGTTGGTAGGAACTTGTCAGGAAGTCTACAACTTGAAATGGAGTTTGTCCCCTTCCACACTGATAGTCACTCAGTTTTGCCTTACTCCAGTAATGGTTGAAAGGCGAACATTCCTAGCAGCCTCTGCACAGAAAGCCAGTCTCATTCATCCTCGTAGAATGGCATGGTAGATGAAACATCTCAGCTGTGTGGGTGAATCTGCACTGATAGCACATGTTGTTCTCCAGCCTCCTGTGTCTTCACCTTATCCCTGCATCTCCTCCAGATTTTGTTGCTGTTTGTGCTCTCATGTTCCGAGCTTTGAGCTGCTTTACATTTCTTGGACTCTTAGAAGGAAGTAGGCTGCTTTTCTTGTTACGTGGCCAACAGAGACATGTTAAAGCATCACACGCTGAGCGAAGAGTATTGCAGTTTATTTTAAGAGAAGAAAATCAAATAAGAAATTCTGCACATTAGAATTAAGATGCAGATGCCAAACTTATTCCCTTTGCAGGAAGTGGCATTTCCTAATCCAGTCTAACTATTGATGATTAATGTTTTGATGCTCCTGTCAAGTGCACTGGGAGCTGTGTGTTTATTTGGTTTTTGTCAAATGAAATTTAAGAGAGGTATGAAATATACTTGGTGTCATTTAATGGGGAAAAATCCCCTGAGAGAGATATTTTGCCTTCCTGGAAATTTATGCCCAGGGATAGCATTATTCTAACATTGCTTTATTCTAACTGTGTCAAAGCTCATGTTACAGTTCATGCTAGCATTTAAGATCTCCATCACAGTGTGAATCTGATTTCGTTGCCAGCTCTCACTCGTGATTAATTTTTCCTGATAGTTGTAATGATGGCATCGATCTTTAGGTAAAGGTCTATCAAGAAATGAAACAGACTAATAATTTTGTGCATGTGTAACCCTTTTGAGAAATTGGTACAATCCAATGGCCTCCTCCACTATGGTATTTTAAATCTCTTCAGTCAGCCTAAGAAGCAGAAGTGGGAGAAGAAGGGATGAGAAGGAACCAAGGAAAGAAAACAAGTGTGACATAATATCTCTTTGAAAATGCAGGGAAAGAGAAAGGTAGTAACATCCTTCTGTGCCCAAGACAGCGGGTTTGCTGGCTGTGGAGCAGAAGGATCATTTAAGTCTGAGTGTCTGGGCAGTAAAGCAAGAGGTGGAAGCTTGTTGTGTTGTAATGATGCACAGAGGGATGGCTGGTTCTAGCCTCACATACAAAATGATGGCATCCTTGCTGTGACCTTGAAGTGATATCAATAAGACTGTGCAAATGCCACCTCAGTGTTCAGCAGTACTGAAAAAGCAAATCAAACGTTAGGAGCTAACATGAAGGGAAGGAAGAGCTAGAATTTGTTCTGCTGCTGTCTGTAGGTGCTGCGTGCTGCGAGCAGTTCTGCCCATCCCAAAACAGAAGGGCAGGAAGGCTGAATGTGGGGATTGGATGACTTCTGTGCCATGAACAACCTTGTAAGCCACAGCACTTGAGCTTGGGAAACTGGAGTCCTTAGGAGGAGAGAATATGATGGAGGCCTACAAAGTTGTTAGTCAAACTGAGTAAGATTGCATGGAAATGAACTGTTCTCACTCTGTCGGTGTCGCTGCTTGGAATTGGCAGTGGCTGGGCAACTCCTGCTGAAGGATGGATATAAATCCTCAGGGAGCTGTCAGAAAAGTACTTTGGTTTCTGGAGGATTCTAAACAGACAAAATACATTAGGCTCAGGAGGATCTGACCTGAAAATAGTTGAGAAAATGCATGAGCAGGGTGTACTGACACGTGCTTGCCCTGTTCCTGCTTTTCTCTGATAGGCACATCTTAGCCAGATGTTGTGGGGTTATTCTTAAAGGGAAGGGAAGGCTGAAGAGAAGAGGAAGGGGTAAAATGAGAAAAAACTGATAGGAGAGGAGAAAGCTAGTGTGTATGGCTAAGAACAAAAATAAAACCATTTAAGCCATCTTTCACAAGCTAGGATGTTTGTGGTTCTGCTCCTGAGTACTGAGCACCAGCAGGGGCTTGGGCCTCAGGAGGGACACTTGGCCCTCAGTGTTTTGAAACTTGCTCAAAGATCTGCCTTTCATTGAACAGAAACGTTTGCTCTTGCTGTCCCTGCAGGGTGTCACCCCTCGTGTAAAACCTGCAGAGGCGGGGGCCCTTTTTCCTGCTCTTCCTGCAATGCCAGCCTGGTTCTGTCCCACACCAACATGTGTGTTCCTGCCTGTTCCCCAGGATACTACAGGGATGAGAGCCACACCTGCAAACGTGAGTGCCTCTCTCCAAGCCTTCTCTCCTTTCCACAGTGTGTTCACTGACATGTCTTTTCTTGTTCCTTCGGTTACTGTTCCTATTGCCAGGAAAAGAGAGATTTCAAGTGCCTAAAAATGAGATGTGAGTTGACAAAAGTGATTTGCTGCCTTAGAAACAGAGCCTACAGCATGGTTTAAATTTGAACATCAGTTGCAGTTTTGTTACTGACTTCAAAGACAGGAGGCTTTTGGGTCCTACAGTAAAAAGCTCCAGGAGAGCTCATGTAGGCTTCCTTGGTAAGCTTTCTAGGTGGTACACAGAGAAGTAGCACAGCATGCTGGTGGATTATGGGCTTTGTGAAAACTTGGCAAGGTTAGACCAGTTCTAATCAATTCTTCCTAAGGCAACCCCCTCCTCACTGCACTATCTGCCAGTACCTGCCTTGGGAGCTGTGTTACAGCCTTAGCATTTATGCCCCATTTCCCCACACAGGAAGCCTTAGTAGGAACAAGGTACAGCTTTGTAGGCAATCCCCAGCTGACTTAGTTGAGCTGTGACATTTGTACCTCCTGATGATCTGATGCAACTGATCTGATGTTAAGTCCAGTAATATTCTATTCTACTCATGCTGTCCCTTGTGAATCTCTCAGGGCCTCTCTCTCTTTTTATTATTCTGTGTTTACTCTGGCCTTGACGTCAGTTGAGTTATTCCTCACATAACTATTGGGCTTGATGTTCCAAAATGCCAAATTACATGGCCCACAGACATAAAAAAAAATAGTTTAAAACCCCCACTTGAATTGACCCACTATAATACACAAACAAAAAATGAGTGAGTGCTTAAGTTTGCTCTGAACCCGAACACTCAGATTTGTTAAGTCCTCTATTACCTTGATTTAAATTACCTGATTTATGATAGAATAACTGTTGCACTGCAATGAGTGTAGGTATCAGTGTCATCCTATCTAGACCCAATTTATTTACTGATGAGGCCATGTAGGAGGAAGCTGATAAGGTTGTCAGTTTTACCTGCCTTTTGTTGAAATATCTGCTCCTCCTGAATCTATGATTTCCATCTTATCAGCGGAAATGGAGACGCCTTGCATAAGTTCAAAGAAATAGCTGGAAGAATTTGTACCATTCTTCATCTGACTGAAAAAAGGCTATTCAGTAATCATATATTTTTTTTTTTAAAAAAAAGAAAGGAATAAAAAAAAAAGGAGTAAAAAAGGAATGATGGGATTCTCACTGTCTGTCCTTTCCTAATGAAAACCTACCTACCGCTGGCCCCCTCTCACTTAGGACACCTTGGTAGAAGTGGAATGTTCCTGAGGCCTGAGCCTTTCCTGAATTCCTTTTGGTTCAGTAGCTCAAATGCAAATACATTTTTGCAAGCAAAGCCAGTTACAATGAGACATTTCTAATCTCTTCACTTACAAATGGCTTTTTAAGAAGTGTAAGTAATCCCTGTGGCGGGAAACTCAAGGCAAAGTGTGTTGGTGCACTGGATTTTTTTCATTCCGAGTGTCACTTATGCCTTTTCAAGTGCAATGCTGCTGATAAGCCATGTAGATACCAACTATCCCAGGCTGCTGGAAAACTAACACTTAGAGGTGAAAAAAGCTGTTTAATCAGAGGTTGGCAGATAGGCAGGGAAAAATTAGTCTCTCTTCAAAATTTATTTTAGTCGCATTGCACTTTTGAGGAACTCAGGTTTGGAATGAAGTTCAGCGAAATGCTGAATGTATGTATGTGCTCTCTGACGTGCTCTTAAGCCCAGCGACATACTGTCCAAAGAACAGTGCAAAGCTTAACAAGTTCTTCATGGGTTTAGAAATGCAGATACAAAGTAATGCTGATACAACCAATGGGCAGAATTGCATTCAAATACACTTTTGCTTACAAGGCGTGCTTCCTTGAAAGCCTGATTTTTGATAGATTTTGACCTCACGTGGAATGTTTTGCTGTACTTTTAATAGTTGGCTTTTCATAGCACTTCACAAATAATAATTATTCCACATATTGTTTGTGAATTAGGTGAAATGACACTGGCACCAGAGCACCTGAAAATAGTTACTAGATTCTTTAGATAAACATTTTGATGGAAATTCATTTGCACCTTGACAAAATAGAGACCTTTTGTGACATTTTTGAGATGAGATAGAACAAGCAATTACTTTGAAGGATGTTGGATCTCATTTCAATGAGAGCAATATGGGCGTTTTCACATTTGCTTCTGAATCTTGAATTTTTGTGGCTGCAAAAATCTACCTTGATTGAAAAGCAAATGAAAATGGATTTTCACAAGTAGCATGTTGGTATTTGGCACCTGAACTGTAATTGCACTAAATCCTATGAGAGGGCTTTTTTTTCTTCTTGCCATTAAGAAATGATCACCTAAGCTTTTTTCTTTAGTTCAAACACTCAGGGCTGTGTTTTCAGAGCTTTTTTCGGATTTATCTTAAGTGCAGAATTGAGCTTTGGCAAAAATCCTGACTCCATATGTGTTTAGGGACACTCGTGGGTAGTTGGTTGAGAATCTAATAGTGCCTTTTGCATAAGATGTCATTGTACTTGCTAAGAGGGAGTTACGGTTGTTTGTATAAAGCAGGCATGTGAACCTCCATGAGTTTTCTGCATCATATTTTTGCAAAGTTTGATCTTAACCAGAATCCAAGAGGTCTTTCAGTGTATAGGCCCAGGGTTAGGAAATATTTTTCAGACTTTTTGAGTCCATTGCTGTTAAACCTTCTGCTGTAAATTAGCTAGAAGCTGTGATATCAGCATTGAGTGCAGTTGGCTGTTAGTACAACCTCCTGAGAAGTTTAGACCGTGGACATCAAAGAGGTGAGCTAAAGTACTCTGAACCTCTGGCCTTTGATCCTAGGTTCAGTAAATCCCTGAACTATTTTTTCCTGTTGTCTTCATTTGCACTCTAGAGCTCCCAAATTTTAAACTGTTCAAATAAAAAGTAGGAAGCAGTAAGTGAAATTACAAAGGTCTTTGATCCCACCCTGCCTTACTAACTAATTCTAGGAGCCTATTATGGTCCCTAAGTTTGTGCATTTATGAGGTAAGTCTGAAATTATGTGAAACACAAGGTTACTGAAAGAGACTAACTAAAACAGAGAAAGGGACAGCTCTTATTTGGGGATTTGAATTCAAGGGCATTGTTTTACCCTGACCTTCCCAGAGGAGAGAAAGAAACAGTGTGAGGTTCTGTGAGGGGACATAGCAGTCTTTTTCAAATGGAAGGGGGCTTTTTACATTGGGAAGGCAGTGGGAAGGAACATAAGAAAAAACTCCAGGTTTTTCAGTCTCCACAGGTGTCTCTCAAAGAGGACCTTGAGTAGAGAGGCTACAGGATAATATCATTTTTACTTGCACGGTTGGCTGGTGCATCAGTAATTACAGTTATTTTCTTTGTCTTTGTCTTTCCACAGCTTGCAATAGCCAGTGCCTGAACTGCGAATCAGCTGCAGGCTGTACGTCTTGCAGAGATCCAGCTAAGGTCCTGTTATTTGGAGAATGCCAGTATGAGAGCTGTGCTCAGCAGTATTATCTGGATTTTTCCACCAAGACTTGCAGAGGTGAAAAACACTTTGCTGGCTTAAAGAAAAAAAACAATCGCAAGTAGCTTGACCAGTAATCCGTTATATTACAGTACGATCTGTGCAGGTAGCCTGCTTTAAAACGTGTGCGTGTGGGGGAGTTGCTCAGTGACAGAGCACTTGCAAGGTTTTTCCAGTTTTCCTCTTTTTCAGCAGTCATCTGTCACATACTTCAGCCTTTCAGTGAAAAACAAGATTATTGCAAATCCTTCTCTTGTAAACGATTTAGTAAGTGAGCCAGCAAACTTCTCAAAGGTCAGGTCCTGGAATTCATTTAGTCATGGGTCAGCTGAATAACGAGTGAGTTTGCTGCTCTAAATCTTTTTTAGAGTGCTTATAGGGCCTTGTGTGCTTACCTGCTTCTCTCTGTCTTATTAAATACTGCATCACTGCATGACTGCAGAAACAAGAATTTCAAGTGATTTAAAAGACACATGGCGTGACAGATCTCCAAAACTTCCAAGGAGAGTGTTCCATAATGGGAATAAGTGAGGATAATATGGCTTTATTGTGTGCCACCACCACCATGTGAAGATATAACACAAACGGCTGCTCAGTGTTCATTTCTAACAGGCTCTGTCAATACCTGAATGTGCCCTAACTAAGTGGAGCCACTCCCTTTAGCACTGCAGTTCTTCAGAGGGGTGACATTGCCTACTGTTGAGCGGGTTGGAATGAGGCAGGAAGCTAGTGCTGGCTTTGCTTTGGGCATGCTGCATTGGCTCACCTCGTTGAGTCTTTGTTCCCATCTCTTCTTCTTGTCTATCTGTCTCGTTGGCTAGATGTGTCTGTCATTAATTACTGGTAAGAGCCCTCTGAGTGCCACCAGGGTACAAACAGCAGTGTTGGCAGCCCAACCAGTCCTTTAGCACAGTTGCATGGCTGGGACTCTGCTTAAGACCAGAGGGAGATAGTGCAAGGGCATCTGAGGACAGATCTAATCCCAGCTGGATCTGGTGTGTTTCTGCTTTCCAGTCGGGCATTTGGACTGTGAGGGACAACAATTTCATTTTCTTTTTGTCAGAGTCATTTGAAAGGATGGGACTAATGAAGCAGGGTACATAATTATGAGCAACGCACTTGTTGGCAGAGGAGGAGCATGGATACTTAAAATTGGACTTTATCCTTTATGGGCAAGAAAACTGTACCAGTGCTAGCAGGTCTGAATGCTGAGCAAGAGGCTAAGCCTGCTCAAATGTGACATAGTTAGGACATGTTAGGTCCAATAAGGGAAAAAAATACACATCTTGTGTTGTAGTAAAACACTCAGTACTAATCACGTTTTTTTGTTTGTTTGTTTGCTTTTTGTTTTCTTTTTCTTTTTCTTTTTTTTTTTTTTAAATATCTCTCCAACAATTTGTACTTTGCTCTCTGCTCCTAGGACTTATATTGCCAGAGCTCACAGATCCCCCTGCGCTAAGCTCTTGTACAGGGTGAGCTGTTCACCTGAGAGCTGCTCTACCTGGACTCTTTTTTCTTCCAGAGTGTGACTGGAGCTGCAATGCTTGCAAAGGCTCCCGGAGGACCGACTGCTTGCAGTGTATGGAGGGCTATGTTCTTCATGAAGGAGCTTGTGTGGAGCAGTGCCCTGCAGCTTTCTACAAGGAATCAGACACATGTCAGAGTGAGTTCTTCTTGTGCGTTACCTCCAATCACTTCTACCAGTGATTCACTGCCTGTCTCCAGTTTGTGCACATCTTGCATTCAGAAAACACGGCACGTCTCGCTGCCCTCCAGCGCACACACACAAAAGAGCTTGTGGTTCTTGGGGTGTTACAGAACCGTGCAGGAAGCCGTAGGAAGTGGTGTTGAGCTCAACTCTTTACGTGTGATTTTTAGGGTGTGATCAACACTGCCTTCAGTGTCGCCAACCAAACGAGTGCAGCCTTTGTGAAGCTCCGTTGTTCCTCTTGGACACTCAGTGCGTTCACAGCTGTCGGAAGGGATACTATGCAGACCAGGCACAGCGAAAATGCACAGGTAAGTAAAGTGAGCGTGATGTGGTGGAGAGGGATCGGGGTTGCAGTCTGTGTTCTGTACACTAATATTTCTCTGCAAGGCACTTTGATAACGTGTTAAACTCACTGTTGAGGTAGTGCACTCAACTTGAGAATTAAATAACAGGCTGCATCTGCATTTACATGTCTAATTCAGGAGGAAAGAAATTCAATGTAAACACGCTGTACATAAAAAATGAGTATTAAAAACACATTGTTAGACATTATTCAGTTGTATTTGTGGGTTGAAAAGCTGTGTAGGACTTTAATTTGTATTTTAAAGTGTTTTTTTTTCAAAGAGGTACAACAGTTACTTAAAAGCATGTTTCTTCCACTTGGAAGATTGTGCCAGGTTCTCTGTATGAGAAACACTGGTCAAATTAGAAAGGAATTTCTTAACAGCTATTTTATCTGAACTGTTTGCCTTCTCTCTTTGATTTTGTCAAGTAGGTAAGACAGTAATAGCATTGGTGTTTCCATCCTGACCTGAGGGACACCTCTGCACACCACTAGCTGCTTTGTTTTTTCAGTGTCTCAATGAAGTTGTGCTTTACCTCCAATGCAGCTTGTCCTCCTGGTTGCTTGGACTGTGGAAGTGACAGCCTGTGCTACCTCTGTGACAGCACCACCTTTCTGAAGAACAAGATTTGTGTTCCTGCGTGTGGTCAGGGATTCTTTGGCAACAAGTGGACCAGAGAGTGTGAAGGTAAGTGTCTCTTGAGAATACAACTAAGCTGGAAGGCTTCCAGCAGATTTTAAGGCCAGGAGTAGTGTTCATTCAGTGGCATGTTTGGATCTCAGATTTTGTGCAGGTTTGTGTTGGCTGTTGAAAGTTGGCAGCTAGTTTATCTCCAACATGTTCTTTCATAAAATGTGCATATACGTGGTTTTCTAAGTGAGGTTGTTTTCACTTAGAACATTCATTCAGTAAAACCTTTACCTTCTCTCTCTTTTAGCCAGCAAGCATCCCTCAAGCTTTCATGTGAATAGTACTCTCACAGTAGGGATTGGCAGGGTAAAGCCCCTAGACCTCTCCTTACTGGGCGTGCGTGATCTGGATGGTGATGAAGGAGAGCTCTTGTTCCATATCGACAGCACTCCTTCCAACGGCAGGCTAGTGATGGTGGTGAATGGGAAAGAAGTGCAGCTGAGCAAAGGCGACCACTTCAGCTTCAAGGATGTGAAGGAGAATAGAGTCCGCTTTGTGCACAGCAAAGAGAAATCCAGGTGACTGCATTGATAATTTTTTCTTAGCTCTTGCCTGAAGAAAATTTACATATCCTGAGAACAGCTAATCCTTTGGCCCTTGGAAGCATTCTTACAGTGAAGCATGCTTCTCACTGCTACTAAACAAATTACCATCGTGTTTTGGAGATATTGTGCCATGCTGGAAGTGGTGGTGCAAAACTTTTGTTCATGGTATAAGAGATCACTGTGATCCATCTGCCAAACCTCCTGAGCTCTGGGGGTGCAGGAGTCTGTCTGATTTTTTGCATACTCTGATGTGTATTTAAAACTGGTGTACTATGCTGGCTCTTGAAACAGTTTCTGTCAGGAAGATGCTCAAATGATGTCACCACTGACGGTGCTCTGCAGCATGTACTGCACTCATCCATTAAAACTTTGCTTGCAACATGAGCCCTGTTAGTGTTCAGGGACAATTAGCAGTGATTAGCGTCTGGCAATGCTCACGCTGCGAACATGTTGCAAGGAGGCAGATTTCTCCTGCTGCCAAGCAATGAGCTAGCCATCCTGCCAAATTTCACACTTGATTTACACCACTGTAAAGCCCAGACCGATACCAGAGAAGTTGCTCGAAATTTCTGCCTGTATATATCAGGGTGTTCTTTGATCCACTGTTTCCAGTAAGATTCTTGGGGTGTCCTTCCCATGCCAAGGGTTAGCTCATGTTCCCCAGCCTTAAGGCAGCAGCATGAGTTTCTGCATCACACGTTGTTTTTTTGACTGGTAGTCACAATGAAACATCAAGTTCTTGTCATGAGAAATGTAGCTACTTGATGTACAAGGCTGTGGGGTGGCACTATGGAAGAGTAAATAGGAAGCAAAACTGCTGAAGGGTGGGAGCTTCTGTCTCAAAGCCAGATAAGTGACATTTTTCTTCAGCAGAGAATAGCTGACATTTAGAATCAGTACTTAATCTTGGAAGCACCATCCTACGTGGGTAACATTAGTTAATGGGAAATGAGGGGATATTATTAGATAGTTAAAGGTATTTATTACATGCTGTGACTATCGTGACTCTTCAGGAAAAAGTCCTATAAAAACGTAATTGCAAAAACTTGAGCTAAAGTATCTGTTGCTAGGTTAATCATTTTTACTGAATATGTAATATTTATACCATTATTGAGGCCTGCGAGATCACTTCATTTATACTGTCCTGTATTTTGGCTTTCTGGGGACTTGTTTAGGAAAGGACAATTTTCCTTGAAGGTCAGCAATCAACAGTTCTTCTCCCATCCCTTGGTGGTCAACATTCAAGCATTTTCAACACAGGTAATGTAACAAAGCTTGGAAGCAACCTCAATTTTTGTACCGTTTGGAGCCTTAGCTTCTTGCAGTGATAATGAAGCAGCTAGGCAGGACTTAAGCTGGTGTTCAGGTCAGGCAGATTAAACACAACCCTCAGCTGAGAGGCAGAGTCATATGCAAGAAGTGGACTTTGGGGTTAGTGATCGAAGAAGCTGGCCCATCTAGTTTTGTTTGTGCAAGGAATTGCAGCAGAGCAATCACAGAGCAATTATCAGGGAGGGCTAAGGAGTCCCTGCTGTTTAAATTATTCTTTGGATCAGCGGATGGTCTAGTTCAGTCTCTTACTGCAGGGCAATTGAATGATGATTGATCCCCATGGTAGGGATGTCTTGACAGTCAAGAGCATTTACTTAAAAGCTCTGTTCTAGGGCAGCTGGGAATTAAATGAGCATAAGCTTTTTACAGCACGTCTCTTAAACTACTCTCTATTTCTGCTCAAGCTGATGGTACTGTCAAGTGTCCAGGTCTCTCGTTATTGCTATTTAAAATCTGTAGCATGATATTGTGGAGGGGCATCACCCAAGAGGTGCTAAATAGGCAGTACACGCATGTCTCATTTTCTAAAGGTAGGCCCTCTAAAAGGCAAGGCATGTAGAGGTGTGTGAGATGCACATTGAGGGAGAGGGCATGGCATTGCAGAAAGGAGTTGTTCAAGGCCAGCATAGCCACCTGTGCCAGTCCCACCCCTCTGGTAGCCTTTGATTCCCACTCAAGCTGTGGATGTTCCTCTGACGTGGCTGCGGGGACTGTGGATGTGGTGGAGCTGCCCAGCCCAGCTCCTTGCTGGCTGCTAGTCACGGTAGCCAGAAGTTCCCCGTGGGCTCATTTGCTATAGGGGGCCCAGGTTTCAATACATAATGTTTTGAGCCATTTCCTGTAAGGTAGCTTCATGGTTAGGAATGTATCTATATAAAAAAAAATTGCATTTTGTTGCTTTTAATCGTCACATTCCATACAAGTCATTCCATAACTTCTGAAATGTTCTAGTTTGACTTTTAGTGTAAGAAAAACTGCAGATTTTGATCCTGTTGCATGTATATTGATTCTGGCTGACACTGAAGTCTTTCCTCAGTCTAATCTCTTGTTTGCCTCAGTAGGAAATTCAGCTAAATAAGAGCTGCAGTCACTGCCCCAGAATACATAAGTGAGGTTTAATAATAGGAATTTTGCCTGTCAATTGTTAATAACCCTGATAAGTTGTATTCAGGTGAGATGGCAGCAGTTAGCTCTCTGATGAGCATTGCCTGGGCTTTGACTTTGTCTCTGCAGGCTCACCCACATCCTGAGGCAGGGTATTACTGATGGCAAATGTTGTTTATTGTGATCAATAGAGACTGCAGATTTGAACTTTCTTGATGGCGAAGAACTAGGGAACTAATTTGAACCAGCAGGAATGTAAACTCTAGCTGGTCTTCTTTCTAGCAGGAATAAGGCTGTGTGGAGTCTTCAAAGGTAAGTAATGATGCTGATGACACCCAGATTTGCTGTCTTTGAGATGGACTTAGTCAGTCCAAGACAAGCAAAAGCACATCCTTAAGTGTTAGCTGGTGGACGTATTTCTACTTAGAAGTGTTAATTCAAGCCTCTGCCTGTCAGTTTGGCTCACTGTTGGTATTCTTCTTTCTTTTTTCCCTCTCTGCTACTCATTTTAAACAGCTAACCTGGGCACACAGATTGTGGAGGGTCTTATTTTCAAGCATTAGCGCTTTGAAAGTCATCGAAGTTATCAAAGCTGTAGGTTATACACAGGGAAAATGTGGTACATCTCCATTCCAACCCTGAACTTCTTATTCACGTATGTAAATCTTCAGCATCTGAGGTGTCTGTGTTCCAGCTGGGCCTGCTGACATACATACAAAGTGTAGCCCTTCCAAAATAGTTGGGGTCCATGTTTCCATTTGAATTTTCATGGATGGTGGTAAAGCAGAGCTGCGTACCTTGTCTCCTATCCGTGCAGGCAGCAAGGGAGTACAATCTCTGGCTGATAACTAAATTGCTTTCTATATAAATGTCTCGAGTATTTTTCCTTGCTAAGCTTGCTGTGGCACAAGAATCCTATTTTAATGTAATTAAATCAGTCTAAATTGCTAGATATTATTATATCTTCCCACTGGGGGGAAAGTGTGGAGAGAGATCCTCTGCTGCTTAGATACAGGAGGCTTCCAGAGGTGAAGCAAGCTAATTTCCTTAACCCCCCACTTTTTTCCTTCCAGACATGATCAAGTCACTAAGACGAAGCAAACAGCTAAGAGCTGCTTTTATGTTTCAGGCCCCATATGTGCTGAGAAATGAGGCTCTCCTTGTCCGCAGAGGGGAGATTGGAACCATAACAGACCTGTTGCTTGGTGTGAGAGATGGTGACAATCCTCAGGATGTCGTGCTGATGGTTTTAGAGCCTCCACATCATGGGCAGCTGATCAAGCCTTCTGGGAAGTCAGATTCTGCAATCCACGTATTTCACCTCAATGACCTTGCTGGTGGACTGCTCCGCTATGCTCACGATGGCTCTGACAGCCAGGATGATGCAGTTCTTTTCCAAGTGAATGATGGGTACCATTTCCAGAACATCCTGTTCCTCATTAAGATTGCTCCCAAGGTATGTGCCATGACATAAAATCTCACAGGCAAATAAGAAGTAGTACTGTGTCCCCAGGGTGTCACTAATCCTGCGTTACCGTCAGGCTGTGCTCAGAGACAGGAGAAATTAAATAGATCTGGAGTCACAGGTGAGAGTTTTGCCCGGGGGGAGGGCAATAAATTAGAGTGGATGGGGGGAGAGAGGGCTGGTGAGATAGTCAAATCACTCACTGGGCTGATGGGAGCATGGTGGGAGTGACAAACACGTGTGAATTCGATGACTTGGCTAATAGGCTGTGTCTTTGGTACGTTGCTTGTGGTGTTGTCAGGATCTCTGCTGTTCTCTCCATTGAAATCTTTCACCTGATCCTTCTCTAATGACAGGACATAGATACCTGAATTCAGAAAACATTCATAAGTATTTTAATTTTTGTTTCTTACTTGTATTGCAGTTCATAATTAAAAAAAAATAGCTGTTTGTCTCTTCCGTGTTTGGACATGAAGTGGAACTGGGTATTAAATTTTACAGGGATTACGGCAGTAAAATTAGAAAGAGTCTTGCTTTAATCTGTTTGGTTTTCAAATTAACCTCAGCCAAAGCATGAAATGTATATCGTTTGTGTGGTGAAGCCTTTTAAAAATAAAGTTGCTGAAGTGCTCACGAGCATTTCAGTCCCAGTATCGTGGTGCTGTAAAAAAAAAAAAAAAAAAAAGGAAAAAAGCTGAGAACTTTCTTATCCCTTAGTTAATGTGAAAGAGTAATAAAAAAAAGTCCACTGTTTGCAGTCTTATAAAAGGGAGCCAAGAGGAGATGACACTACCCTTCTTTTGTCCTCCTCTCTGCTGCACTAAATGTCTCTCGTAGCACCTTGGTCGTGCAAATTTCGAGGAAGGTCTACAAGCACTACATGTGTCTCTGTGCAGTTAGCACAAGGAGGAACCAAACCCATTTGGACCCTGCGGGTGCTTCTAAGTCTGAAGCAGTAATTAATGGTAATTAGTGACACGACTCACACATCAGGCTGGAAATCAGAAAAGGTTGCTTACAAGGCTGGTGCTGACTTTTTACACTCACAGCATTAAGAGCAGCCCTGCCTGTGTTTTCTTTACCCTTACGTGGCCCTGAAGAGCCCGCAGAAGATCAGGAGGACTGTGAAATGCTTGGATGCCACTCTGTTCTTTGTAACTTTTTTTTTTGGTTTTTGTTTTTGTTTTGCTATTGATTAAGCAGGTCCTTGTTGTAAATGCCAGTGAGGGTGAATCGCTGAGTTACAGTTTCTTTCATTAGCCAATTTTGTGCTCCCTTGTCTCTCATTATCTTTCCAAGTCTCTGTGCAGCACTTGGCTGCAGAGAAGAATGAAGGTGGTGACAGAGGTGAGAGTGGAGCAGCTTTTAGTAGGAGGGGAGAGTTGGCAGACACCCAGTGCCTGCCTCATCCTATTTATTGTCTTTGTCAAGTAGCCTTGGGAGCTGAGATGGATGCAGGGTTTGTTGCTGAGGTGCTGTCGGGACGGGCATGCGGAGACACTTCTCTCTTTCCTTGGTTTACACCAAAAGGTTGCTGAAGAGCCTGGTAGGGCCCTGGCTGGAAGGGCAGGAGCTTGAGGGGTGGTTTTTAAGCCATGCTACTATTCTGAGTACATGGAGCTTATTAAAATGTATCGCTGAATGGTTTTATATGCTAAGTCCTGGTGTGAAAGGACATTTCTAGGATTCCCATTCAATGGGCTCAGACAGTATAATTTCAGACATTAATCCATAGAAGCACTGCAATGAAAATGTGAAAACGTAAAAGGACAGTATAACCTTCAAAGTGTTATGAATTGGAGGCTTTTGTTTCTTCACAACAGGTGTGCCTTGTTTGCTGCAAGGTCTTTTTTTCAGCCCCTTTGGTTACTACCAGCCTGCTTTTCCTTATTTGCCCCTATCCCAACACTTCAATTTCATCTACTGCAGGCTGAGCAGCTGGCCTCTATTTTGAGAGCTCTTAATAATGATTTGCACTGCTGTGTATTTTTGTTGATGTTCTTTAACAATTACAGCTTCTGTAAAGTTAATTTGAGACCTGCTGGTGCTCCATGTCTGGCAGAACACCACCAGTGGAGCTCCAGTGGGGAACAGTGAGCCCATGCCCTACACAACACGACCGCAGGCTGTGTCCTGTAAGTCAGACGAGGTCAGACCAATGCTTGTGTCATCTGCCCCTGCTGGTGGGATATGGAAGCCTTTTCTTTCTGGATGCAGGAAAGGGACAGGAGATGCTTGTTCCAAGGATGTGTGTTAGGTCTTGTTGAACATGCAGGTTGCCTCCGTTCACTTCATAAAACCTTGGTTCTTCACAGGCACCAGCAAAAAAAAAAAAAAATAATGTGATTTCAGCTGTTTTGCTAAACACAAGGTATGATCAGACAGTACTTTGTCACTGGATAAGTTTTTTTAAGGCTTACCAAGCAAAAAGAGCTGTCTCACAACTGTTTTTATTAATCAGCAGAACACAGCACCAAAGCCAGCTGGAAAAGGTATTACAAAATGTCTGACTGGTTTAATTTGGCCAGTGAAGAAGCACTCAATCATTTAGTTCCCCAAAAGCCGAAGGGTTCCAAGTTAATAGCAAAAGTGTCACCTCATATTGAATTAGCATTTACTTGAAAATATTTTATTTTCAAACAGTGCATTTCGCATGTCATGCTTTGAAGTGTGGCCAGTTCCTTTTTTCTCTCCCCACACAATAAATCCAGGGACCTTTCTGGCCTTTTTAGCTTGTTTGTTTCCGTTTCCAGAGTTAGGTTTTGCTAGGCCTATACGAGTCATGATGTGGTCACATCAATAAGGTCGGAGGAAAGTTATCATATGTATTGGCAGGGTTCTCTAGGCTGGCACTGGGCCTGGCATACTTCTTCACTGTTCTCTGTAAAGATAAAGCAGCCATCACGCTGGGAAACTGTTGGTCCCAGATCATGTGGAATTTAAAAATTAGCACCTCAAAATAAGTACAAATTAAATGGGTAAAAAATGCTCAGCAGACAGATGTCAAAATGGAGATGGGTAATGACCCTGTAGTGTGGTTCTTTTTTAAAGCATCCTTTTAGCCCTCTCTGGTGTCTCCATTGCTTATTTGGAAGAGAATAATAAAAAGGCTTTTTATCGGTTCTTGGGGTCAGCCATTATTATGTGGAATAGTAATGAGGAGGAAGATGATTGCTTACATGGAGCTGTCATTTTGACTGATGATGCAATTCACCACAGCCAGTTTCAAGATGAATCCTCAGAATCAGATGAATCCTCAAGAAATCAAGAACATTTACAGCAAATGGTCTTATAAGAAAGAGCTGTGACACTGAAGAGGTCACAGGGATTTTGGTGGCCTGTCTAACAAAGCATGAGCTAACGAAGTACTGTAGAGCCAGTAAGGGCTAATACAGTCCTTGAAAGCAAGAGCAGTGTTACTGAAGTATGTGTCAGCAGTGAAACCATTACTGCATCCAGTCACAACATCCAGATTGCAAAAAGCTTGAATGAATGCTCTGAAGCTGACTGAAAGAATTTTTCCCCACCTTCTATTAGAAAAGCATGAGGATGGTTTTAAAGCTGGGTTTGCTCGTGGAGAGGCAGTAATAGTTAAGGGTGTGTGTAAAGATACTGGAGGTGCCACCAAGACATTATTTTGAACAGGTAAGAAGCTGTGGTTCTGTAAGAACCCTTGACAGGTGTGTATTTTTAGAAATAAAATGAGGAGAGGTAACAGAAAAGGTGGATCCAAAAGTTGTTGTAGTTGACTGGATATATTTTTTTCCAGTGGCGATGGCAGTGAATTTTCCACTGTGCCAAGGAGGTAAATTCTGTCAAGATATGTCAAAAGTCAAGTGGAGAGAAAGTGAGGATGGTGGTGAAAAACAAAATTATGGAGGGAGACTGACATCAAGAAGGTTTAGAGTTGGAGACAAGCAATTAAACACTGTAGGGCCAGGTCAGTTCTGCAGGGGGAGAATTGTGTCCGAGGGCTACAGGTGAAAGATGCACATCCTTTTCTTGAAGAAGATGACCAGGGTTGAATGCCTAGGAAACTACAACATACTTGGTGTCATCCTTTTCACTGGAAAATCTGTTTGCACTGGTATTGCTGATGTTCAGGAAAGCCTCTTCTTGTTGTCCCCCTCGCATGCAGAGTGACAGAAGCCCTCAGCTAGTGACAAATTCCCTGGTCTGGGTGCCCCAGGGAGGCATGCTGCAGATCTCCAAGACGATTCTGCACGCTGAGGTACCCGGTGCCCGTGACTCCGAGATAACCTACAACATCATCAAGGACCAGCCAAGACACGGTAAATTTCCTTGGAGTTTTGTTATCAAAAACCATCTGTAGGGTCTTGCTTTTCACCCTGCATGTCTCAAAGTCTCCAAGCACTAAATAAATGTGCAGGGTTCATGTTGCTTTCAGGGAAAAGTATGTTCTTAGACTTCCCGGAGCTGATTCTGCTATGGTATTTTGCCCACAAGAAGGAGCATTTGAGGGAATGTTTCTTTGTAATATTATACTGAAGAAGTGCCGCTAACCTCATCTTTTTCTAGTTCAGATGGGTGTGCAAAGTAATGAAGCACTGTTGTTCTGCCTAGTAACCTGAACTTCTGCCGCTGTTTTTATCTAAGAGTAGTGAAATCCTGGTGGATTTACAGCTTTGTGAGAGCCGAATCTCACTGCCAAAAGTCTGTGATAGTCCAAAGTCCAAAATAGTCTGTAATTAATGTCTGGTTTCAGAGCAGCATGGAATAATATCTGCCTCTAGAAACTGCTGAGCAAAAGTTTACCTTGAAGAATTGGAGAACTCCCTAAACTCCATGACATTAATTTCTACTAATGGAAGAGGTGGTTGACTCAAACAGAAATCGGTGACATTTGCATCTGTTTATAATTATTGTTTCCAAATTCGTTTGGAGAGGCTCTGATCTCACCTCTCAGAGCAATGGCTTTTCAAGCGACCCCTTGCGTAGGAAGGACTGCAGCTTTCAGAACATCCTCCAGACCCAGACCGAGGAGTGTGTAAGATGCTGAGATTTGTGACTGAGATAGAAATGCAGAGAAGCTGGATAGAAAAGAGAAGATGTCATACATGGAGGAAAAGGAAATAAGAACAGACAAGAAAAATGCTATTTTCACCATCAGCGTCCCCATTTTCTTCATTAGGACCATGTCTATAAGTAGCATATGTTGTACTTCAATGCAATGGTACAGTTAATTTTAATTTGCTGGGCCAGATAAAATGAAAGGGTCACTTCAGCAACGTAAGTGCTGTGGTTTTGCCTTTTGCTGTAAGGATAGACTGGTTTCCATAACAGCTGCTGGTACCTGACAGAGACATAGATTAGTTATTTTTGCAATTTAGTAGAGCAGTAATTAATTTGTATTCCCTCTTTCGTTTTCTGCAGATGGAGAGCTCTCTTCTCATTTTTAATAAGCATTTACATGAAAACTAGATTTTTTCCCTGAGGAGTTTTTCTCCTGCTGCCCAACCCTAACCAAAATTTATAACCCTGTATTTGTATCACCATAATTATCTCTGCTGTAATTAATTGCAATAACACAAATGGGTTTGTAGCTTCGAGTGAGGAATATGCAGTAGGAATCAATGATCTTCAAAGTTTTATCTAAAACGCTATTTCACAGAAAGGGAGGAAAAAAATAAGACAGAGAAATGTTGAAAATGGGTCCTTAATTAAGGAGGGCCTATCTGCTTATCTTAGTATTTGACTAATGGAAAAGGAATTCATACCTGTAGGAAATGCATCACGTGCTTTTAGGTAGGAAATAAAACCACTTCAGAATTAGCTCCCACCTTTCTGTAGCACAAGTGCATGTACAAAGAAGGCTTCCTGGTCTTTATTTCGAGACCCAGAAACCCAACAGAAGGGATGTGATTAGGGAAGGAAGATCCCTCTCCAGACCTCCTCCATCTGCAGGGGTTGATTTGTAACTGTTCAGTTGATTGCCAGAGTACAGCTGATCTTTCTAAGGATCTCTTTATGCTGAACATCATTTTGTCCATAGAAATAGAACCGGTGTCCTCCCTGGCTCTTCTCCCAGCCCGCAGGATGCCTCAGCATAGCTCTGTGACTTGAAAAATACTTATTTCTATGAGCAGGCACTGTAATACCCTAAGCTGCTCCGTGTGGTGTACACTCTGTGTGGACAAAATTTCTAAAGCCAGTGAAAAACAGTATTTGTCCACTCACTCCTAAAAGAAGAGACCTCAGTGCCTGAAGCCTCTAGGCAGCCCTGGGAATGCAGCTGTCTCAATGGATGTCAGAAAATTGCCTGAGTCTGCACAAGCTGTACGTTCATGTGTGTAACATATCAGCAGGTGCTTTTCTGTTTAAATTAGAAGTGAAATGGTGATCACAAACTATGTAAGTAAACATCACAGAATTGTTCCTCCTGAGTGAGTGAAATACTAATTTATAAGACATGTAGGCGTGCACCTTGCTTAAAGCTGTGCTACATTCTCATTGTGTCTTCTCTTCCTTTGGGAGGGGCAAACAACTTGCAGGTCCTAACTCCTTTGGGTATGTGATTAGCATCTTTATAATCACACAAAAGGTTCAGGTGGGAAACTCCCATGAGCCAAAGCATCAGACAGGGAATGTAATTAGGGCAGTGGATTTCACCGATAAGGGAATATTAACAAAGAGCTGGGTTATAAAATGGAAGTGTGATGTTTCAGTTTGAATTATCTTTTTACTATGCTGTTGGAGAGTGGTTTGGGGAAATGAACTGCGAGAGCTTCTGATGGATATTTTGCATAACAGAATGATTAATGCTGTAGGGGGAGCTGGAGTGAGTTATAATAAATATGGCTTCTGAATTGGTAGCCATGAGGGGTGTGTTCGAAGATGGGTAAAAAAGGCACAATATACAACTAACGAGTTATGTAGAGAGCAGCTAAATTATATATAGCCAAGAGTAGGAAAGGTTGGGGAAACATAATTTTTTTCACAGATTGTGTTAACTCCCAAGCAGTTAAATTACATTGTAAAATAGAAAAAATATGCCATTTGTTTTGGTAATATAGTTCTTTGTCAGGTTTTTATTTCCTTTGTGTATGTGGATGGAAAAACGTTCACATTTTGTGTGTCTCAGGGAAACTGATGACCAAGGTTTTGATACCCTTCTCTTGGTGGGTAGCACATGGCTCTTTGATTAATTGTGTTGAAATAATGGTTTTAGAATAAAGTCTGTTGAATATCACTAGTGACATCTGAATTCAGACATTGCAGGCATACGTGAGGAAAGTTGAAAAACAGTGAGACGTACTCCCATCCTGCTCTTCTCTCTCACATCTGCAGTGACTTTTCAGTCCAGCTGAGAGCCTGTTTCTCAGTACAAAAACCAGAAATAAGCTGAATGTTAGAGATACAGAAGCTACATACCCTTAGGAGTAGGAGCTATGAGCCAGGGCATACAGACTTTCCGTACAACCTATGATACATAGTTTTTTTGACTCTGTCTGTTTAAGAGCTCTTCTTCAGTTAAAGATTTCTGTTCAGAGAAAGTGGTTGAGGATACTTCTTGGTGTAATAAGTGCCCAAAAGAGCTAGAAAATAGCTGACCTTGAAAAATTAGTGCACTGTATTCCGATAGTTAAGTTGTACCCTTGAGAGGAAGATGGATAGTGTGCTGCAGTGCTTTTAACCCTGATTGTGTCTCACTTCTCTCTCGTCCTTTCACAGAAGCTGCAGAAAGTGAGGCATGTCCTCTGTGCCTGCTCTTCTGCTCAGTTTGTCAGACGGACAAATTTCAAGGTTTCAGCACAATTTCAATGTGCCGGTCAGTGGGCAGAAATACATTTTGGGCATTTGAAGTCACAGATCCTGTTTTTTGCTTGGCCATGTATTTCTTCTGTGTCCTTGTACGAGCTGTTTGATCTGCCCTTTGCCTTGGCACACAGGAAATAAAATTTCTCTGTTTCACTGGGGTGTTGCAAGGTCCTTTGGTGGTGTATAGGAGCTCTACTGCTGAATCTGCTTGGCTCACTAGGTGGAAAAAGATGTAGAGTTGTTGGACATTTGTCTTTGGATGCTCATTAGTTGTTGAAAAGGCAATATCTTTTCCTTGTTTTCTCACAAGTTCATCCTTGCTTTCTCCAGGTGAAGTGGTGCTTCTGGTCCCAATGCCAGCAGATGGCCCAGCAGACTCCTGGCAGCTTTTGCCTGATGGAAGAGCAGCCTCTCCTACAACTTCTTTTACCCAGCAGGACATCAACGAAGGCATTGTGTGGTACAGGCACTCTGGAACCCAAGTAGAGAGCGACTCCTTCCAGTTCCAGGTACTCCTCCCCTTCATATTCCCAGGAGATCGCAGAGCGGTTCTGCAGGCATTTTTCTCTGAGATTATTTAGTCTGCCATTCCCACTGCCTTTTGACACAAGGTTTTTATATATACGTGTAAATGTATACACAAACACACGCAAATATGCATGTAAATACATATACATATTTACACACAGACCAGTTATATATACTTATAACATATATACATATTTACTCACAGACATACGTGTATATAGTTGCACATTGTTTGTAAGTGAATGTCCATGTGTTGATGTGTCAGGGTGGATGCCCTCCTTTTTTGTATTCCTGTCATTCGTGTCCAAGAAAGCTTTTGCTGTGTGTGAATCACCACGTTTGATCTGTAGCAGTGGAGCCAGCCAGCTACCCACAGTGTTGAGCCTCATGCGCTGGCATTAACCTTCTGGATGTCAAGTCACAGGCCGTATTGCAAATCTGGAGAAAACTATCTTTCAAATAGCATCTAACATTTGACATATTAAACTAATAGCTGGTCTGACTTTCCATAAAATAATCCTATTTGAGGAAGAAAAGGGTTTTGTAGAAAAGGAGTGTTGTTATCTTAGCACCTACTAGCCTCTGTAGGCAGGAAGGTGATCTGAGAGCAGCAGTCCCCAGGGGGAACGGGCAAGCAGGTGAGCACTTTTAATTACCATGAGAGGAAACCTGCAGGCTAGTAGCAGCCTGTCTGAGGGACATTGTAACCAAAGACTGATAGTTTCTGTGACACTGATCACTTCTCCAATGGCCCCATGCCTGTGGGGTAGGATTGACCCTTGGGGGCGCTCTATTGATGTGCATGGGGTTGGTGTGAGAGGAACCATCTTTTGGGGAAGAAACAGGAACAGGAAATGTTTTTTGCCTGCCAATCGTTAGAAGAGGTAACAGAGCACGTAACAAGGTAACTCCCATCCTTCTTGTCATCTGCTATCCCCTTTCCCCGAGCTTTCTTTGAGATAAGGCTTATCCCAGGAGATGAGGGAAAAGCCAGGATGTGGGTCCAGATGGCTATGCGTATGGCTGTCCTAGGGATCCTCCAGCTGGGTAGCAAATCTGCTCAAGGAGATCCTTGAAGTCCTCTGGCTTAGGCTTTCCTAGGGTATCCCTGCAAATCCAGACCTGAGTGAAAAGGCAGAATGTGCTACTGCAGCTGATATCCTGGCAGTTTTGATGTCCCATTTCAGACAGTAGGTTTCACCCCTTGGTACTGCATAGCAAATACATCTCCCTTTCCTAAAACCTGTAACATTTACTCCATGTGGAAAGTATTCTAAGTGCCTTTTTTAAAGTTTTTTGTTTTGCAAGCTCCAAAACCAAACAGCCTCTTGATTTCTGCAGTCTCTCAGCTTATAATTAAATTTTTGGTGTAGAATAGTTCTTCTTGCAGGCAGACAAAAAGGTACAAGTATTCTCCAGCAGATGTGGCACTAAAATAAATCCCACCTCCCCACAGGTTTAATGGCCATAAAAATTTTCAGACAGGTCCTTGCTGTTTGAGTAGAAGGTTTAACAGCATCCCATAATGCTAAGGCAACACGAACACTTGCATGCAGTGTTTGTTATATCTGGTTTAAAACTCGGAAGCTGTTACTGTAGCACCGGAGAGGCAATTAAGGTAATTTCTAAAGTAATTAACATAAGTGATAATGAGGAAGTTGTGAGTGTTGATGTTGAACAAGCTAATCTTTAGCTTAATTGCCATGTTCCTCTTATAGAGCATGCATTTTGCATGAGTTAAATGTTTGGTTTTAGTAGGTAGCGATAATTCTACAGAGAGCCCTGCTGAGAAAGGAAGCTGTGATTAGCCGGGTGACATCAGGAGACCATAACACATCTGTCTGAGCCTTGAACTGTGGCTTGGGGCACATCAGAAAAAGCTGACAAGTTGTTTTCCATCAGTACTTTGACAATCACTGTTCAGATCACAGGAACTCCGAAGCGGTCCAGCAAATGGCTAAAATAATTCCATTCAGTTCAGCAGAGTGTTTTTAATGCATTTTCTTGAAATTGTGGGCTGAAGTCCGTTCCGGCTGACAGAGGGCTCCCCCTGTGAGGTCATGTGTGGACTTTCATCTCTGCTGACAGATGAAGCTGTAACCAAGTCTAACGAAGAAGGAGGCTGTATTTCTGTGGGGGCTTGCCTCTCGGGATTGCTGTGAACACTTGGAGGCATATCTCTACAGAACCGTTTTGGTCCTTTGAATTTTTGCCAGTGGAATAGTACTTGCTTTATCTATCATTAATATGAGTTTGCTACTATAATTTAGATACAGTTGACTTAATTATGCTGCTGGAGTGCCATATGGGAAACCTTTATGGGTCTCTGAAACAGAAGCACCGCCTGTCTTGGGATCACAGGGAGTCGCTGCCATTGTTAGCAAACCAGTTGTTTTCACCTTATCAGCATAACGGGTTGTCATTTTGAGGGTGAGAAGAAGGTTTAAAAACAGATGATCTTTTCTGTTCTTGTGATGAAGAGTTCCACTAAAATATACAGACAGTTGAAGTAAAACTGAGGCAGCGACTGACAGAGGTGGGAACAAATAGATGAGGGTAGGGAACTGTCAGACAGACATCCTTCATATTGTTAATATAGAAGTGAACCACTTACGGACTGTACAGGCAATTTTGGAGAAACTGGTTACTGTTTAAAGGCCTCAGTGCCCAGCAGTTAGCATTCACATGTGCATTGGGTTGGTGTCTGCTGGAACGGTGCATGTCTTTGCCTTCACAGGCTAGGAGAAGAGAAGTATGAAATCGGTCTTGAAAAGCAGTGATGTCCTCTGACAGGCTTCAATTCATGTGATCTTCTGTTCTCAGGTGTCCAGCTCTGCCAGTCCACAAGCCAGCTTGGAAAGCCATGTCTTCAATGTTGCTGTTCTCCCGCAGACACCCAGAGCTCCTCAGCTTTCCCTTGGCTCCTCTTTGCACATGGCTGTAAGTGTGAAACATCGCTGACTGCTGGTTTCAGTGTTCCTTGCTGCAATGCTCAGTGACCAAAGCTTCACATCGAGCAGTAACCACCGAATGTTGATTTCTCTGCTTGCTGTAGTCTGTGCAATTGTGCTTGGTTCAAAGACTGAATCCAAGGAACAGGGTGTATAGACCAGATAGATAACTAGAGTAGAAATAATAATAAAAAGATAAATTTGAAAAGCTAGATAAGCTGGAAGAGGAAGTGGTTGAAAAAAAACCTCCAAGAAATAAAAATCATTAAAAGGTAAAAAGCTCAGTATTACAAGTGCTGAATATACAGACTGGAAGGGATGGGGAAAAGAGAAAAACTTTAAACATTTTTTATGGAATTCGTAGCAGTTTCAAAATACTGATTTCTGAGAAGCCATTAGGAATGCCAAGAGAGAAAAACTGTGGAGTAGGGAGATATCTTGCCAGTAATTCCACTGCAAACTTTATTTATTGGAACAGTAGCCCACCCACATCAGAAAGTTTTCATCAGTCATTGTAACACCAGGAACACAGGTTACAAACTGAACGACCTTTTCTTGCAGCATCGATTCTGGGAACAGCCATTTTGATAACAGTGGTCTCTCTAACATAGTTACGACCCTGATTGTGTTAATTTAAAAGATGACCTCAAAGTTTAAAGTTGGTTTTGTGAGCCCTCCAATTTTGGTGCGTGCCTTGTCCGTGCGTCCTCATCATATGTGGGTGAAATCCAGCTTTCCCCATTCTTTCTCCTGCTGCCTCTGTCACTTCTTGGATCCTACAGGGAGGGATCCTGAGTGCATGGGCTGGAGGAGAACTACAGGGCTCTGCACCTGTGTCATCAGGAAGCTCACAGAGCCAGGATCTTAGAGGCAAGGAGTTCATTTCAGACATCACCTCAGCCACCTAGCTTTGCTGTGGTCTGTGGGGCTCTCTGTTGGTGCCCAGGATCATAATCCATCCTGAGGCAGTGGCAGTGAGGCAGAGGAGGCTGTGATGAGAGAGCAGAGAGAAGCACTTGCAGGAAATGTGTGCAGAGCTGAGGTCAACCCTTCAGGCAGGAGCTGCGTGCTGGGAGAGCTGGGGCTACAGGCGTGCAGTCATCTTTGGCACTGCTCACTCCTGGTGATTTATTTAGAGTGTGCAAGGTGCCAGCAGTATGCTCAGCACTGTCAAGCAGAAAGCCTGTGCCCGTGGGTGCTCCCTGACAGGCAAAAGCACGCTGCGAGGCCTGTGCAGTGCAGAAGGGCAGATGTGGCAGGCATCCCAGGGGCAGTGGGTCCCCTGGAGCAGCCTCCTAAGGGGACGCAGAGGACCTCAAAGCCAGGACAGCCTGCCAGGCACGGGGCCTGGAAAGACTGAAGGATGCAGTGTGAGAAAGTTTAGTGAAAAGTCCTGACACAAGGGCCTTGTCGGGGTTTAAAATAGTGGTGACCTTTCACAGGCAGTAATAAAACATGCTCAGGCTGCTACTTGGAGCAATAGCCAGCAATGTATCTTCCTTCTCTTGACTTTTTGTTGTTGCCATTATTGACAAAATTGATGGCAGAGGTGTCTGACTAAGCCGTGTAGTGCTGGATTTTATAGCTAATTAGACACCACAAAATTCAATAGCGCCATAAAATACATTTTAGTGAGGGGTGCCTCACAACCTGCAGGTCCTACCTCTGGGAGAGACAAATAGGCCTTGGAGGCAGCTGTGAGGCAACCATAACCTTAAATCTTTTCCTCGCGTCAGCGTGATTGAGTTCTGCTCATCCATCTTCAGACTCCTTCAGAATGAGACTGTCTTCTCAGCTGAAGAGCAAGCACAAAACATGCAGTCTTTCCACACCTGTCTGTGAGTGTCCTACCAAGAAAGGTCAGAGAAAGTTTGGTGATGCTTTGCTGGTTAATCTGGGCAGACACCTGTGCTGGTTTTTCTTCCCTCAAGTTACCTGTTTCCCCCATGCTGATACAGCTGATGGCAGGAGCCTGAGTTTTTGCACTCACAAAATGCAAAGAGATTGGGTTTATGAAGGAAACAACTTTGTAAGCATATGAAAAATTTCTCCTCCCTTCCCTTCCCAAGGTGGCTGCATGAAAGGGACACCACTGTTAATTTGAAGCCTTTTTAGTACAGAGGCTGTATGTAGTGGTGCTGGTATCACCCGGAAACTAGGTGGCCTTTGACTCCAGTTAGATATGTGACTCTTGCACACCTAAGAAGGGTTGTCGTGGTTTTATTTGCTGCTTCATGACAGTCATTCATAGGCTGTAGTTTCTTTTCTGATGCATTTGCATGATGATACTGAAGAGAGACGAACTGGGGGTTTGGTGCCATTTGTGATGCACTGAGCTGTGGTCAGGGAACCGAACCTTCCTCTGGTCCTGAGACTGGGCCTCAGGAGCAGCAGAAAGGGACGCAGGTTTGGCAGGGTGGCCAAACAGGCATGAAGGTGTCAGGATTCAGTGGGCTGCACCTGATGTGGTGGGTGGAAACCTGTCATTTTGCTCCTGAACCTGATCGTCTTGTGCTCCAACGCAGATGAATTAATTGCCTTTATCCCTAATTTAGCTTGTACTCCCCATATTTTGTTAGTGATTAGGATATTTTTCGTACTCAGCTGAACTGTTTATTTCAGTGACTTCTCGAAGCTGTTAATTCTGCAGGATGGAGGTTCGCGAATACATGTGGGTAAATTACCAGTGTCCACTTAAGTCTGTTCATGCAGCAATGTAATTCTTGTAACAAATTGCCCACCTTTGACTCATGATAACCTTATAATGGAAGGATCAGGACATTTTTAGGCAGATTTAAAAATAAAGGGAAAGCTTTGGTTCCTCTGTAATCCTGTGGAGAAGGCCAAGACGCGTTCAAGACTTCTTTAAAAAGCGAATCCAGTCCAGCTACTCAGACTATACCAGAAAACAAGCTAGGCAATGAGTTATATCCTTGTCCAGGGAGTTTTTGATTAAAACAGATTTTTCTTCACCTGTTCTTAGTTGCTGTAGGCAGAATAATGAAACTCCTCCACCTGTGGAGGTTGTGCATCTGTGGGCTACAGAGTGCACTAATAACACCACCAGGTTTCCAGACAGCTTGAAAGCGTGGGGGTAAGCTCAGAGTAACAGGAAGGAGGAGGTGTTTGTCTCCCTTTTTTTTTTTTTTTTCAAAAGGTTATAGACCCATTCGAATTCTCCAGAAAGAACTTAACAGAGCTGGGTCTGTATAGTGGTGTCTTCTGTTGAGCGTGATAGTACTCTACTCAGCTTCTGCATTGCACATTCAGTTTGGCTTGTAGATGAGCTGAAAGTGAGTTTAGATGGTTCCTAAAAGCAAATTTTACTCATTATTAAGCTGTATTGTCCTCTGTAATCTCAACCTAATTAGTTCCTATTCTGCACGAGTTTGGAAAACTTGGTAAAGGTTCAGCCCATCTGTTCCTTGTCGGTTTTAGATCTAAGAACCACACCTTTATGTTCAAAGACTGTCTTACATTGAAGTATAGCAAAGCAAATTCTCGCTTGATGCAGTTCTTGCTGAATCTTCTCATGTCTCTGGCATTGATGCTCTTGGTCTAATGTGTTTATCGAGGTGCTGGAGGACCGTGTGACAGTGATTGAGCCCCATCACCTCTCCTTTGTAGACCCGGAGATTCCCAGTGAAAAAATCCTGTTCAACGTGACTGTCCCTCTCCTTCCTGGACAAGGCAAGTGTAGCTGTTCAGAACATGGCAGCTTGCTGCTGAATTAATTGTTATAATTTCTCTGCACATCTGATTTTTGTTTTTATTTTTTTTCCCCAGAGTATCATTCTGTGGAGGCATCTGCTAAGCTGTTTGGCCTCCTCCATTAGCTTTCAAACATCTTGTTTCTTAACCCATTTTCTCCAGCATGTTTAGGAATAAGCTATAGCACAGAGACATTTTTCTTACTATTGTCTGGAATATATTGAATGTTGCACTCCATGGCTTTCTAATTCTAGACTCTCTAGTGAGAGGTATTTGAAGAAATGGCTAAGTGAGGAATCTGTTTTAATTTCTCATGTCCTGTATTGGTCAGTAGAACCCGTACTGGGTGCAGTCACAGCCAGCTGATGCATTCAGCAACAACTGAAGATGTAAAAAGAAGTATCAGGGGGAAAAAAGAAGCCACGTCCTTTGGTATCTGGTTTTAAAATTAAAATTGATTCCTTCTATTAATACTGAGCTCTCTCTTTCTGTAGGTATTGTGGAGCACAGAGACAGGCCTCTCTCCCCAGTCAGGTATTTCACTCAGGCAGATATAAACCGTGGCAAGATTGCTTATCGTCCGCCCACTGCAGCTCCGCACTTGAGAGAGATCATTGCATTCTCATTTGCAGGTAAGGAGTTGAACATTTTTTGTAGCACCAAGTCAGGCTGCTGGTCCTCCTCCAGTCCTGGAATGGCTTTGTGGTTATTTCCATACTCGTTAGGGCTTGTGGCATGAACGATATAAAGGACATGGGAATCTGCTTTGTGGGAACATTCCAAAAGTTCACCCGATTCTTGTGACTTCAACATGATTTTCCCTCTTGTTCAGTATAGCAACATGCAGTGAATTATTGGAGTATGGCCATGATCACTACAGTATTTAGCACTGTTGACACTAATACTGGATGCTGCACTGGTCAAACTGCTGATCCTGTGCTTTGTGGTTAGGAATCACTGCTCCTTCCGTGCTGGAGATTGGTGCTGCACTGCATGTTTAGTCCTTGAGACTGAGACAAGAAATAATGAGTATGAACTGGATCAATTTAGCCAATATTTTAGATTTCTGCCGTCAGTAGAGGGGTGACAACCTGGAGCAGGAGATAGAGTGGTGTACAATGTGACAAACCTCAAGCATGTTTGACCAGTTGATACCTAGGATTGTGTGATGCATTTTGATGCATCACCATGCCCTACACTGGCACCAAGAGGGTTTTTCACAGACTGAAGGAGGGCAACATGTGTTCTCTCATTACCTGGAGAGAAGGCAGTGGAAAAGAGTGCTTTCCTTGGTAAGGGAAGATGTCTGGTGGAACAACATTAGACAGCTTTCTCCAATTAGACAGCTTTCTCCTAAAGCTGTTTAAATTCACATCAGTATGTTCTAGCCATAATTACTCTGTGCTTGTATTTATCCCATCAGGTCTTCCAGAGTCAGTGAACTTCCGATTCACAGGTATGCAAACCTTTGGCTCTTTCCTGCTTTCCAGAGCAGTTTTCCTCCTTGTGCCTTTCACAGTACCTGTTACTCCTTGGCCTTTCCTCTTCTGCAGGCACATCTATGGGCACTCCATAGCAATTGCTTAATTAATACATATTCTCCTTTCTATGTACTACCTAGCACAGGTATGCAAGGTGATCCACTAGCAAAGAGAAGTGCATGTCCTGACTTATGAGTGCAGCTGATAGATACATGGAAGATAGTACGTACATGGGCACACATGCACAGACTTACTCAAGTTATGCTTGCCATACTAAGATGAGTTAGGGACAAAGATAAATAAATCTGGGTATGTGTGAATTATGTTTTATGTCCATAGACAAAGGTGTAAATTGACAGGGTGGGAAGAAAGTCAGCAGTGCGGGGTTGGGATTTGTAGAGAACAGTCAATTTCCAGTGCGAGTCCCTGAAACAACATCCCTATGCTCAGGTGTGGTTTTTGTCTGTGTCTAGTGTCTGATGGAGAACACACAACCCCGGAGATGGTGTTTGTCATTCATCTGGTCTCTGCAGAGCAGCAGCCTCCAGTCTTCCAGATCACAGCTCCATTCCTGGAGGTCAGCCAGGGGGGCAAGGCCACCATCGGTGAGTAGGGTGGAAAGGGTGAGGTGGCAGAGCACCCGAGGCACAGTGTTTACTTCCAGGAGGCCACATGGATGGAGCAAGGGAGAGTTTTGGTCTTGTGCACCTCTGTCCATTCAGCTAAGGAGCTGTGCTAGTGCAGGTGTAACAGGAGCCACTGAGAAAACTGTGCAGTGGTGCCTCAGACAAGTGCCTGAGCATGAGGCAGTGCTCCTTGGTGTGTGGTGTGTCCGTTCAGTGGCTGTGTCTTGGAGAGCATGATCAGGGATATACTGCTTCTTTACTTTTCCGCTCTTAAGTGCCATTGCACTGATTTGTTTAGCATAAGCCACTTTCTTCTGGTGTCAGGGGGTTTTCTGAGGCTTTTACAGCTAGCCCCCTTCTATGTGAATATGTGCACATCTCATAAACTGATGGTTTGTATAGCTGTCACGCTGGCAATACTGTGACTCAGGTGTGCAGTAAGTTCTTTGATACAACATCTGATCTAAACATTATCAGGGAACTACTTTTTTCCATGAAGGCAGCAAGCCCTTGGGCTACGGATGCTCCAGAATTACTTGACTTTCCAGGTACTGATTAAATTAAAGCTTTTTGGCTCCAGTCACAAAAACTGATCACCAAACTTAAGGGATATGCCCAGTGCAGTATCTGAGAATGCTGAAGCCTGTGTTCTCTTTCCCTGGCACAGGGATCCAGCTGGCTGTAAGCGACATAGATACAGCTCCTGAGGGACTCTTCTTTGAGCTGATGAAGCCTCCTCGTCATGGCATTGTGCTCAAGCAGGGCACAGGTGTGCAGGAGCACATGAGAGCAGGTGAGTTGAGGATAAATATCCCTCAGTGCAGGGGAGGAGGTGAGCGTGGGCCTGTCCACGCAGCTGGTTTAGTTGGGCAGGAGGAGACTGATGCTTCTGACAGAATTCCATGTGTCAGTTTTTTGCCTCAAAGAGTGTGACTGCAGGAGAGTGCATGAAGGATGTTTTCCTGTTTGCTGTTTAGTTTCTGGCTCAGTTGGTGTATTTTTTGTACCAAATATGTGCGGGCTGGTGGGCAGTTACTGCATTGTGGTAAAAGTAACCAGCTGCTAAGCAAAAGGGATGTTTTGTTTTAGGTGCTAAGTTATATCTGAAATAATACTCAGTAAACTTTTCTACTGAAGTCCAGGCAAAGCTGTGGTGATCAAGCAGTCAAATACTTCTGTGGATTTTTACTGTTGATTTTGGTGGCAGCAGTTTTTCCTGTGTGTGATCAGATGAACAAATATTGTCTATAAGAAAGGAGTGCAAACAGAGATGTGGAGAGGGAAGCCTTATCTGGTTATGACAGGCATGAGCTTACAAAGCAGCTGGGAAGAAGGGAGGATCTGTGCACTTCACAGAACTGTCACTGAAAGAGTCCCAGAGAGTGACAGTGTCTGGAAAACAGTTAAGGTTACAGCTTTTGCTCTGCCCTGCATACATACTAAGTCCTTAATAAATGTCTCCATAACTCACAGCTCAGTAAGTTGGGCATTAAATGCCAGGTAAGCATGTGATTATGTCTTTTGCTAAACTGGAGCCTTATGCCATCTGAATTGAATTGGTGCTCTGAACGGTCTTCCTGACTCATGCATTTCTTTTTGGGAAGGCGACACCTTCACCTACGAGGACGTCACTCGAAATGCTCTGCAGTACGTGCACGATGGTTCGTCGACAGCAGAGGACAGCATGGAGATCTCTGTCACCAATGGTGTCACCACAGTGACCACAGTGCTGCGGGTGGAAGTGTCCTTGCCGGATAACAACGGCCCGCAGCTGGCCCCGGGCTGCTTGTTGGCAATCACTGTGGCTAGCAAAAGCTCTGTGACTCTCTCTCGATTGCACCTTGCTTATGTTGTA
This sequence comes from Nettapus auritus, assembly GCA_011076525.1. Taxonomy (NCBI): domain Eukaryota; kingdom Metazoa; phylum Chordata; class Aves; order Anseriformes; family Anatidae; genus Nettapus; species Nettapus auritus. The sequence continues at coordinate 51,160,323 of CM021768.1, read as the reverse complement.
AGCTGTCATCTATTTCTAAACCCAGTGAATGCTGTCAGCATCCCATTCCTAATCCCCCTGCAGACCCCTTGCCACCCACACCTCCCTGCCCTTAGTGTGGTTTCTTGGCAAAGAGCTCAAGTTTTTGACTGTCTCCTGACTAAGACTGCCAGAACAGGGATAATAGACTCTTTCTTCCATCAGGGTTTTAAGGCTATCCCTGTTTGACTGGAACAGAGGTGAACTGCCATGCTAACATGAAAACTGAGTTTTGTACCAGATTTTTGTATCAAACAGACTTGCTGACAACACACATGGATTTGCTAGTTGATAATCCCTTGAAAATTTCTGCCCCCTCACCCCCTTCAGAAATTGCCTGCTTCTTTTTCTGCACATGCTTGAGGGGTGTTGTTTTTTTTGAGCAACCCAAGATGCTGTGCTCCTTGTTAGCATGGAGTTTGAGTCAGTGTTTGTGTGTTCTATGAGAGTCGTCCTGCTGGTGCAATTCAGGGAAAGGTGTTCTGCTTGTGGTTGATACAGCTGCAGAGACACCAGCAGTGGATTTGGGGTATGCAGATGTGCTCTCCTTACGGAGGAGGCTGGAGAGATGGCAGTGCACGTGTGAAGCTGGAGGGACCTCATGTAGTGGCTGTCAGAGAGATGGTTAGGGATCTTCAGGGAGTCAGGTAGGATAAGAAGGCAAATGAATGATTTTCTTCCAAAGGATGTGTCTGGGTATAAGTCAGGGGTCTGTCCTGTTCTCCTTAGTAGGCAGAAGGCTGACAAGGCAGCTGTTTAGGTTTAATCTGCGGAAGAGAACAGTCACAAGAAAGAGAATTTCATTCCTGATCCATATACTGAGAAAATGATTTCTGCCTTGGGTCTTATCTTTCAGGCAACCAAGAAAAACTTTGATAAGAAAGATGACATCTGAGCCATGAGATTATAGAGATGGTTGTACTCTGTGTAGTTAAAAAGAGTCAAAAACAGCTTTAATACAAAATTGGCCTTTGCAGCATCGCTTCATGTTAACCTTTGTTTTACTAAGAACTGAATTTAGCTGTGTCTCTGTCTGAAGCATTGATGGGCAACAGTTACTCCCTCTGCCAGGTATCAGATAAATTCTGGCTCACTTTTTCTGGAGTCAGGAAAAGCATATTACATAAAGGGTCCAGTCCACTAGGAGGGTAATTTGAAAATAAAAATACCGGGCTTATCTCTGGGAAACTGCTTGATATATTTTCCTAAAAACAATTTTCTTTCTGTTTTTAGCGGAGGGAAACAAAAGCTAATCCTGTTCTGTGTTGGTCTTTTTATTTTTCCTTCATCTTCAGGACAGCAATTCTCCTGACTCAGCGATAAGAATCGAGTTAATATCTCTGCCCACATATGGCACCCTCTTACGGACGTCTGGCTCTCATGATGAAGAGCTTTCTAAGGTTTATAATTTCACCATGGAAGACATCAACAACCAGAGGATCAGGTATCAAATAGCTATTGTCCTTCATGCCACGCCAGTTAAAAGCTCAATGGGCTTTCCAGAGGGAACTCAGGGCTATGTTATGCTAGTAAAATATATCAAAGATTTTTCTTCATGGCTATTTTGTCCTGTGAGACTCCCAATAAGAGCTTTTCCAGTGTACAGAGTTAGGTATTTGTGCATGTCTGAAATGCCAGTGTACCTTCAAATTAGGAATTTTTTTTGTCTGCAATGTCATAGTGATAATTAGGGTAGGCAACATGAAAAACGGTGGTTTAAAAGTGCTCAGGGAATGAATGGAGTTGGGAACTGGAATACCACCTCTTTTTGCATTCATCTCTAAAGGCAGGGAGGAGGTGTTTTTACCTGGCTGTCAGCAAGACTCCCTGACACAGCTTGTGCTTTGACTTTCAGTTACTCCACCGTATTTGAGACCAGCAATCAGCCAGTTACGGACACCTTCCACTTCACTGTTTTTGATGCTGACAATAACCGGCTTGACAGGCAGATGTTTACCATCACCATCACCTCTGCCCAGACAGTGCCCTCACTCATTGCCTTTGCTGACCATATCACTGTAAGTGGCCACCCAGGATACTGGAAACAGTGACAAGAATGTCTTCCATGGGTAGAATTGAATGGTTCTCCTGGACTGAAGGCAAATCACTGTAGAAACATGGTATTACACACACAGTCTTTTGAGTGCTAAGAGTCAATAAATTACTTGCAGGCCAGAGGGGACTGACAGTACTGCTGCATCCCCGAACCTCACCCGCTCACCTCCGTCTAGTCAGGAGCTAGCTTCTCCTTAGGGTGTCCCATTGATGTCAGTGGAACAAGTCTGACTTACTCCTGTGGTTTAGTTTAGTAGGTAAGTTTAATATTAGGCCCCTTCTTTCACCAGCTTGTATTTAAAAGATGAACAGAAGATGAGTCTGAAAGCATTTCGTGCTTTGGACTGATGCAAAACATTTCAGACTCCTTATCAAAGCCTTTTGAAGTAATTTCCCACTTTTTCAGCTTTGCATTCAACCTCGCTTGCTTTAAAAAGCTTCCCCTCAACAACAACAACAAAAAAGCAGATTTTGCCTTCCAAGAGGTCAGCATGACTCTGCCAGTTCTCTTCTTCCCCTGATAAAGCACTCTCAAGCTCCTCTTTAGGGCCAGGCAGGCTTTGTTCTTCACATCCCACCTTGCCTCCCAGCAGATTTCATACTTAACGGATCTGGGGGAGGGTGGGACAAGACTTCAGAGAAGTGAGAGCACTGTGAGGACCAGGGAAGCCTCCTCCATGGAGTGATTCTGCAGGCTTGTTCAGTAACGATTCGTGTGGTGCTGTGTGCATTGGCTATAGTTCTGTTGTATCTCTTTGTTTTCCAGGTGGATGAGGGAGGCAGGGTCCCGTTGCTGGCTCATCACCACTTAGCTGCTGATTATGATACTGCTGCCAAGGAAGACCTGAGGGTCACGGTTATCACTCTGCCCATGTATGGCTACATTGAAAATACTAAGACAGGTAAACGGGGGCATTGAGAGCCTTTTCAGGCCTGTGCATTATATTTTCATCATCCTTTATTCTGTGTTGTTATACAGAACAAACTTCACTGAATTCCTCTAAATGTCACAGTGAGATTTAAGGCTGGGGGAGCTGTGGCACAGCATGGCTGGTGCCATTCGGTTTTGTCTTTGTATTACCATCGGATCTGTGCTGGACTGTCCAGAGATTTTCATCCAGGAGGCTTATCTGCTTAATCCTGTCAATGGTGCTAACAGCAATGGCATATATCATTTCACTTAAATCAAACTTCCCTTTGTAAAATATCACCGTGGGTTGGCCAGTGGGGCAGCTTGTTACAACTGTTACTGCCTTCCTTCTGGAGTGCGTGGGCTCCTAACCATTACACATCACCCCTCCTAACCTTGGCCTAGGAGTGAACTCTGGTTTGTGCCGTTTTGGTAATGGTGAGCCTCTCTCCTCAAACAGGCCACAGCTGGGTGATTTTCTTGAGTTTTAGTTTGAGTTTTGCAAGGTGCAGTTTGGTGTAGTGATTGTGTTGAGGCCAATAGGCACACCAGCAATTGTCTCATCACTGAGGAATGGCAGAAGCAATTCTGGGATGTGGGCTTGCTGGCACTGTGTGTAGAACTGCAGCTTTCCTAATGTCTGCTCGAATGCAGCAGATGGACCTACTGCTGCTACAAAGGTCATGAGATGAGTGAAAACCATGTTATAGGAGTGAACAGCCTTCTGCATCCTTCAATGTGCCGTTCCTCTCTTAATGCTGCTGCTTTTTTTAGTTTATCAGTGAGCTGAACGTCCTTTCACCAGAGGCATTCTGTTGTGCAGGTGAGAGTTTCGGACCGCAGGGTGCTGTGACCACAGACGCGTCCTTTTCCATTCAAGATGTTCTAGAGAGCAGCATTTACTACTTCCAGAGCGTCCATGAAAGCATTGAGCCAACAAGTGATGTTTTCAGCTTCTACGTGAGCGATGGCTTCAGCCAGTCCGAAGTGCACAGCATTAACATCACCATCCAGGTGCGCCTGTGCTCTCTGGCCGTCAGAGCCCACCCTTAACACAGACACTTGGCTCTTAAAGTGCAGCTCCCTCAAACTGCGAGCTTTCTTCACACCTTTGTAATGCATGGGAAGTGGATTAAAGAGAGTTTCCTTCCTCCTATCTGTTTCCTTCCCCTAGTAGAGGTCCATAATTCCCTTGTCACACCAGAGAGTAGATGTGCGTTGCAGCCTCTTCCCCAGGGCTTATTTCTCAGTTTTCTCCTCTCTCTTAGAAGCCTCCACAGTGCTGGAGAGATATGGAGAGACTGATTTAGTCCATGCATTGGTACCAGCAGCAGTGCTGTAATTTGGGAGCTTGTATTTCATTCAGGTAGGCAGCAGTCATTTCTCCTTGGCCATTTCCCTTTTCTGACTGTGTACCCTTGGGATCTGTGCAGCGGCTGAATGACGAGCCCCCAAAGATGGTGCTGGAGCCTGTCAGAGTGCACGAGAGCTCGAGTGTGGTTGTTACCAACGCCTCCCTCAACCTGCAGGACTTGGACACCCGGAACAGTGAGCTTGTCATCGTGGTTACCAAAAGTCCTGACCATGGTAAGTCCCAACAAGGTGGGGCTGGAGCAGGAACGTCTGTCTGTGCATCGGTGTGTGTGTCTAATACCCCTGATGGGAGACAGAAGCCTGGCATGTTTGTATAAGGCAAGTTTAGTCGGTGTTTGGAGCAGCAATTGTGCTTCAGGGCAGCCCTGTTCTTTGAGGGTTTTTCCTATTTGAGAGGGAAAAGGGGGAGTGTACCCATTTCCTTGGGAAGTTCCCTTTTGTGTTACCCTGTTTCCTAAACTAGCGGGGGCTGTGTGCCATTTTTGAGATGTCATGTATGTAGCCAAATTCTTAGCAGTTCTGGCAACAAGCAGAAAACTTCCTCAGTTCTTCCAGCAAGGCCACACCCACTTCCATGATTTTCATGCATCTGTCATTTGTCAGGTCATCTTCGCAGGAGGGAGACTGCTGCAGAGCCCGCAGAGCATGGACACGTGCTGTCTCTGGGCTCGTCCTTCACCTACCAGGACATTCTGGATGAGCTGATCGTTTATACTCAGAGCGGTGCAGCAGCACAGACAGACGAGTTTGGCTTCTCCATCACGGATGGTCTCTACACGCAGACGGGGAGGCTGCAGTTCTCCATGGAGCTGCCAAAGCAGCAGCTACCCACACTGGCTGTCAACAGGGGCCTGCAGCTCCCTGCTGGTATGGGGAGGGGGGAGAAGGGTATCACTTGTTTACGCAGCCCCCTGGGAGACACTTGTCATCTCCCACTGAGTGTAATTACAAGGTGTAGGTGTGTGCTTTTACCTCTGATTTGACTGGGAAGATCGTTTTTAAATGATCTTCTCCTCGTAGTATCAATGGTCTGTTTCAGGGGAAGGGGGCAGGCGAAAAATAATCACAGGCAGAGATATTTTCATGTTATTATAGGAGGGGATGCTGCAGTTAAGCACTGCCTCCCCAAAACAAATGAACAGTCCAGGGCTTTCTGGCTGTTAGTTGGGAAGGGACGTGTTAGAGCACCTAACCACAGTCCTGACAGACAGCTGCTGTCCATGCCTGCTCACCTTTCAGAAACTTGCCCTGCACTCAGCTTTATTCCACATTTTTGAAAATGTGACGGCTCTAGGTAAGCTGTAATGGCTCTGTGCAGGGCTCCTAAGAAGTATGCGAGGTTGAAAACCACTCTTCCATGCCAGTAAAACGCCCTCACAGTTTTTAGCCCTGCACTCCCCAGCATGCCTAGTGTGCAGGCAGTGGAGGCACGAGCAAAGCACATGCCTTGAATGCTGCTGTGCCACACTGAACATCCCGATGGAGGCTCTGGACAAGCCACATCCTTGCAGATGAGCCCTCTGCTTGTTTTACCTATGGTGGAGTTCTTCTTTCCCCCCTAGAAGTACAACTTCCTTTGTTCTGTAAAGTAGGACCTCACCTACTATTTATAGGCTATCTCGTCCAGTCTAAACAAGTCACTTGGCTGGATTGGCTGAAGCTGTTTGTGAGCTTTTTCTTTCTCTGGCCCAGGCTCTGCAGCACACCTCACAGCTCAGCACTTGAAAGCAGCAGCTCTTTATCCAGATGACACAATGATCAGATTTGTCATGAAGAAGGACCCCAGCGTGGGCCGTCTGCAGCTGACTAATATTGATAATCCACTCCAGATCTCTGTCAAAGGACCTGCCAAAAGTTTCACCCAGGCTGATATAAATAAAGGTGAGGATGCCTGACTTCAGATAATCATGGCAAGTAAAATGTGGTCACGTCTTTTGAAGAGGGGAAGGATGATTTGAAGCAGGGAAGGGAGAGGGAAAGAAGTAAGATAAGGTTGTTATGATAGAGAAGAAACACACGTCACTAAGCAAGTGTTAAAAAATCTCTCTCAGCAGGAGAGAAAAAAAATAAAGAGAAAAAATAATGAAACCCAAGTCCAGGAGCTGTAAGTCTCTTCACTTATAGTGCCAGCCTGGTTGCAAACTAGGAATTAAATGAAGATGCCTGTAATAAACCACCTCTTTTCTCCTGTCCCTCTCTCCAGGGCAAGTGGTATACAGTCACAAGAAGGGAGATCCTGGTGGAAACTTTGCCTTCACCTTTGATGTGATCGATGCAGATGGCAACAAATTGATGGACCAGTTTTTTTATATTCGTATTTTAGGTAAATTATAGTGCTGAAGTTATGTTATCGTTGCTGCAAAGCTCAGGCCTTCACAGATTTGCATCCCACATGTACAGCAAGTTAAGACGTAATTCTTGAGATGCGGTATTTATTCTCTGTTAATTCAAAAGCCTTTGAAGCTTGGGATATGGGGAGAGTTTGAGGATGTAAAGATTAGCTCTTTGGCTTCTGACAAACTTGCTGAAGAAGAAAAATTCCCCCATGCTGTCTAGATTGTCTTAAAACATTTCTGCCCCCTCCAGTGATCACAAGACCCAGCATACTCCTTTTGGAATTCCTGGTCTGGGAGGGTTCCCTTCAGAGGTGGGCGTTTGTGTGCCTGTTGTCTTTTGCTTGAGCACAAATACCCAGTGGGAATAACAGGAAGGGAAGAAGGGGGACCACCTCCTAACTCAGTCTGCTTTGCATTTAACCCTTTCAGAGGACAGATTCCCCCCTTCCATCACTGCTAACAAAGGGCTGGTCTTGGATGAGAACACAGCAAAGAAGATCACAACCCTGCAGCTCTCTGCCACTGACCAGGACAGCGAACCGGCCCAGCTCCAGTACAGGCTCACCAAGCAGCCGCAGCTGGGGCACCTGGAGCACACGGCCTCCCCAGGTTAGCAGGAGGGTGTTTTGCTTGGCTGGGTGCTCCTAACAGCAAAGCTCCTGGTAAACAGTTACATTTAGCTCCCCTCTTGGCCACTATGTCCCTTGATCCATAAACTGCAGCTTCATCTCGCAGCTGGACTTTGCAGAAAGGAAGGGGACTAACCAGTGAGTTATTACAAAATGAAGATACATGGTGGTGTGATGGATATGCTAGATGATGAAGTCTGGTAGTTCAGAAGGTTTTTGGTCAATCCTGTGAAACTCAGAAAAGAATTCCATGCAAACGTGATCTGAATTTTAGAGTTGCCTTGAATGCCCCATTGTCTACTAACAGTATGAGTGTCATACTCCTCCCTACTGAGTTGGTCTAAATGTATACTGTCATGTAATATGCTCCTCTTATTTAGATTATACTCACCTAAGATACAGGTCTTCTTAGAATTAGATTTCCCCTTGATGGGATATTAAAGTGCAAATATCTTCTGTGTTTTCAGGATGCAGTCGGTCCCTGTGAAGCTAAGTTTTAGTCTATGGTTTGCTTCATCATCTCACAACATAAGATGTGCTCTGGCAGAAAAGTTGAGAGGGCAGGAATAATGAATTAAAATTATAAATAAGCAAACCCCCTGCTGGGAGAAAATTAAAAACTTGCAATGTTTTTGTTTGAACTGCAAACTAAACAGTGTGTCTTGTACTTTTGGAATCTGAAAGAGATGGATTAGGGATTTTATTCCCCTGTTACTTAAGATGTGACAGTTCTGGTTTCTCTGCTTTTTGGGGTCCATGGTGGACTAAGAAACATACAGGGTCACACATAGTGAAATAGTTGCTTTCATGATTTAAATAGCCTAAGCCTAAGGAGAGAGTACAGGAGTCCTCAAAAGAGGACACAAAACTTGAAAGCTAATGAGTTCAGAGGAAGTCTTGGTTAATCATTCATTCTTGGGTCATTTATTTATGCCAGGTACGGTGTCTTTGGTGTTGTGGTCATTGTTCTTTTTTTCTAGGGACAAGAATTAGTTCTTTCAGCCAGGCAGACTTGGCCTCTCGCAGCATCCAGTATGTCCACACAAGCGATGTTGAAAAGCATACAGATGCCTTCACCTTTTCTGTGTCTGATGGGACAAACGAGGTAGGTTGCAGCATGTTTTTCTCCTGAGTCAGAGCAGGCTATTGATTCTGTAGGATATGCTGGGAATCAGTTTTCCTCGTGCACTTTTGAGGGAGAGCCACATGTAGCAAAGGAAATTAAAAAAAGCTGTACATCAGCTTGTAATTTGGGAGGTGGTTACCCTTTACTTCCCCTGCTGCAAGGGATGTTATGTACCACAGGGAAGTGGGAGAGGAGAGTCCTGTGAAGGGAAGGGGGAGCTACCTGAGGTGTAGGCACATGTGACTGGTTTACCAAGATTTCAGTGTCTGTTTTTCGTCTGTTTACCAATTGCTCCTGGAGATCAGCTTTGATTCACTGCACTGATAAAGTGCCCAGAAGTACAGTTAGACCCTTGAGAAATGTCTCCTTCCTGCCTTCTGAAAGGGAGAAATCATGGCTACAAATAGAGAGACAACAACAAAGTAGAGTGAGCAGTGGAGGAAGAAGTACATTTCCATAAATGTGACAGAAAGAGGAAGAAGAAATTAGTGCAGAAGGGTAGAAGAGCCGTATTTACAGGATCCGAGCTTAGAAGCTCTTGTTGATTCACTAAAGTCCGAAATGAAGTGACCTAAGCTTAGTGGGTCACTGTGTGCTCCTTACAGTTTTACCATTTCAATGGAGTTGTGCTTTTGGTAGGCTGAATTCACTGAGAGGCTTTTTCTCCTGTTCCAGGTGAGCCAGACGTTTGACATCACCATAAACCCTGTGGATGACTCCTTACCTGTAGTGCAAAGCCTGGGGATGAGAGTTCAGGAAGGTGTGAGAAAAACCATCACAGAGTTTGAGCTTAAAGCAACAGATGCTGACACAGAGGTAAGGCAGGACTCCCCTTTGCCTCGCCTCTCCCTTTTTCTGTTGCACATCTGGCCTATCAGAAAAACAGGCTTGTGTTCTAAGAAAGAGATTATACTGAGTGTCATCCCCCCCTGCACATACCCCATCTGATCACAACCTCAAACAAACCACTTGTGGGAGGCCTGGATTGTCCATAAATAGATGAACGAATGTTTGAGCAAAGCAAAGCCCTGGCTTGAGAAATACGTACTTCATCTGGGATGTCTCTGAGACACTTAAACAACAAACCTGCATGAAAAATGTTTAGAAGTTGCCATCAGAGCGAATGTTTGCCCTGTCCCACCTTCCCTCTGAACACTGTGGATTTGACCTGAGCTGAGGTCTTGATACTGAGTTCATGCTTGGCACAGATGAAAATGGCATTTCCTCCTACTCCTGGGTCTGTCTTTTTTGAGAGATGAGGACAGGCAGGGCTCATGGCGAATCAATTCAGTGTGCAGCGCTGCCTGTGAGCCCCTGATTGGAAGCGTTGTGCTGGGAAGACTGTCTGCGTGCAGAGAGCCCTTCCCCAGGGCTCTCAAGCTGTAGGGACCTTCCTGACCTGGTCCCGAAGTTGTTGTTTGTGCCACCCTGTCTCCTTGGTGTAGGCTGAGTCGATTACATTCACGGTCGTGCACCCCCCTCGCCATGGCCTGATCGAGCGCAGCAGCAATGGGCAGCGGTACCACCCCACCACCACCTTCACGATGGACGATGTCTACCAGAACCGCATCAGCTACAGTCACGACGGCAGCAACTCACTGAAGGATCGCTTCGCTTTCACCGTGTCTGATGGGACCAATCCCTTCTTCGTTGTGGAAGATGGAGGGAAGAAGGTAAGCGGACAGAGGGAGGCGAGAGAGACCACAGAACCAGGTGGTTGGAGGCTGCCTCCTCTCAGAGGGGGGAGACTTGTCTGCTGTCGTTCCACTGAAGATAGGGGCTTAGTATTCTTGTGATGCCATATGCTCGTTCAGTGGTGTAATGGCAAACTTCATGCCTGCAAACTTGCCTAAGGACCTTGATCCTAACAGATCTGACAGAAGCAAGGCTGATAATGTGGTGGCCAAGGCTCTGGCTCCCAAAGTAACATCCATCTCCCTGAACTTTTCTCAGGTTGTGACAGCAGCACCGCAGCGCTTCAAAGTGGACATTCTCCCTGTGGATGATGGGACACCCAGGGTTGTCACCAACCTGGGTTTGCAGTGGCTGGAGTACACGGATGGCAAGGTAACTGGTTGTCTGGGTTTGGATTAGATTGTTTCTCAGGCTGTTCCAGAAGAAGTGGCTTCACAGGAGAGCACTGTGATCCTGCAGCGATTTTAGTTTTGTGATAGACCGCAGTGCCCCTTTGTGCTCATGGAGCATCTTGGAAAAGACGGAGCTGTGTGGGGATGCCTGCACTGCAGCTCAGCTAATCCAGGCAGCGTGGCTCCAGGGCACGAATTGCTTCCTTCCCTTACATCAGCAGGACTGCCATTCTGGCTCTTCTTGGCTCTTGCACGAGCTGTCCAGCTCAGTACAGCTCCTGCCCACGTCGTGGGACAGAGGTGTAGGTGTCCTGCCCCTTGCCCTCCTTCCCCAGGTAGTGCATTTTCAGTTTTGCTGGTGATTTTGCCTTGATTATGTGCTGCAACAGCCACAGGAGAGATGTATGGCTCTCAAAGAAAATGGTACAGGGATTTCTTGCCATGATAGGCCTTTGTTTTGCTGAAGTCTAAACAAAACCCCAGGGAATGATATCTCATGCTCATTTTTGAAGACCCGGCATTAACTGCAAAGAAGTACTTTGGTTCTTCCCCAGAAAAAGGATTGGAAAGCACGGTATTAAGAAATTGTATTAAGAAGTAGCTACCTCAGCTCAAATTCCTGACTTTGGAAAAAGCACTCCTGCAGCCTCAGGCAGTTTAATTCTTTCTCTCATTTTCTCCCACTTTTAAAGATGTTTTCTTTTTAGAGAGAAGGCAAAAATGTGGTGGAAATGAGGCACATCTGTGTGAGGTCATTTGAAAGAGGATTAGTACAAGCTCACTAAAGCAGCATGAACTGTCACGAGTGCAACCTTAAACTTCAGGCTGTTTGCAAAAAATTTTGGCAAAGCCAGGGCTCACCTGAGCATCAGCTCAGTTCATGGAGTGGTTTCCAGGTGAAACTGAAAGGTTTGTCATATCTTCTAGCCCAAGCTAGGTAGGGCTTGGCAGTGTGCTCTGAATTTGCTTTTCTTTTAGACCGGCCCCCTCTTTTTTAATTTAAACCGTATCTGAGACAGAATTTGAATCCTTCCTGTGCTGTCAAACGTGATGTGGGACATAACTCGGGCTCTGCAGCCTCTGGGTGTTCAGGGCCTCTGTGCCATGTGCTCTTCAACAACCCAGCTTCTCCCTCGTGGAGCACTGTGACAGAGGAGTGGTTGGGTTTGGGGATGAATAATCAATCAGACTTGCACTGCTCGATCTCCAGAGTTTAACTCCCTCGGTTTGGCTTTAATCCAGGCAACCAGTCTAATCACTAAGAAGGAATTATTAACGACAGATCCCGACACAGATGACAAACAGCTGATCTATGAGATAACAAACGGTCCCAGAAATGGTCACGTGGAGAACAAGCTGAAGCCAGGAACCACGGTGACCACCTTTACTCAGGGTATGGAAGACGAGCTGTATGTTGTTGCTTTTTTCCTTCAGCTGCTTCAGGTTGTCAAGGTAGCCTGTGCGAGGGGGAAAACATGGTGGCAGGAGCAAAGACAAGGGGCAAAATCTTACCCAGAACTTCTCTGACTTCAGGGGAGTCTTATACTGCCAAGTCAGGAGAGCGTTACTCTTTTGCAATCTCAAAGGTGTGTCCAAAAATAAGAAGTGAACTTCACCATCAATTGCAGAAATCCTTTAGGGTTTTTTGATGCCAACCTGCATCCTGTTGTATGTATGCCCTGTTTCTTCAGACTTGTTAGAGCTAGAGATTTGGCTTGGGACAATACAGAGCAGCTGCAGATTTTGTGTGTGAAGCTAATACTCCTAAGGTCTGAGAGATGTTTATCCAGTACCGCAGAGTAATCAGCATGTAGAAACTTCACTCTTCCAGGACTGTGGGGCCCTCTATTAGCAGTACGAGGTGAGGGAGTAACTCTGCTTCCTGCACCCCTGTGCTTTCTGATTGCTGCCTCCAGACTCCCCCAGGCAGGCTGAGAGTGAGGTGGCAGCACAGCCTTTAGCATTGCTGCTGCTGCAGCGTGCAGAGCCTCACACCACACCATTAGGTCCTGTGCAAATGCAATCAGCAGTTCTGCTTGTCCCTTCTCATCAGGCCTTGCCAGCCAAGCCTGGCATCCCATGTGCTCGAAAAAAAAAATGGAAAAGACCAAAGTTGTTTGAATCTCAGCAGTGAGAAGGAGCCCTGCTAGGACGTGCCACCTTATAGCACAGAGCTGAAACATGCTGCCAGGCAAATTCATCTTCCTTGCATTTGATCAAACCTACTTGAAATTTACCTTATTTTTGAATGAGCCATTACAGATAAAGACTAGGCAAGGGAATGACTTGTCACAGCTTGTAGGCTGGCTTCTGCCACAGGTAAGACCATGGAAGTTAAAAAAGCTGCAACGGTGTGAAGGGCTCATGGAGGAGGTCCTGATCCCTGTGGCTGTGCAGATGTATGTGTCTGCACTGCTCGTCTGTAAAAGCACTGCTGATGTTCTGCATTAGCTCACTGGGTGTCTCCTCCCGGCAGAGGATGTGAACCAGGGCCTCATTCGGTACGTGATGCATGAGGAGAAGGTTCAGGAGACTGTGGACAGCTTTCAGTTCCTAGTGAAGGACAGCAAACCCAACGTGGTTAGTGGCAATGTCTTCCACATCCAGTGGTCTCTCCTCAGCTTTACCTCCACCAGGTAAGTGGCGTGGGGTTTACAGCACTCTTCTGACAGGTGAGGTCTGGTCTGGAGTGAGGCAGGCTGAGCTCTCTCACATGTGATGGACCTACAACTTAGAAATGAAATTCTGGGGCAATTACCATCATTTAGGCCTCTGTTTCCCTGGCACCCCACCAGGACTGAAGTCTTAGTTTAGCACCACACACGGCAGTCACACTGCTGATTTCTGCCTGTGCCAGGGAGCCAACAGCTGCAGGACTTGGGAACTCTGTGTGTGAGTGAGGAGGGTTGCCTGCCGGGTTAAACTGTGGAGCAGGGTTGTGGATAGCTGATGTCTGCCTGAGCCCCTGGTTATTAGCATTCCTTGGATTTTCCATGGTGGCTGCAGCCAGCATGAGTTTATTGGTGTCCATATAAACACACAGGGTTTGCTGCCCAGCCCAAAGGTCCTAATCCCTGTGTTCCCTGTAGGATGCCAGCGCCTTCAGCTTATGGGCTAAGTGGTGCCAGTTACTTGTCTCTGCTTGGTGCATTTCCAGCTACAACGTCAGTGAGAGTGCAGGCTCTGTGAGTGTCGCCGTGCGGCGGATCGGTAACCTCAACCAGTACGCCATCGTCTTGTGCCGCACGGAGCAGGGAACGGCCACCTCCAGCTCCACTTCACAGCCCGGAGAGCAGGACTACGTGGAGTATGCGGGGCAGGTAGGCTGGTGGCACCAGGAGAGGGAAGGGCTGACCATACGTGCCATCAGGCCAGGAGCGAAGGCTGGAAGGCAGGGCCCACTGGGAAGCTGGTAGAAAGCAGCAGCGTGCTTTTAGGCATCATAGCTGCGCTTGAAAATCAGGTTACATTTTCACCTGGGATGCCTGGGCACTGCTGTTGTGTTCTTCTACCCTGGCAGCTCCCTTGTGTTGAGTGATTGATGCATCTTGAGGGTGAGAGGAGGGAGAGGCAGGGCTCTCAGCACCTCAGAGCCAGAGCATGATGCAGATTGAACGGCCTCTGTGCTTCTTAGAAGGCTGAGAAGTGATGCAGCCAAGAAAACTAAATTGCTAGGCTGCATTTAAACATAGTAAGATATAAAATAAAAAGCATCTGAGCTGGAATTTTTAAGTCCACAAGAGGAAGGGTACTCTTAGGCAGTGACTTACTCTCATTTTGCCTTTATTTGAAGATTTGACTGCACAGTAGTTGCACAAATAGGATTTTTCCCTGTCCCTGACCATTTCTTCCTTTAGAGTCCTTAGCAGAGAGACACCAGCATTTCCCGAAGAATTTCTGTCTCCCCAGTGCTGTGCATGAGATCAAGTTACCTCCATCCTTCCACTTCTTTTGTTTGTGCAGTTAAGGACTGTGTTAATCATCCTCAACAAAGCACTGGGAATTCATAGTGACATCTTTTTCCCGAAAGGCTCTCTTGACACTTTTCCAGAAAGCTCACTTTTCATGGTGATCAACCCTTTTTCTGCCTTGTTCTGTACTGTGTAAACCCCTGATTTTTGTAACTGTTGCAGTTACATGATATGATAAAAGTATTGACATAACTTTGAGCGTTTTTCTTCTTCTTTGAGCAATACTTCTTTCAATTTACAGTAGGTTTTGTGATCCTATGACCTTGAGCAAAGTTCAGAGTGTTCATGCATAAGAGCTAGCAACGCTGTTGCCTGGTAAAGTGTATGGTGCCTGTGATTTTAGAGTCCCAGTAAAGCTGATAACACAGAGGAGACTATTTACTTTCTAAAAAAAATGTGTTTTATTTGCCTTCAGAAGAGGGTCCCTTTTTCCATCAGGATTTCATGTTGGCAGATATGTTTTGCAGCAGTGTTGTGACAGATTACAAACTTGGCAGGCTTGCCTGGATGGGAATGTCACTCACGATCATGCAAAAGCCTGAAACATGACTGAGGTCAGAAGGGGTGGGGGCCTGCACGCTGCATTTGCTGCTGCCTTTGACCTCTGCTAGCCATTTGTCCTTGGTTAAGGTTGCTGCCTCCACACGGTATGTGACTGAGGCCAGGGTAGTGCAGGAAGAAAGTTTCAGACCCCAGCCCAGAGAGAGCAGCCCACTTTCTGCCTTGCAGGTGCAGTTTGAGGAGCGGGAGGACACCAAGGCCTGCACCATCGTCGTTAACGATGACGAGGTCTTTGAGAGCACGGAGAGTTTCACCGTGGAGCTCAGCATGCCAGCCTACGCTCTGCTGGGGAACGTCACCCGGGCCACGGTCACCATCACTGACGCAGAGGATGAGCCCACCCTGCAGTTCGACAGCAAGACGTACCACGTCAGCGAGAGCGCCGGTGTTCTCTCCGCTCCCGTTGAAAGAAAAGGTGGGTTGAGTCTGAACCCGCTCTGTCACAGGGGTGGATGAGAAGCCCCAGGGATGGCAGCCAACAGTAGCATACACTCTTGCCAAGCTCAGGCAAGTGACAGTTTCCTGTCAGCAAGCAAACAGTGCCCCCCCACTCCCCCCCAACAAACTCTGTGATCTAGATACTGTGTTTTGTGTGGACCCCATCACTGTGCCATATATTCTTTCATAGGCAAAGTTAGAAGTCAGACCAAAGTCAACTCTGGTGGAAGTTTAGGAGTATGGATGGTTTATCCCCAGCTTCTCTGGTGAATGCTGTGTTATTGTCTAAGTGAATGGTGTATAACGTCCTTCACCAAATGGAGGAAAAACATTTCCATAAAGCCATGTTATTTTTTCTGTTGTATCTTAGGGGATACAGGCAGGACTGTGTCTGCTATCTGCTACACAGTCCCCAAATCCGCCAAGGGAAGCAGCCCTCATATGCTGGAATCTGGCTCCGATTTCAAGTCCAGGGGGATGACCGATGACAGCCGCATAGTTTTTGGACCGGGCGTTAGCGTGTCGACGTGCGATGTCACGCTGATCGACGACAGTGAATACGAGGAGGAGGAGGAGTTCGAGATCGTGTTGGCCGAGGCTTCGGATAACGCGCGCATTGGCAGCCGGGCTTCAGCCAGCGTCTTCATCGGGGGTCCCAACGATGCCTCTACGGTGTTCCTGGGGAACGCCACCTTTGCTGTCAGTGAGGCTGCAGGTGAAGAGTGGCAGGGGCTCCCCCAGGGCTGCTCTGCATCGCATGGGGTGCTTACTGTGAAAGCATGCTTTGAACAGGTTGAAGTATTAGAAAGGCTGCTTTAGGGCGTGGCAGCAGAAACACGGGAGATCTGCAGAGAGTTTATAATCTTTCTTCTGTCCCCGAGGGGGAGGCTGTGGGTTGTACTCCTCAACAGCCTGTGCTCAGTGAGGTGCAGCGATGAAGGGAGAAGCGCACGCTGAAGGTTGAGAAGTGGTTTTGTGATAAGTGACTGCTTTCTAATCTTGGTTCTCTTTTGTGTGCAACTGGTGATGCAGGAAACATTGAAATTCCAGTCCTCCGGCAGGGACCCGATCTCTCAACCCCCGTCTCAGTGTGGTGTGCCACTCGGACGTCAGACCCTCCCTCTGCCAGCCCGGGAATCGATTATATCCCCAGCTCCAGAAAAATAGAATTCAGGCCAGGCAAGACAGAAGAGGTGAGGATCCGCTTTGTCTCCTGATGAGTCTGCCCATCTGAGGACATATCTTGCTCGTATACATGCACGCTCCATATTTGCCATTTGAGTATTTTGAAAATCCTCTCAGGGCCACTTGAGAATTGTTATTGAATCTGCTAGGCACACATTTGCATCAGATCAGTGCGCCAGCCAGAGAAGATTCAGTCAGGCCACCTCTCCTGAGGTAAAGGTTGTTGCCTTTTCTGTGAAATGATATGCTGGACTTATCTACAACATTGCTGCCATCGATTAGTGAACTTAGAAAAGACCTGACATAATGACTTTACATAAGAAACCCAAAAGTGAGTGCCAGGAAGGACGACAGCATTACATCTTTAAAAGAGGGTCTTCTGTTTTCCTTCTAGTTCTGCACCCTGACAATTCTTGATGATGCTCAGTACCCAGTGATAGAAGGGCTGGAGACATTTGTTGTTTATCTCAGCTCACCCCACGGAGCAGAGCTTACAAAACCTTTCCAAGCGATCGTTGCCATTAACGACATCTTCCAAGATGGTAAGTTATCCATGGCAGCTCTGTCTAGTCCGTGCTAGTCTCTCCCCTAACGCTTCCACACAGGAGGAGGCTCATCCAGGTAAGGTTATTCCTAGGCTGGATTCAGTCTGTTTTCCTGTGTTTCTCCCATTGCATTTGGCTGCCCTGTTTCTGCCCATGCATCACAGTCCATAAGACCCTGGAGTCTTTAGAAGTGCAGAATGAACTCTCCTGTAGTGTCTCTCCCTTCTAGCTGTTCTTGGCCTCCTCTGCTCAGAGCTCAGTGATTTTTGTGGGCTGAAGTCCTCTTACTACGTGAGAATGTTTCCCCTCATGTTGCCTTTCTGTTGTGTTTTAACCTGTCATGTTTGCTTGCTTAAGGAAAGCACACACTGTATAATCTTAACTTTGTAGTAGTCCTTTTTGCAGCTAGTAATTTCGTGCATGTCTGACCACAAACAGTAGGATAATGCTTTGAGGCCTAGTCCATATTTCGGTAGAGTCCTCATTCAGTCCCTGCGCAACAGGCCTCACAAACACACCATCCCTGCACCACCAGCCCTGTATTTTTCTTCAGCACATTGGAACAGAACCAAAACGTTAGGGAAGGAACGAGTTTCAGCAACCATTGAAAGCAGGTGACTAAGAGGTGATGAGGAGAGAAAGCTTCCTTCTGAAGGGCTGCAGGGTCTGCCAGTCCTGTGCTCTTTGGAGGGCTGATAGCAGTCACGATCACTAGTTTATTTGAAACAAAATCCTTTTCTGAGGCACAGTAAAACTGCCGTTTCATTCTCTGGCTGTCAGGCTCCATGCTGCAGTTCTCCAAGGGTGTATGTGCTTTGATCAGCTCTTGTCACTCTGCAAATTCAGTGCTGTCTGACGCTCTTTGCTGCCTGACGCTCTTTACTGCCTTCTGCAGTGCCAAGCATGCAGTTCACCAAGGATGCGTTCACGGTGAAGGAGAAGGAGGGTACTCTGCACATCCCCATCTTCCGCACTGGTGACCTGAGCTACGAGTCCTCTGTCAGGTGCTACACCCAGAGCCAGACCGCAGAGGTCATGGAGGACTTTGCAGAGAGGAGAAATGCAGAGGAGTCCCGCATCACTTTCTTGAAAGGGGAGAAGGTGAGCTGAACCTGGCTTACAGGGAGAGTGAAGTACTGGTGGGAGTGGTTCAGATCTCCTGCCTGACTCTGCATTGTCAGAGGGAGCTGACAGAGGCTGTCAGAACTGAGTTCGTAGATGTGTAAGGTCACAAATCCTTCTGGTCCTGGAAATAGGACGTGACTGTGGAAGAGGTCTTTGTTTCATGATAAAACTGGTTAAAACATAAAGTGCCAATGCTGTGTGTCAGAAGGACTCAGGATTGGTGTAGCAGAGAACTATGGGCCTGTGGAAGCTGATGTCTTCACTGCTGTCCTTCATTGTATAACTGTGATTTGACCACACTGAAGAAGCAGCCTTAACAACAAAAGAGCTCTTCTTCCAGGACAGGCAGTACTCAGACAAACAACCCTAGACAGTGAGGAAATAAGGTGGCCTTTCGCTGGCTTCAGGGAATTTATCAGTGTCTGCTGTTCTCTCCTGTTTGCTTGGCTTTAGGTGAAGAACTGCAGTGTTTACATTAGTGATGACTCTGCCTTTGAACCAGAGGAGCAGTTCCAGGTCTACCTTGGTAGCCCGCTTGGAAACCATTGGAGTGGAGCTAGGATTGGGAAGATGGACGTGACAACCATAACAGTCACCAACGACGAAGATGGTAAGCGAGAAACCTCAACAAGGATGGAGGAGCTGCAGTGTAGGGAGGCAGTTCCAAGGTGGTCAGCACAGTCTCGTCAAGAGTTTGCCGTTCAGTGTAATGCATGAGTGCCCTCAGTCACGTGGTCACAGCTCTGTTTTGTTGGGTTCACGCTCATGGAAGTACCGGTCTGTGTGCTGGAGGACCACGGGCCTGTGTGTAGGACCAGTATGGTCACTGCAGTGAGCTGGTCTTATGGGAGGGATCAAGGAACACTGACCTGAACCCACGGTTTGTCCCGTTCCCCTGCCGTTGTACAGGGAGCTGCTGTGCTTCCCCTGGGAGATGTTCCCTTCCCTCTGCAGTGCCACAGCCTGGAGAGATTTCCAGGGAAGCAAGGAGCTGCAGGGTCCCCCGGGTGTGACGGGGAATGGGGCCATAGCACCACTGCATGGCACGGGTTGAGAGCACTGAAGGCAGGGCGGTGGGAATCGTGTGCCATCCGTGTAGCCCAAGGCACATGTTCGATTCTTGCCCCATTCATATCCTGCCCTTACAGCTGCACTTTTGTCCCCTGCTTGCCAGCCCCTTGCTCTGCAGACGTGTAAATACAGTCTGAAAGGAGCTGGGCTTGGCTCACCCCACTTGCTGAATGCTATTCATCTGCAAACAGCCAGCAGGTGTGCAAACGTGGGGCTTTTTCTTCACCACTGTCTCTCTAGCACCCACCATTGAGTTTGAAGAAGCTGCCTACCAAGTGCGGGAGCCGCCTGGCCCGGAGGGCGTTGCTGTTTTAAATATCAAGGTGGTCCGCAGAGGGGATCAGAACAGGACCTCGAAAGTCCGCTGCAGCACCCGGGATGGCTCAGCTCAGGCCGGAGTGGATTACTACCCCAAGAGCCGAGTGCTCAAATTCAGCCCAGGTAAAGGGTCCCTGGAGGGGAGAGAGTTATTTTGTTTGTGGCATTTCCTCTGTTTTTTTTTTTTTTTTTTTTTTTTTTTTTTTTTAGTAATGTGTTTCAAATATACTACATGAGGCCTTACCATGGGGTATTTTTGAAGTGTGACTTTCCCTTGGGCTGTAGCCGCACGCTCTGCTACAGCTATAATTTTGTGATGCAAAGAGGCTGAACAGCTAGATGAAGGGTGCCCAGAGCAGAGGAAGAAGCACTGGTATTTGGCAGGTGAGGGAGAAGTGGTCCTCAGAGATTCAGCAGAGATCTTTCAGGATCCTGTAAGAGCGTAGACCGTGTTGCTGAGACCAAGAAGTCGTCACAAAACAGTTCTGCCTGCTGGTGAGAGAGAGAGCATTGTTGCTCGCAGCAGAGGTGGGATATACTTCGGATCATAGATTTTTACTACAGACAGCTAATATAAGACAGGCATTATTAATCCTCAGATGGCAGCTGCTAGTAAATCTATCACCTGATCAATCAGATCCGTTGGCATAGTCAGAGTTTTATGTATAGATTCCTGTGTGGAGAGGGCTGAATTATTAGTAGCAGTGAATGGAAATAAAATTTACAATGTGTATTTTATCATAATGTTTCAGTGGTCGTGGCATAGACCAGCTGTGCATTTTTTTTAATGAGAACTTCAGAGCAATTTCCAATGATGAATCAAGTTCAAGTTCTGTTTCTCTTGCATTTCCTCTCACAGGTGTGGACCACATCATATTTAAGGTGGAGATCATGTCCAATGAAGACCGAGAATGGCATGAGTCCTTTTCTCTAGTGCTGGGTCCGGATGACCCAGTGGAAGCTGTTCTCGGAGACACCAGCACTGCAACAGTGACTATTTTGGATCAAGAGGCATCGGGGAGCCTGATCCTACCAGCACCTCCAGTGGTAAGCTGCCTGTTGCAGTGGGTATGATTTAGTGCCCTTCAAGTACAGACTGAAAACTCCACTGGGTTTCTAAAGTAAAAATGAGAGCTGCAATCATGTGGCAGGCTTAGAGCATGTGGGAAAGATTGTTTCCTGCTCCTCCCCTCAGCCCCAAGTGAATGCTGCTGTCTTGCCTCTGTGCAGGTTGTCACCCTGGCTGATTATGACCGTGTGGAAGAAGCGACCAAGGATGGTGCCAAGAAATCCCCTTCCCCGGGCTACCCGCTTGTCTGTGTCACTCCCTGTGACCCTCACTTCCCCAAGTACGCAGTCATGAAGGAGCGCTGCGGCGAGGCTGGGATCAACCAGTCATCGATACAGTTCAGCTGGGAAGTAGCAACCCCCACGGATGGGAACGGGGCCAGGTCACCTTTTGAAACAATCACCGACAACACGCCATTCACCAGCGTCAACCATAAGGTGCGTGGCTAGGTGTTGTCACAAAAAAGCTGCAGAAGCACGTGGCGCAAGTCAGCAGAGGGCTTGGGGCAGCTCTGTCGGTCTGTGTGTTGTGCGATCACTCAGATGTGAAATTTGGCACTGAAAAACTGGCTGTGCCTGAAGGGGAGCCCAGCACGCTGCCATGACCTGTGGTGCCAGTTTCTGGAGGTGCTGTTGGCTGCTTCCTTTCCATCCTGCTCAGGTTGCAGAAAGGGCAGAGCTCAACTCAGGAGCCACTGTTCCTTCAGGCAGTCATTTTGCTGCTTTGCTCTGTGTGGCCTGGGACCTGTCTGTCCCTGGACTGTTCATGTCCTCCCCCACAATCAGAATTGCTATTTTCCTCTAGGTGCTCCCAGCTGTGGTGTCTCAGCTCTTCTCAGGCATCCAGGTCTATTCCTAGACCACATACATTCACACAGGAGTCTGAGCCTCGTCTAATGGTGGTGCACACTTTGGTTACACAGAGATTAAGACCTAAAGTCTCCTCAGATTTGGGAGTTAGCATGAGACATGGGGGCCTCTTTGGGGAAAATTATTTTCTTTTGGCTTCAGAAAACGTAGTGCTGTTTCACTGAGCCTGCTGAAAGCACTACTTCTGTTGCTGTGGGAAGCAGCTGTGAGCACTCAGACACTTGAGTAAATCCCTGGTGGAAGGGACAGATGGAGCTTGGCAGGTCATAAAGAGCTCAGCCTCCCTCCATCAGTACGTGGGCAGACTTCAGTGGCTGTAAAGCACCCAACAGATTCAAGCATCTTTTTCAGCATGGGTGATAGTCACACGTGCAACCTCTGGCCAGGCATACACTGGCACTCACATGCTCCCATTTTGCACATGCAGTTGTCTGCCTTGCCTCTGTGCTGCCTCAAAACACCGGGACAACGTGATTTTGCTGTGTTGAGAGATGTAATGCTGGTGCGTTTGAGCCACGTGCACATTTCTCTCCCCTTGCTCCCTGCAGGTACTGGACAGCATTTATTTCAGCCGGAGATTCCATGTGCGCTGTGTGGCCAAGGCTGTGGACAAAGCTGGCCACGTGGGCACCCCCCTGAGGAGCAACGTGGTCACTATAGGGACAGACAGTGCCATTTGCCACACTCCTGTAGTCGCGGGGACAGCCCGAGGTTTCCAGGCACAGTCGTTCATTGCCACTCTGAAGTACCTGGATGTCAAACACAAGGAGCATCCCAACAGGTGTGAACCTGGAGGAGGGGAGCAAGGAGACCCCACATCCCTTCACGTGCCCCCTGAACAGCGTGGGGTGCTCAGGGAAGCTCTCTCACTCTCTTCCTCGCACTCTGCCCTGCCACAGGGGTGCCCTTCCTCTCAGGAAATGGGAGTTGGTGGCACAGCGTGAGGGCCGGGTGTGTAGATGGGGTAATCTGGCTGTACCTAATTGAGATGGCCAGTACCAGGCTTGCCCTGTCTGTGCTGCGCTGCTGTGTGGCGTGGGGTAGTGCACGAGGCTCCCGTGCCTGCCAGGCTGTCCTTTCTGCTGTCTCATCCACTGGTTGTTCCAGGATCCACATCTCGGTGCAGATCCCTCATCAGGACGGCATGCTGCCCCTCATCTCCACCCTGCCGCTGCACAATTTGCATTTCCTGCTCTCCGAGTCCATCTACAGACACCAGCACGTCTGCTCGAACCTGGTCACCATCAGGGACCTTAAAGGCATCTCCGGTAATTTGTAAAGCCAGGTTTTGTTCTCTGAACTGGGGAGGAGGCAGGAACCAGTGAAGAAATGAAGAGTAGGCTCTGTCTTCCTCTGAGCTCTCTTGACATTAAGTGAATAATATTTCCTGTAACAAATAATCTTCCTGTACTAACAGCAGTGAGCAGAGTTGCCCTGTTGAAGATGAGATGCAGTGCATAGGAATGGTTAAATTACAATGGGGTTAAACTGCACTGCTGTTTGACGAGGCTGTAGGTTCACACCATGCTGGGCATGTTCTGCTTTTCAAGCCTGCCTTGTGATATCCATGCTGATAGAGAGGGATCCACGGGAAGCACAGCACTGTGTGTGCATCAATGAGGTCTGCAGTGTGGCAAAGGGAAGCAGTGAAAGCAAGTTCATTGCTGGAGGAAGTGCCAGAGCTAGAAAAAAAAGCACTTTGTGTCTCTGACAGTCAGGGTAATGTGGTCCACGCTTGCTCCACAGAGGGCAGGGGGTGGTTGTACTTCACTCACTTCATTTCATACTCGAGCTGCTCTACATTAAAGCTTGAAGTTTAACTTCAACCCTTAATTAGTAGGTTTATAAGTTTGCTTTTTAAGATTGTTACCCCATTCCTGTAACACCTTCACTCTTGAAGATGTGTGTTCAGTTTGAAAGCTGGGGTCACGGAGAGGAGCCAGCAAGTCCCCAGTGTGTTAAAAGTCACCAACACGACCTGAGGGTGAAAATGGGACTTCAGTACATGGTCTCAAACTCTTCAAAATCTGGACTGATCAGTGTCCTGATGTCTCTTAATCCCAGAGGCAGGGTTCCTGGATGAAGTAACGTACGATAGCATCATTCTCGGCCCTGGCTATGACCGCCCTTACCAGTTCGACCCCACAGTGAGAGAGCCAAAGACAATCCAGCTCTACAAGCACCTCAACCTGAAGAGCTGCATTTGGACCTTTGATGCTTATTACGACATGACTGAATTAATCGATGTCTGCGGAGGCTCTGTGACAGCTGACTTCCAGGTGAGATGGCATATCCACAGCTCTTTCATGTAAGCCAGATCTTTGTCCATCCTCAGGCAAAACTCCACTGCGTGTTCATGAATATTTACTGGGTATTTTTGCTGCTCTGCTCTGCACAACTGGAGCACATTGTTTTCCCCTTTTAGCAAGAGAAGAACAGTACTCTGTGAAATATACTTAATTAATTTGTTTTGGTCGGGGTGACATGGGCTTTATTCTTAGAGAGCCTGTAAAATACTGTTAACATAGGGGTGTGCTAGAAATACAAAGCATTCACACCTGCGCTCTATTCTTTTACAACTTCGGCCATATTCTTAGCCAATATGAATGGACAAAGAGCAGAGCAGAGACCCAGCGGTTTGTACTCCTCAATGGGGTTCAGTGGAGACAGGTCATAGGAGCTTTTAGGTAATGTCTTAATTAACTGACTTGACAGACCAAAAGCCAGAAAACTTGTAAAAAAGAGTGGCTTTTGCTACTAAGATGTGTCTCACTGCCCTCTCGTGGATGGATTATACATGCACATCTCTCTCAAGTGAGCATCTCATCTGCATTAGATTCTTGTACTGAATTCCCAATCAGAATGTTATGGCCAACATAATCTGTTTTAATTCCTGCTGGTCTGAAATAGTTTGTTAACTTTCCCTTTATAGCTCCAATTATTTGCACAGATGCAGAGAAGCTCCTTGAACCGAGCAGCTGCATAACGTAGTATGTGGAGACTGGCACCAGCCCTCTGGCATGGCTCTTCTTGAGCTGTCTCGGGGGCTTGCAGAGTGCAGCTGCACTCCACAGATAAATGCTGCATGCACAGCTGGAGAGCTGTGGCATTCCAGGTGCTCCTAGGGGCAGTTCTGAACAAGCAGAATTGCTTATTTTTAAATGGGAAAAATTTTGAGCCGAAGTTGTGACCACAGCTCTTTTTGTCAGGTGTGTTAATGACAGGCCAGTGCTAACCTTTTTGTGTATCAGCTTACTGAAAAGTGCAAATTCCTGCAGTATAGTGAGTTTGGGATGCCCCAAGAGACTGCAGGCAGCTTCATTTATGTCCACTGCAGGTACTCAAATGCACCCACTAAGGGGTCTAGAGTGATGCATACAGTCTTACCTGATTCTGGACTCAAACTTTCTTGCCTCTTTGGAGAAGCCTGGTGAGGGTTACCACCACCACTTACTGAACTTCAGGTTCACAGTTGGAGCAGAGATCCTCCTAGACTCCAGGGAGAAAAGGGCTGCTTTGAGCCCTTTCCAAAATTCTGCTCTCTATTGGTCAGGGACATTACTTGTTTATCATCCAGTCATGCACTACACTGCAGTCTGCAATGTGGATGCCGATGTTTTATTCCCACAGTGAATAGTTTAGGCACCAAGGGGAAGGCAAAATGACTTGAATCTGTGTGCTTTCCCTGTTTGCAGAGCAGAACATGAATGAAGAGGGCGTTGTGAGTCCAGGTCAGTGTGTCTCCTTTGCAAAGTGCATAACCACTTACTGGGTTTTACTGACAGGTACGGGACTCTGCTCAGTCCTTCTTAACCGTCCACGTCCCTCTCTACGTGTCCTATATTTACGTGACAGCACCGAGAGGTTGGGCTTCTCTTGAGCATCACACGGAGATGGAGTTCTCCTTTTTCTACGACACTGTTCTCTGGAGGACAGGTAGGTCCCAGGCACAGGAGAATATCTTTGTTCTGTTTTTCCATTTTCTTAGTTTCTGCACTGACGCTGCAGTCCCGGTTTTGGGTAGTGCTCCCTGAATTAAAGGGCATGCAGGCTGAGTCCAGGAGCGCCTGCTTTTGTGAAAGCTTGGCAAGGGAGCTGTCATTTCCCTCGGCCTCTCTGTTAGTGGAAACTGTCACCCCTGAGGCACTGCAGGAAAGGAGCTACATCTTCATAGGGGTCTCCCCAGCCAGGCCGAGGTTGCTCCCTCTGTGACATTTGGTGTGATTTCTCCAACACTTTCCAGCGGTTGTAGGAGCTGCAGTCGGTTCCTCATCCTCCTGGCTCTCACAGATGGGATTTTCCCATCGTGTGACCCCTTGGAGGTTAACCCCCAGCACTGCCAGCAGCAAGCCCTGTATCGTTCCTGTCCTCTGCTGGTGGTGACATCCAAGACCTGCCATCACTGTGTACGTGTGGTTTATCCCGCACCTGGGAGTCTCCCATTTCCAGCTCATTTATCTTTCTTTCCCACAATATTTGGAGCTTGTGTGCCTGCAGCCTTGAGCAGTATTGCTGCTCCTGTTGGCACCTTGGGTTTCTCCCTGGTGGTGGTGATGCCGAGTATCACAGAGGAGGGACTCGGGACACTCAGGGGCTATGGCCAGGAGCACCCAGAAGCAGTCATCCACAACAGCCACCCCGGTGTACAGCTGCTGTAAAACAAGGTACATTGAAGGCACATAAGGGGAAGTTCATGTATTTGCTTCCTTAAGGCTTGAGTGAGACTCACGCAGCACATGTGGACAATGGAGGAAATTATAGCTTACACTGTGGGGTGCTCCCAGTCAATCTGAGCCTTTCTGGAGCTCTCTCAAATGCTTCTGGAGCTACCTAGGGCTGGCAGACCCCACTTGAGGACTTGCTGTGCCACGTGGCCTCTCCAGTGACTCTGTTCTTGCTGCACCACACAGGGATTCAGACGGACAGCGTCCTTTCAGCCCGACTGCAGATAATCAGGATCTACATCCGCGAGGATGGCCGGCTGGTTATCGAGTTCAAGACCCAGGCCAAGTTCAGAGGTGAGAGCACTGTGAAAATACAGATTGGTTCTGAAGACTCGGGCAGGAAAACAACCCACGACTAAGGACAGTGTTCATGTTCAAAGGGAGTATTTCTGCCTGAGAGCCAGTTTGCGGTTCCTCTTAGGAGCCTCTTGACCTAGAAATACTTCCTCTAGCCAGGCTGCTACTACTGAAAGCTGAAAACTGCACCTGGCTGGGAGGGAGGCACCAGCAGCTGCTCTGAGCAGGCTCTAAAGTCGCTCCTGAAGAGACACTTGGGGTCCCCCCCATGCTGAGGTGTGCAGCACAGGTCTGCCAGTACTCCACCTGAGCTGTCACCTCCTTGTCCTCTCCACAGGGCTCTTTGTGATGGAGCACCACAGCCTGCCCGATGTGAAGTCGTCTTTAGTGACTCCAGATCACCTGGGAGGGATCGAATTTGACCTGCAGCTGCTGTGGAGCGCTCAGACTTTCGACTCTCCCTACCAGCTCTGGAGAGCAACCAGCTCCTATAACAGGTGAGGACAGCGGGCTCAGCTTCCCAAATCCTAACAGTCTTCCTACGTAATCAGTGTGCACGTAATTAGCAGTAGCAGAGCAATTTCAAATCCTGGCAAGAGAGCACAATCCCTCTTGCCCTTTCAGCAGCCACTGACACAGCAAGCGTGGGGTGCCCAGGAGCCAGCTTTATTTAGGGGTTCAGAGCTAGAGCGCACAGGATGCTGCTGTCACTGCTGGAAGCACTGCTCTGTCAGTTGTGGGAGTAGGGGGAAAAAATAGTTCATCTCGTAAAGGCGTTTTTTCTAGGAATTAGCTAGTGTGTCAGTAAATACTGGGGTGACAGAATATTCAAGGTGGTTTTTGCAGTCTGCAAGTTAAAGCAGGATTTAATATTCACAACCCACTTAACCATTGGTGCCAACCAACTTAACCTCCTTGGAAGAGAGAGGTATGTCCAGAGCTAGAAATATTTGGTTCACTTTAAAAAAAAAAATCCTTTTTATTATTATTTCTGTCTGTGTCTGTTTCTTCTTTCATCTGTGCTCCTTGCACAGAGGGTCAATCTAAACACTGTCAGTCAAATTGATCCCTCCTGCACCTGCTGGAGTACAGGAATGTTTCTGGGGTTGGGTAATGTCCTGCCATGAACACTGTCCTGCTTACTTGCCCTAATTCAAAACCCGTGGGTGTTAGGCAAACACAGAGGCTGGGTGAACCGCTTGGAGCCTGGTTTGGTGACCGTAGCATCTCCTGTCTGTTCTCAGGAAGGACTACTCTGGAGAGTACACAATATTCTTGATCCCCTGTACTGTGCAGCCCACGCAGCCGTGGATAGAGCCTGGAGATAAGCCCCTGCCCTGCACGGCTCATGCTCCCGAGCGGTAAGGAGGCACCAGCGCCACCTCCGGACCCAGTCTCACCTGGTTTGGGTTATTTGTGTGGTCCCAGGCAGCCTGTGACAGCAGAACGGCGAGGGCAGGAACCTCCTGTTTGGACTGCCACACGTCTCAGCCCGTGGTTTTCAGCCATGGGGCTGTGGAAACCTCCGTAGCCTTCGGTTGTCCAAGACGGAATTACAACCAACACCTATTGTCAGAAGGCTTCAGCTGGTTGTGCAGGGCCTGGCACTGGGAAACAGGGCAGGGTGAGGGGAAACACATAAGCTTGTGTTGAAAACCAGTGTCGTATGAGCTGCTGGGCTATAAATAGTAAAAGCAGGATGGAAGAAAGGTAAAGTAGGTATAACTTCAAGTCACCAGCTCATAACTTCAGATACATCCAAACCAAACCTCACCTTTTTCCTTTCCTGTCCCAATTTCAGATTTTTGATCCCGATTGCCTTCCAGCAGACAAACCGCCCCGTTCCCGTTGTCTACTCCCTAAACACGGAGTTTCAGCTCTGTAACAACGAGAAGGTGTTCCTGATGGATCCCACCAAATCCGAAATGTCTCTGGCAGAAATGGATTACAAAGGGGCTTTTTCAAAAGGTAGGGTTTTTTTTTGTTCCTGCTCCTGGCACGTTCCTGTTTTCAGAACTTGCATTCCTGTGGTAGAGGAGGGTAAAGCTCAGATTCGGCTTTGCCTCTTTCACAGCACCAGATGGTATTTGCAGCACATCCACAGCCCTGTGATACCAGGACCAGAACGTGCTCATGGCAGAGCGTTCTGTCATCTGCACACGCATATGTGCAACACCACAGCCACCTGCAGCTTGATGTGTGTGGCTGTCACAGTGCTTCTCTCGTAGAGCTTCTTGTCACCACCTTCTTGATGTCCCTTGGAGAGTTTAACCTGATTTGTTCTCCCAACCTCCTCAGGGCAAATCCTGTATGGCCGCGTGCTCTGGAACCCCGAACAAAACCTGAACGCCGCTTACAAGCTGCAGCTGGAGAAGGTCTACCTGTGCACGGGCAAGGATGGCTACGTGCCTTTCTTTGACCCGACGGGAACTGTCTATAACGAGGGGCCCCAGTATGGCTGCATTCAGCCTAACAAGCACCTGAAACACAGATTTCTCCTCTTGGTAAGTTTTCTGCCCTGGAAAAAAACACAATGTGGAGTGTTACATGCGATCGTGTCTGGCTAAGTCTTGTCTCTTAGCTTCCTGCTACCTAAGAGACCTGGGAGCAAAATGGCATGCCTGCTTCTGGGGAGGGGCTGCACAGCAGGGAGCACTGTGAGGGGTGCGTACTGAAACAGTTTGCTTGCAGAGCTCTCCTCTGCTTCTGCTTTGGGTTTGTTTTTCCCTGTCAGAAACAAATTCTGACTACAAAGGGATGAGAAGGGAAACACGGTGGCTTTTTTGTAGTACTATCAGACATATCCAGTCTGTAAAGATAAGGCCAACTTCTCCTCAGTCTTTATCACTGAGTATTTCTTAGTCTAAAGAAAAAACAAATGAGGAATTAAAAAATGGGTGTACTAAGCTTTTAAAAATTCTTGTGATCTCTGTTTATACTATGGCTTGGAAGGGACAGGACTGGCGGCATATAAAGGAGGATCTATTTATCAGCTACACAGAAATTCTCCTTCGCTGTATAAAGCTACGCCTACCTCCCAGCCGGCATCCAGCTCTAATTGCATGCTATCAAATTAACATTTGCAAATTAACATCGCTTTCCTTCGCACTGCCACTGAAGCAGCCGTTGAAGGCTGTCTGTTCAGTGCGTGATGCTGACAGCACGCGCTCCCGCCCTGTTCCCAGGACCGAAACCAGCCCGAAGTGACAGATAAGTATTTCCACGATGTGCCTTTTGATGCCCACTTCGCTTCTGAGCTCCCCGAGTTTCAGTCAGTGAGCAGCATGCCCGGAGTCGACGGATTTACTCTGAAGGTGGATGCTCTCTACAAGGTATGTACCGAGTGATGGTGGTACACCAAAAGTAACTTCTCTCTCCAGGACTTTCCCAATGCTTTGGGAATTACAGGCCCAGGGCCTGACACTGCCTACAAGAACCAGATTCATGCTAGGGTGGGTCTGGCAGCCTTCTGCAACACAATGTCACTGGCTTAAGTGACTTTGTGGCATTCCTAGGATCACACCGTAAGTTAGTAGTGGAGCCAGTTAAGAAGCAAACTCCCACACAGAAAATGGAGACGACGAGTTTGTTCTGGTGGTTAGGGCTCTTTCCAAAGGACTCAGGAAAAAAGCTCATAAAAGGCAGGTTAGAAATGTTCCTGAATTAATTGTTGTAGCTGCCAAAAGCAGGCAAGAAGACTGAACGCCTCACCTGGCAATAAGTATTATTGCTGGTGCTTATAAAAGCACACTGAGCTTTTTTGCTGGTATTTGCATGAATCGAAAAAATGGGGAAAAAATGCATCAAGTTCTATGTTTACTAAACAAGATGGCTTCATCTAAAGCCTGTAGTGAAGGCTTCCTGTGTGTCTCCCCTTTCTCACAGGTGGAAGCGGGGCATCAGTGGTACCTTCAGGTCATCTACATCATCGGCCCGGAGAGCATTGCTGGGCCTCGTGTCCAGCGCTCCCTGACTCACCGTGTGAAACGCAGCCGCAGGGACCTGGTGGACGGTGACGGGAGGCTGGTGCTGGACGACTCCTTGATCTACGACAACGAAGGTGACCAGGTCAAGAACGGCACCAACATGAAGTCACTGATCCTGGAGATGGAGGAGGCCGTGGTCGCAGCCTCCTTGTCGCAGACGGGCGCGTCCCTCGGGAGCGCGTTCGCTGCCGTCATGCTGCTGGTGCTGGTGCTTCTGGGAGTCTGCCTTGTCACCAGGAGGTGTCGGAAGCTGCAGAGGAAGCGAGAGGCCGCCCGAGCTGCCCCGGAGGAGCATCCCCTGAACACCAAGGTGGAGCTGCCCAAGGGCACGGAGAAGGCGGTGAACAGCCAGTACTGCACCGTGAGGAACATCAACATCTTGAGGGAAACGGGGGGCGTCTCCAGCCTGAAAGGTAGGAAGGTGAAGCAGGTGAACTTAGAAGTCAAAGTCCACAACAACTTGCACGACGGAACAGAAGTTTAATGGAGCACATACTTTTGTTTTCTAAAAGCTTTTTATAACTTGTAAAAAAAGAAAAACACAAAAATGAAAAACAAAAGGTAAGTAAAACTATGTTGATATTTTTATACTCTGTGAGAAAAGGAGCTCTCCGGCTTTGTGTGATGAGCAGCAGTCCAGGCTCCCGCTCCTCTGCCTGCGACCGAGCTCCCTCATCGCACATAGCTCGTTTGTGCTGATACCTGAGCAGGGGAAAATGCTGCCAGGGCAGAATTCCCCCCGGGAAGGAGGCCCAGATCTGCAGCAGGGCCTCATTCAGCCCTCACGAGGAAGAGAGTGTGGTTCCACGCGGGACCTGGGGGCACTTTCAGCTATCACTGGGAAACTTGATGCATTTGTGGCACTGTGCTGCTGAGCCTTAAGCACCCCAGTGCGTGCCTGCAGCATGCAGGAGCAGTTCCCACCTTCCTCGGGGCAAAAACAAGAAAAGCAACTTATCCTTGTGTAATAGCAGGGGCAGGGTGACTCACTTTGCTTCTTAAAAAGAGGCAAAACTAGACAGAAAACCCACTTGCAAACATGGTGCTCAGGATTTGGGGGCTTGTGTTGCCTGAGCCTCAGGCACTGGCAGCTCGGCTGCAGCCCTGTGGGGATTTTGCTGCAGTGGTGCTCGTGGCGGGGGGTGTGGGGGGTGACAGGGACATGAATTGTGACATGGGGTGTTAATTGTCACATCTCACCGCACTGCAGAGTAAAGTTTGAGTATGAACCTACCGGAGCGTGATGGGGGTCTCCTTTCCCTGCGCCACCCTGCGTTCAGCCTCCACTTTTCCCCACTGCAGCGCACGGGGGAGGCCCGGGGCCTCCTGCCCACAACATCCAACGGGGCCGTGGCAGCAGAGGGGTCGGTGGGGAGCTCCCTGGGGGGTGGTGGGGCTGCGAGCAGTACCTGGGGGTGTCCTTGGCCCCCTTCCCTCCCCAAGCCCTGCTGCTGCTCCCCAGCCGTGCAGGTGTCCCCGTCCCATCCTGGGGCCATGGCCCAGAGCTGGGAGCTGCCACGGGCTGTGCCAGTACTCCTGGCTCCAGTGACAAGGCCACCACATGTCCCTGTCCAGGGAGCAGCCATGAAGGTGACTTCAGGCAAACAACCTGGCAAAGGCGGCCATCTCCTTGGCCAGGTGCCTCCAAGCACTGTGGACATCCAAGGTGTGCCAGAAGAGCTCAGCAGGGGCCCTGATGATGAACAGAGCCAGGAACTGCTGCTGTGCACCCAGTTACTTAGCTACACCAAGAAGGTACAACTAAGTAACACGATCGACCTGAACGGAGTATCTCAGCAAGAGTTTCTCTGCAAAAGCTTCCCTGCAAAAGCTTGGCACGAGCTCTCCCAGCCCAACCTGACCCCGACGGGGACACCTCGCTGGGTCAGTGGTGCTCACCCACTCTGAAGTGAGACTTTTTTACACCATTGATTCATTCCAGTCCTGGGAGCGGTTGCACACTCACACCCTAACTTCTCCCCAGTAATCTGTGGGGATCAAACCCTGGATTTTGAGTTGCTTTTCTGTCCTAACAAACTATTCCCCACGTACTTCTCCATGCCTCTTTTGTGGGGAGGAGAATGACATGCAGCACCAGTGACATGAATGCACCCAGCAGTTTCAGTGGCAAGCTAAGGTGTCCTGCTTTCCTAATGCTCTTCACAGAATCACAGAATCGTCTAGGTTGCAAGAGACCTCCAAGATCACCGAGTCCAACCTCTGACCTAATGCTAACAAGTCCTCCACTAAACCATATCCCTAAGCTCTACATCTAAACACCTTTTAAAGACCTCCAGGGATGGTGACTCAACCACTTCCCTGGGCAGCCTATTCCAGTGACTAACAACCCTTTCAGTAAATAATTTTTTCCTAACATCCAACCTAAACCTCCCCTGGCCCAACTTTAGCCCATTCCCCCTCGTCCTCTCACCAGGCACATGGGAGAACAGACCAACCACCACCTCGCTACAGCCTCCTTTAAGGTACCTGTAGAGTGCAATAAGGTCGCCCCTGAGCCTCCTCTTCTCCAGGCTGAACAGTCACAGCTCCCTCAGCTGCTCCTTGTAAGACTTGTTCTCCAGACCCTTCATCAGCTTCGTAGCCCTTCTCTGGACTCGCTCAAGCACCTCCATGTCCTTCTGGTAGTGAGGGGCCCAGAACTGAACACAGTACTCGAGGTGCGGCCTCACCAGAGCCGAGTACAAGGGGACAATCACTTCCCTGGACCTGCTGGCCACGCTGCTTCTTATACAAGTCAGGATGCCGTTGGCCCTCTCGGCCACCTGAGCACACTGCTGGCTCATATTCAACCGACTGTCAAACAATACTCCCAGGTCCTTCTCTGACAGACAACTTTCTAACCACTCATCTCCCAGGCTGTAGTGCTGCCTGGGGTTGTTGTGCCCCAAGTGCAGGACCCGGCACTTGGCCTTGTTGAACTTCATACCATTGGCCTCGGCCCATCGGTCCAGCCTATCCAGATCCTCCTGCAGAGCCTTCCTACCCTCGAGCAGGTCGACACACGCACCTAACTTGGAGTCATCTGCAAACTTACTGAGGGTGCACTCGATCCCCTCATCCAGATCATCGATGAAGATGTTAAAGAGGACTGGCCCCAGTCCCGAGCCCTGGAGGACTCCACTAGTGACCGGCCTCCAACTGGATTTGACTCCATTCACCACAACTCTCTGGGCCCAGCCACCGAGCCAGCTCTTAACCCAGCAAAGCGTGCGCCAATCCAAGCCATGAGCAGCCAGTTTCCTGAGGAGAATGCTGTGGGGAACGGTGTCAAATGCCTTACTGAAGTCAAGGTAGACCACATCCACAGCCTCTCCCTCATCCACTAAGTGTGTCACCTTGTCATAGAAGGAGATCAGGTTTGTCAAGCAGGACCTGCCCTTCATAAACCCATGCTGACTAGGCCTGATCGCCTGCTTGCCCTGCAACTGCTGCATGATGACGCCCAGAATAATCTGCTCCATGAGCTTCCCTGGCACTGATGTTAAACTAACAGGCCTGTAGTTCCCCGGGTCTACCCTCCGGCCCTTCTTGTAGAATCCGCCAGTCAAGTGGCCCTGGTAGCCAGGAGTGCCAAAAAATGATGGAAAGCGGCATGACCAGCTCTTCCGCCAGTTCTCTCAGTACCCTCGGGTGGATCCCATCCGGCCCCATCGACGTGCTTACATCCAAATTCTGTAGCAGGTCACCAGCCATTTCCTCATGGATTGTGAGGGCCACATCCTGCTCCCCATCCCCTTCCACCAGCTCAGGGTACTGGGCGTCCAGAGAACAACTGGTTTTGCTGCTAAAGACTGAGGCAAAAAAGGCGTTAAGCACCTCAGCCTTTTCCTCATCTCTTGTAACTAAGTTTCCTCCCGCATCCAGTAAAGGGTGGCGATTCTCCTTAGTCCTCCTTTTTTGTGTTGATGTATTTATAAAAAACTTTTTTTTTTTATTTTTATTTTTTTTTTTTAATCTTTAGTGGCAGTAGCCAGATTGAGCTCCAGATGAGCTTTGGCCTTTCCAATTTTGTCCCTGCACCGCCTCGCAACATCCTTGTAGTCCCCTTGACTGGCCCGCCCTCTTTTCCAAAGATTATAAACCCTCTTTTTTCTCCTAAGCTCGAGCCACAACTCTCTGTTCAGCCAGGCCGGTCTTCTTCCGCACCAGCTCGTCTTTGAGCACGTGGGGACAGACCGCTCCTGAGCCATTAGGATTTCTTTCTTGAAGAGTGCCCAGCCTTCCTGGGCTCCTCTGTCCTTCAGAACCACCTCCCAAGGGACTCTGCCAACCAGCGTCCTGAACAGCTCAAAGTCAGCCCTCCGGAAGCCCAAGACAGAGGTTTTACTGGTCCCCTTCCTGACTTCACCAAATATCGAGAACTCTACCATTTTGTGGTCACTCTGCCCAAGACAGCCCCCGACCACCACATCTCCCACCAGTCCTTCTCTGTTAGTGAACAGAAGGTCTAGCGGGGCACCTCCCCTGGTAGGCTCACCAACCAGCTGTGTCAGGAAGTTATCTTCCACGCTCTCCAGAAACCTCCTGGACTGCTTTCTCTGGGCTGTGTTGTGCTTCCAGGATATGTCTGGGAAGTTAAAGTCCCCCACAAGAACAAGCACTGACGATTTCGCAACCTCTGTCAGCTGTCTGTAGAACTCCTCATCCACCCCCTCATCCTGGTTCGGCGGTCTATAACAGACCCCCATTAGGATGCTTGCCTTGTTGGCCTCTCCGCTGATCCTAACCCATAGCGACTCCACCTTGTCATTCCCAGCCTCAAGTTCAACAACATCAAGACACTCTCTAATATAGAGAGCCACTCCACCACCCCTTCCGTGCTGCCTGTCCCTTCTGAAGAGCCTATAGCCAGACATTGCATAACTCCAGTCATGAGAGTGGTCCCACCACGTTTCTGTGATGGCAACCAAGTCATAGCCCGCGTGCTGCACAATGGCTTCCAGCTCCTCCTGCTTGTTGCCCATGCTGTGTGCATTAGGGTAGATGCACTTCAGCTGAGCCTTTGCCTTCTCCCCCAGCCTTGCCATTGTTCCCCCTGGCACACCTCCAACAAGCTTTGTTTCTTCCCCGTCCCCCTTCTTACCTAGTTTAAAGCCCTCTCAATGAGTCCTGCCAGCTCCTGGGCCAGGATCCATTTTCTCCTTGGGGACAGCTGGGACCCGTCTGCAGCCATCAGGCCGGGTGCTGAGTAAAGCGCCCTGTGGTCAAAGAACCCAAAACCTCTGTGTTGGCACCAGCCTCTGAGCCATGCGTTTATCATGTGGGCTTTGCGTGTCCTCTCTGAACCCCTCCCTGCCGCTGTAGGAATGGACAAAAACACCACCTGTACTCCCACTCCATCCACTAACCGTCCCAGCCCCCTGAAGTCCTGTCTGATAGCCTTCAGGCTTCTCTCATCAATGTTATCACTGCCAGCCTGGACTATCAGTAGTGGGTAGTAATCGGAGGGGCGAACCAGGCTGAGAAGCTTTCTGGCAACATCCCTGACCCTGGCCCCAGGGAGGCAGCAGACCTCCCTACGGGTAGGGTCAGGCTGACAGATAGGGCCCTCCACTCCCCTGAGAAGGGAGTTGCCCACAGCGATCACCCTTCTTTCTTTCTTGGTGGAAGCAGTCTTGAGGCGTGAAGCAGACTTCCTCGCCCTAGGCTTTCTAGGTAGACTTTCTACCACATCCTCTCCCACCGCTCTCTCAAGCTCCAGGGCCTCAAACCTGTTGCATAAGGGCACCTGGGGAGGTGGGGCAGGTGGGGGGGGGGGCATTTCCTGCATCATCGAGCAGGGACCTGTCTCCATTCCACCTCAACTCCTAGGTCCCCTCCCTCTGCCCAACAGCGACTGGGCAGGGGGTCCACCCCCATGTGGGGAGTCTCACTCCGGTACCACTCCTTCGGGCCTTGCAGGGAGTTGCTCCACCAGTCTGTCTCCTGCTCGCACTCCCTGATGGCCCTCAACCTCTCCACCTCCTCCTTGAGCTCTGCCACCAGGCGGACCAGGTCATCCACCTGCTCGCACCTCACGCACACGGTGTCTCTGCCTCCCTCAGATGGCAGCAGCAGGCTCTGGCACTCCCTGCACCCAGAGACCTGAACTGCTGCATTTTTGAGCAGGCAGTCTGTCCAGGTGGCTACAGACTTTCTAGATCGAGCTCTCTGACTAGTGTGAAGTGTGTTCATCTGATTCGTGTCAATGTGGAGCAATGCTAGAGCCGCATGATAAAATGTGACCTTCTGTTTTGCACATCCTTGTATAACCGAGAGACTATGAAAATAAAGATGGTTAATGTATGTATGTAGTTCTTGTTCTGCAATGGACATCCGACAGGACCAGCCTCCACCAGTTTTGTTGCTGGACCATTAGCACTTTTAAACATTCTGTAGGGGAAGCCTGTGTGGGGGCTGGGGTCGAGAAGACTCAAGAAGATTCCAGAAGATGAAGAGGACATGCCCACTATGAATATGCATTAGTAGGAGAGATATAAACCAGGGGTGGGAACTGTAAGGTGTGCATCTTGGTGGAGCAGAGACTCCCAGCACACCCAGCG
The DNA here is from genome assembly GCA_011076525.1 of Nettapus auritus. Classification (NCBI taxonomy): domain Eukaryota; kingdom Metazoa; phylum Chordata; class Aves; order Anseriformes; family Anatidae; genus Nettapus; species Nettapus auritus. The sequence goes on along the minus strand of CM021768.1, from coordinate 51,123,066 downwards.
CTGTTTGCTTGCCTGTGTTCAAATAAATTAACTTTAATGGGAATCCTATTTGGAACTCAATCATTATTTATCACACTAGCACAGACCATCGCGGCCTAGCTAGTGCTAGACAGCCGTCAGGTGAGGTGTCCTCGTGGGCGGGATCGCCCTGCCCTCCCGGCTCGCCCTCCCTGCTCGCCCTGCCTGCGCGCGCTGCCTCCCCAACTGCCGCGTCCCGCGCTGTTTGCCCGTCCTGGTCGCTCGCGCTCCCCAGGGGCTGCCTTGGAGCGGCCGGGAGGGGGCGCTGCTGGCTCCGCCTCCGCCTCGTCACGTCCCTCACAGGGCTGCCGGGTCGTGGCGGCTCCCTCGGCTGCCTCGAGTGGCCTCGATGCCGGGAAAAGAGCCCTGCCTGTCCCCATCCCCGCTCCCCTGCAGAACGTGTCTGCCCTAGAGCTGATCGCCTCAGCAAGTCAGGAGGTCTTGACTCTGATTGGTGTGTAGCATTGTTCAGGAACATTGCCCCAAGTCAGAGACCTCCGTGAAAATCCATACTGGAAACCACCACTTACACCTAACCCAAGTTAGTCACACAGGTGATTGGAGTTCTCCTTTCAAGCTCTAAAATTGTTGAGTGTGTTTTGCAGCTGTACTCTGAGGGCCCTATCAGAATTACCTGGAGCTCCCATACCGAAGGAGTCCTCTCTGCCTCTTAAAACAATTCTATTCAAAAAGTGATAGCTGAAACTGAAGGATAACAATTGTTCCTGCTTTACCAAACAGTAAAGTAACTGTACCTGTAAAAAGGCAGAATTAAAGAATGATTCCTCCATCCCCCTCAAGATGGAGTTTTCCATACCCTTATGCACACTCGATGCTCACCCTGAATGCAGTTACACTGGCAGCACTGACAGCAGTGCAGCATGGACTAGTGCAGGTGGAACCACCAGAAAACTTGCTCCAAAACACTATAGCAGGCACACAGCAACTTCATTCACAGCAAAGTAAGTGTACCTCTGATTCCTGGCACCAAGAGTGACTAGACTCGGCACAGCAATTGCTAGTTAGCAGCACTGACAATTGCCCTGTGAGGTATTTTCAGCCCTTTAAAAGGGACAGTCATACATAGGCAGGGGCAGCCATCCCTGCTGGGGGTGGTGCAAGCCACAGAGCTGTTGGTGTCAGACATCCACCGTCAAGCTCTGTCCCCCAGTGTCCCAGCGCTGACCAGTACAGACTGGTGAGGATGGCTGCACCACCCTCCATAGGGCCAGCTGAGGCAGGCACCACCAGCAGCCCCACGCAGCCGGTGCCCTGTCCCCACCTCAGGCAGCAGGCTCAGCATTCCTGGGCACACACACACACAGCTCAGGGCTGTGCTTCTTGATAGAGCCTCCTCCTGCTGTTCTTTTTAAACATCTTTTCCCTTTGGGAAGCTCTTTAGCAGAGCTGGGGCTAACAGTTGTCTCCCCAGGTACCAGGCCTAGCTCTCCCACCTGCAGCCATCACACCTGAGGGGCAGCAGCAATCCAGAGCCATCCCTGAGGCACTGAGCACTCCCCAGCACAGTGCCACACAGGCTCCAGTTCCACGTTTTGAGCTGCTGCATCTAGCTCAATCCCCCCAGAGACAAGTAAGGGAGCGTTCAGTGACATACTATTACAAACTTAGCTAACGGAGACAGAACCCACCAAAACTGGTTCGCAAAAGGACAAAAATAAAGCAAGGTTAAAGCCGAAGACAAAGAGAAGCAATGCTTCCACCACCAGGGGTAGCCCCAGAGCACCCACACGAGGACTCAACTCAGCCCCACAACATTGCTCAGATGAAGGCAGAAAAGAAGAGCAGCACCCCGATGTGCCTGCTGACAAGGCAGAAGAGCACTCACAGCACACTCCCTACTGCAGTGAGAAGCCAGCCCCCCCGGCCAGAGCTTAAATACAGCGCCGGGACCAATGGGGAGGTGTGTGGGCAGCGGGGCCCAGGTGAGGCCGTCAGGGTGAAGCCTAGATCAGCAGCCACAGCCCAGCAGGTCTGACACCTTCCTGGTGGTTTCCTGGCACTGTACTAAAAGCAGGAGTGATTGTTAACTCAGCAGGATCTTAGGACAACAAAACAGGAGGTATTTCTGGTGGAGGTGGTGGCTTTGAGACTTCCCCAGGATATTAGAAAGACTCGAGGTGGGATAGCTTGTATTAGTCAAACCCCATACATCCAGGAAAGGTGAATTTAAAATGAAACAAATGCACAGAGGTACTGCTGAAGGACTGAATGAGGACACTTCTTGTGGGAGAGAAACTAAAGAGCTCCCTGTTGTGCAGGCTGTGCGGCACATGCTGAGGCACAATCCCAGTTTTCTGTGATCTTCAGTCTCAGAAGGAAATAGTGGGAAACATGGTGAAAACAGTTACCTACAAGAAAATATTGAAGAAGTACATGTTGGGCATAAGCTGGTGATGAGCAAATTTAGTAGGAAATTAGAAGTCTTGTCCATGGGAACAACAGAAGCCAAAAGTATCCGAAGTGAAACTTGGGAAGCCATCGTTGCACAGGGATATTTGGTGGGTGTCAGCAAACAGACTTTGCTGTGCAGGTGAGAAAATATCACATACTGAAAAGGTTTGTTTGAATGATATTTCAAAACCTGGAGTGGCCAGCTTGTACACTTGGTGCTCTCCTTCCTCACTGCCCTTTCTCTCCATCTTTTATTGAATGAGACTTTGCAAGGGAGGATGGGGTACATGTAGCAAAGTGAGCCCACGCATTCAGGCAGGCTCAGCAGTGTGTGTACACGTGTTCAGGATGTCAGATGCGGGGCTATTTCAGAACAGCTGAGTTTGATCTGAGAGCCTTTAGACCTTCAGCATTTTACCTCATTACCCTGTTGTGACATTATGCTGGACAGCCTTGAGAAAAGGATTTGAGCTACAGGGATTTCAGTAGACAGTAGGTTTCAGCTACTGTCTCAGAGGCGTGGGAGTGCTGGATGCTTCTCAGCACGTGTCAACATGTAGCATTAAAAAAAAAGCAGCCAGGCTGTTAAGATGTTAGGTGTTCATTCGTTCCCGCCTGCGTGTCTCGTAATGAAAGATGCTTTATTTGCTCACCAAGGCTTAGAGGGGAATGACCACATTACGATTATACACTTAACCCCACTTCAGGCAGACCAGCACTGAAGGTTGTACATCTTTCTCTTGTTTGCAGAATGGACACATCCTTCTCTGAGGGCTGTGTCTTGTTCTCCCTTAGTCAGTACAAAACTGGACAAAAGTTCAAGGCCAGAAGTGGACAGCACCTGGAGACCCTCCAAGGGGTGGGGACACCCCCGTGGGCTCCACCTGTGCTCTGTCGGTGGGCAGTTGGTAATTGCTGCTTGGCAGCTTCAGGTGGTGGCAGTTAATTTGCTACCTGATTTATGTCTGCCATATTACTGTCATAACCCAGGTATTAATATTGAATGTCCTAGTTGTGCACCGTACGGATATTGACAAATAAGTTTGTGTTTATCGATCAGCTCGCCCTGGGCAGCTGCAGTTCGCTGTGCCTCTGGTTCCTGGACAGCTCCAGCCCTGGACACCCCCAGCTTGCGGACGTCTCCAGCCCCGGGAGTCTCCTGGATGCCTCCAGGTAATTACAGCCTGTGTTTGTTACAACAGCCTGGGCTTTAGGCCAGTTTGTTATTCAATCAGTAACGCGAATGTGAGCATTTAATGTCACGGTGGTACGCTGCCTAGGTATTGACTAATTGGCTTGCATTGCATTTATTGGCTAATTCGCCCTGGACATCTGTGTCCCTGTGTCTCCCCCTGGTGGATGGCTCCAGCTGGATTTCTGCTCCAGGTAAATACACACAGCTCGTGCTCGTTAACCCAGTCCGGGCTTTACACGAAGTCATATATCAATCACTTTTGTACCTTGAATATTAATATCGAGTGGCGCAGTTGTGTGTTGTGCAGACATGGATCAATCTAGTTTGTATCGATCTGTTAGTCCTGGACACGGCTATAGTTGGTGGACATGTCCAGCCCTCCATGTGTTCAGCTTGTGCTTGTTGCAACAATGTGGGCTTTAGACAATGTTGTAAATCAATCACTGTCACAGCTTTAGCACTGCACGTGTTGTGTTTGTATGGTGTAACGGATAGGCTTTGGTATATGGTTTGTATTTTTTTGTTAATGAGCTCTTTGTGTCTACAGCTCATGGATGGCTCCAGCCCTGGTTGTCTCCTGGATGTTTCCAGCTTCTTCCATTTTCCAGCTTGATGTCTCCTGGCTGTCTCCAGCTTGTTTCTGGCTCAAGCTCGTGCTTGTGTAATAAAAAATAAAGTGCTCTTTTGACAAGGCCGTAACTCAATCACTGTCATAACTTGAATACTAATACAAACTGTCACAATTGTCCAAATATTGCACAATTAAGGGGGTAACCATGCGCTGGGCAAAACGAACGAGCAGTAGAAGGGGAAAAGCACCATTTCGCCCAGAGACTATCTCCAACACTTAGTTCATCCTGTTCCCGGACTGTGGGAACGGCCACGACCGGACCCCCAGCCCCGACCCTCCCACCCCAGCCAAGCCGTGCCGCTGAGCCGCGGGGGGCCGTGTCCCAGCCGAGGCCCGGAATCGCGCAGCCCGGGGCCGGGAGCGGCAGGCGCTCCTTCCCCTAGCTCACACCCGTGAGGCGACCCCTCAGCTACCGCCCGGCCCCGGGGCCGCCTACCGCCGCCCAGCACGGCCCCGGCCCCCGGGAGGAGCCGAGCGGGGCCCGCCCAGCCCAGCCCAGCGCCTGCGCAGACGGTGCGGACATGGCGGAGAAGGCGCAGAAGAGGTGAGGGCCGCCTGCTGCCCCCCCGGCTGGGCACGGCTCGGGACGGGACGGGGCCGCCGCGCGTCCCCTCGCCTCCCCTCAGGGCGGGAGCCCGCGCGCACCAACGGCCCCAACGGCCCCGCCCCGCGCGCCTCAGCCGTCACCCGCGCGCCTCAGTCCCCCCGCGTGCCCCAACGGCCCCCTCACGGCTCCCAGCGGTCACCGCATGTCCCCCAATGGCCCCCCGTGTGTCCCAAAGCCCCCCCCCCAACTCCCAACGGTCCCCCCATGTCCCCCTGAACCCCCCCAACTCCCAATGGTCTCCCCCTGTCCCCCAACAGCCCCCCCATGGTCCCCCACATGTCCCCTAAGAGCCCTCCCATGTCCCTCAGGAGCCCTCATGTCTCCCAGCAGCCCCCATGACCCCAGCACTCCCCCCATGTCCCCAAAAGCCCCCCCACATCCCCCAAAGCTCCCCACATCCCTCAGCCCCCCCACGCCCCCCAGCAGTCTCCCCTGTGTGCCCCATTTCCCCCCGCGCCCCAAGGGCTCCCCTTGGCGCCGCCACCCCACGCTGTCCCAGACAGTGCTACCGCCATGTGCCGCGGGCACCCCCTGAGCCCCGCGTCCCCCTTGCAGCGTGAAGATTGCGCCAGGGGCCGTGGTGTGCGTGGAGAGCGAGATCCGCGGGGACGTCACCATCGGTAAGGACAGGACAGTATGTGGCCGGCAGCCCCGGCACCTCCCCACCGCAGGGCACCGCTGACCCCAGGTGGTTCCCGCAGGGCCCAGGACGGTGATCCACCCCAAGGCCAGGATCATCGCGGAAGCGGGACCCATCGTCATCGGGGAAGGCAACCTGATAGAGGAGCAGGCACTCATCATCAATGGGTCAGTGACAAGATGGCCGGCGTGCATGGGGCTCCCCGTGGGTCGCTCCTGGTCTGGTCCCGGGGAGCCAATGCCGCTGGCCTTTGCTGTGAGCTTCAGAAGCGGGCCAGACGAGAAGAGCATTTGTCACCTCCTGGTGCCAGGTCCTTCTGAGCCCCGTGCGAGCACAAGGCCCTGGGCAAGAGCATGGTGTCTGAGAGCCCCGCCAGTCCGTCCGGGGTTGTGTGGGACAGGCCCGACTTCAGCCTCTGGCTAAACTGAGCTGCCTGAGAGTTAAAACCTGTTCATGTTACCTTGCAGGTACCCGGAAAATATTACGCCAGAAACCGAACAGATGGAGCCTAAGCCCATGGTCATCGGCACCAACAATGTTTTTGAAGTCGGGTGCTGTATCCTTGCTCCGCCAAAGCGGCCTCTGACGCGCTGTGCTCCCAGGGGTCCAGCAGCCCAGCGCTCTGCGAGGGGCAGGGACGTGCTCTGAAATGGTGTTGAGGCTTGCTTAGTGAAAGCAGAGCAAAATGTTTTACATGTTCCTTTAACGCTAACCTGTAGATTCGCAGGCAATGAAAGTGGGAGATAACAATGTAATCGAGTCGAAAGGTGAGTTCAGGCTCACTGTCCTCACCCCAGTCAAGGTGAGTTCAGGCTCACTGTCCTCACCCCAGTCAGATTTTTGCTCCTGTCGGTGCTGGGAGCAGGAGGGGAGCAATCACCTGGCGGCAGATGTGCCCAAGCTGCAGCTGATTGCATTGCACAAGTTATTTTCGCACTGGCGGGTGCCCACAGGAGCCACCTGGGCTGGAGCTGGGTCTGGCTGGCAGTGCTGGGCGGTTTGTGCGTGGGCACGGTGGCACTTGAGGAAGTGCTCCAGAGCCACCTCAGCTGCGCTCGGCGCCCAGAAGCCCGAGGCAGAGTTAGAAAGGCTGAGGGAAGCAGGGCAGAGACATGGGGCTGTGAAGCGCCATGCGGCTCCAAGTGGGGCTGCCCGTGCTTGGCCCTTGCAGGGACTCCTCTCTCTCTCTCTCTCTCAGCGTTTGTTGGCAGGAACGTGATTCTGACGAGCGGCTGCATCATCGGGGCGTGCTGCAATGTCAACACCTACGAGGTGATCCCCGAGAACACCGTCATCTACGGGGCTGACTGCCTTCGCCGCGTGCAGACTGAGCGGCCGCAGGTGGGTGCCAAGTGGGGAGCCGGGCCGAGTGCCGCCTCCCGTCCCCCGCAGCTCCCCTCGTGGCGGCAGCGAGGCCGAGCCTTAATTCGCAGCCCGCTTCTTGGCAGCCCCAAACGCTGCAGCTGGATTTCCTGATGAAGATCTTGCCCAATTACCATCACCTGAAGAAGACCATGAAGACCGCGTCCACGCCTGTCAAGAGCTGAGAGCCTCCCGCGGCCGGGGATTTCGTCCTGTCCTTTTGAGCACTGCGCACCCGCAGGAAGCCGCTGGTCTCTGCGTCCTTTGTTCCCGTCTGGAAAACAAAAGTGTTTTTTTCTCGCTTACTTGTGTCCTTTATTTATAGCCCGCCATGCGTCTCAGCCCCGCCGTGGCTCTGTTGTCTGTCCCGCGCGCTAACTCGGGTATCACACGTGCTGTTCGGGGAATAAACAGAACCAGCTCACCTCGCAGGGCGGTTTGTGATCCTTCCTGGCCAGGGGGCTGCTAATAGACATCCCGTGGGGTTGTATCGAAGCCGCCGGGAGGACAGCCGAGCCCGCAGCTGGGCGAGGGCTGAGGCAGGCGGCAGAGGGAGGCCGTGAGCGGGGCCCAACGGGGGGCACGGGGACAGGGCCATGAGCGCCGTGGGGCCTTGCTGCTGGGCTGGCGACCACAGAGCCTGGTGGTGGTCCCCACGCCCGTGTCCCTGCGACACCCCTCCCTCATCCCACCTTCTCAGCCCCGTGTCCTACGTCTCCAGCACCGGAGATCCCCGAGCTCCCGTCCCACACCCCCAGCCTCGACTCCCACCTCCCCAGCCCCGCTCCCCCGACCTGGTGGCCGCCCCCTCCGCCCAGACCCCGGCCCTTTGTCCTCCCGCCCCCCGCCCCGCCCCGCGTCCCCTCCCTCCCGGTCCCTCCCGGTCCCTCCCCGTCCCTCCCCGCCGGCCGCTCGCAGCGCGGAGGTGCCGCGGGCGGGTGCCGGAGCGGCGGCCCCAGCACCATGAGCGGCGGCCCCGGCGAGCGGGAGGGCGGCTCCGGAGAGCCCGGCCTGCCCGAGGAGGAGGTAGCGGCACTGGGGGGCTGGGGGCCGGCAGCCCGGGGGTGCGCCCCGGGGGGGTCGGGGGTCGGGGAGGTCCTGGGGGGGTCCCGGGGGGGCCGTGACCTTGAGCGGAGGGAGAGGGGGGCAGAAGGAAAAGGAGCGGGCGGCACATCACACTGGTCACGCGCTGCGGGGTCAGGGCACGGGCACCCCACAGCCTGGCGAGCCACGAGCAGGGATGGTGTGGGACACGGGGACACCGGGACACTGGGAAGCAGCACCCACGGGACGCCCTGAGCATCCTCGGGGCAGAGCGGTACGCGCAGGCACGGGTGGAGGCCTTATTTGGTAGCACGGCAGCTCCGCGCGCCCCGCTCGTGGCCCTCGTCCCCAGCCCTCGCGTACTCGACCCTGGCTGGGGACAGCCAGGCTGGGAAGTAGGGACACGGAGGGCGGCCACGGCAGGACCCTTCCCAGCGCCAACTCCTCGCCCATCGCTGCCCCACTGCCGGCACTTGTGGGGCACCAAACCAGCATGGGGACAGCGCCCAGGCACGTGGGTGAGCCACGGGTCAGCCCCATGGGCGAGGGTCCGGTGAGGCGGAGGTCCCCCCTTGGTGGCGGGCAGCCAAGCAGCTAATCCGCTGGTAGAAAATTAAAGCGAGCGGGGCTGCGAGGCGGCCGGGGTTGAAGTAGGTGATTAAATGCCTGGTGAATGAGTCACCCGGCTCCTCCTGCCTCTCCCCGCCGTTCCCTTCCTGTTAAAGTTTACCGGAGGAGGTTTGCACAGGGGCAGGGGACCGTGACCACGCCGGACATAGTGCCTGGTGTCCTGGGGGGCGGTCGAGGATGGCAAGCGCTGCCCTCGCTGCCGCCGTCCTTCGGTAGGTGAGCGCTGGCCATGTGTGTTGCCCGACCGCCTCTGGGTTGCTGCTTGCGTGATGAAATCCACCCCAGGCATGCGTGCGGTGCCCAACAGGTCCCCTCTGGTGCCCCTCGAAGGCTTGGCCGGGCTGTTGGGAGCAGCACGGGGTGATGGTGGGACACAGAGGCGGGGAGCAGTGTGCCGGAGCTGGGGTTGGAGATGGCTTCCCAGGGCGAGGAGCAGCGACCAGGAGAAAACCTTCTGTGGGACACCAACAGCCTGGGGGGGACAAAGCGGGAGCACGGTGGTGGCCCCGGTCCGTGCAGGGGCCGTGGGGTGCAGCAGGAGGAGCAGAAGGGGCCTCGAGTTGTCCTGCAGCTCGCAGGTGGGGGACATCTGCCAGCACGTGCCCGCAGTAGGGTGCCAGCGTCGCTGTTCCTGACCCGGATTCCAGGTGGTGGGGATGGAGAAACGCTGCACTGTGGAGATGCTGAAAAGGTGTTGGTGCAGCGGGATCGGGGCAAAATGCCTCGTCTCACCTGCTTGGAGGCACTTGGGGCTGCAGGAGCCTCCCCACAGGCTCAACAGGGACTCCAAGTCCCCGTGGCCACCGACGGGTTTCCTGCATGAGTCGCCCCAGTACCCTTAGGGAAGGGATTTTGAGGGATTTTGCCACCTCCCACCCCTGCTGCTCTCGAGGCACCCATGCGGCCCCAGGAGCGGAGGCCGAGGCCTCCAGGCTGCTCCCGCCCGGAGGCCCTGCACAGCCTCCTGAGGAGCAGCTCCCGCTCCCCACGCAGCCCCTCCTGCCCCACGGCTCTGGGGTCGCCGCGTCCTCCCTCCCAACCCGGCCTCCCCCACAGGCCTCCGACTGTGCCCTCCTTTCGGGGCTGGAAAGCCGAAAAGGCATTTTTTTTTCCTTTTGTTGGTGTGTTTTTTTCTTTTTCCTCCCCATAATCCGCGCTTTTCTCCGTCCTCGGCGAGCGCCGCGCTGCAATTCTGCGGCTCGAGACTTGGCCGACCCGCGTTTGAACTTTCAAAGAAAACAAGTCATTACCGCGGAGAAGCCGCGTCTTTGTGAGGCCTAATTTCGGAGTTTTTTCTTTTTTTCTTTCCGGGGCCTTTATCTCTCCTATCTGCTGCACAGCCATGGGGCTAAATTACCCGGAAAGTCAGGCTCGGGTGGGTTTGGCTTGCAGGAAGGCAGCGAATTGGCGGCGGGTGCTCTCTCGAGGCCGTGCGCTTCAGGCGTGCACAAAATCCAGGCAAGGCCTCAGGCCAGCCAGACACCCCTCCCTCACTGCGTGTCCCGGAACAAGGGGACGTCACACTTGATAAAAGCCCTTGACCCTCACGGCAAGGATTTCTCCCCTTCCCCACAAGCACAGCCCCGGTCACTTAGGGCTCATTGTGGGCTGGAGGCCCCTCTGGGGCGGCCTGCAGGGTGGCTGAGGCGCTGCTCTTGCAGGTGAGGACCCTCTTCGTCAGCGGCCTGCCCCTGGACATCAAGCCCCGGGAGCTCTACCTGCTCTTCAGGCCCTTCAAGGTACCGCGGGGCACGGGGCGGTGAGGGGCAGCCACGGCGGGAGGCCAGTGCAACGGGCACTTTTCTCTTCTCTCACAGGGCTACGAGGGCTCGCTTATCAAGCTCACCTCGAAGCAGGTAGGAGGCTGCGGAGCGCGCCCCGCGGCTCAGGTGGGGGGATCCCTGTGGAAAAAAAAACAGGGCCCTCACGCCCTCGCCTCGTCTCCCCACAGCCTGTGGGGTTCGTCAGCTTTGACAGCCGCTCGGAGGCCGAGGCCGCCAAGAACGCACTGAACGTGAGTGCCGGGGGCCGCGTCCCGTGGGGGGGTGCGGGGGAAGGCCGGCTGCTCCCCGTCCTCGCGCTCGTCCCCCCGCAGAGCGGCGTGGCCGAGCGGGACGCTGACTGCCTAATATGGTGCTGAGCCCGAGGACGCCGCAGGAATGCGAGCCGCGGGGCCGCGCGCCGCTCGCTGCCAAGCGCATGAGGTCACGGCAGCCCCGGCGGCCTGCGGGGATGCTGGGAATGGTGGTTGTGTGTTTTGTTTTTTTTTTCTTTTTTTTTCCCCAAAGGGAGTGAGGGGGAGAGGGGGGAGCGTGGGAGCAGCCAGCCCCGATGCCACCGGCACCTGGCGCCGCTGGGGTTTGGGGTCCCATGGCGCTCGCCCAGTGCCCACCGACCCCCGCTGCCTTCTCCCCTCCCGCAGGGCATCCGCTTCGACCCCGAGATCCCGCAGACGCTGCGGCTGGAGTTCGCCAAGGCCAACACCAAGATGGCCAAGAGCAAGCTGGTGGGCACCCCCAACCCCAGCACCCCCCTCCCCAACACCGTACCTCAGTTCATCGCCAGAGAGCCCTGTAAGTACGCCACGGCTCGGGGCAGCACCGGCCCCACCGCTTGCGCCTGCTCCCTGCCTCCCCGGTGCTTTCGGGGCAGAAAAAGCCCTTAACTCTCCTTCTCCTTCTCTTGCAGACGAGCTCACAGTGCCTGCACTTTACCCCAGTAGCCCTGAAGTGTGGGGGCCCTACCCCCTGTACCCGGCGGAGTTAGCGCCCGCTCTACCTCCTCCTGCTTTCACCTACCCCGCTTCGCTGCACGCCCAGGTAACGCGGCGCGACCCCAGCACCACTCACGCCGCCCGGCTCGCGGCACCCGAAGCCGCCCCGCAGCTCCCCGGCACGGGCAGGGCCCCGGGGGAGGGCGCGGGGGAGCGGCGCCGGGGGCTCCGAGTGGCTGGGACCAAGCGCCAGCTGCCGGGAGGAAGAGCGGCGGTAAATATTATTGTGGCCACATACTTCCCTTGTCAAGGCAGCGCTGACAGGCAGCACCTGCGCTCCTCGCCAGGAGCCAGCGGCTGCAGCATTGCTGCCGGCCGTCCCCCGGGCACGGCCACGCTCCCGTTAGGCACGGCATTTCCTCCCTAGGCGGGCTCGGGGCGGGCGGGGAGGCTCAAGGAGCGCTGTGCCAGGCTGCCAGCTCAGCCCTCGCCCCGCGTGCCTTGCAGATGCGCTGGCTCCCTCCCTCCGAGGCTGGTTCTCAGGGCTGGAAGTCCCGTCAGTTCTGCTGAATGCCATGTGAGTGCCAGCGCCCCGCGCCCCCGAGACACAGGGAGCCCCGAAAAGGCGTGCGAAGGCGCACGTGGCTGGGACCCATCCCCGCGGCGCCGCTGAGCCCTGCCGTGCCCTCCCGCAGGTCTCAGGTGTGTGATGGCGGCCGACAGTCAGTCTTGTGGGTATGAACGGAGCCTGCCGCCGCGGCTGCTGGGCGCACGCCCTCCGCAAAACCGCAGTGTGCTGGTAAGGGACGCGGCGCTCGGCTTGGGGGGGCCCTTCCCGCGCTTATCGTCTTCATCGGGGGCGGGAGGTTGGACAGCCCAGGAATGCCTCTCGGCTTTAAATCACCCCTGTAATCTCCCATCGCTGCCATTCCGGCTTCCTGCCTTGGATCAACACCGGCTGAATTCCTCCCAAGCGCAAAATCTCGACGTAACTCTGCTCCCAGCGGCCACCCCTTGCCCCTAGATAGCACCCAGGGCCCGGGGGAGAGGCGCTGCTGCCTCTTCGTGGCTTCGCCTCCTGAGCCCGGCTGCTTTTGTGTAACCCCTCTGCCTCTCCGTTGTTGCAGGCTTGAAAAAGGAAAAACACAGAAAACAAACCTCGCACAAGTTTGGATTCCTCCAAGACTTTCCCACAGCCTCTATCACACATCTGCTGTCCTAGAAGAAAGCGAAAAGCATACCTAGTAATAACATTTCCCTCTTTTACACTGTATATTTGTAAGAAAGAGCGTGTTACTTCTGAACGCATGGTTTGACAGGCAGTGCTGTAGCGTTTGAAAAGTGTTTTCAAACAACCATAGGAAAGCAGACTACAAAAAAAAGGAAAGCGAGAGCGCAAGTATTTTTGTACCAAACCTTCCGCACAGGACAATCTTACACCGGGTTGGACCACGCCTGCTGTGCTCCACGTCCGACTCGGCGTCCTTAGGAGCGTGCCCCCGCCACCAGCCGCATGGCCAAGGCGTGACGTTGCGGTCCGTGCAGACGCCGAGGCGCGCAGCTCGAGGCCGGTGCTGCCCTGGCTCGGCGTGCTCCGGCCGCGTCAGCACGGCCCCGTGTGCACTGACAGTATTAGGGTTTTCTTCCCAGTCGCAGCGAACGCCTCCAGGCAGGACAATCAGCAACTTCCTTACGGCGGTTTTGTACCTTAGGGCTGTGTCACTAGCTCGCTGTGCAAAGCTCCGGCACGGTACAGGCACGGTACAGTGCTCGCATCAGGGACGGGCAGAGAGAGCCCACACGTGTAGCAAGGTGAGAATTCGCCTCCTCCTGCCACGGCTGCTCAAAGTTGTTACGGGCAACGTAAACTGCTGTACCAGACCCCAGACTCTCCATTCCTCCAGCTGACTGCACATGCCTGTCGTTGTGCCACGGCGCCGGGCTGCCCCGGGCCTTCAGCATCCGTGTGTCCGTGCGGGAGCAGAGAGAAGAAGGGAGGCAGCGCGTGGGACGGCGATCCAGCCAGCAAAGAGACTGCTTGGCGTGCTGGCCTCTCCTCCTCCTTGCTCCAGCAGGAATTTGGATAAGAAGGAGCAAAGCAAAACAAAACAAGAACTCCACTGGATTTCGGTTTCTTGCAAAAGGAGGCGCAAACCTCGTGTCCTCTGACTGCCTGCTTCCTGAGCAGGATTCCCAGCCTCTCTTCCTCCGCTTTCGTGGGTGGGCTGCAACACCGCAGCTGGGAATTCGGCTGCTGGAGCCGTCCGGGGTGGGGGCGAGATGGGGGGAAATGGGAAACTGCTGCTGGGGCTGGCAGCAGGGACTCGAGAGCCTGGCGGCTCTGCGAGGAACGGTGCCCGCGGTCCCAGGCAAGGGACTGGAAACTCTCGTAGCAAACCGCCTCCTGTACTTTGTTCCGGGGAGGAGAGAGAAAAGGAGCTTCCGACGTTGTCTACTCCGCTTTTGGAAATATGTTTAAAGGTACTTTTCTATTGTAATTTTTTAAAAATAAAGCCAGTGATTATGATAAGTTACCGCGGAGCGTGGTGTGCTGTGTACCTGGTGGGGAGCGGGGACGAGGCACGGGCAGCCTGCAGGTGTCCTTGGGGGGCTGACAGTGACGCTCCCGTCCACCACAGCAATTCTGCAGGGCAGATGCCGGCCGCCTGGCTCGCTTCGACCTCTAGGAAAGCTCCAAAGCCCCGGCTGGAAGGAGCAGCAGGCTTTAAGAAACGACTCCAAGTTTACAAAGATGTTATCAGTTAGTTTTTAAACCTTCTCGTCTTGGCACCGCGTGCAGAAGCTAAGCTGCGATTTTCCATGAGCTCAGCCGCAGAAGAGGCGAACACAGCCTAGAGACGACGGGCCAGATTATTATTTTTTAACATGCTGAGAGTTTTCTAAAAGCGGCCCGTCAGCCCAACCTACAAATTCCTCCTCCTTCCTCTGCCCTGATAAACAAGACCAGCTTCCCGAGGAGCCCCCGCCAGCAGGCTGCACTCCTCCAGCACTCCAGGTGCGAGAACCACGGGTAAAGGGCACGCGCACACGCTGCCACTGCTCGGGGTGGAAGGAAGAGGCACGGTTTCACTCCAAATGCCCAGCCAGCAGGGCAGGGCGGCGGAGTTCAGCCCTTAATGTGGGATGCTCATCCTCCCGCGGCCGCTGCCAGCCACAGCTTTCTTCCCCAGCCACCTTCGGAGGTTTGCTGGCAGGGCCGGGAAGGAGGGGAAGGCAGCGACAGCTGCGAGAGTGGCGCGAACACGCCGCTCAGCCAGGCGGCTATGCAGTGCCACGGTAGCTGGCCGACACTGCCGTCCTCGGCACTGCGTCAGCCAGAAACACAGATGCTGTCGGGAGCGGGTTCAACACCGAGCATCCTGCAGCAAAGGAAGTGACAAAACCCACACCGGCACTCGCCTCCTGCCGGACTAGGTGACATCTGCCCAGCGAGAGGAGGCTGGAAACGCGTCACCTCTTGGCCCACTCGCTTCCTCCGCACCAAGACGTGCTGGGCGCTGTGCTGGCTGGTGTCACCCTCGCCAACGCAGGGCGGGAGTGGCGAGTGTCCCCTTTGGCCGCGCTGACCTTTCCCCAGGCGGCCGGGGACACATTCCTCTCCCGCGGCTGTCGGGAAGGCCCTGCCGCTGGCTGACACCAGACGGTTGCAAAACAGGGCCCGGGAGTCCTGGGCCAACGCTGGCACCCGGTGCCAGGTGAGGAGTCCTGGGGGCACGAACAGGCAGAGCTGGAAACACCAAAAGCAGCAGAGGTGCTCTCGTTTCCTCTTTTCCCCCTACGGAAGGCTGAGCTGGGGCGGGGAGGATGCGAGCGGCTCCTTCCCGAGGCGGGGACGGGGCCAGCAGGATCCCAAACCGGAGAGACACAACCCAGCACCGGGGCACGGGGAGCAAAGGGCAGACGGGGCCGGCGCTGCTCGGGAGAGGGGGGGAAGGAAAAAAACAGGGCTGGGAGAGGAAAGATGAGACGGCACCGGGGTCTGGCCAGGCAGACAGCCACGAAGAGGCCTCCCCCCGGGAGGGATGCAGGCAGGGGCGCCCCAAATTCCGGAGATCACTTGAGCGCTGCTGTCTGCCTCGCTGCCAGGTGCGGGGTAGGAACCAAGGCAATGGTGCAGGGCAGAAAGCGAAGCTGAGAGATGCCATTAGCAGAGCCCTGAAATGCTGCCTCCGAAACATGGGTAAGTCAACCATTAGCAGAGCCTGGACTTCATCTCCGCGGTCTCCATAATTAATAACTAGCTCGGGAGGGATTAGAGAAGACAACGTAACCGATGGAGACAGGAGGAAATCGCGCAAGTACTTCAGGCCTTGGACGTGAGCCCAGAAGTGCAGGTAGAGTCAGAGAATTAACTTAGTGGAAGAACAGCCTCCTGCCCTCGCCAGCCTTTTCCCCTGCCCTGCATGACGCCAACCCACGGGGCTGGCGGGGCCCAACACACGGCTCCCAGCCACAGTTTTCAGTCAGGGCTGTTTTATGCTTACCGCTGCACACGCCGGCACACCGCAGCCGCAGGGATGGGGCCAGCAGGAAGCCAGGAGAGCCACTCTTGGAGCACGCTGTAAGGGGCTCACGCTCAGGGAAGGAGGGCCACCTTCGTCCCCCCTCCCCTCCACCAGGCTGTACTCCCCAGCCCCACGCCCCCAGCCATCCCAGCAGCCCCACATCGCTCCTCAACAAGGCAAGGGGACACCCGAACTGGTGCAGCTGCAGCTACACAAGGTGGAAGCTGCCCTCGTGCTGGGAAGCAGCCAGGAGGGCTGGCTGGGGGCTGACCCCTCTCCCAGCAACAGCTATCGGCTGCTCACCTTGCCCACCTACACCAGCCCCCGGGCACGCCTCCCCAGACAAAGCAGCCTCCAGGGCTCCCCGCGGCAGCAACGCACACGCAGGAATTCGGGCCTGGTGCATTAGCAGCGACCGGAAAGCGAGCAAGAAAGCTGGAAGTAATGAGATGTCATCGCCGGGGCTGCTTCTTGCCCTCTGCAGCTCGCCGTCCCCCCTCGTCAGCAGGTAGCGGGAGCCCGGCTCTCCCTGGCGGCCTGGCACCGCCTGCCCGTGCTCATCGAAGTGACAGCGCTGGCTGGCTACGGCCGCGTGCCGGGGCTTTACGGCGCTCCTCAGGGCTCCGCTGCCTCCCTCTGCCCCACTCTCTAAAAGCCTTGAATGATCACGATGAATTATAGATTAGCTCCGGTGCAAACCGCCTTATGTCAGTTTTCTCATTCGACCGTGCAAAGCCCTGCTGTCTTCCAGCCCCTTCCAGAACGATCACTGCGATGGAGGAGGAGGAGGAACAGCAGCTCCTCAGCAACTTTCAGGAGAGGAGCCAGTACACATCCGTGTTCAGAGCTGTGACACCCCTGGGCTATCTGCCTTGTACCTTGGAAAAAAAAACCACTCAAAGTGCTTTTACTTTGGGGGTAACAAGGAGCAGGCACGCATCCAGCAAGCACCTCACCTGGAGCCTTGCTCGTGCGCACCTACGGGTTCAGCTCACGCCTCTTCTGACCCACTTCTGCTCCCAGCTGTCTGCGCTGAGGCTGAAACACCTCCTTCCCCTCGGCTCCCTCACAGCCACAGGCTCAGGATGCCACGGTGCGAGCGAAAGGACAAGGCAGACAGCAGTGACATACCTCAGAGAGCTCCTGTCACTGAGAAACAACTCTCTCTCCCCCGGGGCCCTGTCCATAAGTCCATCAGCATCACGGAGGGGAGGCTGAACGCCTCTCTGCGCCTGGCCAACCCGGACAAGGTCAGGCAGCAGCTTGGCCAGCACCCCGCCTGGAGAAGTCCTTCAGCGGCAGTGCGGACACTCGTCACATTCAGCTGCCCCTGGCCGAGGCCACGTCCCATCGGTGCCGGCAGCTCGTGGCCCGCTTGGACAGCGCCCATGCGGAGCTCACCAGGCCTCCGTGCTCCTCAAGCGACACACACACTGTGCGGCAGGCTCTGTCCTGTGCACGTTGGAGGATGGAGTCCATGCGGCATCCCGTGCGTACCTCGGCTCTGCACAAAGCACCAAAAAACAGTGGTGTGGCAGCTTAATTAGCGCTAAAGCTAGCCAGGAGCTAAGGTGCACCTTAAGAGGGACAGAGGAAGAAGGACGCTGTGTGCCAGAACTCCAGAGGGTTAGAGAGGCTCACGTGGCAGGACCGACACACCAAGTCCAGGAGCTGTGGGAACAATGTCCTCACCGGACATCACCCGAGGAGCCTCAGGAGAGCGGCAGAGGAAAGTCCTCACCTGGCAGGGACAAGCTGAGACTGCACAAAAACTCATCTCAGTGACTTGCCAAGGAGCCTTCCCACAATGCATGAGGTAACAGGGCCTCTCCCCGCCGCCGAGGGCAGCCCAGGCCCCCTCACCTTGCTGGTCAGCAGCAGATGTGGCCAGGGAAGGCAAAGAAAAATGGAGCAAGAGGCCCATGGTCCTCGAGAGCGAGTGCGACGCCTCTCAGCAGCCCTTCGTGCTGCCAGACTGAGTAAAGATTTTGCCAAAGAAAGCAAGCTGAGGGCATGATGGTTTTGGCCACCGTGAGAACCATCTCGCCAGGCACAGGATAGCTGAGAACACCCTGGAGGAAGATGAAGGAAGTTTAAGGTTTTAGCAGCTGTGAACTCTTACATTAAACTTCAGCAAAGTAAAAAAAAAAATTGGACATTGTGCCACAAAGAGACTGAAGCAGGCTGGAGTGCTACTAAAAGCTTTCAGCAGGCTCCCGTTGATACCATCTGAGATGTTTTTAGGTTGTTTGATTTTCAAGAGGTCTTGGGGAAAAAAAAAAAAAAAAAAAAAGAACAACCATAAGGACCACTGGGAGCAGAGAGAGAAACAAAACCCGGCTCCACCAACCCACGCAGAAGAGAGGAGCTCATTCTTATCTTCTGGGCTTGTTCTCTTCATGACTGTGTTGCCTCAAAGGGGCCGATGTGGGCACCCTTTCAGCTACTTTCAAGCTCTGTGACTTTACCCTTACAAGCTGCAAAATCTGTTTTGTTTTGCCCTGTCTGCTAGTGCAGAGGAGATGACTTCCACCAGTACGACAAAGCCTTCCAGCCCGGTCCTTCCAACCGGACATCAGCCGGACCATTTTGTTCCTCTCAGCACTGGAGCCTGACAACGCCACCACAGCGCGCAGAGCTGGTAGTTCATCTTCCTTTGCTGCCCTCTTATTTTTTGACCTAATGTAATTTTCATCTTTGAAAGTAGCCAGACATATTCTTTAGTCTCCTCACTACCTTAATCGCTTCAGCAGAGAAACTAAGCAGATGGCCTGCCTTACGGGCTGCCTTGCAAGCTTTGGGGGTTCACGCTACGTGAGATGATGGGAAGGTACCCCATTAAAACCCCAAAAGGAATGGCAGGCGATGCAGAGCTCTGAGCTCTGCTTTTGTCTAAGCACCACCACCCACAAAGTGACTGCTCAAAGTGCAGCAGACGGAAGGGAACCTTTGTCTTTGAGTGAAACCACAGAAGAGAACAGTTTTGCAGGTGTGCCACGGGTGCTTTATAGCAGAGCTATAACGGCAAAGTAAAAAGCTCCAAGAGGAATCGCTTGTGCCGACCTGGAAGATACAGGATAGAAAAACAGTTTCAAAGCCATCGTGACACTTTTATGTATATATTTATATACATAAAAACAGAAAAAGAAACCTCCTACTGGTGTTCAGCAGCTCTTTACACGGGACTGCCACGTGTAACGCTCGAAGCATTGTCTGCTTCTCAAAAGGGCCCTCTTTAAAACCAGGTGTATTATACAGAAGGATCGATGCTACACTTACAGAAGTTTATTTCTCCTCCTGCACTTTCCCAAGCAGACGTCACTTGTTTGGTGCTCCAGCAACAAAGCCTTATTCTTCATCTGCTCCCGTGTCCGGATCGGGCGGCCTCTGCTTCAATCCCTGATAGGCTGGGCAAGAGAAGAGCTCCGTGCACGGCAGCAATCTGCTGCTGGCGGGCTCTCAGGCTCACCTGGTTTATCTTTGATCCTAACCCCAGAAGGGGCGAGGAACAGCCCCTCCGCTGCGGTGCCGCGAAAACAATATCAGCATTGACTGACTCCGGTTCAGTACATCAAAATAAGGTATCAGGAGGACGTAATTTGGCCACATTCCACGTTAGGCGGTCTGTATGGCAACGAACATCAGGCAGCCACAGGGAGCTTTCATTTAAGGTGGTTTTCCCCCTCCCCCAAACAAGAATGATAAAAGATGACAGTGTCAGCCCAGAACAGTAAGTCATTGAGAAGATTAAAACACAGCAAAGAGTCCTTCACCTACTTGAAAAGGAAAACACAACTGCAGTGAAAGGCGAAAGTTCTCTCGTTCTTTAAGGAAGCAACACTGGAAACCAGCATTGTAAGTTTATTACTTAAAAAAAAAAAAAAAAGTGTCAGTATTACACTGTCGTTTCATTTCCCACCTGTCCACAGTACAGAACTGTGCAACACGGGTGTACCCATTACAGTGCAGAGAAATCGCCGAGAGCAATTTCTGGCTAGCATTACGGAGCAGCCGCTGTGTTGCCGCCCTGCAGCCTGCTCGGAGCTCGGGAGAGGGTTTTTCCCTGAGTCTGAGCCTCAGGTATCAGTTCGGTAAAGCTCAATCCCACAACAGGAAGGAACATACAAACCGTAGGTGTACTTGACGGTAAGAGAAACTAGCTTGCAGTGATTTTAGGAGGAGGTTTCCCTGAAATAGGTACAACAAATACTGTATTCGATTCTACTAGAAAGCCCCTCTTAAGTAATTCCAGGTAAATACCCATTAAGCAATGTAAAAACAGAGTTAAGCACAGGAACTCCTGCATTACATGCTGAGCACCATTTATCACTCCATGCCAACAGGCAACTTGTGAGAACCTCTCACTTAAAGACACATTTCCCATTAGCTAATTAAATTAAAATCTAAATTTAGTAGTTCGTACTTGCTCTGAAACTGACCTGTTCCATCTTGGCAGTTGCTGGGATGGGGAAACACATCACATTACTATATACAGTCAGTCTTTCTGCGAGCAGACACTGAGCCTGAGTGGCAAAAAGCCTGTATAAAAATGCTTGTTTGCTCCAGAACTCAGCTGGTCACTGCTTGCCAGGAACGACATCAGAGTAATCTTTTAATACTCCAGCCAAATGGTCATTGTGAGTCTTAAATCGGCGTTTCTTCTGAGAAGCGGGTTTCTTTCTCCTCTGAATAGGAGCCTGCAAGAAGAAATAAACAGTGGTCAAGAGATCTGCCCTGCGACACCTGACCTGCTGTGCTGCCCACAGGCTCTGCCTTGCTGCGAAGGAGAGCTGTGCATGAAGAAGGGGTGGGCAGGAGGGGAAGGCAGTTTTTTATGCAGGAAGAAACAACGGCAATCGGTCCAAATCCAGGCAGGGAATTGCAAAGGGTACATAGCAGAGCCTCCCGGTATCTCAAGCACTGTAGGAGAGCTGGCATTTGTTTCTAAGTGAGATTTCCAAACACTCTCAGGCAGCTACAGAAGGAGGTACATAACCCATAGCCACAATTACATGCTCAAAGACCCATTTAGCATACAAGGGATCCATGAGAAATGCCTACGTGACAGCAGGCATTAAAACATCTACTGCAGTGACTGACAGAAACCAAGAACAAATCCTGTGTGGCAGGGCTCTTGTGAAAGGACAGTTTGAAGCCAAGTACAGAAGAGAAAAGATATGGCGTGTCACATACAAATAAATGTAAAAACAATAAACTTGTTAGAAGCTAGGGAGAAAGCATCTCTGGAGACCTTGTTGCCATTTCGGCCTCCCAGTAAAACAGGGGCATATCGCACCCATTTTGTGGAACAGCGTTACGTGAGGTGGGAGGCAGGCTAGATGATTTCTATCAGGGTTTCTAGGTTGTTTAGCAGAAAAGAAAAAAGAAAATGAAAGAGAAAAGCTTCTCCCCAAAGAGTAGCTGTTCTTTTGCTCCTAATGCATCGTACGGCTTTAAGCAGAAGCTTCCACTTTGGAGCTCAGAGGGATTTTTGGCATTTGCCCTCTTCTTGATGCTGCTTGGATTACGCTGGCTGAAACAAGTTATAAAAACACTGGCTGCTGGCTACAGCATTGTTGTTTTGCAGCTTCTTAAAACTGGTCGCAATTCCCTGAGCTACACAAAGCAGCTGTGCATAGGCTCAGCAACGTGTTTTGGAATTAACACTGCAGGGTCGGGAAGGGGGAATCTCCCAGAAAGATCTATAATTCGCATTTCTTACTATTTTCTTTGGTCCAGCGTCTTGCATGGAAGAAATACCCTGTCGTTTCAGGTACTCTTCGATTTTCTCCTCATCCATAGAATCCACGGGAATGCTCCTCCACAGCTTCTGAAATTCTGCAAGACCAAACAAACCCTCATTTCATATCCCAGCGCATAAACCTTGGGCAAAGCCCCGCACGAAGGGGGAGAAATACCCTTGAGCTCAAACGCTGAAGGACTCTGATCTTTCAGCCTGTGATGCAGCGATCGCTGCCAGCAGGCACCCAATTAGCACAGCCTTTACCCTCTCCAAACGCCGGATGCGCTTCCAAAAAAAGCCAACACATGCACAACAAGAGAAGCCCCCGACACTTGAGGGAAGAAGATGAGCTGATTCCCATCCGTGCTAACTGCACTCCAGCGTGCCAGCATCAAGAGCACCCATTGGCAGTGTGTGCTTTTAACGGTAATTTGCTGCAGCGTCTACCTTTTTGCCCAGCACCTCTGTAGCCCTGCAGAATGTCAGCATGTTTCATAAGCCTCGGTTCAAACGGTCTTGGTGAAGGGTAATAACTAACCATAAACGGCAAGCTCATTTACACATCTTCCGCTGCCGTTGTCACGGGAGACTTGACATCTCATGGTCCAATTTACTGAAGATTCAAGACTTTTACTTCAGCGGTTTTAAGCTCCTTTATCACTGTAATCTAATATATACCATGCCGTACAGATAATAAATTACTAGAATTCCTCTGGTGTTAAAAGAAGAGAGACACCTTAAAAACCACAGCAGCAGGAAAAAAAACAGAGACAGTAAGTCTTAATTAGAGCAGCTGCCATCTGCCTGAACGCTCTCTGCCTCATGTAAAGTTTCACAGAGCCTCTGGAATGCCTTCTCCAGGCAGCGGCTGGTACAATCCTACCTCCCCTCATTCCCCAGGCAGTAAGTTAGATACATCCTGTCAGCAGGTTTGGCTAACAAACTATAAATAAAACACGAGGCACACATAGCAACGCAAGACTAAATTTTTCCCTTTATTTCCAGACAAATTTAGTATACAGTTGTCAAAACAACCACAACTTCTGCATGCGTAAGAAGTTGTCCTGTGCAGCAGGCAATGAAACACTCCAGCGACGATCTGCCACAGATACACTGGCTCTAGACACACTGCAACAGAACAGCCCTGAGAAGAAGGCGTAAGCGACAGAATTCCTTCCTGCACTTGGACCTATTCCCTTCCTAACGCGTCTTGTTTTTCTAGGAAAGCACATGCTTTTAGTCTCAGCTCGTTCTTTCCCTTCCCATTACCAGCGGCAAGGGGCTGTTCAAGCTTCCCAGGAAACAAAAGAAAGGAACTTTGCCAGCGGAGAACAACAACATTCACTTTTGGTAACACAGTGCTTTCGAAGAGAGCTGAATCCTGTCAAAACACCGCTTTTGGTTACACGGAGATAGTGCTCTCCCGCTCGGGCTACGCAGCACAACAGGACCATTGAGGCAGCAATCTGCAGGTAACTTAATTCAGGGAGTGACGACACTGCAGTCAAGACATTCTCTGTCTCCTCATCCGTTTTGGGTGTGATTCCAGGCTTTTGGCATATCTTGTGGTGCCCGCTATCACAGATCATCTCTCACCTAATCCTGTTGCAGCAGGTGGAAAAGGTTGTGTTATGATCAAAGCTGAACATACAAGAGACATTTCTCAGAGAGGAGCTCTCAGATGAAAGTCCTAACAGCAGCAGCTTGAGCAAGGGTCCTAGCACGTCCTCTGGACTGAGCAGCACAAGCTCTTTCAAGCGATTTCCTTTCTGTTCGTACCCTCTCCCCATCTTGAGCACCCAAACAGGCCAGAGCAGGACCCTGAGACCTGGAGGTGGTAGGAAAGAGGGATCACACGCAGGCTATGCAAATGCTGTATCGCACTTCGCAAGAAACCGTGCTCCAAATCACCCGTTTCTGCGATTCATGCGTTAAGTGCTGCCCATAAACAGATGAATATTACAGAGATCCCAGTTAGAGATACTTTCAGGTTGCGCTGCGCTGTACTGCCTTTGGCTCTGCACAGACAAGTCCTGTGAGACCTGAAGAGATGCACGGCAGTTCTCTAAGATGTATGTGACAGGCACGTGTAGAGCGGATGGAGCAGAAGAGAGAACTGGTAACAGCTTTTACATGACAGTGGCCTTTTTCTTGAGATGTTCTGCTACACACACATGATCTGTCTTCTTATTAGAGCTCATGACACACAGACAAATACGCTTTGGTGCAAAAAAAAAGCTGAGCATAGCTACTTAAGGGTAACTAGCCTACATTCTTCTGGAGAACAGAAGTGAAAGATTAAACACTAGAAAATAAATGGCCAGCTCTTCAAGGATCAAAATGCACAGAAGTGCAGATCACAGTTAATACCTAACCCCAGCGGTTTGCATTTCTTGTAACGCAGCGGTTATGCCATCCTTACAGCCTCACTTTCGCCTTTTAAACTTGTCCAAGAAATATGAATGGAACAGTCACCAAGAACCCAGACCACAAAGCTAAAATGGACTTTAAGTACAGACAGTTTAATTTACTAATTGGCCCCACCAAAATCACTACCAAGCATTCAGCAACGCCACTTAAAAACTCCTTCATAAATCAGGCTGCTTTCAGAGCTATAGCTTTGACTGTGGTAATTGCAAAGTAACTTCAATGCAGAAGCTCCGTGTGCAGTACTAAAGTACCTTAATGCGGGGGAAAGTGGGAAATCACAAACTGTCCCCTGGCAACACCCGGTGTCAGAGGGTTGGTTTGGAACTAAAAGCGCAGGATCAAGGTGGAGAAGCGTTCAGATGGTTGTGCGTACTCCCAGTTTGTATTTATGGTGGCATCTGAGGAGAAATGGAAATACGTCCCGCATCTCATCACAGAACTGAGTCGGTGTAACACCAGAAACCGAGCTAAATGCAGGAACTGAAGAGAGCGAGCAGCTGTCTGGCTGGCACTGAACCATTTCCACATTACCTGTCAGATTTATTCAGAAGCCTCCAAGGACTGTGCCCCTATCAGCTAGTGAAAGTTTAGACCTTGGGAATACACTATCTGAATTATTGTGACATCCTCTCTGAAACGCGAGAACCTACGGGAAAAGCTGGCAGTAACTATAGCTCTCGACAAACAACGCTCCACGATTGTGGCTGTGGTATTTCTGCATCTCCAGGCCGAACATTCACACCCTTTACCCACGACAGAATGAGGTTTCTCCAAGTTCTTTGAGGAGAATCTGAAAAACCATCCCCCTGGCTTTTTCTGTGGCTCCAAGCTTGTAAAATCAGCAGCTCACCAGAGGGATCAGTGATGAGGAAACGGCACCCAACGACCTGATTACTGCCCTCCACTGCCTCTGGAGCACATCCAGCTTATGGCTGGCCAGGCAACAGGATGCAGGGGGCTGGCCTGTCTCTAGGAGGAGAGAAGGCAGAAAGAGAACTGCTGTGCTCAGCTGATGCATCTGAGGAGCAGGCAACGTAACGGTGACAGAAGGGTGGCCTCAAAACACCAGATCCATTTTGCACGATGTCTTTCTTCTGTGACAAGGCGCAGAGAGCTCAGTACCGGCAATCAGGGAGGGACTGATGGAACAGAAAACTCGCCACATGCTGGCCTGCTTCAGCCAGGCATGGAGAACAGGATCAGCTGCATGCACTCGTTCAGCACGCAGCCATTCCAATCCCAGACCACATCCAATTTCCCTTCTCCACGTTCTCTCAACTGCAAGGCGATCTTTACACCATCGGAGCATGATGGAAGCAGGATACTCTTCACTCAGATCCACTACACTATTTTGCAGCTGGAGACAGAAGAAGCCTGTAACAGCTATGGAAAGACAAAGCTGTCCAGCAGTCAAGACAGTAAGGCTTCATCTGACCACAGCAGGCTGCATTCAGACAGGCTGACAATTCCTCCTGCCACTTGGGCTGTTATGACAAGACAGAGCCCAGAAAAAAATCCCCTAGAGAGAAATTTCCAAAGAGTTTCTGACCAAAGCTACGCAGGTGCTGTGATCCCTGAAGCAGACGTGTGTTTTCTGCAGGGAGCTCTCAAGTCCTGATGGAAACGCAGATTTTCCCAGCACAGGCAGCAAGCTGTGGTCACCGCACCCTGAATGAACAAATCCTGTGTGCAGTACCTTGCGATTTGACCACTAAAATATTTCAACTCAGAAGCTAGAAAGAACTAGCACAACTCACAGGCTGCTCCCCTGCTCCTCCAGGTCACTAACTCCCAGTCTTTCGAGTAAGGAGAAGAGGGACCGAGACCTGGAGTGCCACAGCAGGCTGACTGAAAGGCCAGTTCAGATGCTTGCGAACATCTCTAGCATCAGGCTGTCTGCGCGTACAGACCTAAAACAAAGAGCTTGGACCAGTGTAACAAGCACAAAGCAAAGCAGAGGGCAGCATAACAAAGGTTTTACGAATGGCTTCTCGCTGAAATACCTGAGGGTTAAGGATGTTCCTGCAACTTTACTGCGTGGGGGTCCTCATATAGGAAAGCAGTTTGCACCAACATTTCCTAAGCAATTCTGCTCCAGCACACTCTTTCTGTAAATGCTTACATATGGGAAACAGCGTCATGGGTAAGTGGCTGCACCATGACTTCGGTGTAGTTTATCCTGCAGCTCTGACTGCTTCACCTGCTCTCGCAAAAAGGCTGAGATGGCTCCTGGAGATAAACTTTTGTGCCATACCGGTAATAAAATGTCAGAGATTAGAAACAGCTTAAAACTCTTCACTGAGCTGAACTAAAACCTGAGCACAGGACAAGAACAGACAACAACGTTTCTGCGGAGAGAGCAGAAGGGAAGATACAAAGAGCAGCAGGGAACATGGAGCCCTGCTCCACAGCAGTCCCAGGGAGCACAGTTCTAGATTTGCACCGGGCAGAAAAGGTGCCCCTGGACCGTCCTGGAATTCGAAGCCCTAAATCCTCACTGATCCTCAGCAATTTCTGTACTGTTAAATTGAAGAGGCTTTGGGCATTCTTTAAATCTCTTCAAAGGCACTTAGGAAGAACCACACGTGTAATTACCAAGCATCCACATTTTCAGGCATTACAGTATTTCCTATATTGCCTTCAGACGTGAAAGACATCATCTCTAGCAGTGAAGCAATCGGACTGGCGTTTCAGTATTCAGCCCCACAGTAAAAGCTTGGTTCACTAGCAAAGTGCTTGCTTAGCCCCAGCACAAAAAGGCAGTGCTTTACTTGGCTGAAGCACCTGAAATCCAGCCTGGCTTTTATAAACTCGTTCAGCTACACCTTACTGACAGAAGATTAATTAGTCAGGAAGTCACGATGGAGGAACACATGCAATCTGAACCTTCTTTGGCTAATCACAGAAAAGGAAGAACAAAAGCTGTTCCTCACTACACATACTTTCTCCAGTACCCTGGAGATCACGATATAGGTGCTGCACCGCAGCTAAAGTATGCTGGGATTTATTTTCCAAAGGGGAGAAAGGAAAGCTCGTTCAGCCATTAAAACGACTGCAGTCAGGGCAGAGGTAGGCACTGCCAGGAAGTATTTCCTCCCACTGCTTTAGACAGCAACCTCCGAACTGCCCCAGCAGCTCCTCTTTGGAGCTGCTGATGGCTGGTGGAGCTCAGACAGCAAGGGGAGAGAAACTTTCAGAGGACAGTAGTCCCAGCCAGCATGCGTTCAAAACTGGAGTGTGCCACACAGCAGAATCATGCACTGAGCAGTGCAGAGCCCTTATTTCTAAGGATAAACATTAAACTAGAAACATATTTTGAACTGTCATCAGTTGCTAGATCAAAGAGCCTTGACAACACTTCAAGGCTTATATCGCAGTCTTCTAAAATCTCAGTTTTAATGTTGCTGGAGATAATGAGCTGAAATAGCACTGCTAACGCAGGAACGTGTCATAACTCATCCTGTACGCAGACAATTCTGCCAAGGACTCCCTAAGAGACATGCTTGTAGTGCCCTGGAGAGAATCTCAGAGCGAAATTGCTCAGGAAGGATGGGTTTTCCTCATCACAGGATAACGCGGTTGGAAAAAGGACCCATTCCAGCTGCAATAAGTAAGTGAACCCACTCAGGGATGTTTCAAGAGCTGTGGCATACGCAGGCAGATCACAGCGTTCACAAAAGAGAAAGGATTCTGCCCCCCCTCTCAGAACAAAGCATTATCTTCTGCATGACAAGAAAAGCAAGAAAACAGCAGGAACAGAACAAAAAAAAAATCACTTTCTGATCAGATGGGAACATGCTGCCACCTGCGGATGAAAGAAAGCAAGACCACCTTTAACTCCGAGCACATTGCACACTAGTGGTCCCTTCATTAGACACTAGAGACTTTAATGCCTTCCTCGCTGGGAGACTGAGCCAGCCAGCTTAAACATTTTGTTTCTTTTTTTTTTTTCCCTATTTTCTTTTTTCTTTTTAACCTTTTCCCCTCTTTCTCAGCAATGGGCTGCACTACTTGTTCCTAACCACTGATCGATCGGTGCTGGATGTACTAAAATACAATACATTGTATACGAACAGCCTTGGATTTTTACTGGCTCCCTGACAGAGTTGGCAGATTTCCTTTGCTCCTTCTTAATAAAACGGGTTCTTTTATTAAATTTCACAGTTAATCTTGGAGTTATTACAAACCAAGAGCAACAGAATAGAGATCTGCTCTGCTAACCCTTTTAGACTGGTTGGGTGCCAATTATTTGGAAAAGGTACAAAAGAAGAAATGATCAGCAATTGTGACTGTAATGCAACCAGTAGCTGCTAAAAACTTAAAAGCTTTGTCTACTGCAATAGAGCTGATTTCTAAAGGTTTTGGCAAAGCTAGGATCCCTAAAAGCCGTGGGCTGTTGGACTGAAGAAACCCAATCTGAACAAGACGACGGTGTTAATGGTAAAATTGCAGGCATCTAGGAGGTTACAAATTCCCCACTGAAGGTAGATTGAGGATTACGATTCTGCATTTTACATTTAGTTTGGACTCCCATTAGGAAGAAATGCTAGAAATTATGGTTTAAAAGAGACTCAATTGAATATTTTGAAACTATTTTTATAGTTTTAGGTGCTGTAGGTGACATCTACTAAATTATCTTTGTGGAAGAAAGCTATTATTACTGAGCACACTAATGTGGTACATAACAAATAAGTTGCTCAACTCTAGTTAAAATACGATCTCTCTGAGCTATTTGAAGATGAAGAGCTTTATATTTGGTTCTATGGTCCTGCACGTAGAGCAGTCGAAGTTTCTGCAACTCTTTTTCCTTCTACGATAAGATAGCTTTATATGGCAACAACACTAAGTACTCAGTGTCCTTGAGTCGTTTTAAATCCCTAGTCTTTTACCAGGGATTGCCTTCTCCCTTTTGTACTTACGGGTATCTGATGTTGGCATAAATGTCATTATTGCAACACATCCCAATTTGCGTAATTAATTTCCACTCCCAGCTCTAGGAAGCAGCAGTACCCCACACCTACACTGCCCTACCAGTTGTCAACTGCCCCTCCTCAGTACTTCTGCTCACATCCCCTCCCTGTCTGCTTTTTCCTTCTGTTCCATTCCTGGTACCTCATCGCATTCACCAACGAAAAACACATGATTTATAAGCTGGAAAAAGAGAGCAAACTTAAACCCAGAAGGAATTCCTTTGTTTTTTGGCTGCCCTTTACGCAGCAAGATGTTAGATGCCATTTAAGTCACAGGCAGGTGACTTGTGGTCTTTTCTGTCATATTTACGCTTGAATTGCTGGGTTCCTGCTGCCATGTATCCAATATAAAACAGAGGCTATTACCTCTGAACTCACTTGCTCATTAGTCTTGTTAGCCTTGTGTTAATATAAACTCTTCTACTGACTGAATCTGGATATACCTAAGATTTGATTATGACATTAAAAGACTGCTTATACATACATCCAGCTGCCTAAGATGAATTAAAATCAACTATCATGGAAACAGACATAAACACCTACCTTCATCCACGGTAAACTGACAACTCTTGTCATTGTAGAAGAGAATTTTCTTCTTATCAGGGCGATTAACAAAGATGATCTGGTCCCCTAAAGCCTCGAAAACAAACACAAAAGAACAACTCAAAATCACTTCATTTCCAAGCACAGGGATTCCAGCATGAACAACAGACCCAGATTTGTGCTACAAAAAGATCAACCAGAGAAGCAGCAAAGTAACCTGCAACAAAAAGCATCCAAAGGGGACATTGTCAATAAGTGCATTAATAAAGCAAAGATGAGATACAGGGGGCTGAGATCAAGGGATAAAAGCACCACTAAATGCCTTCAGTTGCACAGTGGGAGATCAAGCGTCTTTTGGGGAAAGAACTTTGACAGCTGTGCTGAGACATCAGGCCAAATCTGAAAGTAAAGAATGATGTCCAGAAAAAGCTACAATATTCAGCCTTCTGAAACAGGTTTCGAGTTATTTAAAAAACTGAAATAATTCATGAAAAAATTCTCTCAGTCTCCGTGTCCCCCCTGAGAACCTAACTAGAGTAGGTTCACTCACCTTTATGGCTTTCTGTGCATTGGGTAGCCCTTCCTCAATGTCTTCTAAAAGGATTCCTCCCAGCCCTCGCTGGTCATGCTTGTCCAGGAGCCTGAGCAGAGCCTTTTTATCTTTCAAGTTGTACTTGGGTTTGAAAGCATACTTCCCATCTACAACTTCTATTTTCGGATTGTTGACTAGAGCCTGTAATAGGAACATCAATTTTAAAACCTGAAAAAGAGTGCACACTAGTACATTTTTCTCATGTGATTTTCAACAGCTACAAACACATCAGCCACGTTAGAGCTGCCAGTTTGGAGGTTTGAGTTTGAAACGGATTTTAAACCCCTGGATCTTAGATCCAGCCTAGGCATAATTCACCACAACATAAAGCACAAAGCACCAAAGGAGGCTTAGCATCATTCACTTAATGCCCTTGGGATTGAAGGTCCATGAAGCCTCTTACGGCAGAAAGCCGCACATGTTCCTTTTTGAGAAAGGAATGAAAATAAAAAGAGGATGGAATGCAAAAAAAAAGTGCTTTGGCTGAATATAGAGTGTGAACAGACAACTCAGCATGTCAAAATCGGGTCATATGGGTTATGAACGTGAAAGGCATTACCCTGGGATGAACAAAACAGGAGTCAGTCTTCCCCAACTGCTGTCAATTGGCACCAGCAGCTGTAGAAGAAATTGAGAAGAGCAGACCTCCTGCACAGCAGGATTTTACTTATGATGCCAGCTTGGGTGAAGCTGACCAGAAACACACGGACAATTGAAATGATTTAAGATATGCTCCGAATCAGTTTTGCTGTGCAGCCAGTACCATAATGGAAGTTCACCTGTAACAGAGGGCAACTCTACTTAGTTTCTTCTGCAGATGCCAGCCTGACCCTGAAAGGAGAAAGAGAAGAGACACAGAAAGAAGAAAGGAGGGAGGAAACGCCTGTAACAGAAAAGGTAACTAACTTTGGCACTGCGGGATATTCGTTCACCTTTTCTTACCCGGTAGCAACTCAGTGACAATTTTACGTAAACTTCCTGGGAAGAGCTTTTTGGTTCAGACTTGGTAATCTGATTAATTACAGAAACAACCTGGAGCTACCCTTCAAAGTTTTCAACGAAGCCAAGTTTTCATGGTAACAGCATTGCTGGATTGGAGATTTCTGTGCCCTGGAGTATTAGCACTGGTACCAAAGGAATGCTACAGGCTGTGTTAGTTAAGGCCAGCCTAGTTTTACTACACAGAGATTTCTTCCCTGTGCATCAACAGACTTTATTACTTCGTTGCAAGGATTTTAAGTATGATATGAGCAAGCCCAGCTACGCCTATAAAGTATAAATACCAAATATGGTTATTTTATTGATTTATTAGTCTTGAAATCCCATGAAGACATTCAGATCAATTAAGCATGAAGAAGGACATAGTGGCAAGTTACAACTCTGTAGCAAGGACATCTAGCATATAACATGAGACTAACGAACTTTGCGATCTATCACCCCCCAATTCCAAACATGGATTTCACATCAGAATTCTTCATTTCAGTAAATAACAAAGAACTCTAAGTCTATGAATTTTGTGCCAAACTCCTTTTGTTCAGTTAAATTTAACATCCTGGACACTGGAAGAAATCTCTGCTTTGATTTTTTTTAAAAAAAAAAAAAACCTTGAGAAAAGCAATTTGAGTATATAAAATTAGTAATGAATAAACTCACTGGACATAAAACTTACTATTTGTGCAGTAATTCTAACTGCTCCTTAAAAATGTCAGAAGAGCTTTCATTTCAGAGTTATTTCAATAGCAGGAGGCACAAGACAGAAATGTGAATCAATGCAGTTTCTCAAAGAAGAACTTTTATATTTATAGAGTCTGCAATTAAATAAATCTATATAGTTCAGGTTTATCGTTATCCTTTGATCTCTTATTAAAATCTAAACTTTTCTTTACCTCGCTCATTAACCATTGCTTCTGTTTGAGTCCAATATCTAAATGCTGTGTTTCATCCAAAATCTCTTCTAGGGTTAATGGATGCGTATCACCACGCTGATGCCGAGTCTGGAAAAGTAAACAGCCTCTATCAGTGATTTGTACTTCTTTATTCAGCAATTCAGCTATCGTAAAATAACAAAAGTTGGCATAAGAAGCATTAAAAAAGGCATTAAAAAGCATAAAAAAGCTTAATTTACCACTTTTGTAAAAGTGGGATAACGTAGGGTTTTTGAGAATAAGGAAAAAATTGTTAGTACCAGCTGAGATTGAGGACAAAAACATTTGTCAAGCACCAAATTACAAATTACAAGTCACTTTGATAAATAGCTCATGAATCCGAAAAGCTGGCAGCATCTTCCAATTCCTATTTCTAATGCAAATAAAAACCATTCTCCTGGTTTTAAGTTGACCTGGAATAATTGGGATTCCGGTAACAAAACAATATACTGGATGCTTTGTTTACAGAGAGCATTTTAAATTTAACAAGCTAGTTTCTTGAAATGCAGTAAAAGAATTTTAGACTGAAACATTCAGCGTCGTTTAGCTACCAGAGGAGAATAAGTAACTAAAGCATTTCCAACCATTATATTTTTATTACATCAAACCACTGTACCTTCATGTAATTCACTATCTTAGCAAGGACTCCAAACTTGTAGCCAGAGCCTCCTGAAAGGGCTTTCAGGTT
Organism: Nettapus auritus; assembly: GCA_011076525.1. Classification (NCBI taxonomy): domain Eukaryota; kingdom Metazoa; phylum Chordata; class Aves; order Anseriformes; family Anatidae; genus Nettapus; species Nettapus auritus. Next base: position 51,090,397 of record CM021768.1, on the reverse strand, counting down.
AAATGATCCATTGCTGTGATCTACAACAGGAAAAATAAATAAATAAATGATGATTTCGACAACACCTCGACAGACTCTAGTTCCACAGCCCATCAGAAGCACAGCAATGAACAGAAATACATGTTCCAGGTACAGTCACCCTCGGAGGACTCCGTGTGACAAGCACACTGAGTGTGGAACACCTCTGAGCAGACCTCCATAAACATGAAGGTACTGGGGCTTGAGCTTTAAGAAAACAGCAAGCAACGGCAGCGTTAATACCCTAAGAGTATGCGTTTAATTCTGTGGTTTACCATACCATAATCATTTATGCTACCTTAATTCATGCTGAAATAACGCACTTCACCTGTGCCCAACAATTATAGCTGCTGATAGCTTCATAATGCCGAGTAGGAGCAGAAAGCTTCACTTATTTCAGTTAGCACACCCCAAGTAAAGTAAGGTTGTGTTTGTCGTCGTGGGCTTGGTTTTCAGCTTGTTCGTTTTGAAAGCAGCTCTAGGGGAGATCTTATCAAAACATCATAAATTCAAATTGCTTCACTTGGCATGCTGCATCACTGAAATAACAATTAAGCATCCCTTCTGCTGCCAGGTCTGGCTCTATCTGAATGTATCTTGAGGTCTGTCACTGCATAAAGTTTCAAAAATTCTTGCAAGGCTGAGTTAATGCGTTTTATTAACTGCGTAACATGGTACATTAAATAGGAATGTCCACAAACCACTACCAAAACCACAGGTCCATTACCAGCATAACGTTGTTCAAACTTAAGAGCAACAGCTTTTCAGAATTTCAACTATTCCAGAAAAAGAGAAGTCCCCTCTTTGTCACCACAGGAGTTTCTAAAATCCATTGTTGATTTCAAATTAAATTTGACCGGACAGTAGAGATCTCGGAGATACTGAGTTTCTGTTACTTCTGTGAGAAATAGGTTGAGGGGCAGAAAGAACAATGGAAGTGCCTTAGCTGAGACAGAGGCTGCAGTGGGTGCCAGGCAGAGCTGCTAAGCAAAGTCTTTGCCATGCTGTTCACTGTGGTTAAACGTAGATGCCCTTGCTAAGTTGCATGGAAATTGCAAATTAAGTTTCCAAAGTCACCATGATTCATCTGAATTTTGTTAATGTCTCTCCCACAGCACCTCGGCCTTCTTCTTAGTTCATCTGTAAGCTGTTAATAAAAGGCAACACGAAGGGGGAATTCTGGGTATAGTCAGCTTTCCAACAAAACTACTTCTGGAAATTTTGGTGAAAGCTCAGACGAAACTGGTGCTAGTGTAGTAAAAGGCTAATGCTGAAGCAAAGCATGTCAAATCTAAAACTTGGCAACTGCTAATTCCCAAGCGATTACACGACACTGTATTAGAGGCATTACACTGCCATGTAACAATTCTAAAATTAACACAGGACAATCAGCATAACTCCAGCTACATAAGAACATTTTATTCTGGTTACCAAATTAAGTGAGAAGAACAAAAGCCAGCTCCCCCTAGAAGTCTAGCCTTTGGGGATTTTTCCCTACAGGATCCCTTTTTAACATTAAAAATTTATTTGAAGGAAATTTTGCAATGCGTAACGGGAGGTCTGAAGCAACTAAAATAAAAATCAAGAGCTAGAACAAACAGCTAAGGCGACTTATCACGTATTTGTTCTGTCAATTGCATCAAGCAGATTATCTCGTTTAATCGGCCTGGCTACAGCACGCCACAGCTCCTGACAAGTCCGTGTGGGCACGCTGCGAGGCTGGAGCCTGCGGATGTGAACGCTTCCAACGTCACGGTCTGACCCGCTGCCCCCCAGTGCAGAGCACGGCCACCAGCACGCCCCCACACGCTCCTCAGCTACTGAGCCCCACACGCACAAAAGCATCCCGAAAATAACGGGTGGGGAAGAGGCAGCTTCCTAATCTAGGCAGCAGAAGTCCGATTTGTGAATGATTTCCTCCCGGGGCTGAGGGCTCGATGTAAATGAGCACAAAGGAAGTTGTCAGCAGCTCCGTGCGCTGGCCAATCGCAGGGAAGCTCCATCTTAGCTGTGCCATAGGCTGCGTTAAAACAGGGAACGGCACGGCGCTCTTTCAGCATCCTTTCAGACAAGAGGTAGGTGTGCATCATTTTCTAACGTTGTCTTCGGTTTGTCTTGATGACTGCAGGAAAATATGCCTGTAACATGCAAGGCTGTAAAAAGCTTCTCAGGAGCAGGGTGATTTTTCTCTAGGTGTAGCAGGATTTTATTCTGCTGAACACAGAGGAGCTCGTCGTGTGCTATCAGGCAGGCACTTTCACCATCTGTGTGCTAATGGAAAATTGATGACCGCTCCATCTTACGGAAAAGCTAACACAACGAGCCAAGATTCAGTAAACAAAATGGATTTGATGCTGGGGAGGCCGCTTGTTTTCTGCAGCCTCACTTCCTTAAAACTGATTCCGTGTGGTTTTGCAGAAATGACAGTGAAAGGATTTTCCTTAAAAAATTAAAATAGGCTGTTAAAGCTGAAATTTGAGAATGTATCTCCCAGGAGGGCATTCTGTAAACCTCATCAATTACGCCGGCTAAAACAGATGCGTGTTCATGGATGTGCTAAAAACGTGTTCCAGAAACCGGTCTGTTAGGGTAGGAAGAAAACCCCTTTGCATATTATTATCATTGTACATATCGGAGCACTGATCAATCCAACACGAAGAGGTTATAATCCGGCTGATTTGTAAATGCCATCACCCCAAGATGTCTATTCGGTGGTTCCTCGAACAGGACTTCCTCTGTACTGCACTGAAAGGATTTTTTGCCAGTCATTTCCCTCTGCTCCATGAATATGATTTCAAACAAAGCTGCTTTCCTGCAGCACCTGGGAAGGAGGATACTTTTAAAATAAATCATCACATGGATATTAGAGAACTCAGTTCATTGAACATTTAACTCACTCAATTCTGGGCAGCCAAACCGCATGCAGATCAGACTGCCTTACAATACGAATTTAAATCGCACTACTTCGGCCTGGCGCAGTAGCGATGACAGCCAGGGGCAGCTGCTAGCTGCCTGCCTCGCCCCAGCCAAGCCTGAGCTGACCACCACCCTGCAGGAGCACTGGCTCAGCCCTTCAGCTCAGTTCAGCCTCCCCAGGTAGGCAGGCAGAGCCCTAATGGTGGCAGCAGCCAGCCCTGCGGGAGCAGCTCCTCTCCTCTCTTCTCTCCTCCAGGGCCAGTGGCTGGGCAGCGTGCCGGGCCAGGGACGGGTCGTCGCTACGCGACGCAAGCGTGCCCAGCCCCTCGGGTGGTCCCAGAGCTTGATTTCCATTGATACTGCTGAAAATACGGTATTTCTTATCAACAGAAAAAGGTGATTGTTGTACCTGGCGTTTACAGAGTGAGCGAATTTATCGGTAATGATGCCAACAAAATCCCATCCTAGGAATCTGTTCAAAAGGTTCAAAACAAAAATCCCTTATGTTCTTCCGAGGATATCCTCTTGCCATTTAAAATATACACTGAAATCTTGCTTGTGTTAGTTATCCCTCAAAAGGACTCCAATGCTTTTATTCAGCCTCCTCTCTCACCAATTTTCATTTCCTCAGACCACCCCTTCAAGAACGCTTGAATTTAGCTGCATGCCCTATGAAACAAGCCAGCTGAGTGTCCTGCCTAGGCTCTGGCCAAACCAAACTTGTCTCTCAAAGCCAGACCCAACTCAACGCACTGGCATTTTTAGCTTGGATTTGCTCTACAAACTTTCGTGTGTGTATATATATATAAAATAAGATCAATTAATCCTATCAGTTTCAGTCTTACTTTGTGCATTCATTTCCAAATTTGTGCACTCAATTACAGATTTAAGAGAAGAAACCATAAGTTGCTGCAACTCCTCCAGTAAATATTAAACGCTAACGCCAGGTCCTCTTCTCACCAACAAAGCTGGTCTGTTTCAATTAACTCCAGTAAAGATGGAAGGATAAAGAGCAAAATGTATAGCAGTCAAATGATTTAAGTAAGATGTGCATGGTGAGCTGGCTTGGCTGCATCGTTCTGGTTTTCATTAACACCATTTATTTTATTATTAAATAACGAGAGGTGATCAAACTGCTTTAAGCAACCTGTTTCAGCAGACTCCAGCACTCTTCTCCTTTGCCACTTCTTGTTTATTTAGGCATCTTTTGGTTGTCACTTGCTAAACAGGCTGATTGCAGAATTATTTCTGGGCTATGCAGGGTTCATTAAAGCATTACCTGTGAGCACAGCTTAATGAACAAAACGCTGGTGCACCAATTACCGAGACACCGCTTGCTTTCACACTTTCATGCAATGGCCTTTCAATAACTGCGTGTCTTGGCAGCGATATCACTCCTGCCAAAGCTGTATTTGCTGAAACCAACTTCTCACTTTCTCTCCCCCACACCGTAAAGCAGTCTTGTCTTCTCCAGGGCCCAAGCACACAGCACTGGGCAAAAGACAGCATCCTGTCCTTGCGGCTAAACGGAGAAGGCAGCTGAAACTAAGAAGGCAGAGCTCAGGAAGGGTTGGGGTGGGTGTTCCTTCTGCCTCTCCTAATGGCCACAAATGGACTGAGATTTCCAGATGCGCTCAACTTCTAACCAACAGCAGGAACAGCTGGGGAATGAACACCTCAGGAAGTCCGGCCTTCTTAGGTCAAAAAGGTTTTGCAGTGTTAATGAGTCTGTACTAACAGGCAAATCCAAAGTGACTTTTCAGAAACCAGGACTGTATTTGTGAACTAGAAGGATAAGGGAGAGCTCAGCCCCATTCTTTGGAAAAATGCTCCAAGATAGTTATATCTATCCGTTCTTTAAAAAGCTTTCTTCCTCTATGCAAAATAGGGAACCAACCAACCAACCAACAACAACCAAACAAGCAAAGAAACTCAAACGATATTGACGTATAGAGGGTTCTCCTAAGCACGCAGCTATGGCAGATGGCAAAAGGATCCCCCGTTTTTCCAGGAATGCCAAAAGATAGCGGCAGGCTTTCATGGCATGGAAGAACTAAGCCTCACAAGTAAGGGCAGAGCAGTTGTTGAAACCACTGCACACCTTCAAATTATCTTTGTAACCTCTTTGTCTTTGCAGGTACTTGAAATAAAGAAACAAGACTGTTTAAGTTCAGAATAACTTACATACTTTGTGCACGTATGGAACAGTAACACTGAATGCAATGTTCCAGACAAGTCACAAAGTTTACATTTTGGTCTGACACTTTTGTGAGCAAATAAGTGTATACAAAATTCCGTGTATTGTAGGCGGTGTGAGCACACAGTGAGATAAAGTTCTTCCAGTTTGGGTAAAAATCACAGTATATTCTCGATCAACAGAGTCCTCAACAGCTTTGTTTTCTGTTTCAGCCCCCAAATCTGTGACAGGGAACACGTCAAGGCAACTCTGCGAGAATGGCAACCCTCAACGCCACTCACTGGAACGAGACCACATCCATTTACCAGTACCTGGGCTTCCAAGTGCAAAAAATTTACCCCTTCCACGATAACTGGAACACTGCCTGCTTTGTTATTCTGATCATATTCATCTTTACTGTCGTCTCTCTGGTGGTGCTGGCATTCCTCTATGAACTGCTAGACTGTTGCTGCTGTGTGAAAAACAAAACTATGAAGGACTTGGAGAACGAACCCAACCCTGTTAGAGCGATGATGAACAGCTTCAGAAGGCGCGAAACAGAGGTGGTGTAGCACGGACTGATCATCAGCACTTGAACAACGTCTAACACCTTGAACAAATGCTCCTGTACCTTACCAACGAGCAAGTCCCATGTGTTTTTTTCGTTTCTTTTGGACTTAAATGTAATAGCAGCAGTTCCCATTTTATCTCTGGATGTGAACTTGAATAATTAGCAGAGGCTTTCTGAGTGCTTAGCAAAAGGATGATCTGTTGCAATGTTATGGTGGAAGAAAAATTCTTTGTTTTTCAATGCATTTCTGTTGTTCATACTGAGTTACTAGAGTAGATCCTTGTCTACCTGAACGAACAAACGCTGCTTAACGCGCATAAAGCGATGTTGCTTAACTGGAAAAAAACATTTACAGAAACGCTCAGCAGTGTGATCATACAGAGCACAACGGCACAGCACCGGCCTCCCACTGAGGTCAGCCATGCAGGGACAAGACAGACATAGAAGGGATGAGGGGAAGAAAGACAGGAGACGGCAGGGTTTAAAGGCAAGAGATCCCATGAGACAGGGGAGCTCGTGTGGGTTCTTGCCTTCGGAAGCTCTTACTACAGGTTCCTTGCTCTAAGAAAATAGAGTGGTGGGGGGAAAGCAAGCCAGCATGAAATTCATCCCTAAAATAGTCTTTGCTAACCTCCTGTGGTACAATTTGACCCCTTCTCCCTCCTTTCTCCAGTTCCAGAGAACTGCTCTCCCCTTCCTTCATGTTCTGTTTAACAGCTTCTGGGCGTCAAGACACTGCACTGTCTTTAACTCCTACGTTTTCCACAAAAGCACACTGAATTAGGACTGTGGTCTAGAAGAAACAGGGTCACCTTTCCATCCCCAGGCTGCTGCCTCTGTGCCACCTGAGACACTACAGGGAATCAGACGTGCTGGACGTGTCAGTCCCACCTCAACTTTTCACAGCTGAACTGCAGCTGACCGAGTTCTTGCCACAACGCAAGCAGGCAGGCCGCAGATCTCCCCTCATCACCAACAACATTTCCTGCCAGCCAGGTGTCCACATGCTTCACAGACGAGGTCATGTCACGCTAACCCTTGCACTGGAGATGGTGGGATGGATGAAGAGTGAGACGTGGCTTTGTTTTGCACAAGAGACCCTCAGAGAAGTTCATCAGCCTGCGGATGCATCCCAGAGTTCGACCCCTCACGCCTTTCTCACAAACCGACCACAGAAAACCTGGACCATCGGCCTTTACCTCTAGCTCACCACATCATCCTTCTGTGTTGCGTGGCATCTACAGCTTTTAAAAGAGGAAAGTTTTGCCTTTACCAATTACAGCTGTAACAATGACGCCCAAACGCGTAGCCCTCGGTACGACCCGGTATGTCTCTCACTGCTGGACACGCAGAGAAAAGCAAGACAGTGAGAATGTCCCAGCCAGACCAAAGCTAGGTGTGGGACAATATATTTAACTACATAAAACCCAAACAATACTCCTGACACGAGGGAAACAAAGCCCACCTAACAATGAACAAGTAAGATACAACACCGATCCTGCAGTTTACCCCTCCGTGCCACAGCCAGTACCTGTAACAATAAACTTTTCTGATAAAAGTTTGTTTTTTTTTATAAACTCCCTCTCTCAGGTTTCACATGCCTAAGCAACAGAAGATGTGGACACAGAGGCTGAAGGACTTGCTAATTTGACTCATGTTCTTCCTGGTTGGCGAGAAGCAGTCAGATGGTACCCAGGCCACCAGTAACCAAGAAGCTCCAGTGATTCAGCTGGAAGAGCAATCTCCCTTCTCCAGTCACAAAATGACACCACTATCACTGCATTCGTCTCCCACACACTAACTACTGGCAAGACCGAATGGCACCAGCCCCATATGCAGAGAATGCTTTTAGCTACGATCAGACTACAAGCACAATTACCAGAGGCTGATGTCCCAGCTACGAGACAATCGAGGAGTCATCCCAAGACACATGGCGAAGGTCCCACCCGTGATGTCCTCTGGACCGGGGAGCTGTGCATTTGGCAGAGCGCTGTCCTGCTCATGAGAGGCAAGGGAGGCCTCTGGGACACGCTGCACTAACGTGCCTCTTTCCTGAAAGCACCCCCTCCAAACACAACAGGACTGCTTTCCACCGGCAGCGCTCCCCCACCCACTGCCCTGCACGCGGGGAGGCAGCATGCAGGAGCAGCACAAGCATGTTGCACCGGCTTCGTGTCCTCCTGCCTTGCTGGGAAGCACACACGGCGAGATGGCTCGGGACCTGCTCCAGCTAAGTGGTTTCACAGGAAGCTGGGTGTCTGCACAAGGAGCAGAAGACAAGGATCTCCCCTTGCGCAGCCCTACAGCCTCAGGAGAATTCTTCCCCTCACGGGAACTAAGCCAGAGAGGCAAGGCTGCGAAACAGCTCCCGGAGATTTCAGCTCTTGATGGCCAAGACCACCACCACCACAAAGGTCTCAAGAGAAAGACTGACTGTCGATCAATAAAAAGAAATACACAGATGTGATCTATTTCCTTTATTTTCCTGTTACTATTCTGAACTGAATAAACAAGGCAGCTTTGAATTTGTCAAGTAACTCGTTCGCATAATAATTTTAGACAACTGTGGTAACAACTATTCTCACTGGAAAGCTCACAACACATCTGCAGACACGTGCTAGATTTACCCATGTGGTCACTCAAGGATTAGCGTGGTCTCAGTGCCCCTCCATCCCCAAAAAAGAGTCAAGGGCAGGTTCTCTGAGTCCTAGAATGACAGGACGATGGAAAACTTGCAGGCTCTGCATACCCAGGGACTACTGATGCTAACACACAATCACTGGAATCACATTATTTATCATCTCTGTGGTCACCACACAACAAAACTGGAAACAACCCTCTTAATTTTAATTTCTTCAGGGGTTCAGGGTTCCCCAACATCACTTTTTACTCCACCTCCCCAAGGCCCCCCTCTGCCATATCCCAACAGGCCCCTAGCAATCTGGCAGTTCAAATAAAAAATGGGGTTTTAGGCAAAGGACTTTGACTCCGCAGCATCACAGGGCAAGGCGTGTGCTGCCTGTGGCTGCTTGGCCCATTCTGTCATTTGCCACTCTGTACACTTGTTCTGAACCAGCTCCTACAAATACAACGGAGAGAGCTGGTTTGCTCGCTCTCCATTACTTCCACCCTTGCTGCTTCTGCAGCAGTTAGTAAATACTCTACAGGGAAAACTGAGAGGAGACCAAACTCATTGTGCATGAAGATGTTAGAAAAGTCCTGAAAGCTTTCTGACACTGGAGCGAAGCCAGCACCATAACAATAAAGTGTGTTTCCTCACAGCCACACGCTCCTATCTGTGTAAGCTCATCATCTGACAACTGCAAAAGCACTCGCAGAAGTACCCACCCCACAAAACCGCAGAAAAAAAAAACGACACTTTCTCTATTTATTCTGCTGCTCGGTCACATAGCTACTCAAATCCTCCAGACGAGAGTCACACTTGGACTGCCTGCCCATCGCTTTTTCCCAGTAAACCCCACTCCCTCTGGATGCGCCCTTTAGGAAATCCCATGTACAGTTTGATTGTATTTGGAAAGGACAGCATGGCAAAGGGGCAGTGGAAACCTGGCCTACTCTGATTTATTTTAAATGTCTGGCTGATAACTTTATTTGGTGCCCTGAGGGGCTCTGAAAGTGAAAGACAGACAAACTCGCTACTCTTCCCCTTGGACAGAAGGTGCTCCACTCCTCCAATCATCCTTGACATTTTTTGCTGCTGTTTTTAGTTGTATTGTTTCATTTAGAGTTTAGAAGTGAGCCACACGTGGCACTCAAAACACAAGCTTACAATGCGTTTACACAACAGCATTACTTTGTATCTTAATAATTCCCGACCTCCCATTTGCCCAACAGGGTGCATCAGAGAACTGTGCCAGGGCTTGCAGGGAACTATTGGCAAGGCCCCCAAATTACTCTTCTCACACAGTAACAGCAAATGCAGAGCAGGCTGCTGCGCACACAGACCCTCTCCCTGCTGCGCCCTTCATTCACTCGCACTCTTTGGGTGCTGCTTTATGAACTCGTTTGGTTTCGAGAGGCACTTTGTCAGCACCGCCACCCCAGGGAAATGAGGCAACTCCTGACCAAGGCGGGCAGATACCTACAGACGTGTTTGTGAGCCCAGATTAGTTCCCAAGTAAAATGAGAAGGGCTGCTAGCTGCAGTACGCCAGCCAGACACGGCGTAAATTACAAGATCCATCTCACGGCGGCCTGACTTGAGGCTGGCAGAATTAAGTTTTCAGCACTCTCTCACCAGAAGGACCTACGGGCCTGGCGTTCAGACACCTGCAAGCCAAACCCCAGCACGACACGAGCTAGGCTTTGGCAGCAGCAATTCCTGCACCGAGTAACAGCAACTGACAGGAGGAGGCCTGACCCACGCGGCCAAAGTTTTTTTTTTTTTTTTTTCTCCGCATCGTGCAACTGAATTTCTTTATAAAAAGCGACACTTTAAGAGAAAGGACGATTATAGCCACAAGCAAAACTCGCGGATAGGCCGATTCACGGTAGGGCAGCAAGTAAAAACGCAGGAAACACAAAAGCAGCGCGGCGCAGGCCACTCTCACCAACCTGCGTTCTGCTTGGAGCTCGACGAGCCACCTTGCTCTACCTTTGCTTTCTTCTTTTTCGAGGACGAGGAGTCGGAAGATGGCGCTGGGCGTTTCTCTACCGCCGGCGTGGAGAGAGCACGCTTCTTGAAGAGCTCTCGCTCCCTCAGCAAGCTCGGATCCATAGCTCTGCTCAGCGAGAAGACGAAGGGGCGCAGGCATCAGGCTCAGCCCGGCATTTAAGTGCACGGCCAGCTGATAATGAAGCCGTTCGCGCTCCCCGCGCCCCAGCTTCCCGCCCGACCCCGCGCTCCCCTCGCGCTCCCCTCACGCCCCCCCCCGCGGGGGGCCGCCCTTTTGGGGTGGCCCCCCCCCCCCCCCGCCCAACCGCCGCCGCCCCGCGCGCTCCCTCACCCGCCCGCCGCGGCGCGAGGCGCAGGCCGCTCGCCGCCTATTGGGCCATGCCGCCCTCCCGGCGGCCCCCGCGCCGCCCCCACCCCGGAAGCGGGGCGGCCGCCCGTTGCTAGGGTGACGCGCCCGCTGGCGGCCATTAACGGGCCCCTTCCCCCCCCCCCTTTTTTTTTTAAACTCCATCTCCCAACGTATCCCACACTTGTATTTTTAATAAGATTTTCTTTAATAAAGACTTTTACACAGTGAAAAAAAAAAGCATAGATCAAATAAAAATCAGGCATCAGTGCTACATATAAAGTATTGCTCTGTATAAAGTAGTTTGTCATAGTACATCTAACGTGTGTACACGTACACTTCTTACAAAAAATAAATCTTCAGTTAAAGATCCCTTTTCTTGTGTCCGCTTTGGGTTTCTTGATCTGGGGCACAGGCACAACAGGGGCTGCCGAGGCTCCAAACCATGCAGGCACCTTCCTCTTACAAGGGGGTTGTGAACTCTGCAAGAAGGAAAAGGTGTTAAAAATAAATAAAAACTTTTACTTTTTACATGTCATTCTAACTTACAGTTCTGCAACCCAAACCATGCTAATCAGGAGACATCAACTATCTAACACTGCCCCAGGATGGCTTATGTCTATATCCCTGATGTCCAGAACCTTTTTCAAGTATATAATCAACTTGGTTATATATAATCAACTTGGTCATAAGTCAAGTGATGCCAGGGAGATGTTAGGCATGCCCCAGAAAACCACTGGGCCTGCACCAAAGCATGCTGGCACAGCTCCAGAAGTTTTATCCTGATCCTCAGGAATTGTCTTTAAACAAAAATCTGTCAAAATGGCAAATGGAACTGCAGGTGTTCTGTGGAAGCTGTGAAAAGAGAACACACCCAAGATGACAAACCTGGGTGCCCCAAATTGGTAACGCATCAGCAGTATCAGCTAACTCCCCTAATGACAGCTTCAGAAACAGGGGCTGAAAGCCACCAGTGTCACTGTGGGTGCCTGCCACCAGCTGTGCAAGGTTCCTTCTCCTCCACACTGAAGCCATCAGCTCTGCAGAACTTGTGGAGGACAGTGTGAACACGCTGCACTTTGTGACTGCAGGAGGCATCTTGCAGTGATGGGAAAGATGCCACAGCAACATAAAGCATGAATTCCAGTAATAGGTCTCAGCCAAGAGATAAAGGTGTTTCTGCTCACCATTCAGCCACCTGTTTTTAAATAATGGAAGGACCAAACCCTGTTGAGATGTTCGTCTCAAGACTGCTGCTGAGCTGCCCTTGGGAAATGCACCAGGAGGACTGATCTACAGCCAGAAGACAGGCTGCTGCAGAGCCTAGAGCAAGAGGTGCATGCACAACACCAGGGCTCTCAGCACACCCTCAGGTGAAGAATGAAGGGTACATACACCATTACACCGTTCCTGGTTGAGAACAAAGGCAATTTACTCAAAATTTATGTTCTTGAAGCTCTCTGAAGCCTTGATCAGGAAACAAAGATAATGTTCTAATATGTTTAGTGGTTCAGATAAGATAGCTGCTGTGCTGTTACGAATTATAACTACCTAACAACTTAGTTCATGGATGGAGATAAACTGACCAGACCATGAACAATGGATTTGTCTGCATCAGGTTTTGTGTTCACATCCACTTTCCAGCCTTGAACCAGAAATTGAGGCACACTGTACAGCAAGTGATGCTGCTCAAAGCTATGTGACCTTCCTTTAGAGAAACACCAGCTGTATGGTCATACAGCTTGTTCATATGAACAACAGCACAGAAATCCTCAGTGTGACCAGAAACCCATCTCATGCAACCTAGCAGAACATGAGGCAGATGTCCGTCCTCCTGAGGTATTGGGAGTACCTGCCACTAGAGGGCTGGCAAGATCTTCTAGGGAAAAAAAATCCTAAAGCAGGCTGCTGCTGTAGAAGTGCACAGGCGCAACGGATTCAGGCACATCGAGGGCAACACAAGGGGCATCCACATCAAGTATATTAACAGAAAAAGTTTGCAGAGTTTTAGACACAGTAAAGAACCCAAATAGAAGCCAGGATTTTGGTTTAAGATAATCAGCAAAATCACCAAATCTGGACTTTTTTTCTGGCACAAAGCTACAGGCAGCCTCACCTTTGGCTGAGAGTCAGCAAACAGTTCCTCCTCCTCAGGATTGAGGGCTGGCTGGTTCCAGGAGGCCAATGCGATGGGCTTCGTGTGGCCTGCTGCACCCCTGTCACCTGGCTGGGTGTCATCTGTGTTCTGTGCCTTTGCGTATGACAGGAATGAAGCAGGCTGTTACATACATGCATGAAAGCAATAACTACATTCAAGAGCAAGGCTGGGTCTTTTTTTTTTTTTAAAGGGGAAAATAAGTTAGCCTGTAATTATAAACAGGAGTTCAACACCTCTGTTGAATGAGAACCCTAATTATTTCTTATCCATTTATCCATTTCACCAAAATAAAATTTGAACAAGTGAAATGCATTAATTTCAATTACAGGAACTGTAAGTTTTACTTGGGTGGTTTTTTTATTTTTATTTTTTTTCTGTTGTGGTTTGACCAGGACTCCTGTAGTGGAAAAGAATTCTTCCTCTGTCCGAGTGGCTCCAAAGACTTGAAATACTTGCTTCCATTTCAAGTACTGTATTTTCAGGTATGTTTTTCAAGCAAAGCTGTTAAATGAAAATGGGGTGGAAGGCACAGAGGTATTAACTCCCAGTTTCTATATAATACCTGTTGGTCACTGGTTGAAGGAACTTAAGCTTAGATTTTTGCATCAGGTGCACATCATCTCAGAGCATCGCTAATGGCAAGTCTATTGCGTGCTTTACTATAGTAAGGACATCTATTTACCGAAGCTGAGGGCACCACTTGGGGATGTGTTTTTTCAGCTCCTTCCTTCAGCACAGGATTGATCAAATTACCCTGTAAAAACAGCAGTAACGTTGTTAAAAAAAAAAGCACCCATTAGCAGTTTTAAAAGCTGTTCGCTACAGAGTTATTGGAACATATGTCTGAACAAGGATATCTTCTGTAAGAGAAGGGAATTAAGTCTATTTTGATTAATATTTAGATTTGCAGTCTACTCATTTGTACGATATTAATTTGATCTCTAAAAGCATGTCATTCCTGTTATTAGCTCCAAGAGCAACAGAAAAAAATAGTTACAGCTGATGCAACTGGACTTGCAGATAAATTTCAGGGAAAAAAAAAAGGCTCAGACACTAATATTTTAGGAACAAAATAGTGCTCAGGGGGACAAGAAGCAATCAATTCAGCAAAATGGCAAGGCTCCAAAAAATATTAAACCCCAATTAAAGAAGGCATCCCAAAACCCTGTAATGAACAGGCATGAGATCCTAGTACAGGCAGCAAGACGATTTACAGTTAGGAATTTCGTTCTACTGTTCCCACCTTGATCCACTCAGTGGAGGGCAGACTTTGGTACAAGGTGCTGAGATGGACTTTCAGAGACTTGTGGAGATGCTGAGAGGCCACCCTAGGGCTGGGAAGGCTTGTCTAGCCTTCCTCAAACTGCAGTAGAGAGCTCTGTATTTCCTTTTCCTAAAGGAAATTCCTCCCAGAGACTCAGACCTAGGACACGACACTTTTCATGTTATCACAGCTACACAGAGGCACCCAAGAAGGGCTGTCAAACCTGGCAGGTGTTGCCCCCAGCTTTTTCCTGTTTCAGCTCCCCTGGTATCTTTGAGCTTTCTAGACAAACGGTCACTTTTCCCACATCACATTGGTCATCGGGTACCAATGCGTAGAAGTAAGGTGAGAGTAGAACGTAGACTGTCTATAAAGGATCAAAGTTACCAAAGCCTCTCGTACCAGGCAGGAATATGAATTTAATTTTCTTCCACTGTCCCAGCTACTGAGAAATTCTTTGTTTCTATAGGGAACCTTTCATATCTACTTTCTGAAGGGCGGAACAACAGCAGAAAGTGTTCATCCTTATTCTGAGGCCATTATTAAGTTGCAGTTGTGACAGTCTACAGCAGTGGGACCACCGGGTATCTGATCTTTCCCAGGTTGCACATCCAGTACCTACTACAGCAGATGTGAGCTAAGAGTTCCACATAAGAAGAGATCAACTGAAGTGACACAGAGCAGACCACAGCTGCGATGCACAGGGACAGTCCTCTTCCTAGTCCAACACTTTCCAGGAGGAACTTTCTGGTCCTGTCTCAGAGGGGAGCAAGACACTTATCCAGAGCTCAGGAAAAGGTGAATTGGGAAGATGGAAATGCCAAGCACTACTGCAAACAGCAACAAACAACAGCTTTTGGCCTGCTCCTACAAAGGAAAAAGATTTTTTTTTTTAAATAGAACTGGTTTTGTAGCTTATTTTACTAACCTTTCTTTCACTCCACAAAGCATCTTCCTTGCTTGCTTGGCCTGCTCCTCTTTTTTCCTGCTGCCCATCCGACCATACCAACACCCTTTTGACACCTGAACCACGCTGAGCCTGATTTCCATTCTCTTTCTCCAATAATGCAATAGTCATCTGGATGAGATACATTTCAATATTTGCAGGAACAAGTTTTCTAATGGCTTGAATTTTGGTGGTGTCTTGGAAAAAATAGAAATATAATTTATTTATCAAAAAAAGAATTGTTCTTTCTTTCATTTACACTTTTCTTATGTTGTAAAACATCAGTTGTCCCTCATTAAAGCACAGTTTAAGACATGGAAAGCCTTAGAAAAAGTGAAACTTAATCCATGGGTTTGTATCATAAGAAACCAGAATGTGAGGTTATGGGATAAATCTCCCACTCATTTGCACAAACTTACCACCCTCAAATTTAGTCTAAAATGTCATAATCAGCCTGCTTCTAAACTGCATCTCCTATCTATCATTTTCTCTCAAGAGGAAGGCTGTTTTAACTCAGGCTGAATAGCCTCCCCTCTTCTGTTATGCTGGAATGGACAATTTACAGAGCAGTAGGTTTAACAAAGTAAGCTGAAAGTCTGGCTGGGCCTGTAACTGCTGCTGAAAGGATACAATCACCCATGATAGGACAAGAGTCACGAAGCCAGAAAGTCAGAAAATTCAGCTAACTTCAGAAGTTAAGCTCTTAGGGCAAGGCTGAACTTTAAGCCCCCCACGAGTGGAGCCACAAGTACATGGCTATCATGAGCCTCTGAACTAGCCAATAGCACCAGATCACAGCACCGTGATTTCCTGCACTATTCAGCCTTATCCTCGTAAATAAGCATCATCTTGGAGACATTTCCCCAAGGAAATTCTACTACTCTTATTCAGCATACTGTTCACAGATGCCATTGCTCATGGGAAGACACCAC
The DNA here is from genome assembly GCA_011076525.1 of Nettapus auritus. Taxonomy (NCBI): domain Eukaryota; kingdom Metazoa; phylum Chordata; class Aves; order Anseriformes; family Anatidae; genus Nettapus; species Nettapus auritus. The sequence continues at coordinate 51,074,435 of CM021768.1, read as the reverse complement.
CAGGCTGATCTCTTTCAGCTTGCCTGACTTCCACTTGAGTAAGCACACATTTAAGAGCAGTACACTGTGGAGTGATACTCTCTTTTGATATTTAATGAGGCCTGACTGCCCTATTTTGTAACACAACCTTAGAAGGAAAGCAACAACTGTCATTGTCATGCGCTGCTTTGTCATGGGTCTTCCAAAAAAAGCTACATAGAGTACCACCAGAGTTGTGATATTTTGCATTCCCTTCATTAGTATGCCACTGCCGTGAGAAGCTTCAGATGAGGGCTGTAATGCTCACCTGAGTCAATAGGAGGATTACGGATCACATCAGAAATGATCTGTTTAACTTCAGGAGTCAAACCTGCTCGCTCCAGGTTGACAGGATAGCCAGCTTTCATCGCCTGGAGCAGGTGAGTGCCAATCTCAGAAAGAGGAAGAGATCTGGTCTCACTTATAGTCCTCTAGGGAAACAGGGAAACAAAGGCAGAAGAAATTAAGGTGGCAGAAGCATTCTGAAATACAACTGAAAGCTCAAAGCCTGGCAAGCTCCCATGTCCAAAAAGCAACAGGGGATACTGTTACATAGTTGCGCAACAACCCCTCACCCCACAAGCACTTTATCACTTCTATTGCTTCCCTAATTTCTCTTCCAGCTTGTAAAAAACATTTTTCTCTCAAGGCTTCTACTTCTTAGCTTGAGTGCAATGTCTTACCTCGTACTTCAGATGAGGAGAGGCTCTAGTCAGCAAGGGTGCTGTGCAGCCACCTTGAAGGCTCACTGCAGCCTGCTCTATAGCTCACATTCCTGTGCCACAACTCACTACCACTTTCTTTTCACCCTGTGGCAGCTGAATCCCAGAAAGTTCTACTACAAAGGAAGTGGAGGCTTTTGCCTCATAGTTAAACATCAACCCAGCTCCAACTTCGTGAGGTGGTACGCTGACAAAGCTTCACATGTCTGCTGTTCAGTAGCTAGGATGCACTTGCCCTTCCAGTAGTCCATATGATTTACAGTATCAGAGCAGAACATGTTGAACAGCACCAAAACTAATTCCCTCTTGTTTTTCAAATACGTTAAGTAAATTCTCTTAAGAGATTTGCATCGAAGAGAAACATCTCATATTTACTCCACCTAAACTTGCACTTTTCAGGAGGTTTGAAACTGGTTACTTGTCTTCCTTGAAAGAATAGGTTTCATGCACCTACTGATTTCTCCCCTCAGACAATACAGACACTGTGTACACAATCATGAGGATTAGTGGATAAGAAGCATCAAGTTACCCATTAAGAATTATACAACTGCTTCTTGTTAATTAGTCCTTAGGCACACTTTAAGCTGGTGACTATCCTTTCCAGTAGGCTACCTGATCAGGAAGTTTTTTGTCTTCTCACAGTATTAAGGGCAAAGATACAGAACTAGGTGGAACTAAAACCTAGCAGAGGATTTAAGGATTTTAATGACTGTAAAACCCATACCTCTAGACAAAATATCCCCACCATTAGTTCTCAGAAAGGAAGAGACCTCCACAGGCAGAAACTTACCACGGAGAGATTTTTGTCTTGGAACAAGACATATGTGACATGCTCTGAGGGAGAAAGGGCTCCAGCATGCTGCCGGTGAGATGCCTCTTTCTGATCTGTAGGTCCAGATGTAGGGAATGCATCCATCTGAGTAAGATAAAGAGGATTATATCTCAGTAACAACCAATGAATCACCCTGCCATTATCTGAAGAAATAACAGAAATAGTTATTCATCTCTGAGCAGGTTGGTTTTGACCCCAATTCCATGTCCCACGAAAAGAAAACAGAGGGGGAATCAGGATGGACACCCACATACTCTGTCTTAATAAAAAGCATGGGATTGGTCAAGGGACTTGCAAAAAAGACCCATGAAGTGTCCAGATCTACACAACACTTCTTAGTGCTTACAACATATGTAAAACTATTCCATCAGAACAAACTATGGTATTTTGTGCACTGTTTTGTATGGGAAGTTCCTCCATTTACTTTAAACTTTTGCTCATCACAGATTTAATGAAAAAAAAAAAAAAAAGAATGCTTACAGTCCCCATACCTAATAGTGTTCTGTTGACAAAAAAGATGACTTGGTGTTTAATGTACTAAGGAGTTATTTCAAGCAACACAGAGAAGCAGTATTACTGCTCTACCTGATTTCTAGACATCTAAATCCCCGTACCTGTAGATTTACAGGGAATCAACCCCCCAGAGTTAAAGAGCTGCACAGCTCCTCCAGTCCTGTGCTCCACAGCTCCTCCCTAGTGGAGTCTCTTGCCATTGCAAGGGCAAAAGTGATGAGGAGCCACTTGACAGAAAATCTCAGAAGTAAAACCAACTATGAAAATAGAGCAGAGTGTTCATGAAGGCCAGAAGACTTATCTCTGTCAATCTCCTACGGAGAAACTTACAGAAGCTAACTTCAGTCTACTGAAGAAACAAACTAGTGAGGGAACATTTCCTAAACCTTGGATTCCAGCACAAAAATCACTAAACTAGCTGCAAGCTCTCAGTAATACTGCACTGGTTGGATACTCAGCCCTGCTAGGTGGGTGGTCTTTACAAGTACGCCCTGGACTTTCAAGATAACAACACTTATATCATCATCTAGGTCCTCATGTTGTCACCACATAGCACGTTCAGATGTAGAAGGCCTATTTGCAAGCAAGGCTAACAGTTTGGCTGCCCCGCTTGGATGGGAAAGCTGTGACAAGGACAAACCCTGAAGGAGAAATCCAACAGCTGCAGACCAAATTATGTCTTTTAGCGCTCTTGCAAAAAAGACGCTTTAGTAAATCATACCTGCAAACCATTCGCTTGGCAGAAGTCCTTAATTTCAGTCAGGAGAGGGACCAACATAGTTGATTTTGCTTCAGATACACCTTCAATCCTCTTCACATTCTCAACAGTTGTAGGCCTGGTTCAGGATGAATAATAAAAGCCATGGAACCATCCTATGTTGATGCTTTGAAACATCAAGTGTCTGAATGATATGTGCTTGAACTGCAGATCTAATAATCACTACTTGAAAATATTTTTACTGCACTATCATCTCTGGAACTAGTTCAGTTCACTGTTTGCATTTTTCTATCTTGAAGCTTGACCACAGCAAAAATTTCAGTTTTGCTGCTTAACACCTCAGATTATGTTAGCTACATCCGTTATTTAATTGCTTTTACCTCCTAAAAATATTTAAGCCTAGAGATGTATGGAAAAACATATACATTCCAAACATAGTTTACCTAATGCTGTTTAGCAGCTGGGAAGGGCTCTTCAGACGCATTAAACACAGAGCTGCCCCACAATACCCTCTCTTACAACGCAGAAGGTGTTTTTCCTTCCTTTCCTTTCAGTAGTCAAGAGCAACACAAAATTTTGGTTATTCTTTTGTGCTACAGAGCTACCTGTGCAAGGTAAGGGACAGCTCCTTGCCTGAATGCTCTTGTAACCCTTACCAGGTATGAACATAGTAAAATGATTAAAACACACTGGAGAAAAGTTAGACAAGTAAGAATCAGACAACATGTACCTTTCCCTCCATGACTGTCAAGCTGACAGAAGGCTTAGTTACAGAGACATATGCAAAGTTAGTTTGTTTTTTTTTTAATAAGAACTAGCATGAAGAGACAAGTTTAACATTAATGGCTATTTAACTTACACCAGTAAGCATTTTACAAGGGTATTATGACAAAGTCCTCGGGAAAAATGCTGCTCCTTTACCAATAAAGTAAAGAAATTGTGACTTGGCTTGCAATTGTTTTTTAAGTTTATCTAACAGGCATGCATGCTGGCTTTACCTTATTCGGGCCATCTCCACCAGGATCTTGTTGGTTGCCAAGACAGCTGGAGGAATTGCCTTCTCATTAGCTACCTTCTGTCTAGCAGTCAACAGCTTGCCATACAGAGCAGTCTGTGAAGAGAGCCAAATTCTCAGAAAGAAGCTTGTGATCAGGCATGTAGGAATAGTTCAAATACGAGAGGTAAAATTAAAGCTTCCCTCATCTTTCCACTAATACACAAAAAGCCTACAACCCATTAACAATCTTCATAATGAAAATTCTCTTTCAGCTGCTCCTTTTCAAGACATCTTTTTAATATTACGAGCTGCCCAAGCCAGTTTCTTTAATACAGCAGGACTGTGCTCTACAGGCTGATCACAATTCACAGATACCCTCTCTTCCAAAGACTTACCTCTAGTTCTTTTTCCGGAGATGAAACAGGTTCTCGGGACTTCAAAGGAGACCTCACAGGTGAGAGCTCTGGGAAACTAAAAGAAAGATAACGAAGTGAAAAGTCAGACCTTGTATTCTATTAATTTATTCATGAACTTTGCACAAGACTGTAAGAGAGCAGCAGCCTGGCTTTTTTTTTTTTTTTTGGCCTGCCCTTTGACAGCACAGTCAGACTGTGGCCCTGCACCTCAAGCTAGCAGGTGCACTGATAAAGGACTTGAGCTGATTAGGGCAGAATTAGCAGTATCCCAAGGCCAGATTTATCAGAATTCCGCCACGGCTAGTCCTATAACTCAAAAATAACCTTTTGCTGTACAAAACTCGAACAGTGAGCAAGCCACCTATATCCCCACCTGCACCTGGATTTCTGTTTTATTAGCAAAACTGTATTCTTACAAGCACTTGTCCATTCATGACATTATTTTGACAGCATCCATTTCAAAATACCTTGCATTTCTACTCATGGCCAGTAATATTCATCTTTGCCAGACAGAGCTAAAAACTTTAAAAGCATCAGTGACAAGCTCACAGCTGCCATACTGTAAACAAGCTACTGTTACCACTAGGTATGTCTGTGTAGGGAGCAGCATCACAGCTATCATAGACTCACATGTTTAGGGAATATTACCTCCAATTAGATTGCCATCATTGCAGTGCAGTATCTGCAAGTAGACAGTCTAGAACAAGAGTGTCTTTTCCTTGCTTTGCTAAGCAGAGTGCAAAATAACCTGTTTTAGTTTGTAGCTGTCCCTAGAAAAACTTTTCTCCATGAGGCTACAGTGGCACTTTCTCAGCTTAAATGACATCTGGTTCTCCTGTCTTCTGCCAGCATCAGGCTGCTTGTCTGAAAGAATGGAACTGCTCAAAAATGCAAGGTAAGCGTGATCTGAAGCACTACACAATCCTCGAGAACAAATTACGTTGTCTGCCCTTTGCAAAAACTTGTTTCATTTTTTTAACCACGAAGCTTCACAAAGCCTTAACTTGATATCAGAGTATAAAAGGGCAGAAACCTAAACCTACATGCTCACTTGCAATGACAGCACAGGGCACATGTTCCTTTCTGCCAGTTTTAAGATAGAGTCACAGCTTGTCATTTTTTAGCTTAATTACATTTAACTGAAAACAATTATTCTCAGTTGCTTGTCTAAATCAGTTTAAAATCAATTACAGTTTCAACCATCACATAGAAAATACTGACTGAAAAATAAATGGCCACAGTAAAAGTATCCAATAAAAGCCACAATCACTCTGTTTTAATTAACATTTTTCTATTTTTCTTGCTATTGGATTTGAAGTAAAACCAGTTAAAGTTTACATTTCACAGTTAATAAAGCTTGCTTTGCCTATCATACACACTAGAAGTGTTTAAACTTAACACATCTTGTCAAATTCTGCAGAGCTTTTCAAATGTTGCAGCTCAATGTTTTGAAACAATGACATTTTTAAAGTCTTTTTTTTTTTAATACTAGTTACTTGCAGTCAAAACATTTTGATGGTCACTTCAAAGCAGAGTACTGGTTTTAAGGACTGCATCACCAACAACACCTCTATTATCTATTTGGAACTTTGTAATTCTGTTTTAGTTTAGAATAGTGTACCTGTTAAGTATGGTATTCCTTCTTGGAGGCGTTCCAGCTTTTTTCTCATATGAAAACATTTCATACAAAGACATCTATAAAACACAGAAGAACAAGACAAACAAATACTAATTTAACAGTATTTCAAATGAAATGGCTGTAAGCAGCAAAATGTACATTCGTGATGCCATGACATGCTTGCAAGGTTTTTAATACGAACAAAGATGGGTAAAAGCACAAGAGGAGATGTACTCATACAGACCTGCTTGACTGGTGACTGCTTTGTTCCTTTTGTGCTCGGGGAGCCCTGCGCTGACACCACAGGTGAAGATCGACTGTTGTAATAAACAAAAAAAGAATTCTATCTTACTCAAATCAGACTGAATTGTTTGGATGCTGCCATCTGAAAAAATGTTATTATTTTGCTAAGCAAACTGAATGGAACTTCGTACAGGTAAATTTTTGACAAATCACACTTATTATTAAAGTTATTAGAAATATCATTTCCAGGGAAACACCAAGGACCTCAAAGCCCGTGCAAAATACTAAAACTTTAATGAGGAACAAGAATCTTGTCTTACAGAATAGACAAGGATTTCCGGTGACAGAAATCAAAGTTCTGTGACAATGCTGTCTTGATAAAAAGATTCAATTTTAAAAATCCCATTTCTGGAGAAAACACGCACGTATCAACTTTCTGGTTTGCACTGAGCATATACTTTTAGCCACTTCTTACTGTTTATGAACAAATAAGTTTTTTTATTCTTCTAAAAGACCTGTAAACTAGCTAAAAAGTCACAATAGAAAATTAGAGAAGGCAAAAGAAAACTGGCATTTTGACGCGTCACTAAAAAATAAATCAGTCAGGTAATTACAATCTAGACATTTGAAGACGTGTCCAAAGGCCAGCACTGAAGAGCTTCATTCTAACAGTATTTGTTACAGCAAAGCCTCTGCTGCCTTCATTTCTGTACCTTTCACTTCAAAGAGAGTTGGCCTAAGTGCATATTTAAGAAGACAAACAAAATGAGCTATACTTCACAGTGAAGTGGAAGATGACAAGTAAAACATCAAGTGCCATTTTCATGAAGCCATATACGCCAGTGACAAATCAGCTGACCACCACTGAAAACACGCACCACTTTTGCAGATATACTCACCAAGATTTTTGAAAGTTAAAATTTCAGAAAATACACAAAGTCAGACAAACCATTACATATTTATGTTGAAGCCATTCTTGTTACAACACAGGCATGTAGTACCTAGGCTGAGAATGTGAAGCAGAAAAGCTAACTTTTATGAAAATGTAGGTCAAGTGCAAAACAGAAAAAACTCTTCGCTGCTCTAGTTAAAAAACTCATGGTATAACTCATCAGCATTAAAAAGAAGGTAAATCTTGGCAGATTTTCCTTTAATGTTTCTTATCTTCACCTGATCTACTGACTTTAAAATATTATGCTACCACATAAGGGAAAAACTTTGGCTGCAAAATCTAATGCAGCAATTGCCTGTCAAACATACCACCTTGAGAAACAGAATTCAGAGACTGATCTGACATTAAAATAACGTAAGGTGCTCAAGAGGACATGCATACTATAATTACCTTCTAGGAGGTCTCTGTAGGTTTAAGTCTTCATTGGACTGTAACAGAAGACTTGGATTTGAGGTAGATCCATCTTTCAAAAGCCAGTTTCTTCCCTGTAAGAAAAAAAAAAAAAAAAAACAACAAAAAAACATATGACTTAGCTATAGATTATTCAGAAGTTCTTGATGGGTAGTCTCACACCAAGAAGTACCTTCTGGGTAAGCCCACACGTGGTCATAAACTTGCTACGCCCAGAGACTTCTTTGAGGAATCCTTCCATTATCAACTGCTGGCAGAGTGACTTCCACCAGTTCTCTGTAAAGTCCTTCCCACTACCATAAAGAGCATGCTTTCGGTACCTCTCTGGCAGACGTTGGGAACTCTGAAATTGAGAGAACTGGTCAGACTTCTCCAGCCTTTGTGAAAGAAAGTTTCTAATACACCCAGTGAGATATATCCTGAGATATGACAGGTACATACCTTCACACAAGAACTTTACAGAAAAGTCACAAGCCAAAAATACTTATTCAAGTTTATATAACACTCCCCACAGTAACCACATTTACAACAGCTCCTATGGCCTTGTCCATGTTGCTTGAAGAGCATTCTCACCTTTGCTAACCTAACCCACTTCTGTACTGTGAAAAAGATCACAACCAGTAACTTCATTTTGAAGCCAGCCCCCAGACAGAACTACACTTAGGCTACAATACTGTTAAAATATCTCCATTTCTGCACATGGAGGAAGTTACAGGAACAACCCAGCCACTCAAGGCATCAAAGGAAAAAAAAATACATTAGTGCAGTTTGTAGTTAATCTGTTCAGGGCTATCTCAGGTCCATTTAATACATCACTATGTTCAAATATCTAAGAATTGAGTTTGAGTAGAAGCAGTTACCTGTGTTTTTAATTAAAAAATAAAAAATAAAGTAAAAGTGAATAGGTCAACAAAAAAATAAAAGCCTGTTTAAATCCCAGGACGTGACAAGGGTAAAGAGCCCGCAACAAGATGACTGCAGATATCTGCTCTATGGCTCCTCCTCTACTTCAGCTCCCTGTTGTAATGTTTTGGCCTTCACTTCAAGGATTTTTTTGTTTTGAAAAAGTTGCCTATTTCCCCATCTCTTACTAGTGGTCCACACTGGGGGAGAAAAAAAAAAAAAAAAAAAAGGTTCTCACCAAATAATCTCAAAGGCCCAAACGGACTGCTGAGAGCTTTAAGCCCCTTTCAGAGGAAGGGAAACATTGACTGTCTGAAAAGCTGAGAACACTTCTGAAAGAGGGAAGTAACAGAGGATCAAGTGATAGTAGGTCAAAGAATCTCAGACAAAGACGTTTTTTTTTTTTTTTGCTAGACTAAGAAACAGGAGGTCATGCTTCAGACCCTGTATTTGCTGTTTTTCTGTGTCTCCTCCCCTAGGGAGGACTACATGGTCTACAGAACTACATTTTTTGGATTACACAAATATATTTACAATAAACATATGCCCTAGTATATACAAAGACTTGAATATTTGCATACATTATATAGCATGCTATTACTAACATACATAAGATTTTAAAATGTATACTATAAATAAGTGTATTGTGATATGAAAGATGACTACATTATAATCTCAGACAACAGGGGACAGTGGTGTGGAGGCTTGCCTTCTGCATTTACAGAACTCACTCACATACGCTTTCCAGATGCCTGTTGGCATTTTTTCTGGAATCATCTTTGTGTTAGGTGCCATACAAACACAGGTCTCCTACCCTCCAGAGCCCATTTTGCTTTACAAAGGAGAACAGAACAGGCTTATGCAGAGAAGCAGAGAAAGACAAATACGAGATGCAGGAAAGGCAGTGGTTAGAACAGGGAGGCCTGCTGAGCTTCCTAACGTCTCCAGGGACCGCAGGGAAGAGCATTCTAGAGAATTTCAGGCAGCCAGGGAGCTCCTGTCCAGCACATGCAGCGAGTAGAGCAGCAGGAAGAGGGGCTTGTTGCACCCCTTTGGCAGCAGGGCACAGAAGCCACACAAGAAGGACTCACTTCACAGCTGCATGGGACCAGGGCACTAAGCTCTGACTCTGAACTCAAGGGAGTCACCTCCTCAGCAGGCAGAAAAAGCCAAGTCCTGCATCCTCATGTCTAGACAGCCCTTATTCAATTCTTAACACGCATTGCTTTAAAGCTGGAAACATTCCTTTCAGTTATGCCAGTTACATTAATTACTGCAATGGCTGCACATTTTCAGAACAGTTTTGACTCTAAGAGCAAGTTAACAATAGAAATTTCTATAAAAGGAATAAGATGCAGAACAATAAACTTTTTGTCCATATTTGGGACAAATGTCATACTGTTCTGGCTTCTGACAAGTCAGTCCTATGCCACACTTGAAATTTTAACTACTTAAAAATTACTAAATGTTAGAGTTACTACTAAAAGCCACTCGCAATGAGTCACGAAACCTATTAATAACAATAAAATCATTGCTGACATGACTATAAATTCCCAGTCGCTGATAAATGATGCACATTTTAAATATCACATTCTTCTTGGTTTAGAAGGGTAGTATAATATTTCTATTAATGCAGCTGTAGTTCGAGGTTTCCCAGAGGACCTTGTTCAGTCTGACTCAGCTTTCAAATATTAAGTGAAACTTGGCCTCCCCTGTGGTCCACCTGAAGTCTGTTGGAAGCCACCTGGACTTATTGTTGGGTGGAAAAAGATACCACTAACTTAAAAACACATCAATTCTCCAGAAGCTGTGTGACCTCTTAAAATAATATACCCATCATCTCCAGGCAGATATGTTTAACTTATGGTGATACTGAGAGGTTATTTCATACATTTGTTCTAGAAGTCAAACTGAGGCAATAGAGGAAAGAAAAACACTTTAAAAAAAATGTATGTTAGCCCAGAAAAGAGTATTCTTATAACAGTAAGAAGTTATTCCATATTTGCAGTGCCGATTTGACATGGTTGTCAATTCATTAGTCAAGTAACATCTAATAATTTTAAGTAGCTTGGATTTTTAAAGTCTGTAACAATGTATTTTCATCCTAACCACACTTGTGTGACAGTTAGCAGCTTTTCTAATAGAAGGAAAGTAATAAAAGGAAAGCGTGACATCATTCACTGAGTGTTATCAGGTACTACAGGCGATTTTTTTTCTGGGCTGTAAACATTTGAAATGATTTTGTTCTTATGCCCGTGTTTTATATCTCTTGCATTCCTCCCCAGTATTTCAAAAGCATTGCACATGAAGATATTCACATATGATTTATAGTCATGTTCCTCTAATATGCTACTTCCTGTCTCACTGCTCCGAGTCAGCCAGCAGTACAAAGCCAGAACACAAGCCAGCGCTTGCTTTATTCAAACATAAACCAACAGATTACCAAGCAGAGACCTGTTTGGTCTAACTCTGAATACGTTATTCCTTTCAGGACAACAGAAAGGATGAGTCTTCACAGAGAACCACTTAAGTGTCTCTGCAAAGACATTAAACTCACCATAAAGAGCATAAGGGCTGAAGCCTTACAGGAAGAGCCTCAGAACCCCCGCCGATATTTGGGTTAATAGCCAGCTGTCAATAACCTACTCCAAGCAACTCACAAAACACAGGACAGCTCTGTCCAGTGCAAGTAACACACTGTTTCTAAGCTAAGCTCTTGGGCCATATCAGGCTGCACGTTACGCCTTTTAGAAAAAGAGCCATGACAGCAAGAGCTTGGAGACAGCAGCTGTTCCTTCGTTGTACGTGCACAAGAGGAAAGTACAACATGCTTAGGAGGTTTGCTGTTTTTATTGCAGTTGCATTTAAAGGCTGCAAGGGAAGTGTTGCTGAACAGCTTGAGGAAATTTATCCTACCTCTCTACAGTTACCTATCTACTGTAAGAAAAAGGTACTAAAAATATAAATGTGTATCAATGTGATGTTTGGTGTATCAATAAATGGTCTGGACACCTTAATGGCCCCTCTGCTCCCAGAGCACACACCATGATTTTTAGTATCACTTACAGATCCTCGTAGAAACAAAATGGGAACTTTAGTTCCAAACTTCTCTTCCAGGGCACACACTGCAGACAGCAGCTGATAGGCCTGCTTTCCGAAGTCCTGTAAGCCTCCTTCTGAGTCACTGGAGGTCGCAAGACAGGAGGTTCTGAAAGGCACAAGGGAAATGAAGCTTGAGCATATACAAACCAAGTCCTCCCTCCTTTCTTTCAAAGATCGTTTAGCAAGTGGTAACCAAATAAAATACACACCTCAGTTTACGTTTATGTGAGCAACTAAAAGTGCCTTTAAGCATAAAGAACTAAGATTGAAAGTGTGAGACCAAGCCAAAACCAAAATCACAGAATTAACCCAGCTGCACGTCCAAACACTAAGCAGTTCTTCATGGTACTTGCTGTGACAGAACAGTGTCATCTCAGCAATCTTCTGAATTCAGTATTTGAATATTTGGACTGTCTTTGGCATCAGACTTTGTTTAGTTGCATCTAATAGCCATGAGATTTTTTTCCTCTCCCCAATAAACACACTCAAAATGAAAACAAAAACAGAAGGAAACAACAACTATTATTTTCTATGGCTTGTTACTGCATGTGTTACTGACTGGAAAAAAAAAAAAAACACCAAAAATTATTGGCACAAATCACTTAAAAAAAAAACGGAGAGGGACAATGTTCTATATTCCAAATAATTTCAGTTATGTAACAAACTCACTGTGTGGCCCCTCATTGGCACAACACCATAACCACAGACGGACTGCAAGTATGACCTCTCAAACAATAGGTTTTGGTTAGCTTGGGTAGGTTTTGGTAGGGCTTAGACAAAACTTTCTTAATCCTAGAGCATATAGGAAGCGTGAGTAAGTGAGCTCATAAGCGTGAGTAAGTGAGCTCATAACTTTTTTGCCAAGAGCAACATGCTGTAACATCTCATCTCTGATCATAAAGGGTTACGCTATCAGTAAGAACAAGGGATCTCTTATTACAGCTTCAGGGAAAGTGAGTATGTGCACATACACCAGAGCTGGAGGAAAGTGTTTCTGTTCATACCTGTGTCACTAGTGACCCCTGACCCCCTGGCTTCCCTTCAGCACATCTGAGATTATTACCAGCACCAGAAAGAACACGTGTCAGCACACCCTGTTAACAGGAGAGCAGCTCCCATAACACTGGCCATTTAACCTTAGACACATGGCACCACATCCCACTGTCACAGAATTTCTTTTGGGATTAATTATCCAACAGGACTTACAAAGTGATGAACCACTGTATTTCACAGTCTGAGAAAGTTGCTCTAAACCACTTGGGGAACTGTGGCCACAGTTTATTTACGGGCTTTCCCACAGCATAACTTATTGCTTATAACCTGCCTCACAGCTTCTTCAGTTATTGAGCAGCAAGTTAGGGACAGCTGTTCAAACAAAGATAAGCTTCAGGCTGAACATCTGCAAAACCAAATGCATGAAAAGTCAATTCTTTCAGGTAATTTGCCTTGTAAGTCAGCCTGAGAGAATGTAACCTCTTGCATCAGTCTTAAGAGAAGAACACTTACCTGCACCTGCAGTTATCACAGCACTCGTCTGTGCCCATGATGCCAGAGGAGACCTTTCGGAGTTGTTTGTCTTCAAAATGAGACAGAATGATTCTACCCAAGGGAAAGTAGGAATTAAATAAAAGAATAAGAATTTACATTAAATTCATTGAAGAAAACAGAGCTGAAATCAGCATCATTAATTAATTCACTGGGGAGCCAATTATTTGGCCCCAATTCCTCTAAAGAAAAGGAAGGGTTTTTTTTCCTTGAGAAGTAAATAAGGAACACTTGATACATATGTATAAACGCGCCAAAGGCTGTATTTGTTGATATTGAAGAGGCCTCATGGCCACAGCCTACCCTTGTGACCGAGTCACAATGACTGAAGTTATACAAAACATAAAATAAAGTGCAGTACTCACTTCCTCCTGCAGCTATTTGAGGTAAGGTACTTCTCCATTTTTTCCAACATCTTCAGTTTGTACAATCGGAACTTTTCACTGCGTATCTCAGTTAGAAGATGTCTGTCAGTCAAAACAAAAAGTGAAGGACCTTAAGTATTGACAACTGCTCCCCTGCACCATACCAACAATGAAGTATCACAGACTGTCTCAGCCAGGTTCACTGGAAACAGCTGGAGAAAATATCCTCCTGAAGCCAGACCCGAACTACCTGCCTGTTGCTCTATAATCTGGATCCTTAGCATGGGGCACAGTCAGAACACCACGTTCATGCTTTTCTACATACGACAATTATTCTAAACTGGGCAGAAGGAGAGACTGAGCTTCTTTTAGCACCACAAACCACTAAGCTTCAGAAATCCATGTTGAAAGCCACAGAGCAGGGAGGAAGAGGCAGAGGGCAATTTCACTCAGTCTCTAGTTTTCCAGATAAAGTCTATTAAGTTCTTATTAATGCTACTGCCAGATTACAAGCCATGCTAGTATATTAACCACCCTCCTTTTAAGAAATTCAGGGGCAGTATGCTGGGGCACATCTACCTAATGCCTAATATAATAGCCTTTACAATAGTCACTGGAAGCATCCAACTGAAAAAAATAGCATGGGAGTACTTCATAGGTGTATGGAAAACTCACTCTGCCCATGCTCTGAGCTGCTGCACGAGCCAAACTTGAGCTACCACCTGCACCATGCTCTCTGTCACACAAGGCATGGAAAACAAGCCAGTACTGTAGGTGCTGGGTTTCACATTAATGCAGCTACACAATTCCCAACTCAGCTTGGAAAGAGGCAAGCTTCTGCCTGCCTGGAAAAGAGAGAAAAGAAGTACATGGCTTCACAGACTGGCAGTCTGGTCACACAAGTTCCAAAGACTGAGCTAAGACATTTCTGCAATCCTACACTGGCTATCAACAAAGTCAACAAGAGACCTCTACTATCAGGATTTCCTGAGACAGAGGAGAGGAGAAAAATTCTACAGCACCAGAACTCCTAAAGGGCACTGGGAGGTCTATAAACAGGTCAGATATTTACAGAACAACTAACCAAGTTTCATCACTATTTGCCTTGCAACACATCATCAGGAAGCAGAATGGGAACAAGGACACTCAACAGACAAGTATGGTAACGTTAACATCTTCTAGAATAAATATAACATACTTCGTGTCCAGTACTGAGTGTATGCAGAAAAATACTTGGAACTACGCTGACAAATCCATGAGGATTTCAACTAAACACTTCCCACTCCTTTCTTTGGATACCTTTTGGCTCTCTGTGCTGAAGCAGCTGTCTTCAGTCACTTACCTGTTAAAAGTCAGGTCTGCTGCAGTCCACAAGACATGACAAGAAGCAGGAAGCCCATCACGACCAGCTCTCCCAATTTCTTGATAATAGGATTCCATTTCCTTAGGGGCACCGTAATGAATAACCAACCGGATATCTGCTTTATTGATGCCCATTCCGAATGCCACTGTAGCCACAACACACTACAAAAAAGGAGCCGCACAGCGTAAGTTTTGAAAAGAGCATCTAAAATATGTTTGGGTTGCTACTAGTGCTCGCACTGTTGGTGAAAACTTCTTGCCATGACTCAACATTCAGCCTAAAATACAATTGCTTCAAATTCTCATTTGACTTCCACATCACTGGTAACAAGGAGCCTGATTTGGGTCACAGCATGAGCACTGGATTACAGTCATGAGTGATGCTACATGACAGCAAATGCCTGAGTGTTTTCAGGTAGTTATCCTCAAACCGGTGACAAAATCTGTCCTGAAGAACAGCAGAAGCCCCAGGATAGCTCTCTGCCTGCTCAGCTACAGGAAGAAAGCAGCTCACAGGATGTTGGAGGACATTGTTACAGTCACCACCAGCTTCCTTACATGCTATACATTTCAAGAGATTTACTAGAGGAATTTGAGACATAAACCAGGAACCATATTGCTGGCAGCACAGACCAGCAATTTCTTGTCCAGAACAGAGAATATACAAAGTAAATTGGAAACATAATGATCTTCCCAAATTCTTTACCCTACTGGAAACCCTGCAATTATAAATAAGAAAACAGGAACTTAGTTTCCTAGGTACCTGAATTTCATCCCGCATGAACTGGTGATGGGTCTCTCTCCTTTTTTGAATTCCCATTCCAGCATGGTACGCGCCACAGGGCACATTCAGTTTACTCAGTTCAGACACCACTCTTTCTGTGGTCTTTTTTGAAGGGCAGTAGATGATGGTAGGGCCTTCAAACTCATACTCAGAACTGCTAGAAGTAATAGCAACATGTTAAAATGCAGAACAGATGAAGTGACCCTTTGGCAAAAACTCTGCTTGACCCTAATTGAAAAAGCAATGCAGCCTTCTGCAGCAAGTCATCATCTTGGAGAGTTAAACAGATCAGATAATACGTTGTTATGCAAAGATAATACCACAATTAGTAAGAAATGTCATCACTACATACAGAAGTACCATAGATTAAAGTCAGCTTAGTATCTTCCCATGGAGCTATTGTATCAAATATATTTGTGCTCCCAGGTTGCTTGCACACAGCTTTCAGTGCTTGAGACTGATCTCCAGACTTCACAGCATGCAAAGAGCTCTTTGCAAAGCAAGAAAGAGGAGGCATTTTGACCCTTTTACAAAAACGCAGTACTTGTTTACAAGTTGTCTGTCCTTTGGAAAAGAAGACTTGGAAGTCCTGTGTCTTTTGCAAAACACAGATTAATTTGGTCCGTGCTGGAGAAGTAGCAGCATAAGGCCTCTCAGTTTCCCGAAAGTCATCAGGAAAAACTTTTACAGATGCCACTTAAAAGGTCTACATTTATATAATAGCATACAAATGAGCTAGATGCCACTTAAAAGGTCTATATTTATATAATAGCATACAAATGAGCTATGTAGAGTCACACATTGTAGCTTGTGACAAGGAGATGAAAGTGGCAGGAAACCCACTCTTGTGGGTATACTGGTGGGTCTGCTAACAGAAAAGGACTACTAGATTAGCCTTCTCAGAAAAAAATATCACAAAAATCTTATTTTAGATTAGTTATCAACTCACGTATTACGGACACTGTCGTTTAGGAAGGAACCCACCAGCTAATATACCACTCTCATTCTAATTGCGCTAGTGTGCTGGCAGGTCTCCTGAGCATAAAATGATCCTGAATATCCTACAGTCAAAAACCCTACGGTCAGCAACATACAAACAGTGGGATACCACCATTCTTTGCCTCAAAACCTTTTTTAAACTAGGGAAGGACGATGAGGGACAAGGGGGGAGAACGTGATGAATGACTAGCATGATACCACACAAGCTAGGGAGAGAGTCCAGACACCTCCTCACCAGATCACTTGAAGACTGGTGCCAGTTTTTAGTACACCTTACTGATACCTTAGTATTTAATAGATTAGTATCTGACAGAACAACACAAAGCAGGCTTAAATCCTTACCTTCCTTTCCGAGTAAGGAACTGCTTTAAATCCCTAAGGATATTTCCACTCTGTCGTCCAACTTCTAAGTACAGGTTTGGTCTGTCAAAGCTCGTACATGTGACCAGGGGATTCTTCAGGTTCAGGCAATTCACTATGTCTTCTCTAATCGAGGGACTTGCAGTGGCAGTTAAAGCAACAATGGGAACCTGAAATAAAAAGACAACAGAAGTCCAATACCTCTCAACGATTTAAGATCACAAGTCAAAACTGATTAGCATGTAAACAGGCACTTTAATCTGATTATGTTCACTGGATCAGCTCAAGTATTTGGAAAACAGTTAATATTTAGCCTCCTGGAGCTCTGGTCTACACTGTTAAGGAGGGTAGACATGGACAGAACACGTAATGTACAGTCTTCTTAATTCCTATCTTTAGTTGCACCTTTGTGAGTCTACAGCTATTTTCTGATGTGGTTGGTTAAGGTTAGGGAACACACAGGGAAAATTTTCAAGAATAGGATCTGAAGTTCAGGTCTAAGTTTTGGAGTTTATGCAATAAATGCTTTTGGAATGCATTTGGAAGTTATAACTGTCCTTGCAAGTAAACCAGGAGCTTAGGATTGACACCTTTCAGCACACAGGGATCCAACAAAAGTAATTATTTTTCAGAAGTTTTGGCAGTCCAGGTTCAGACTATCTTCTATTTAAAGATTTGGAAAAAAGATCAAAACCACAATGAAGTTCACTCACTAGCAAGGACTTGCACGAGCTCCCAAAAACAGCATGGTAAATACTCCCAAAGAACAACATCAAGTGATGAAATGTCAAGCTATTGTGTGAAATTAAGTTGTATCCTCTTACACTGGAAATCAAGCACCTCTGAAAACCTTACCATTGGCAGAGTCTTCTTTAATGAGCCTAAGGTTCTGAAGGAATTTCTGAAGTCATGACCCCATTCAGAAATGCAGTGAGCTTCATCAACAGCTATAAGGGCAATACCTGGTAGGGACAGAACAACAGCATGGACACAGCACTTATATGGCAAATAAACCAACATGGGAAGTTACAAAACACACCGTATTCTGTTCAATTTCCTCAAAAAGCACCAGTGTGCTTTCTGGGATGCCTTCTGCTGTAAGGACTCCCCAAACCCATTTTTATATAGGCTTTTTTTTTTGGTACAAATTAAATGAAACAGCTCTAACAGATTCCCCCCCCCCCCCATACACTTCTCCTTCCTTATCCAAGCTTCAAGTCTCCAACACATCACCTACAAGGGATCAAATTCTTAAGCTATTACTGGTGGTTATGCCCTTTTTTCCCCCCCCCTTTCCAAACTGCCTTACTACTTGTCAAAAATGCTTTTTACAGACATAACCAGTTTCCTGGAGAGTAAAATAAAGCCTGAGAATCTCAGGACTGTATTGAGGAAATAAATATAAGTTTAGAGAAATACAAGATGAGAAGTGTCAAAGACGTGTCTGGAAAATACCTTTGCCATTTCCGAATCAAAAAACTCCTTTACTTGAGTCCAGATACTGCATTCTAATCGACATGTTCAAAGTGCCCTGTTGTCAGTGAGGCCAAGCATACAGCTTCTCAGGTCTCCAGACATTCATATTGCTCACCAATACCTAAACGGTATTGCTTGTCTGCAGCTCTACAAACTCAATTCCTTAAACACAAAGATTTTTTTTCTGTTATGTACCTAGGATTTACCCTGCTGTTATGATGATGCAACATTCTGTTTGAGAAAACTTACCATGATACAATATAGCGTTTCAGGCAATATAGTGTTTCGAAACAGAATTTTATTGCCGCATTTTGAGAAAATCTGACAAATTAAGATATTATAAAGGATCTTCTGACACTGCCTTTTGGCAGCCAATACACTAGCCTCCAAGCTGACTAGTGGTGAGAAACAGGCATGAAGTTGTCACACCATTAAAGAAGTTAATCATTAAATGAAGCTGTCTGCCACCTCATCCTCAACCTTATCCCCAACTTACCAATAGCTTGGTCAAGATCCTGAAGTAGCTCTAAATTCCCTGAGCAGAACTCGGGTGTCATGTATATGACTCTGTATTGACCCCTGCAACACCAAGAAAATACACTGTCACAGGAGAGCCCCCAGACAACCCAACCAAACAAGATGAAATTACGACTGTCTAGATGTAAATCAGAACCCGGACAGACTTCTGAGTGGGCAACAGGAGAGAAATTAAGATACTGTAAAGCATTCCAGATCAGTAGGAAAACAAAGCAGTACACAGTGCAACAGGAGAGAGATTTACCAGCCTTTGGGACTGGAAAGGGCTGCTGTGTTGACTCTATGACAAACACATGTTTAAGACCTGTGATTCCTGTACAAACCACAGCACAAAGCTGAACCAATAACACCTTCCCCCAGGAAGAGGGCACAGGAGGGTGGCTCTATACCTCCCAAATGCTCACTGTGGGTGAACGCAAGCACTATTGCTGACTGCCAGGTTCAAGGCCTGAGCCAGGACCAAGAGTTTCTAAGATGACAGATCCACCTCTCTTAAATAGAGCTGCATTAGGGCCTGCAGTCCCTAACAGCATAAACAGGACTTACGCTTTGATGCTGTCTCTGACGTTTTTCGACTGAGCCGAACCAAGCAAGCAAGCTGGAATCCCTGACATTCTGCAGTAAAAAAGCACAGTCACGTATCAGTTTATTCACAAATACTTTCCACCTCAGTTTTCAGCCTATGCCAGCACTTGGCAAAGAAAGCTCAAGCTGTGGGGTCAGAGACTACTTTCGTCAAAGGCCCTTTATGGGAAAAGCCTTTCAAAAAACAGTAGCGATCAGTCACTATTCCTGCCACCCACGGCCTTGTCTGCTCCCTGTCCAGTTGTCCCCTCTAGACAGAGACTTCATTAGTGCAATCAAATTAAAATCATTTGCTTTCACATGAGTTAAGTTCCCTAATAAAGCACCAAAAAGAACAAAATATAGTAGGTACATTTTCTTATTACCATATGCAGATGACCACATAGAGATAAGCTTACTAGCTTCAAATTTTTTGCCCTACCCCATGATCTCTTCTAGGCTACTGGTGCTACATCTGCTAGTGTTCGATCAGGTGGCTGCTTTTTAGTGATGGATTCAATAATGGTGCTTACCAACTCAGCTAATTTATATTTGACCTCTTCCAGGACAATGCAACCCGTCTCCTTAACTTGGTGATTTGCTGCATTTTAATACAGCAGGATGTTTTGATAGCTTTTTTTCCCCTACTCATTCTTCAGTCCCCGGTAGTAGAACTGCGCCCAGACTGACAGCCAAATCACTGAATTGCATTATGCTGCAGAAATTCAGTCTCTTCAGCCTTCAAAAAAATCAATGACCTACTGAGAAGGTAGTGAATAAACCCTTTACACTGAGGAAAACAGTACAAAAGCCAAAGAAGTGGCTGAATACATATAGACACCCTGCTGATTAATACTTAGTCCAGGAGCTGGCTATATAGCCAGCTGAGGCTCTCCAGCTATTCATTTGCACAAAGCCAGAATCTGCAGCAGAAAATACCACACGTAATTGATGTTCTTTTCTTCAAAATCTTCATATCCCCTCTGTCACAAAAGACATGCCCTTTCTAAGCGTGACAAGGCAGGAATGAACTAGATAACTCAGCGTGATTCCAACAGACTCTCCCAGGCAGTAGCTAAAGTAAAGGTATCAACAGTGAATAGCTGTTATAACAGCCAATAAGTACAAAAAGGAGGTATTAAAATCAAAGATTTTGACCACACCTATAACTGCTCATGCAAGAGTGACTCAGTGTCGCCTACTTAAATGGTCTGCGGCAGGATTTAGAAGTGAAGACAACAGGTGTTAGACCTATTTCACCACCCATCTTAGAAATCTATGCCATAACCTTGATCTGAATGGCCTTCATCTTTCAGCTCTGTATTGTTCACATCTTACTGTCTGGACCCAAAGGAAACCCTATGAAATTTTGACAGAGCTCTCACAGGCTCAGACAACATGTGAAGTTCCTCCATTCATTTGTTCTGCATAAACAGAGCCTCTGAATCCAGAAATAATTGAGAAGGATCTACCTTCAGAAACTACCCACCAGCACAGGCCCTTTGCAAATTCAGCCTACAATTCCTGCAGTTGCCAAATCCAGTGATCTTTAGACTCCTGAATTAAACAATTTAGTTTATTTGCATTTCTAGAGAAAAGTATGTTTTACAGCTGACACACAACCAGCTTGCTGCACAAAGCTGCAGCCTTAAACACTAAGAAAGGCCATCAGCAGAATCCACAGGTTTACACAGAAAACACAGCAGCAGCCTGTTACTACTGAGTTACTTACGTCAGCTGCAGTACCTGGTCTTCCATCAAGGAAATAAGAGGACAGATGACAATTCCAGTACATCCAGTGTAAACAGGAGGAAACTGGTAGCACAAACTTTTCCCATATCCTTGAAGAAAAAAGAAAAACACAGGCAGAAGTGAAACAATGTATAGCTATATTGTACAGCAGCATAGAAAGTAGAAGACAACTCTAACACCTTCCTGAGCCCTAAAAACAATGCTGATGTTTGTCCCATTAGGAGACAAAGATGCAAGATACATGTTGTTGGCATCTATTCAATGTCCCTCCCTACTTCAAGGTCAGTGGGGAAAAAAAAATAGACAAATACAAGCAGCCAGCACAGCTGGCCAATGTTTGCAGTCTCACACAGAAAAGGTGAGTCCTGGGCACTCTGCTCCTAAGAGCCACATGGACAGTCCCCAAGTTCCTATTCTCCCCTAAAAGAGAAAGATTTCTCACCACTTTTTAGGACATAAAAGTAACTTACCAGTTGCCATTACAACAAGATTATCTCTTTTGTCTTCTAAAACAGAACTGATCACTTTCCACTGGACCCTTTGAATTAATGGAAGAATAATATTTTATTTTTGCCACCACGCATTACATTATATGTAAATTGTGTTGAAGAAACCCTTTTAGCTGCCTGATCATTTTCTCTTTGCATGCTGCAACCAGTGTTTACCGCAGGTGGTTCCACCAGTGTTACAATGGGGATCTCTAATAAGACTCGGGCAATCGGCATTTGGTGCAGATACTCACAGATTACAAAATTTATGTCTCCCACATGTTAGTAACTGATCCACATACACTATGAAAACTAGTTAACTAGTTATCTTTGATAAAAAAAGATTCTGAACAGGACTTCAATGGTGCCAAACAGTTTGATCCCGTTATGGCCTCACAGGTATACATAAAATGCAGTGAAATTTTAAAAAATCCCCTCCTTCACGATTTCTAAGAACTTACTAAATACTCTGAGTAAAAGGTTGTGGGGGGTTTTGTTTTGTTTTGTTTTGTTTTTTTTCCACCTTTTAAAGCCTAAGTATTGCTTTCAGACTATGCTTTGCACAGAAAGCAAGTCATTCAGGTGGGTTTCATTCCCTTCCCACTGTTAACAAGAACAGCAATGCTGGAGTCAGTAAGCACACAATGCAATGATATGTTCCACTAGATAGTCCAGAGACAGACACAAGCCCATCCCTCCTTAACCAGAGCCATGCATCAAAGATAAACTTCCTTAGTATGTTTATCATACAGAGAAAAACATCTGTGCAAGTACTGCAGTTACATTCAAGTACAGTACTGCAGTTAGCATTCCATGAGCTTATTTTGATATCGCACTGCGGCAAATGCTGCTTTTCCGAAGAATTTTGCACAGGTCCAAGTTTGTTAGTGGTTCTTAAAGTAGTAATAAAAGCTATTTGGAATTGAAAGAAAGAAAGCAAACTGAAAACATACTTACGGTTTAAAAGAAGAATGCCCAAAATAAGTCTTCAGACATGTGACCTGGATTTCACTAGGTACTGGCAGCAACGGATCTTTAGTGAGAGAAACGAAGACTTGTATGTGATTATCTTTTAAAGAGACAAAGCTTTCTCTTGACAGATAGTCACAGTTAGTGAGCCCAGGGCTCACTAACTCAGATCTGGAAAATTCCAGTAGAAAAAGATAGCAAGTTTGAGAATATTTATGGGCTAAAATAAAGGATTGAAAGAGAAACAAACAGACTGCTCGGAGACCTGGCATGAAGGAGAGCATATGGCTTTATTAAAGAGATAATAATACAATAGATACTGCAAGGCATAGCTATGTTACTCAGAATGTGTTCAGAAGATGTAATAGAGATGTTTTACTAGGCATCCCTTTTAAGACCTCACTGAAGTCACGCTATTTAACACCTGATGCTGCAATTTGCTAACAAAGTCACGGTCTGAAGATGTCAGATGGGGAGGAACCTGACCTTGCAGCAAACACAGAAGAAACATGCTCAAAATATCCACTGAAATTTATGGGTAATATTCAGCAGTAGAAGGCATTACGCTTCCACCTTGTTTTTGTTTGCTGGGCAGGTACACATCCCCTGTAACGGTCTGTCAGGCGATTCTTTAGAGAGATGAAGAGAGAGCCTACTGATCATGGCAGAAATCTGTGCTTCAACAAGGAAGCCTGTAAGTTTTCATCTTGAAACATCATCTCCATTAACTCCTTTAATAATCCAGATCAGCTTTTACTTTCTGCTTCAAGAAGCCAAGCACAAAATATCACTGTGCTTACACACCTGACTCTATAGTGATTTTCTTTCCCCTCCTTCAATCCTGTACTGTGATTTAAAACATACCCCAACATTCCTCCTCCTCTTCTTCAATGCCTTCATCTTCATCTCCATCTGGTGCAATGTTCAATTCTGTGTCATCTGGAGTTTTCCTGGCTTTACCGGACTCACTTTCAGTCAAAATCCCTTTAGAATTGTCTACATCTTCTAAAGACTGAGAATTCACAAGAAAAAGTTAATTCAGTACACGAAAGGGTAGACACAATGCATGCCTGAGGTAATAAGACATAGGGGCACATGAACTGTAATCTAATTACAGCACAGAAGATGGACATGCAGCACAGATCCATCTAAAAGAGACTCAGTGCTGCCCTACAAGAAAATTCATAATTTTGTCCCCAGATCTTTGAATCTTGCTTCTTACTTAGCACGTGCATAAGTACATGAACACCCGTGACTGCTCTAATGAAACACATCAATTCATTTGAAATACATGAACTCTCTAGGCTCAGGACAAGAAGCAAGGTAAAGAAAGAGACAAAACACCTAAATAATCGTCTTAGGAAAAAAATGTTACATAAACACTTAAGAGGCCTGCAAAGCATATAGAGATGAAGCAGCCTGTTTGACCTACTGCCCAGATTAGCAGCATCTGCAGTGCACAAACTGCTCTCTCAGCTCGGCCTCTTGGACGAGGGTTTGAATGTACAACAGCAAATCAGCTGATGAATGATGATCTACAAAGGTGTGGGAAACAGGTGGGTCAAGTTGAAGCTGATACAGCAAAGTTGTGGCAGGATATATGGGATACTGAGATCCTACACTGGTAAACTGAATTCTTTAGGTATCCACACATTCCTCTGTCCACATTTTTTGAGCAGTATCTATTTGCTTCATTCCCTCGCCTCAATGATGCTATGTTCCACCGTGACCTGACACAGTATCATCATTACAAAAGAAAGAGGAAAACCCAAAACGCTAAGGCACTCACCTTAAGCATCTCCATTTCCAGTTCTTCATCGCTTTCAATGACACAGGAAATATTATGTTCGTTATCTGTGGCACATTCCTTCCAAGAAGAAAACACATGTATTCTTTTTTTTTCCCCCCCCCCCCATTGGCAAAGCTATTGCTATTTTTACCTACAACTTCTCAACCTTCTGTACACACTAAAGCTTCCTCTGCATGCTGTTACCTCTTACTAACAAAATAAATAAGCTCAATATTTAGCTGTGAAGCCCAGTCTATATAAAGCACGTCTGGAAAAAGTGTTAGAACACAACAAGGCCCTCTAGTAAGAGACAAAAACAACAGAAGTATCACCAGATGTGGGAAATGCTTGGAACATAAAGAAATTATAATCAGATTAAGAGGCATCGATCCACATGAAGCAGTCACTAGAAAGACCGCCATTTAGAGAGTCCTTAAAAGATCTGCTGTAAGGCAGGGATGTTGGAGTTCAGAATTTGCTCCCGTGCAGCAGGAACTTCATATCATGATCTACTAGCACCAGCAAGAGGAAAGCTAATCAGAACATCTAGAGTTCCTGTATTCAGCACTAATCCTCCCAACTGCATGTCTAAAGGGCAGCTTGGTGCTTGACTACCTCCAACAAACATTTTCCTTCTACTAGCCTGCCTTAATCTTCTCTCAGCAACAACTTTTAAAAGTTTTGTGAGAAAGAAAGAGTGAGATCGCTTCCCCTGGTGAGCACCCATGATTAACAAGGTCCTCTCTCATTACCTCAGGCACGGCTTCGTTGAGATATTCTTCTGCAGCCTGATGTTCCAACATCTGAAGTTCTTGCTCAGTAATGTCTAGCGACATGAAGTCATTTCTGTCTGCTCTGTCCTTACAGCCAGCTGCTTCCTCCCCATCTCCCACAGCAGCATTACCTCTCTCTGCTTCTTCATCAACATCTCCCTCCCAGAGGCCAGCTAGCGTAGCATCAGAGCAGATGTTGATGTCACCTTCGAGTTTTTTAGCAAGTTCAGGCATTTCAACTTTCAGTGCTTCAACGCTTGCTGATTCCACTTCAAGTTTTGTTGGAACTTCACCACAGATCCTCTCCAGTACAGAAGGGGAATATGAAGCAGCAAGCAGAGTGCTTCTTAAGGTTTTTACATTCTCTGAAATGTCAGCTACTATTTCTGCAGCCCTGGACGTTAAAACAAGAAAGTTAAGCCAAAATGGTAAGGATATTGGTAAATGGTAAAAGGTAAAATACACGTTAGCCACCAAATAAAACTGAAGATTCTAAAGTATTCTGTTTCTCCAGGTAAATTATGTCCAAACTTCACTTACAAAAGCTCATCATGCAACTGCAACTGGTATCCCACTTTCAGAGCAAAGATTCAATTTCTTTACACAGAAGAAAGCCTACAAGATTCTCTACACACAGTGTTTGTAGCATCGCCATGCAGTAAGGCTCCAGACTTATAATTAGTCATGTGAGAGGCTGTAGTTTCTATTTAAAATGTCTTGCTGTGCATTTCAGCAAGAAAATAAACATATTAGCAAAGTTTAATGTCAAATCCATTGCAATAAACATCAGTGAGCGTCTGTGTTCTGCTGTATCTACATGTAAAGGCAAAGGTTCCCACCAAGTCAACTGTGCTGTGCTTTCTTTTCTTGAAAACTGATGCAAAGGTAACAGCGACAGCTGCAAACACATTTTGTTGTACTGAGCATCAGTATACGAGACCAAAACACCTGTGAGGGTGACAGGAGCCTAACCTCTGCAAGCTCCCAGGTTGTCCGGATGAGTCAGGGATCCGAGAAGCCAGGTACACCATCTCTTCAGCTAGTGAGGCCAGGCACTCCTTCACATCATCTGACACGTTACCTACAGGAAGCACCACCACAGTTACTTCACAGTGATTCATGTTTAACAGCTACACACACAGGTACTCAAATAAACACGTTTGTACTCCACAAGCTGATAAGACAGCCTTTCCTGTGCTTAAAAGCGTAGTATAATGAGGCATGTCAAAGCTTCCACGTCCTTCAGCAGCACACCCCTTCCAGCAGCCTGATACACATGCTGAGGGGAAGAGGACACGCAACAGGACTGGTATAAGTCAATCAATATTCAGGCTCCATCCCACTCAGCTGCTGCTTTCTGGAAGCTGGTGGTATGCTGAGGAAGAAGCAGTCTGTCTGAACTTTCTTCCATGACCTTGTCTAGTTGCTTCCTGAATCTGCTTGTACTCTTTGCTTCTGCAACTTAGACAGCATGGTGTATGCATGTGAGATACACCCCCCATGCTTGAGCTGCACTTTCACCTGAAACCTCCTGGCTTTTGGAGTTGTAAGGAACTGTAAACTCAGGGTTCCACATTCATCATCTCCAGATGACTCACTGTGGTGTTTTTTTGGTTGGTTGGTTGAAGACCTTCAGTCTAGTCTCTCCGCCCCCAGCCAAATCCTGGATGATGCACTCTGCTTACTGACTGCCAGTGTACACAGAAATGCACAGGGCTACTAGGAGTGCTTTTAAGACAAGAGTTCAAATTATTCAATATGCATCTTCTGCACAGCTGGAAACTACTGTCCTACTGACAAATTTAATAATTGGACTGCGTGAACAACCTTCATGACTGCTAACATAAGGTAAACAGTCTAGCTTTTAACAGCTTCTCAAATGAAGAAACTCGACTTGTTTTGCACAGACATTAACACAGTACCACCCCTCTAGTCCTGGGCCACTACTCTTCACACCACAGACTGCACAAGTCTCCCCTTCTCTCCCAACTAGCCCTTCAGTATCAGGCAGCTGGGAGCAGCTCAGTCACATCGCATCAGAGACCATTACTGACATCGATCAGCAGAGACACACAAATAAATTTGTTTGGTGTTCTTGTTGTTCACCTGTGGGCTTTTGTTCACTTTTGTTTTCACAAAAGCAACGCAGCTGTGTGAAACAGATAGCTATTTCCTTTACATGAGCAAGTCTTGGGCATTTTAGGACTGTTGCAGTATCAGTAACAAAGGAATCCAGATGTTTAGTACAGCATCACTCCTGGGCCCTTTTCTCACGGAAAAAAGTTTTTTCCAATAGCTTTCAGATATCAGTCCCACTAAAGCTGCTAACACCGACATGCTGACTAAACCAAAGCCAAAAATTGCACCTCGTAATAAAAGGGATAGTACTGCAGTCTTTGAGAGACAAGAACTCAGCCAGTACAATAAGGAAACAATTTTTTCCTTTTTTAAACCATAAACTATATGCAATATTCAGTCTTCCTCATGAATCACATAACTGAAGCAAAACCAAGATTTTAGACTCACTTTTCTGATCAAGTAAATAGAGCTGAGTTGTTCTGAAAAAAAAGGGCCCTATTTATATGCATCAAGAAAAGTGTTACTGAATAACATGTATTCATTTTGTGGTCTTTTTTCTTCTTAAATTAGATTTTCCTTCGTGGGTCAGCAGAATTGACAGCAACTCACTGAAGTGTTTCCAAAAGCAAACTGAAATGACAGCAGGAATTCTTAGCATCTCCTTGTACTTCAGAAACAAATGACATACCCGGGCTGCACTCCCACATCAGCGTGGAATAGTACGAGTATGGTAACACAGGTCACCTAAGAACCTTTACAACTTGCACTCTCTGGAAGCTGTCTCTAACCTCCAAGAAGCCAGAAAACTGTGACACTAAAATGCTATGAAAAAAAAGCCACTGGGAAATTGAATACATTCTTTATGCTCAAACATGTAATTTACCTCTTCTTTCCCCAAATAATTTCCTGTCGTTGCTATTCATATTTTTCAGTTTTTGATAAATGATGAAGCCAGCCTGCAAAGGAAAGGGAAAAAGATTGATACTTAGTACTCCGCAGAGAAAACACATTTTAAACAGCATTTTATCTAAACAAAAAAGCCAAGAATTAGTTTGGCAAGCCATGGCATTAATTCGTTGAAAACATCGTAAATTCTGAGTTCTCAGGCCATGTCATACAACAGTCAATGGTCTGCCTTACTGCCTTGTTAATCAAAACGACGTTACAGTTTACAGGATGTTTCACAAAAGACAGAGTTCTGACTTTGGTCTGCATCAGAGTGGACGCTTGTGACTAGATCCCAGTGTAATTATCCTATAAAGTTAGCTGAAAATAGAGAGCTTTAAGTACATCATTCCCAGTCTCACCATCTGCTCCACCTCATTCACATTTTATGTAATGCTCCAAGACAATAGTTATGAATCTAAGATTCTGTGTGCTCTATAATTCCCTTGATGTGAATAAGAAGTTCTAGCAGAAGAATGCAGCCTAAAGCCAGCAATGCACTAATTAGGCTACATGTGTTAATCAAGGCATCTTAAAGAAGAAAGAAACAAGTTACTCCCTCGTGTTTCCCTGTGATGCTCCAAAAGGCAGGCCAGGTGAAGACAGCACAGGGAGGAAGAGGCTTTGCCTAGAAAATGCTGGTTCCAGCTGCCGCACCAGGCAGCTCTGAGAACCAGAAATAGAACCCCTTACCTTATTGTTTTGGATTCCACATCTCCACAGCAGCTAAACCCTCCACAGCTTAATAATTAACTAGAAAACATAATTATTAACTAGAAAATACAAAATGTTTTAAAGTCAGAGAACAGGGAAAGCTGTCCTGCTTCCCTTCCTCTATCTGACCTCATCACAGAAATACAGGCCTGAGGGGTGAGGAGATGAAATGCGATGTTCAAGCACCAGCACAAAGAACAATTTTCTCCCAGGAAGCAGGTAGCACCCAGTTGCACATGGCTAAGTCAGAATGCAGAACCAAGGGAAAAGCTCCCTCCTTTCAAAATGGTGAAAAAACAGAGGCTTCTGCAGAGCTACAATAATTGATATACAGCAGAACCAAGTTGCATTAGCCACTGGAGAAGGTTATACTTCTTCAGAGCTGCTTATTAACTTTATCTTATGTATCATATTCTGCAGGAGCTGAGAAAACTGCTCAATAAGCAGCTCAGCAAAGATCACTAAAAAGCCCCCAACAAAAAAATCAGTTGAAAATGCTACCAAGCTACAGCAAATACCTGCAAACAAGGGAACCCTGGAAAAATTACCCACGGTTCACTTCCATAAATAGTTATCACGCATAAGAACTATGTATCAACTGTGCCAGGTGGGACAGTAGCTCTGAAAGACTTCACACAGATGAAGATAAAATTAACATGATTGCTCCATCAAAATACACTTTCCTGAGGTGTCAGCTTGTAGTCAGCCCAAGTGCACAGAGATTCCTCTGGCATACTTCTCGATGCCCATAGTACTTGGCACATTGAAAGCACGTCAGAGCTTCCAGAACTGCTTCAGCAGCAGGCTTCAACAAAAAGACAGATTTTGCAAAATCATAAAACATTAAGAGGTGAAGACCTCAGAGGAGGTTCAAGGATGCTGTGGAATTGGGTTTCTTTTTTCTGTCTACATTCAATTTTCTGCATGAAACATTGGACCATGGAGTCTTCCAATGCTGACCAACTTCTGTAGCAGAAAGGCACTAAAAACAAACGGAACATTGGAAGAGGTATTTATAGATCTTTTCTTGTACGTACATAAGCATCTGTGGCTGCATACAATTTCTGCTCCTCATTGAGTGGAAACTTTTCCCAGTTACTGCAGCGGACAGTCTTATCTTTCAGAAGCTGCTTCCCAAAAAGGTGTTTTACCAGACCATTTAGGCTCCATATCTCCTTACACTTCAGCTGGAAAAAAAGAAAAGAAAAGACTCGTTTAAAAGAGAAAGCAACCGCACTTGTCAAAATGCGTTTGCAGAAACAGCAAAGCATACTTAATACTTCATTAGAAGCAGAGATCTGGATTAGGCAGAATAAACTATCTTCCTCAAAGCAGTGACTGTTCTTCAGGCCTGATTTTGCTGTCATCATATAAAAAGATAATTTGGCCATTGGAAACATCTACTTTCCTCCCCTAAAGCTGTACTGTTGTAGGACATCCCTACACTGTCAAGCTGGGAAGGTGTTAGGGCTGGGTGAGTCCACGCACTGTGAGGCAGTGTTGTCACACTATGGGGAAAAAAAAGAGAAACTTGTACAACACAGTCACCAGGCTGAGAAAACAAGAGCCGGAGACTTAGCTGTCAGCCCCGCTCTCCTCCAGGATTTTGGCAACAATATTTTGATATTGCAAATAATAGCGACAAGGATGTATTTAATGGAAACATGGGAGTATCAAGGACAGCCTGTAACTGTTTTGTCATCTTTTGCAAGCCTGAGAAACCAAGAGCAAGCCAAAGAGCAGTTTTATACCACGCTAACCATTATTCACTGCACTGTGAAGCAATGTCTGGAAGACTCCAGAAACCAGCCAGCCACCCTGCTGTTTCCAAATGCTTTTATAATGTTAGTTGTCAGTCACAGCGGCTACATCCCATTGCCTCGACAGGCTCTCAGTTTGGGAAGCTTTCCTTCTGACTCCAAGGAGCCAGGACTTGCAGATGCAGCCTTGTGGTATGCTGAGAGCCCTTGCAAAACACACAGCCTGCAGAGCCCAGCAGCAGCGTGGCATTATCAGTTCATCCCCTTCAATCAGGTATCAAAAGCCTACCCAGTGCTGATTTTAGGTTCCCCCTCCTCTTCCCCTTGCACTGTGCCATTACATAAGCTGCTCTTCTTTGTTCTCTCAGGCTTCATTTTCATATTTATTTTTGGACTGTTTTCTCTTCAGCAAAAGACTTTAGAGCTGCTATCAAAGATCACATTACTTATCCTCATAACAAAACATCCTACAGCGGGATGCTGGGATGGGAATAAAGTGTGGGGATGAATTCTGGAAACTCCAAGTCTAAAAAGGAACAGCTCCTTTTACTGCTTGAGCAAAACAGTTTACTCTGTAGCTTCCAGCCCACAAGGAGCTAAAGCTCAAGGCATCACTGCCCTGAATGTCGAAGGTACATCACTATCTTCCACCACGATTTGAATGCACATCATCGGAGAAAGATAGTGGAAGTACTATTCCTTGGCATAAACCCATGCTCCACCAGGAAACCGTGACTGTGGCTGTTATCCTACTATGCAAAAAATGCACAGAAGCAAACAGGAGGTCATGCAGAGGCAGACAACAGGTGAAGAAAAACATTGTACATACAAAAAAAGACAAAAATAATAATAAAAAAAAAAAAGCTTTGAGGACTATGAAAGCAAGAAGAGTGGCAGGATGATTTGGATGGCAATGAACTTTTCACCCTCTTCCCCATCACGAGTGCAGATTTACCTGCATCAGGTGGTACCTACGCAGCACCTAGCTACAGCATAATGTGAGATACACCAGACACAACGCTACTTCTGAACCAAGGATTGTCAGACAGCAGAAGCTGCCCCCAGGTTAGCAGAGGTAGCACCAGCTTCTGAGGCACAGAAAGGAAAATACTTCTGGAGCTCCACCTCCAGACGGAGGACTTCATGGAAGACCTGGCTTCCTTCCAGGAGCCTCCTTCCAAACAGGCATCAGACCTCCACAGTACTCTAGAGGTTCAGCCTCTGCTGGAATACGTATGCCATCGCCAACACACCCCCAGTTTGACACAGCCTGCTGATCTCTGTCACTAATAAGTAAGAAAAATGCACCAGCAGCTGGATTTAATGAGCTGTGCCTCTTAAATGCAAACAGTGAACAGACCTGAGAGAGGAAAAATACTGAGAACATACTGGCTTACTGAAATGCAATACTTAATTCTGCAGACTGAGTTCTCTGGAAACATGATTTTTTTTTTTTTTTTTAAGCTGCATCACCTCTCTGCATTATTTTGCACAACAGGCCTGTATCAGAATTTAACTCCTGTGAAGACAAGGAAATCTCTCATACAGCACATTAACAAGATTCCCTCCCACAACAAAAAGGTTTTAAGCTTTACTTTCTCATTAGCAACGTCAGCCAGCTCCACAAAGCTCTTCAGCTTGATTTCAAAGTCACTCATCAGCTTCCATTGATCTCCCTCAATTCCTACGCCAACCTTTTTAATTGTTTCATCTTCGAGCAGTCTTTTGAGTCCCTTGGGAAAACCTAAAATAGATTAAGCCCAAACATGAGAAACTAAATACTGAAAGATGCCAGATAGTCTAATGGAAACGACAAAATCTAGCACAGAGGCCACCTGTAGAAACCTGTGCTTTTGGAGGAAAAGCTCAAAAACTTGCTAGGCAAATTCATTCTGTATCTGAAAACAAATTAAGTCAAAAAAAATGAGACAACCTTATACCATTTGTCTTACTGATCCTAAAGCCATGTGACAACAAAAAGGCAACTCCTTTAGCAGCGGAAAAAAATATTTTAATCCTCAGAGCTGGATGCTTGTCACACCAAAAGCAGTGCTATTTTACTGTTTTCCACGGGATTTTATTTCCTAGTGCTTGGAAAATAGAATTAACTACCTGTATCCTCCACCAAGCACAGACAGGTCAGTCTTCTAAGTAAAAGAAGTTACTTAGCATCTGTGTTCATGCTTATTATATTTTGATTCAGCTCAAGCTGATAGCACAGCGATGCTGGATAAAAGGGTATTTTCAAGTTCACAGGCTCAGGTAAGGCACACAGCTTTACTTCCTGGTTTGCTACACGAGCAAACATACACAGACACTTCACTTCAAACATTACAAAATGTGGGGAGATTCTTCTGAAGAGGAGATAAATCCAGCTGAGCTGGACACAGGCACACCACATTTGCAGCTGATTTACTGAACAAGGGATTTCTCCTATCTAAAAATATCAGGAAAACCTTGAAAAGGTGGGAACTTCCCAGTCGATGACTTCTGCTCCATTTCTTCCACGTTATTTCTAGAAAAAAATACTGTATAAACCGAAGAGGTCTAGATCTAGACTATCCAGAGGCTACAATGTGAGAAGTAGGACAGGTTTCATGGAAGGAAAACGGGTAAGAAACGGAGAGTTATCAAAAACCTTCATGATCAATACATATATAAAATTCATCCTTTATGGGATGCGTTTAAACACAGTCCAACAACTCTTCATTCTCTTTTTCCTGCAGGAGAAAGTTTGTTTCTTTTTAAACAAAAAGTAATAAGTCTTGTCCAACTCGATGATTCTGCCATCTCTCTCTCTCTCTCTCTTTTTTTTTTTTTTTTTTTTTAATCAAATGTTCTGAATAAGCAAAATTTAGCTGTGGTTCTTAGCAGAGTGCTGACATCTTACCCGGTTCAAAGTGCCCTTGGCAGGAACAAAAGCTTTAGAAAGCGATTCAGGCAGAAACACCATCTTCTGCTTTAGGCACTTCATTAGCAGTAGCACATACACAACCATGCCTGGGATTGACATGCAAACACACAGCTTCACACTAAAACCAAAAGTGTGTTTCAGCTCCTCCTCAGGTCTCTTCTTTCCTTTGCTTCCTTTCCTCAAACCTTTCCTTTGTGAACTTGAAAATATCTGCCTCCTGGATTGAATAGCCTCTGGCAATTAAATTTTCCACCTCATTTGCTATAAATGACAAAGGACTGAACACCAACATTTAAATTATCCCTATTACACCTCGGCATGCACACCCCAGGGAAATCAGAGGCATCTCACAGGCAGAGTTTCAATCTAGCATTCAAACCAAAGGCTATAAAATTGCAACCTCCTTCCCCCCCATTCTTATTTTTCTTATTTGGAAGCTTTTATTCACATACACAATGAATTCAGACGCTGTTGAACATGCGTCCCCTTCTCCACACAGCTACATCAGTATTCAGTATTCTTCCTGAAAACCAATGGCACAAAATTAGGAAGAAAGCGTGACGGCCATCGTTTTTGAGGGATTTTGTTACTCAAGTCAAATCAAGAAGAGACGCAGCCAGCTAAATTTAGGTTTGGTGTTTATTTTGGCACCAAAAAGAAGAAAGCTCATTATCTGAGCAGTTTTCAAAACAGAATTAAAACTCTTTCCCAGAACAACAAAAAAATAATCCTTAGGTAAAAGTCTCTTGTCCTGTTTAGAAGCCACAGGGCCATGTGCTAGAACACCGCCCAAACCTTGGGCTAAGGTCCCCTAAACGCCTGGGGAGTGTTCAGTCAATAAAATAAACCTCTGGATTGCAAGCATCACGGGGAAGAAGATGGATGGATTTTTTTTCCAACTATCAGAGTGAAATAGGCTACAGCTCAAGGCTAAAGTTCAGACCAAATCACAGGAAACAGAAGGCAGGTCATGCCCTGGCAGGAGCAGAGGAAGTACAGTACCTGACATTGAAGAGACGTGAAACAAGTAGCATTTTTCCTCCGTTACACACAGCTGTATGACAGCTATTTTCGCCATCTTTCCTTTAGTGAATGATGGTGGCCATTCAATATCAAATCCAACAGCAGCCCCACATGATAGAGTTTGCCTGAAAAAACATCATTACTCACATTTAACTGTTCTTCTGCCAGCACTTGGAAAATCAGGACTGAGTCATCTCACATAAGGACGATTAAGGGAATCGCGGCCACTGTATCTTTCACATGCATAAGTCACAAAAACCATTTTAATATTAAGAGTTGAAATTCCTGCTGTTCCACAAAGCTACACTATACCCCCAAACCAGTCAGATTTTTAGCAGATCTTACTGCACACAAATGGCAGCTTAGGGAGCCTCGGGAAACATATAGAAGCAGACAGAACAATTTGTATTCCCCTGAAAGCTTAATCTTTCCTTATTGTGCTATGCTGAAAGTTCCATACAGAATTATTTCCTCCAGTAACGTGACCCATGCTAAGTAAAAATGGGGGGAAATATATTTATTTGCATCATAAAATACTACTTCCCCCTCCCCCCCCAACCCTACACTCCCAATTATGAATTCAGTTAATTCACTTGAATTATTACAGCTTTGTGCTCGCGTCCAACAGGCCGGTTGTTTTTTTGTTTTTTTCAGGCTGAAGCGTGCAACCAGCAAGGAAAAGCGGGCAGAGAAGAGCAGCTCCCTTCCCAGAAAGGAAAGGGCACTCCACACAGGGAAGAGCTCTTACCTGATATCTTCCGAGAGAAGGGAACAGTCGCTGGCCTCATGGCTGTAAACGATGGAGCCGCAGAACTCGAGGAAGGGCAGCCCGTCCTCCAGGAGGCTCCTCTGCACCTCGCACCTCTACCGAACAACAGTGGGAAGAGGCTCTGTTGCCAGCCACACATAACCCTGGCCCAGAGATGCAGCAGCCCCCCGCCACCACCAAACGCCACACCCAGCAAGCCTGGAAGGGACTCAGGACCGGAGTCATGCATGCTCCACACACAGGGCTGGGTATTTCATTATTATTATAATGGATATGATAAAACACAAAGCACTCGGCTAACAGCAGAGCAATACCTCTCCTTTGTGGGGTCCCCTCTTTTTTGTTCTTGGGTTCCCGCCCCCATTTTTTGCCAAACTCCAAGCACTCGGACTGACAGCGCGCATGCTGAATGTTCTGATGAATGTTTAACTTCTTTGGATTCTCACAGGCCAAGGGACCCAACTGCTTTCAATACCAAGGTTAGGGAAAACATGCAGCTTTGACAGTGTCAGGAGCCCCTCAATGCTATTTTAAATGCCGCAGAAGTTTGAGGAGAATCTGAGAAGCGACTGACAACGATTTGTTCAAGACACTCAGATTTGGTCAGGATGCCTTGGAAGCTTTTCTGTTTCAGCACAAAGTTAGCCGAAAGCAGAAACCTGAGCATCAGAGGAATCCTGAACTGGGGGAAGCTGAGAGCAGCTCAGTGACGCCTGCAGGAACAAGACCAGGGGTGAGAGGCGCAGGGAACACCACATGGCTCAGCTGCCCGCTGCCTCGGTCCCACACCTCGGTGCACCTCACACTGAGGGACCTTTGGGAAGCTCCTCACGCACGAAAGAAAATCCACAGATTTAAAACCACACGCACTATTTAAAATGAGAGATCCTTCATGGGTAGTGGCTTACAGATGAAAACTCTAAGTCTGTGGGTAAAGGTGGCACTGAAGGCTCCAGATAAACTTCTTATTCCCGTTCCAGTTAACGAAAAGTCACTGCCCAAGAAACTCACTGGCACAGTGTCTGTTAACGTCTACCCGCTCGCATAACCCTGAAGGTGGTTAGAGGCACCGCACCCAAGTAACGATGCCCATGCGACGTAACGCTTCCTCCCGTTAACGAAGGGAGAAGTTTAACCAGAAAAGGCAGAGTTTTATCATTCCCTTCACTGTTTTCTTTAAGCACCCGTGCTGCTAACTGCTCCTTACGGCCCAGCGGAGGGCACAGCGCAGAAGGAAGCCTGCCGCTCCCTCCGCGGGCGTCTCTCGCGGTGCTGGGGCAGGCGGAGCAGGCTCACCCCGCGGGACCAGCGCCCAGCGCCCGCTGCCCGCCCAGCGCCGCCTACCTCAGCGCCGCCCGCCCGGCTCGGCGCACGCATCCACTGCGGGTACTTCTCCCGCCCAGCGGCGCTCGGCGGCTCCATCGCGCTCACTTCTCCCGCATCTCACTTAAAAAAATAAAATAGACACAAAAAAAGGGACCAAACCCCCCAGTGCCCAAGCCAGCCCGCAGCCAGCACCCCCCACCCCGGCCCCACCACCCGCCACTGCCGGCGCACGCACTTGACGTCACGCCGCAGCGCGCGCCTCGTACGTCCTGTTCCCTCTCCCCCCTCCCAAGAACATTCGGAGGTTACCCGAGGTGACGCGCATGCGCGATTCGGCGGCGGGCGCGGGGCACTGTGGGTAATGTAGTCCCGGGGTCGGGCGGGCCGGCGGCGCCCACCGCTGTGTCTCCGCCGCCGCCGCCGCCGTGCTCTGCCGGGCGGGGCCGTGGCGGGCCGGGGCGGGGCGCCGGGGGTGCGGCAGCCCCGGGCTCTG
>CM021768.1:51006153-51036804 GCA_011076525.1 Nettapus auritus | reverse complement strand
GGGGGGAGGCAGTGTGTGGGCTGGGGGCACGGGGAGGTCTGCAGGGCACGGTGGGGGCTCCCACCATCAGGACAAGGTGGGGAGGTCACGGGAGGTGCTGGGAGGCCAAACTGGGGCTCTCGGTGCCGCGGGGGGAGGACACGCAGCGTGCTGGGGATGGGGCTCCAGGGGGCTCCGGGGGGCTTCGGGCACGGGGCCGAGCGGGGAGTGGGATGGCAGTGCCTGGTGGGAGGCTTGGCAGGGGGAGCAGCGGTGAGCGGAGCGGCAGCGAGGAGCGGAGCAGGCCCCTGGTGCTGCTGTTGTCATCTGTGTGTCTGTTGTGTGTTATTTCCAGCTGAGCGGTAAAGATGGAAAGAGGGAGAGGAGGAGGAGGCGGAGGAGGAAGGAACCTGGGGGGCTCCGGCTTGCACAGGAGCGTGTACTCCCAGTCCCAGCAGCAGTACCATTACCCAGCCCCCTCGCAGGGGGGCTGCATGGAGATCCAGGAGCTGGCCTCCAAGAGGGTGGACATCCAGAAGAAGCGGTTTTACCTGGACGTGAAGCAGAGCTCCCGAGGCCGCTTCCTGAAGATCGCGGAGGTGTGGATAGGGCGAGGCAGGCAGGACAACATCAGGAAAAGCAAGCTGACGCTCTCCCTGTCGGTCGCCGCCGAGCTGAAGGACTGCCTGGGGGACTTCATCGAGCACTACGCCCACCTGGGCCTGAAGGGCGGCCACAGGCACGAGCACAGCAATGGCAAGGAGCAGCATTCGAGGCGGCGCCAGCAGCACCCGCCGCCCTCGCCCCAGGGGTCAGTGGGCTCCGAAGAGCACCCTCACAGTGTCCTCAAAACGGAGTACATAGAGAGGGACAACAGGAAGTATTACCTCGACCTGAAGGAGAACCAGCGGGGGCGCTTCTTGCGGATTAGGCAAACAATGAGCAGGGGACCGGGCATGATCGGTTATTTCGGCCACGGC
Source organism: Nettapus auritus (assembly GCA_011076525.1). Lineage (NCBI taxonomy): Eukaryota > Metazoa > Chordata > Aves > Anseriformes > Anatidae > Nettapus > Nettapus auritus. Next base: position 51,035,845 of record CM021768.1, on the reverse strand, counting down.
CTGGGACAGGAGCAGACTATTGTCCTTCCAGCGCAAGGGATGATTGAGTTCAGGGATGCTTTGGTCCAGCTGATTGAAGAGTACGGCGAGGGGGACATCGACGATCGCAGGGGCGGGGGCGACGACCCCCCCGAGCTCCCCGAGGGCACCTCGTTCCGGGTGGACAACAAGCGGTTCTACTTTGATGTGGGATCCAACAGGTATGGCATCTTTCTGAAGGTAAGTGAGGTGAGGCCGCCCTACCGTAACACCATCACGGTTCCATACAAAGCATGGACAAGGTTTGGGGAAAATTTTATCAAGTACGAAGAGGAGATGAGGAGAATTTACAACAGCCATAAAGAAAAGAGGATGGATGTCAGAGGGGACAGTGGTGAAGAGCAAGAGGGTCTCGAATAGAGTGCATTGGACTGGCCGTCTGGCAAAATAAACAAAACAAAAAGCAGAAATTGGTGAGAGGGACTGATCTGTAGTCATTTGAAGTTGCCCCGTTGTTTTGTAAAGTCCTTTCCAGTAGCTCGTACTAACTCCAGTACATGATATTGCGGGAGTCTGGTTATCGTGCTAAATTACACCCAAAACATCTCAGTGTTTCTCATGAAAGTAACAACCTCCCGAGTCTGTATGAGTCAGCTTCTTCGAGTGTGGAAGACTATGGAAGTATGCGTATCAGCACAAAAAAACGGCATTCTGACCTTTAAATAGTCTAGATAAGGCTTGTATTGCACTTCAGCATGGTACAAAAAAAAAACAACCCTCATGCTGAAATGTATCAGTTTCTGCTAATGACAGGTTTTCTGGAACTGAATTCTGTCCGTACTCAGTCAGAAGGCTGAGAAGCTTAGCTACAGGGCGCCTTGTACAAAAACCAAACCCATATTAATTGCTCATACGCGTATGAGGAGAGGTAGACGTTTGAAAATTGGGTTTGAAAGCTGGTTGCTGAGTTTGAAAGGATATGGGTGAAATCTCGATAACCAGTCAGACCTTTATGATGTGCTGGTGGAGAGCAGCAGATTTGTCAATAACCTTGTAGTCCTGTGCTAAACGAATGACCCGAGTATCCCAGGACAGCGAAGCTGTGCTGGAGTGCTAAGCCTTCTGAATTAACGGCAATGAGTAATAACCCACTCTTCATCTACGTGCTCTGCCCACGCGAGGCTGATGATTTTTTTTTTTTTTTTAACGTGTTTCTCAAAATTTCAAGAGCTATTTTTGTATGCGGGGTGTTGTGGGTTCCAGCAGGCGGCTGCAGAGCAGGTTTTCTGAGGCTGGATGGCCGCTGTGATCGAGGTTCCAGGGTTCCCTCCCAAAAGTGAGATTAACGTGGTCGGTGTTACACGCACGAGGACGACAGCTGGGCGTTTCTCTCCTCCTGCTGAGAGAAAGGCCTTTGGGGGGTTTGGTGCACCACTTGATTCCTATAAAAATGCATCTCTGTCATATTGATCTGTAGCGCGTTTTCCAAGCCGTGGTTAAGGCTGTGTCAGGTTTTCTGTCAGGTTGGTTTTGCAGATGCTATTACCGTAAGATAATATCCGTGCCCTGCCGTCACCCCCTTCCCACCCCGTGTCACAGCTGGGGCCGTAACGGAGCAGTTCGGTGTCTGGCTGCTCACCTTGCAGCACAAAACCCTGCTGGTGGCCCTGCGGCCTGAACCTTGCAGTCCCTGCAAGAGTACTTCCTCTGCCTGGAGGGAAAGTGCGTGGAGTTACCCGGTTTAGCAGGCTTGAAGAAAGACTTTGAAAATTCTCGGTCATTTCTTCGAAATACGTGTAACTTTGGGGTCTTTTTCAGCCATTGGGTGACCGGTTCCTTCCCTCCTGAAGGCAGTGGGCGTTCGGTTGAGCTCCAGGTCCTTTAAGTAATGCGTTGCCCACCTTTAAGTTTTTTTTTTGACGAATGCATTGTTCTGTCTAGTCAGATATTTGTAATTGTTTGAATTGTTTTTTTTTTGCAGAGTGGCCTAGTGTGCATGTGGTCCAGCTGTCTTCCGACCCAACCATTCCCTTTGTTTTTTTTTCAATCTGTTCAGAAAGGTATTTATCTGCAACCAGACTTTTTCACTCTTAGTCTGGACCCACCTGCACGCTGCGTGGCCGCACTAAATCCAAAAGCTATTGCCTGTTACAACATTAACCATAGCAAGAAAAGCCGGGGAGGCGGGGGTGGGAACTAAGAGGATAATCTGGACTTTAGTTTGGGTACTAACGATAGTCGATCTGTTTTAACTTTAAAAAAAAAAAAAGGAAAAAAAAAAAAGAAAAAAAAAAAAGCTTGCACCAAAGTCACCAAAGAACCTTTAGGAAATGTTACAGTTGTGACAGGAAGTAAGAAAGTTAATTTCACTGTTTTAGGTGATTCCCCCTGTACGTACGACATACTGCAGTTACAGCAAGCAAACATTTGGCTTAGTGTCACAGTGACCATCCGTTTCTGCACAGATTGCTCTTTCAGGTACTTTTTCAAGTCTGTAAGGGATTTTCTCATTCCACCACTGGAACTGCTAGTGGACCACGATGAACCAGCTGGAGGCGATGTGGGGTGCTGGTTCATCTTTGCTTTTAGGGTTTTGCTCACAGTGTTTTTAACAGGTCCATTAAAACAAACAAACAAACAGCATTACAATAACTTCATGCCCTAGTGTTGGTGTGAAACCAGAATTTAGCAAAAGAGTCACGGATGCGCAAGCGAGCACGTCTCTGGCTGCTGCTGCCCGTCACAGTGCCTGGAGTAAGGAGGAGCTTGCCGCAGATTGCAGCCACCTGGAGCTATGAATGTACAACCCTTTTACGCTCGCCTTCCCGTGCCTGTGTGGCGTTCCTCCCCTACGTGCTCGACAGCTTCCAGTCCACACCCCCGTTTGCCTCCACACATCGTGAAAGCTCCTGTGTTGGAATCTGCCTCGGTTAGGTGTGTGTTGTAGATGGTCATGCATTCCTTCTGTTCCTTTACTGCTAGTGAGAAGAGTCACAACGGGCAAAGCAATTGAAAAGCCCTATTTTCTTCGCTGTTAAAACAAACAAGGCAAGATGCAATATGGCTTTCCTTATTGCTGCCCACTTGGCACTTTGACGATAGGGTAACTAAGTGCAGCTGGCTGTATCTTAGTTAGGCTGGTATCAGCGTGCGTTTAAACCATTCTTTTTTTTAAATCTTTTTTCTGTGTTAATTAATTGGCCTTCTAATTGCATTAGTGTATTGTGAATAGCACCCCGGAACTCGGTGCCTGCTGGCTGTGGGGCAGGGCTGGGTCCCGTGGGATTCACTAATGCACGTACTCCCCGCGCGGGATGCACCTTAGTATCCGAAACTGGATCGGGATCTCCAAGTTCATAGCCGACTACCAATGGGTAAACCACTAACGACGGGTTTCCACGGAAATGTATAGCACTGATGCTTGCAGATATTGTCATTGGAGGATAATACAGACTAACTCAAGATGTAGCAATGCAAGATTGTACCGGTTAGATTTGGAAACGGGTTCCTCATTATTTTTGGCAGTGCGCTTTCGACCTCCGAGAGCAGCAGTAATGTAGGCTGCTAGTGCGCCAAAGGGCCTGTTGCAGCGCTGGGAATGCTGAATTCCTCATGCATTTGAAGCGTTTGTGCTCTGTGCCCTAAAACTGCCATGTCCCTTAAACTTGAGAAAACACAAGCTTATTTGCACTAGAAAGAACGGCCAAAAACAATTCTAGGAGGACAGGGTGAAGAGCACCAGTCTGAACCTCTTTTCTCACAAGAGAATTTCCTACGAAAGCCCTCACCTCTGTTTCAAAATTGTGTGGTCTGGGCAGAAAGTCTGTCAGTTCAATAGCGAAATCCTAATGCACTTTATACTGTGTAAATACTCGGGGCACGTCTCTGCCACTGGCCTGGCAGGGGGTGCTTCAGCAGCGTAGTCTAATTCTGGAAGAGGTCGTATCCCATGTGCCCGTGTCCGGTACAGACCTGTTGTACTCGCTTGACCCAGCTCTGTTCCGTGTTAGAGGGACAGGCACGGCGGTGCGGACCCTCCCAGCCCCTCGAGGCAGGACGTTGAGGTGCAGTTTGCCGAGCTCCAGAGCATCCTCAGCTGGTGGCGGCTCCGCCTCTTGCTGCGGCTCCCTGGCGGCTCTGAACCTGGCCCTGAACGTTGATGCCAAGGCTTAAAAAGGAGCTTTTCGTGGAGATAGTTTTACAAAGCTGAGTTGTCGTGCTTGGCTTTCCCCTCCGTCAGAGCAGACACTCCTCACGGGTTTGTTTCGGGTGGAAGGGGCTGTGGGGGCTTCCCCTGCACTGCTGGCCTCAGCCCGCGGCCTTTCTCGGTGAAGGACTAGCAGGCGAGCGTGCTGGCTGGAGGGTGGAAGGCTTTCTGTGGCCAGGTTCCCTGCATGGCACTATGGAGGAGGTAACAAAAATACAGGCAGCCGGCCCAGCCTGCCTTTGTCACCCCTCGTGAACTTCACCCAGAGAGGCAGCGGTGGCGGCAATCTGCTCTTCGTCGTGTTCCTTATATGTATTCAGTATATAAAAGTTCATATTCACGTGTAGGCATTAATATATTTATGTGAGTATATCCTAGCCTGTAGTAGCTCGTAGCGAAATAATCTATTTATCTGAAGTACACAGACTAAAAGATGGGGCTCAAGAGGCAGTGTCTCCTACTAGCGGTTAGGATAAAGGCGTTATTTCACTGAGAGCTCTTTGCTGCTTATCACGGCCCTTTTAAGATTTCTGCTCTTAAGCACTCATCTCATCTCTTAGGTTTCCAGCAAGGCTGCAATGGGAAACGTAGGCTAAAGGAGGCAAAACTCTTCCTGCGAGGCGTCGTGCAGGCACAGCAACAGCTGCAGGTAACGGCCGGCTGCTGCACTGCGGGCCGCGTTGTGCCGTTTTAAAATCCACCGCAAACCATTGTTGTCATAATACTCATAAAACATGCCGTTGGCAGTATTCAAAAACTGTCCCTTATACAAAACAACAAACGTCAAGTAATTCTCAAAATTGGCTCTGGCGTCTGTTTTTTTCCTGATGTTGTAGTCTAATGGTGGTACCATTGTCTCCCATGGCCTGTTGGTGTGACCTGAACTCGTGGGGAAGGTGTCTGGTAGTCGCTAGGAGGCCTGCTCCTGGCTAGACTTGCAGCCCTTTTAGCCAAGTGTAGTGATTTTTCTAGCAGAAAAGGGGTTATTAGTGTGTATTTTTATTGTGCAGACTTTGCACCCTGTGAAAAATTAATTAATGAGCAGGTTTTAGTTTCATTGCATTCATACTTTTTGCTGTACATATGGTATATATATACAATTTATAAAGTAATTCTTAAAGAAAAGTATACTTTCCATTTAATTTTCTATGCTATTTCCTCCAAAATTAAAATGTCCTTTATTTTTAATTATTTAACAAGTTGTGTTGTCTAAAATCTGCCTTTCCCCTCTTGCCTGTCCGTTTCTTTTAAACAAAGCTTGTATCTGAGATGCCTACTTTACCCAAGTAAGACTGGAAGCAAAGGCTACACTGAACATAGCACAAGCTCCTTGCTTTTTAGTCCTCTGTGTGGATGCTTTCGGCAGAAATCTTGCGAATATCTCAGTGGCAGAGCTACAGATGCACATGGTAGTGAGTACATCCACCACCTGGACCGCTGCGAACCCTGTGTGCTCTCCTCACTTTGGCTGGGACCTCAGGCTGTGTCCCCTTGGACAAGGACACTGGCAGAGGCCTGAAGTGTCCTCAGGCTGAAGCTGTGCTCCTTGTCACCTGTGCACGTGGTGTTTCCTCGTGGTTTCTCTGCTGATAGGGCTGCAGGGCATCGTCTCCATGCAGCAGTGGCTTTGTCTCCTGTACATGATTCATGCTATCACTAGCAATGTCTTTTGTTGACCCCACTGTCCTGTCGTTTTCATCTGGAGCCGGGAAATTTCCATTGCGTGGCTGCAAAACCAAGCAGATGGGAGTAGCTGGAGAAGCAAGACCCACCCGACATGCTTTGCTCTCCTTTGTGGGAGTCCGACATGAGGCCCACACGGGGCCTGGTTCTCATGGAGCTTTGCAGCTTCCCTCCACGCCCGAGACGCTTGTAGCTTCTTATCCCTCGGCCTGCTGGGGCTGTGCACACACAGCCGTGGGCATTGGTGGTAGTTCGGCCTAAAAACAGCTGAAATCCGTAGGATAACAGGAAAACAGCCCTGACAGGGTACGAGGTGCTCCTGGGCATTTGGGAAAAAAAGCTGAAGCCACATCTTCTGCTGCTCTGTTTTTCCAAAATCCACAGAAGCTTTAATCAGCTGATGCCAATTTTTACACAGTAATCCTGGTGCTACCAGTTGTCATTGTAACAGAGTTGTTCTTCCTGATATTTTGTCACATCCGTGCTGGGTTCCCCACCTGTATTCCCACAAAGGCAACGCTAATTTTAAAGCATTGTGTTAAAATAAGATGCTGGAGCTCCCCAGGGTGCCATCGGTGGGTACGGAGAGCTCGGAGGGTTCCCGACGATGGCAGCTCGGCTTTCCACTGGCGTGCCCCTAATGAAACGTGGCAGGGGAACAAATGGCAGGAATTATCAGGTAGCTTTGCCGGCGCTTCGGGAGAAGCCAGGCCTCTGGCTTCTTCTGCAGAGAAATCTTATGTCTTTTTTCTTTCTTTCTTTAATAACATTAATGAAAGTCATAGGAGACATTGATTAAGAATTGTTTTTCTAGAAATGTCAAAGCGTACGCCAAGGTTTCAGGCCTTGGACGGTGCGTTGGCATTTCTGCGATTAATGTGATTAGGTTGTTCCTGCCGCGTGTCGAGGTGCCCTGCGAAACGTAAACCCACAGCCTCAGGGGGCCTTTTCTTTCCATTAACTTCTAGAAATCCATACACTGGTGTTACATTCTGGTATTTTTGCGTGTGCTGTACATGTTTTGTGTTTGTACCGTTTCCAGCAGTACCAACCCCGTGTCAAGGCACCTGGCTGCCACCCCAACAAAGCTCTCACTAATGACTTTGTGGTCATCTCCCTGCTCGACAGGCTGCCTTGAAATGCTTCACCCGGCACGTGGAAATCACTAGCTCTTTAGAAAGTGGCTGCTGTAAATTCTTTACAGAGGCGTACACTGCCTTTTGGGTGTTCAGCCCTGTGCTGCACACTGGTATCGAACAGGAAGGAGCAACAGCTCCTGCATCCGAGCTCCTGGGCAGAGATGTGCTAGTTAGATAGGTTGCTCAGACACTGTGGGGCAAGTCCCTCCCGCAGGCAGAAGGAATCTCTGTCTAGCTGTTTTACAATCTTGATAATTTGCCCTGCACAGATTTAATTTGAGGAAACGATCACCCTTCATGTCAGCTGCTGGAAGACAGCGAAAGCTAAGGCTCTCTGCCTAGCCCCACCAAGCACAGTGCTGATACAACATCTGTGAGTTTATATATGTGACACACTGTTTAACATAGAGGCAAGGGAGAGAGGAGTGTTATATATATATATATATATGCATAAATATATAAAATAGTATTTTTTTTCCTGTTTTCAATAGGTTCTTCACTTTTGGTACGTTAAAATTTTAGCTGTCTGTTCTGTTATCCGTATCAGATATGTTCAACGTGCAATACAAGCAGGGAGATAGATTTTGCAAGCAATATCAGCATAACATACTCTTAACGGCAGATCTTTACACTACAAATTGCGTGCAATAGGATCTCCATTGCAGAACAGCAGAGACGATGTGGGATAAAACGCGCGGGTTAACCTCAGGCTCCTGCAAGTATTCCCATCTGGTCGTTGTTCTCAGCACATTTTGTTGGCAAGAAGCAGCAGGAGAGGGGGAGTGAGAGCAGAGACGAGCGCTTCCCACCAAGGTAGAGGAATGAATAGGCAGGAGGGGGTGGAGGGAAGCAAGGACAGGATTTGTGCTCCGGGGAGTCACGGAGCACAAGTGCTGCCTGTGGTAGGGGAAGAGGTGGCACTGCCAGCGCCGGTGCCTGTATTCCTGCAGCGACTTTGGGAGAGGCAGGGAGCCCAAGCCCTGGCTCTGCTCTTAGGGACCAGGCTGGGTCTCCTTGGCCTTGTCTCACTCCTCTTTGGGCACGTCTGTCCGGCGGTAACAGCCTGCCACTGGGTCACCTGCCTGCCCAAGACTACGCAGCACTGTGGACTTGAAGCTCTGAGTCTCACCGACGGACCCCATCAGGGCCAAGTGGATCCAGCTGAGGACACTGCTGCTTTTCCAGTTTGCTTTCAAAGACTCAGGTAACTTCATTTTTACCATGCTGGAGGGAGCCTGGGCTCGGCCAGGAGTACGTGCAGAAGCGTAGGGGAACAGACAGGCGTTGGTTGCCTGCAAAGGTTGCTCATGCCATCTCAGTTTTGGCAGCATCACATGTGCTTTTCTCGCAAAACGCATTCTGCACCATCTTTGCAAAAGGGTTTGTGTCATTTTTAGCAAGGCTCTTTGCAGGTGATAGCCACCGGTGTAGACTTTCTGTTCCCCGACACTGCTGTAGGTACTCAGAGGTCTGCTCTACAGGAGCAGGCAGTGTTAGCGGCTGTTGAGAGCTGTGCTTTGAACAAGTGAAGTGCTGCAATAACTGCAGTTACTCCGCAAAAATCTGTTAGCATCACAAGCTGGGCCTCCCGGTAGTGAGACTGGGTAGCTTTGGCTTTATTCTGCTTGTGCCTGTGTTCCCCACTAAAAAAATGGGGTGAACGATACCTCCCTACCTCACCAGGGTAAGAGAAAGTTGAGTTCATTAGGCATTGCAGTTTTTGTGGTCAATAGTGATGATCTCCAAAAGCAAAGTAAGATGAAATTCTGGTTGCGATATACTGAGTAGATATGTCTGCAGTGTTTGGAAGGTACACGTAGGTAAGGCTTGGGTTACATGCAGAACAGTGTATCAAAAAGAAATCCGTAATCTAGAGGAGAAGGGACAGTCATAAGAGATTGCAGATTCAAACTCTCTATGCACATGTCCGAAGGTCAGAATTAAGGTTATTCAGAAAATCCTTAATTCTGGCACTTTCTGACTTTTGCTCAGTTTTCCAACTTTTTTTTCTCTGCTGTTTTGTATGAAACTACACTGGTATACTGTCTTCTTGCAAAAGACACTTGGTTGTTAAACAGATTTGGGTGGTTTTTTTTGGTCCTGAATGGCATCTCACAAGTCGTGCGAGAACTCCACCTCACAGCGTCTTCCTAGGAAGGAAGAAGGACGAAGAAGTCTACGGGTGAGGGGGATGAGGGGAAGTGTTACATTCCGTAAGGCTATACGGGACCTCGAGAGAACATCAGCAGTGGTCCCCTGTGTAAAGGTGGGACTAGCTAAACCAGAGCCCTTCCTCACACTGATTGTCAGTCTGGCTGGCACGCAGGCTGCAGAAAGGTACAAAGGCAGTAATTGACCTGGCGTTAAACTTTAATTTTGCTGTTGTGGGGCCGCCTCTGATGGTATGTTTCAGGGTCTACATAACAAAAAACACCCCTATTTCTTCCAAGTTGAACAGTGTGGAAAAATCTGCTCTCTTAAACCTCTAGTGCTGGATATTCCCCATCCTCCCTAGACATGGTTTCCATGGTTCACCCTGCTTGCTGTTAGATCCTTTTCCTCCTGTCCAGCCTGTGTTTCCTGTGCTGCCATCTTCCTCTGTCCCTTTTTGTCTTACAGGCCACGTGCACAAGAAGAGTTAAGGAAGCAGTTCGTTCCCTTCCTTGCTTGCAGCTCTTTTACATAGTTAAAGACTTGTCTGGTCTCTTCTGCATCTTCTATGCACATTCAGAGCCTTCCACCAAGGGTAGTTTGTAGCCCTCGTCATGCTTTTGCTGCTTTCTCTAAACTCCTTCTGATCAGTCTGTCTTTCTTGAACCTAGAATTTGAGAATCCAAAATGAGGAGAAATACATGTGCTGCCATCTTACCAGCCTCGAGCAGAAGGAGCACAAACAACTTAAGATTTTATACACCCAGCATGCTGGGTTTTGCAACAACATACTTGGTGACTCGAGCCCTGTTTGTAAGTCTGCATCCTCCCAGGTCCTCCTCGTAGAGCTAAGACAAAGGCACTCATTTCTCACCCTTCGTCTGTACAGAGGCTTTTTTCTGCTGTAACACAGAAGCTTGCATTTACCATGACCAAGTTGCATCTCATTTCTTTTCAGATTATTTCTTCACCTTGTCAAGATCAGTTTCAGTTCTAATCCCATTCCTCCTGGTCCTTCCCAGGGATGCACCGTTTGCAGGTTAAATGATTCTTACCCATCATCAAATCATCCACATGTAGAAGAGAGCAGTACCTAGGGCAGTCAGAACTCATCGGGACCTCTCTTGATACATCCCACCAGACTGACTGTGTTACTAATTAAACAGACTAATTGTAGAAATCATAACCTGCTCCTCCTCCAGGCTGTGATTTTTTCCAGCTGCTGACCTGTGTTTCTCCCTGCTTTTTCTGAGTCTGAGTAGGCTATACAGAGTCTAAACAGTAGTTCTTGCCCTTCTTTAATAGCTCTAGAAAATCCAGACTATTAAGATACTACAGTACACATTTTCCACAAAGCCTTGCAATATCAGTCTTTTTTTGTGCACGGTAGGGTGGCAGAACACCAGCTAACATTCATGCCTTTGCTTATTTCTGAATAGGACATAGAAAAAATAGCCCATCAACAGGCCTTCTCCTAAATATAAAAGTTATTTTCATTGACACCCTCCCCCTCTTCACAATATTTATATTTGGATTGCTTCAGTGGTCACGAGCTCAAGATATGTTCCTGTCTGTAGGCTTTCTTTGTAGGCACCCACAGGCATGGGTTAACCAGGAGTACGTGAGGGAGAGGAAAAAATGTGTTCCTGTAAATCAGCCTCAGAAGCTGCCCATGGTCTAACTGTCGGGAGAAATTATACTGGCTAAGCTGTGGTACTCGAGGTGTAAGAGTCTCCTCCAGCACTAACAAGGTGCCTATTTAGGCACAAACATAAAGAATGCACCTCGTGGCTGCCTGTGCCAATTTAGTTTGAAGTACAGGCTTTGCGTTGCGCCCCAAACCTCCCAGGGATTGTTGCATAACAGTGTAAAACAGTATTTTCATCATGCAATAATTTAAATAGTCACCAACATATTTACTTGAATTTTGCCAATTTTAAGAAAATTTAGTTTTAAACTGGCATTCATCTGTGTTCCTTCTGCTTCTCCTGCCATTTCTTGTTTGTGCTTGTGTTCTGTCATTCCCTCCTCAGCTTACATCGATGGGATTTCTGGTTTTCTGTAATATTAGCATTGCTGCTATTTGTTTGATGAAAACTGGGGTCTCAAAGCAAAACTGGCCAACAACACAAATTTCTGTTTTCCATGAACCTTTCAGCAGTAACACACTCAACACACAAAGAACTCATTCTGCTTTAAACAGATTAGGAGCATCAGTTCATCGTCGGGACCTGAAAAAGAAACCATCATTACATCAGTATTTCTAATGGAGAAAGTGTGACCGTGGGGTTTTTGCCTTTCAAGGTGTTCAAAAATCTGTCTGCAAATCACCTTGCATTGTCAGGAGTGTCAAACAACTGCAACTGCTTTGAGTAGGCAATGGAAATATCTTGTACTCCATGGGTGAAATACTTTTGTTTTTTGAATTTAGCAAGATATTCAGTGTTGATGTTCACTCTCAGACATCTCTGTCTCCTACCTGGGCTGTTCCTGCTTTCTCCACACCGGTTTTAGGCACCTCTTTTTATTTCTTGGGCAGTGGCTACGTGTCAGGCTGCTCAGAAAGCCTTTCGACGAGCTTGTCATAATGTGGTTGTGTCACCACCTCTTTCCAAGCTGCGCTTCGAGCAGTGCCCATCCGGCGATGCGAGATAACTGCTTGAAAGGCGCTGGATTTTAATTTTTTCTCCCAACTCCCAGAAGCTTCATCTGTGTTGAAAGTTAATTGGATTTTCCTTAGTAACATTTTTATTGCAAGGTGATCTGACAGTTCGGTGTAGGTATAGCCATAAAGCAGTGCCTCCCGTTCCGTGCAGGCTCTCGCACTGCTCTAATCACTCGACACACGTATCTGAGCGCCTTCCAGAAGCGCGTTTAAGCATATGACTAACATCTGTCACACCGCGGTTGTTCTTTCTTTCATCCTCTTCCTATGGGAAAGGCTGAACGTGCCAGTGCAGCCCTGGTATTTTTAACATAAATTAATTATCCATGCTGTTTGGCGTTGATGTCCTAAAGGGTAAGCTGAAGCACGTCTCACACCAGCAGCAGCAGCCCCTGATGGCTTTGCGGCCGGGAGCAAGCCAGAGAGCTCTCGGGCTCCCGGGTGGCCAAGTTTGACATTGGCACCAAAGGCTTGCGTTGCACCAGAGAAGAGCTTTCCTCACCAGTCTTCAACCAGCTTTAAATGCTGGGGGAGGTCAAGGAATGTCGAGGATTTAGCTGTGTTGCTCTGTGTTTGAGAACTATCTGATGTAGAAAGGTCATCTCGCCTCCCAAGAGCTTCGAGTGCAAATGCGAAGCCCGAGGCAGCCCGTGGGTTCAGGCAGAGGAGGGGTGATGGGGGCTGGCAGGTTGAGCAGCGGCCTCAGCCCACGCCAGATGGTGGTGCTGAACATTTCACAGGCCTTGTTTTCAGTTTTGTGGGTGCGGGACTTGAAGGAGAGCAGCCCTGTGGCTCTTCTGGGGGACTTCTCCCAAGTATCAGAAGCAACTGCTTGGCCAGCAGTGGGGAATCAGCTCTGACTGACAAATGAGAGACACTGCAGGGTGGGAATTCGGCAGGAACTGAAAGTGAAGATAGCAATTTTCTTTTGGCATGCCAGAGGAGGCTTTTTCTGCTGGTGTTATGACAATAAGAACCCTTCAAAGATGAACATTGAGTAGTTTCCAAGAAGATGATGCTGTTTTCACATAAGAAGCCTTCTCTTTCTGGCCAGAGCCATGGTTCATTTATTAGGACTGTAACCTGGTTGCAGTTAGTGCTGCAATAGCCTTTCCCAGCCGCTGGACACAGAGCCCCCAGCCTGGGATTTGCAATACACAGCTCAGGTTGTCACAGTCATTTCTCCTGGTGCTCCTTGAGAAATTTTCCTTTGATAAATGTGGTCTAAAAAGTAATCTGGCTTCATTCTTTCCTGAAATTTCACAGGCTGTTTCCAATATGTTTGCCCATAAAGTCAGAGTAGCTCCTAACTTTTGCTGCCCTTCCCTTATAAGACCTTAATACCACAAACCATCTCTAGCAGGCGGGGCAGGTGGCATCCCTATCATTTTCTTGACATTTTATTCTACACTCACACCAAATACATTTCCAGTCCCCTCTGGTCTCCCAGCCTGACCTTTACTGGTGGCTTCTCGATCTCTACCAGGAGTAGCAATGTCATTTTGTCCCACACATCTCATGAAGTTTGAAGGAATTTTCAAGTACCCCGCTTGTGCTGATGAATGTGACAAGTGGGAAAGTTTTTAAAATTGTGTGTTGTGATCTGTAGTCGGCCCTGCCACTGTCATGTAAGTACATTGTACATACATGGTCATATACGTGAGGCATATATAAGAAGTCAAGAGAGCAGACTGCAAACCCTGTTAGACAATAATTATGTAGTTATGTTGTTGTGATGTTGTGCTACAGTGTGTAACGTGGAAATAATCTGTGATGAGGTCTTAAAATAATTCCTAGGCTTTCCCTTGTCCTGGCATCTGCCAGTCTGGAAAGACGTCCTGAAGTCCGAGGGCAACGTGCTGCTGGGAATCCCAGTCCCTGAGCTTTCCCCTGTGAAGGGCATGGGTTTCTTAGCCCATCTCTTGGGCCACGCTCCATCTTCCAGCCATGGAGGCAACTGAGAGTCAGTCCTTGTGTCACTGATTCCCACGGTGGGACAAGAAAAGGATGCACCTTGCAGGAAGGTGAAGTCAGACTGGAATTGCTCCTGTAAAGATTTGCGATCTCATTCCCACATCGTTGCGGGACGCAATTTGTCCACCTAGGAGCACGGAGAACCCTTTCAGATCCAGAAGGGCAGTGCCTCATTCACTCCTCTCTAAATTTTTGTTTGGGCAAATCTAAAGGTTTGGCCCGGCCCTGTGCATTGTTAGCCAGAAGAGCTGCCTGGGGGCCAGAGGGAATAGGGAATAGATTTTGAAGCCTTGTGTAAAATGCTTGGTAGTAAAATTATGGACTGTTGCGGTAAAAATAGACAGAAGCAAGCATTTACAGTTGCTCTGGATTAAATGAAACTCACTGCGTAGTCAACAGATATATTTCTGGCTGAGAGGCATTCACGATAGTTCCTTTTTTTTTTCTTCCAGATTTTTGAACACTCCCAGGATTTTTGTAGCACTGATCAGAACAGATATTTGCAGCAGAACTGAGCTGCCTCTGCGGACAGTCTGTTTGGTGACGTGCTGATAAACTCAGAAGAGTTTGAAAGCTGTAGCATTGCGCTGCTACCATCTTTCAAAGGGTTTTTCCCAGCTAGAGGTTGTGGCGGGGATGAGCTGTCATGGTCCAGACAATTTGGCTTGGTTTTTCAGATAGACCCATCTGTGAAGAGCTTTTTGAAGAGACAGGTCTCACATAGCCATACTGTATCCTCTGCCACGGTCTTATCCAGGTGCAGGTAGTAGAATCATAGAATATCCTGAGTTGGAAGGGACCCACAAGGATCATCAAGTCCAACTCCTGGCACCACACAGGTCTACACAAAAATTCAGACCTGTGACTAAGTGCACAGTCCAAACGCTTCTTGAACTCCAGCTGGCTTGGTGCCATAACTGCGTCCATGGAGAGCCTGTTACAGTGTGCGACCACCCTCTCAGTGAAGAACCTCTTCTTGATGTCTGGCCTGAACCTCCCCTGTCAGAGCTTGACACCATTCCCTTGGGTCCTGTCACTGGTCACTAAAGAGAACAGATCGGTGCCTGCCCCTCCACTCCACCTTATGAGGAAGCTGTAGGCCGCCATGAGGTCTCCCCTCAGCCTCCTCTTTTCCAGGCTCAGCAGGCCGAGTGACCTTAGTGTCCTCGTACAACTTTCCCTCTAGGCCCTTCACCATCTTCGTAGCCCTTCTCTGGACACTCCAACAGTTTCACGTCCTTTTTGTACTGAGGTGCCCAGAACTGCACACAGTGCTCGAGGTGAGTAGGAATATCGTGTCTTTGGTGAATTCCCACTGCTGAGCGCCTTGAAATCCAACAGCATTTGTTAATGGCTCTGCATAATTGCCACCAAACGCATGCCTCGGGATGTCACCTAACGCTTGTGGTCACCGTGCTGGTGGCACCAACGCGGCAGTCCCTGCAGTTCCCAGCAGGCTGCCGTGGTTGAGCTTGAGGTGCTGAGTGGCACCGTTTGTAGGTGATCCCTTAGGCTTCCCACACAGCTGTGTGGGAAATACACGGTGTGTACCGTGTGACTGGAGGCTACACATCACAGCACTCCTCAGCAGGGCTTTGGGGCTGACGGCCGTGGTCCTGTGAGCTCCAAAAGGAGCAAATTTGCAGTGCTAAATGCCAGGGGAAGAGCTAAGCACAAGGCCTAGCAGTAAAACTGTGTTCAGCTGCACCACTCAGGTGTTTTTAGCTTCTTTTCTACTCTCTGGCAAGTGCATGTTGTCGATCGGTGTGAATTTAGCACATCCGTCTCCCATTCCCCCCCTAATCATCAAAAGTGATTTTATTTTCAAGTCCTCTAAAGCCGCAGTGTGTCTCCTGTTGTGTGATCGCTCTGCTTTCTCTCTGAGACATGAAAGGCTGCCGAGAGAAAGCCTTTTGCTGGGCCCTTCCCGGGCGCTGCGTGCCCCTCGCTGCAGGTAGCGGTGACCTGCTGCACCCGGGGGAAGTCCCATTTCCTGCCAGCCCGGAGACTATAGGCCAGGATTTTATGTTAACCTCCAAATACCGAAGGCAACTTTTCAAAAAAATGAGCGGTTTTAATAATGCCCCCAACCTGGCGGAATTAGGAAAATGGCTTTTTGGCTTAGCCCCTTGCTTAGGACACTGAGAACAGGTGCTGCGTGTGACAAGGTGAACCAAACCTCGTTCCTCTCATCTCCGAGCACAACCTTTACGCTGACCTTTTATTTTTGGCCATGCTGCAGCGAAGCGATTGCTACTCAGCTGTACAGCAACCCTTGCACATTCCCTCTGTGACCATTCCCACCTCGAGGAGGGCTGCACGGAGCAGTTACCTGCGGCAGATCTGATCACGCGCTCACTGTAGACTACTTGCTTCCCCGACTTCCAGCCTGCAGAAGCTTGCTTGTAGTCAGCATATAACAGCTTCCCCAGGGACGTGCCTTTCTGCGTCTACTACGAGTAGTGCTGTGAGCTTCAACTATTGCTTCTTGCCACGACTTGATGTTGTGCCTCGATCCTTTGTTATACATAACCATAATTTTGTTTCCCTGAACGCAGAGGTAGTAGCAGTCTGGAAGAACATGTTTTGAGCTAAACGTTACCGGGAGTTCGCCCTCCCCTGGACGTTCAGATCGGTCTCAGAATCATTGGAGTTGTTTCTTTCTCTGTGCCTAACAGCACATTACTTCCACGTCAGCTTGGGAATCAGCCCAAGGGTTTGGTGTGGGTTAATAAATTCAGGTAGGTGGGATGAGCACACAGAAAAGTGGGCGTGAAGACGTTGAGATAAGAGCTGAGCATCTGCCAACCTTCTGTCCACTCTCCCCTAGTCCTGCGCTGGCTCTGGCTGCTGCGGCGGGTGGCAGGGCAGGGAGCCACCAGGATGAGAGACCTTCAGAGCCTGCATGTGGGACCTGGGGCGAGATGGCAGCAAGGGGAAGGCGTTCTGTCCGCGCTCAAGAGCATAAAAGGTGAGAATGAACTAAAGGAGGAGCTGCACTATACATTCACAGGAGACTGCCCCTTCACCATGGCATTTTGTGAGCTCCTCCACCAACACCCCTGCTGCTGGTGACCAGGACAAAAAGCAGGAGACAGCCCTGTTCTGGGTACCCCAGGAGCCCAACTATTTTAGCTTTCTCTCGTGGGACTCTTACTCTTGCCTGGCACGCAAGGAAGGCGACCACTCTGGAGAGCGTACGGACATTTCTGTCCTTGGGATCAGCGTGTGCCAGCATGCAGCCAGTTCATGGGCTTCCTGCATCCCCTGTGCTCACTAACAACATTTTCTGCTTACACCAGCACAGGCGTCCCTTGGCACCGTGGAGGGTGACACTTTGAGTTAACAAGCAATAGGCTTCTTCTGGCTGTCTTACTAAAAAAAGAAGAAAAATAAAAAAAGAGAAGTTGCAGGGAATGCAACTCCAAACCCGGCAAAGAAACAGTCATTTTTGCAGGCTAAGCTATAAAGGAGATGTCATCATGTCCAAAGTGTTAGTCCCACAAAGAGGAGCAGAAAAGCTAGAGGAGCAGGCTCTTGAAATATCGGTAAGGGGTGAGAGAGACACAGCTCTTCTGGCCCTTCTTCCCACAGGATGAGGAAGAGAAACCATGACCTGGGGCATCCTCTCACCCTCCTCACCCTCGTAGGCTCTCGACAGTGTGAAGTCCATCCTCCTCCGTGCTGCTACATTACACTCCATGTCCACAAGTTTCTGTGACACAGAAAGCACAAGCTTGTCTGTGTGTCATGTTTTTTTAGACTCTAATGAAGTTTTACCACAATTGACTTATTTTTTTAACTACTCACTAGTGGTTCGTTTCCCTCTTAAAACGGAGGGAAAAATGAAGAAAAACTTAGCAAAACTTAGCAAAAATGCCCACGCTTGCTTTCGGAGCCTGAGAGGTACACCAGGTTAACGCCTGAGGGCGGGTTTGGGCATTGAGGTGAGCACAGCAGATGCAGTGACAGTCTGGCTCTTTGTCCAGGCTGAGACCCTGCAGCAGCCCTTGAGCTGTTGCCATATGCCCCAGGGCTGCTCTCTGCAGTTGTTCAACCCCTGTGCCAACCTCTTCCCCTCCACAGTGCCAAGGCTGAAGGTGCCGTGCACCAGAGGACAAGCAGGAGGCTATAGCATGGGTATTTTTCACTTGCTTCAGCCTAGGCACCAGCCTTCTGGATTTTGTTCTTCCAGGAACCTGTTCTGCTTGCCAGTGCTTCGACTTCCACCAAAGGTATCCCAGCTTTCTAGACAAACATCTCATTTTCTATTTATTTATTTTTTTAAGAAGAAAAATCAGTAGTTGGGTGCTAGCAAATCCTAGAGTTCTCTTTTAGCAGTGAAGGAATTTTCTCCCTCTCCCTTGAATTTTGTATGAATGCAGATACTAATGTGAAAAAAGAGTTGTAATATCAGGAAAGGAGAGATCAGAACAAAGTGTTCCTCTGGATAGAGTTTGATGCAATTTTAAACTGCTTGTAGAAGATTGGCTGGGAAGGTAAACTGATTTGGGCTGAAAAAGCTGGTGCCATTAAACTATATTAAGGATGCTTTAGTAGATGGTCCAAAATAGCTTTTTTGTCACCTCTGACATCCAGGAAAGATAAACAGATTTTGGTCTTAGAGTGAAGGTGTGATTTTTGCTGGAAGAAACTTATATTCTTTAGAAACCATCTTGGGATGACATTTAATACCAAAAATATTGCATGGAAACCTAAGGAAAACAAAACGCATCTGAATCAACACCAGGTGAGTGTTTGCAGGGCTGCACCGCGGAGCCAGAGAGGCACGCTGCGTTGGAGTTGGGGGTGAGTTGTAAGCTGCCTCCCTGGCCACCCCGGGGCTCGGTCCCTACCTGCAGAGACCCCCGGACCTCCTCACACTCTCCTGCATCCCGCCAGCACTGCGACATCGGTACTAGGTGAGAACCTGAGTTCTGGGGGTCCTTGGCTCTTGATGCAGTCCTTGGTCACCAGCTGCTGTCAGAGGTGCTGTGGCATTTTGTACAGAAAAAAATATATATATGTGTGTTGGTTCCTGGCTGAATTTCAAGTAAAAGGATTTTCTGCCAACTAACCCCACGTTGTTTCAGCTGTACCTTATCCTCCTTTCTTTCCCCTGGCAGTTCCACGCTGCCCAGCAAGCAAAGCGATTTCCATACAACCTCTACCTTACTCGTAAACGTGCATTATGGACCTGAACTAGTGGTAATAAAATGCTTTGCTTTCATGGTGCGGTCCCAGTGGTGCAATGTTCCTGCTGGCAGGCATGGGGCTACCCCCAGCTTCTCAGGAGCATGTTTCGTAGTGCTGGACCCAGGTACCAGCCACAGCAGCTGTGGTCACAAGTTCTCCGTGAATGAATTCATCCTGTATGTGTTGTTCCCCTGGGTGCACATCCAGCCTTGGCTGTTTGGTGGGGATAGCATCCTGGTGATCGAGGAGCAGCCACTGCCAGGGGGGACTGGCTTTCTTGGCTGTGACCTGAATTTGTCCCCGTCCCTGTGCAGTCGTCTCACCGTGACATTTTGGCTACAGGTTCTTTGTTTTCCAGTGCTCTGCATGCCTGCTGCTTGGTTTTCTTCACCCCTTTCTGAATGGCTGAAAGTTCGTGGCTGCATATGTACGTTGTTGTTTTTTTTTTCTTTCACTGTATGCAAAAAAAGGGCACATTTATTGTCATCCCACAGGGCGGATATCTTCATGTGGGAAAAAAAAAAAAAAGGATGCTTCTCATCCACATTTAAGTAAAATTTCTGCAAAAAGCAGAAAGTGTAAAAGCCAGCTGCAGTTTGGGAATATCGTTTCATTTTACACATCACTGATGCTTTTATTGAAAGCATTTTTTCACTTACACAGAATTTAAAGGCCGTATGATTTTCCTGCTGAAAAGCATTTCAAAGCACGAGTTTGGAAGTGTTTTTATGGTGGGTTGCATTAGACCCACAGCTGGTATGAGTTGAACTGGACTCAGCTTCCCATAGCAGAGGCTTACAACATTTAGTTTCCAAGCACCGGTGTGGAGGCAGAGAGCGTTTGGGCTGGAATCAGGCTACTTCCATGCAGGCTGGTGCAGGCTCATTTCAGCACACCTCGTTCCTCAGGCACCATCCCAGAGCCTCCGGGAATTTTCCAGGCACAGGATCCATGGAGCTGTAGCAGTACGTATCTGCATCTGTGCCTTTTTTTGGGAGGTGATAACGCAGCCTTTTTATGGAGATTGCCATTTTGTAAATAAGCTCCTTCGCGAGCACCACCGCTAGGATTACAAAAGATGGATGATTATTTCTTCCCGGAATTGGTTTTCCGCTGCGGGATCTGTTTTTTGTTGTGATAATTTGCATATAATTAAAAATGGCCCCATGTCTTCGGTCTGCATTATGCCTATGGTACCGAGCAATCTTGGATCGCGTTTTGCTCTGCAGTGTGCTGTGTCTGGGAACCGCTTTATTCACCGCTGAAAATCAGCATTTAATTGTGGCATACGGATATCTGCAGGCTTTGATGCAGCGAAAGCCTCTGCCTCCAAAAATAAAACGTTGCCTCTCATAAACTTTCAAATGAGTTGTTTTTGGAGACTGGAAAAGTTGCCAAGAAAATTTGCATGAAAATCTAGCGCGCCGGCTAAAGCGTGATTCTGCTAAAGCCTGTAACATCCAGGTCTGGGCGGCGCTCAGGTACGGCCGCGGGCTGCCGTGATCTCCTGCGGCGTTTCGGTGCCACACCAGCTCGGTGCCACAAGCCCCGGCAGTCTGTTTGCTTTCCTGCCTGCTTGCAGAGATCCCAGAAGGACGGCGGCGCTGCCAGGTTAGCGGTGAGCCGGGCTCAGTGTGGCGCAGCAGGCAGCCTGCCTGCTGCTTGTCTTGGGGAAGACACGGCATAGCTTTGCTCGTCAAAAGTCAGATGCAGCTGCTGTCCCGGTGGAGGTGAAATCGCCAGGAGTCACAGTCATAGGTGAGGATCTCTCTCGCAGGCAGTAAAAAAATAACACGGTATGAAAACTTCCTTGGGAGAGCAGTGTGGGAAACTACCCTCCCATTTGACACAGTTTCCCTGCTTTAGATTTATTATCCAGCGATCATCATCTGCCGAAAACCCTTACAGTGAGAAAAGAGAAAAAAATCAGGGGGCAAAGGAGCAGTTTCAGTACTATACTTTTCCTGCTGGCAAATTTTCATATGTATTATGTTTAGTTTTGGTCCCAGCATTGAGATCAACGTTACTGAAAGCAAATTATCCATCTACCTACGTACAGAAAACAGTAACACAGGTTTGCAGCTGTACCTGAAACATCTCACCATGGATGCAAGCTGTGTTCCCCCTCTTTTTCACGACCCAGGAGTGTTTTGCAAAACACAGAAAGTACTGCCAAACCCAGGCAGTAGCTTCTGGCTGCAACACGGATACTTCTGCTTCAAAAAGAGCTTTCTCCATAAAAAGCTTTGCACTTGGCTGACACGCACCAGATGTCGGGCACCCAGATGTTGCCTGCTGCACTTGCAAGAGCCACCAGCGATGCAAACAGAGCCTGGGAAGCCAGTTGTGACGTTTGATGAATGACCTTCTTTCTGGGTGCCCGCTGAAACCTACTGAGAACCGACGGTCTGCTCTGCCCCGTTTTTGGCACTTCCCTTTGTGCCAAACTAGCATGTTTCACGCGTGATGAGCTCTGCAGGCAGTGGGAGGAAGGGCACTGTGTGAGCATTTCCCAGCTAGCTGGGAGCTGCCTCCAGTCCGTGGCACAAACTGGGACCAAAGCAGACCTCACGCCCTTGTGGGCTGAGCCGGGAGCTTGCCTGCAGTGAGTAGGGCTGTTGCTTTCTTATCAACAGTATGCATGTGAGGTTTTTTTTCCCTGTTGCAAAGATATTAAGTGTATCAGGACTACTCCTCCATACTGAGGTGAGCAGCTTGGGTCCTGTGAGCAGGAGGTTGGACTGGAGACCCTCAGGTGTCTCTCCTAGCCCAAGTCCTCCTGCGAGTCTTCCTTATCCACCCCGAGGGTGAGCCAGACAGCGGTGATGTTCAGCCGACTAGCCAGACACGGTGCTGCCATAGCTTCCCCTCTCCTCCAGCATCCTTCTCCAAACTGGCAGATCTTTCATGTTCCTGAGGTCCTGCTGCTCCAGCTCCCCACTCCTCCCTCTCTTTTTTTACCTCGGTTTACTGAGGGTCCTTGTAGGTCTGCCCTAGGTTGTCTGGGCATTCAGCTCCACACTGTCCTTTGCAGGGAACAACAAAGCCAACGGCTGGAAGGGAAGAAGCAGCAGCCAGCACGAAGCATGTCTTGGGTGTCTCAAGAGAAGAAAGGGCAGCACCCAGCCTCTGTCAGGAAGAGCCCTGCTTGCCCAGGCTCCTTCCTGCGTGTCTCGTATCCTCACAGCTCTGTGCTGGGCGTGCTTGTTAAGGCGATACCTGCTTGTCCACAGTCCTTCTCGGGGGGGGTTCCTTCACAGAAATGAAGATGGGACGTTAGGAACGTCAACGTTCACTAGGCGGCTTTCATTGTCTTGTCCTTGCACTACTTGTCCTTTCACTGGTAGGGTGGTTAGGAGAAAAAAGACGGCTTGATGCACAGTCAGAAAGCTAAAAAACAAAACCCACCGATAAATGCGTAAATAGGCTAACTGTAAGATAGCGTGAAAAAGGAGGCAGTCTGCAGCGTGACTCCTCTGTAAACTGCATGATAGCGTTGGCGAGGCCTGCTGCAGCCGCTCGGCAGGCTTCCCAGGGTTGCTTTTGCTAGACTTTGAGTATCATAGTTGCAAAGACTCGTAAATGTTCTAAGAGGCTCTTGGTTTTATTTTTTTGTAAGCTGTGGCCATTTGCTTTCTGAATTGGTTCGTAGTGATGGAGTTAATGGAGCTGTTCTTTATCGTAACCTAAAAGGTGTCAGTCGTTTGCCTGTCTGTGTTCACAAGCTGACCAGTAGCATTATGCATCCCTGAAATGGTGTGATTTGAAGCACTTTTGGTGTGGCATGTACAGTCGCAGTGCCGTCTGGTTTTGATTTCATCCCCAGCTTTCACACACACATGCTACCCATGTTTCGGACACCGAACCAAACCAACTTTAAAACTAGCACTTTAAGTACTAGTAGTCACTTTGTTTCTGACTATACTGAGCACTGCACTTTTGTAAGTACTATTAGCACCGAGTTCCGAAACGTTTATTTTCCCCAGTCTATTTAGCCTCTCACGCGCGTTGTTAATTACTTTGGGGCCATCAGAAGATAATTTCGAGGTGTATGTGACCGCTGTCTGGTGCCTGATTTCCATTGCATATCTCTTAGCGATTTTATAAGTTAGGGAAATGAAACTGTCAAAGCTTTTTGTACCTAATAGACCGAACTTCTAAATCACTGACATCCAGGCAGACGTGGTTGTTGTAAACTTTGAGGTCATCCGGAGAACCAAGCGCATGGCTTTTGAAAACACCAAAGATACAGGAGAAAGTCTCAAAAGGGATTGGGATAGTGCAACGTGATGTAATTTACACTTCGACTTGCGTGGACGGCAGGATGTGAAGCAGAACTGGAGTTAGGAGTGTATGGGAGATAATCTCGGGTTTGGTCCGAGAACCTGATTTGCACTAGCAGGTTGGGTCTGTGAGGAAGCGAAGTTAAATCCGCCCGTAGGTGCGGGTATCAATAGCGACTGCGCTCAAGCCATTGCAATAAAAGCCATCATTGTGCCTGTACTGAAAGTGCTGTTGGGATTGATTGTGGGCTGAAACTACAAAAGGTATTCTTAAGTAAAAGACTTGCAGATGATTTAGAAGATGGAGCATAATAACCCTTGGGCTTTTTGTTGGGTTTCTAGAGCGTTGTGAGTTCAGCAGGTCGTGTGGTAGGAAGCCATATAGACGTGCTTCCGTGTCCTCGTAAAATTCCTGCAATGTTTCTGTTTGGCTGGCGTGGGACCTGAGCTCCCTCTCCAGCAAGAAATCAGTGGGGTAGAGTTTGTCCCAAATGGCAAAGACAGTCATAATTCACTAGGATCTCAACCTGGCTGATGATTCTCAGGATGCAGAACATTCCAGGCCTTGAAATCCCAGACCACACCCTCTCAACCCAGTGACAGTATTTTGCTTCTCAGAAAGCCCTCACGGGTTTTCCACAGCCACCAATAAACCACGGTGCTGGCGAGGGTGCTGCAGTTCCCTCCCATGAGGGTATCCACCTCTGGAGCCCCAGTCATCCCCAATGACTAGCTGGCAGTCCATCCGAGTCCCTCCTTGGCCGTGCTTCCTGATGGGACTTTCTCCCCGTGGATATGGGGTGGATAAGCCCCACTGCCAGAGCAGTCAGTTGCATGATCTGGATGGAGAGAAGTGAGTTAGGTCTTCTTCACTGCCAGCAAGCGGCTCGTGGTGGAAATAACCAATAACCTCTAGAGGATAATAATAAATAAATAAATAAATAACAGGCATATTGGTTTTGCTTGTTTCAGCAGATGAAGTATTGTCCTGACCAGCTCTGGTTTTAGTGGCTGTCTTTGCCTGGGTTCAATCTAAGTTTTCATCTCCAATAGAGCTTTATGGGTTTGGGTATTCAGTCAGAACCGAAGGTGGTTAAAAAGCAACAAGCCCTGAGCAGCCTGAAGTGTTATGCTCTTATACTCTCCATCGTGTGATTTGAAGTGGAAACGTACATAGATTCCAGACCTTTTCCTCCCCTAGCCAAATGAACCCCACAAATCTAGCTTTAAAACTCAGGGAGCTAAGTGCTCCCCTTTCTTTTTGGGAAAGGAAGCTGGCAAGGAAGGGGGACGTGGAACGGGTCTCTGTGTTGGTTTTTTTTTTCCTGCAGGTGTAGTTTTTTGCCCCTCCAAGTTGGCGTCTCATCCTTTGGGAAGGTAAAGCTAAGCTCTTTTCTGCTGCACGGCACACATGAGGCCCGAATGTAAACCCTAGCACAGCACCTCATTCTTGGGAAGGACCTTTTAAGCGGAAGACAGTTCTTTTTAGGGGTTTTTAGTTGTTTGGGTTTGAAGTAGCTCAAGGGAAGCGCATCATAATGGCACGCGGACGATGCTTTACTGACTTTTTCTTTCTCCCCAACAGAGACTTTTTAGTTTTCTTCCATAGTTTAGAGCTCTTTCCCAAAAGTGTATCCCGAACCATGCGAATGACCTTGAAATGAGTCAAGTTTATCAAACAAACCGTGCATTGCAGAAAGCAGTCTCCAAATGCACACACACCCATGCACCTCTCAACGGGTATATGCATGTGTGTATGTGTGTGTGCATATACATACAGGTAGAGAATTTATTTTCCCTGATTCTTCTTTATGTTTTCTTTTATTATTATTATTATTATTTTAATATTATTTTTATTGGGGGGGGTATTTTGTTTTATTTTCAGGATACGAACCAAAAGGTGTTTTAAAGTCATGGCATGAGAAACCCTAAATGTAAATCTGAGTACGTTGTGATGCTGATTAACAGGTTTTTCTGGAACTTCTGTGATGCTTAATATTTTTCTTAGGGAGTTTTGTTTAATGTTAGATCATTGTTCTGAAGGATGTTGGTCCTACTGGCATCAAACTAATGGAAATAAAATGCATGTGTTACAAGTGTAGAAACAGTGAAGAATTAAGTGTGAACTTACTGTACGATACTGATTCTGTTTTCAAACGATCTGTTTTGCTGTTCAGTAGTTGACATATAAAAATACAAATGTACTGTAATTTAGCACTTTTCCAATGGACCCTGTTCTCACTATGCCAGAGGTAGGGAGTGCTTTGGGGGCCTTCAGGACCCTGTCCCTCCTGACGTGCAGACCCCGTGAAGTACGTCAGGGCTTCGGGTGTCAGGAAGGGGTCAAGCCTCTTAAACCTTCCCACGTGTTTCGGTACCAGGATTGGCCAGAAGGAAAGGAAAAGGTGAGCGCCTCTAGTCCCCTAGTGTTAACAGGGTGCAAAGTGTTACATGTCCCGTACTGTACTGAAAGGGTTGGTGGGTCAGTGACTGTATTGTACTGTATGACGACGCATAAATTGCCTTGTATTGTTTCTAATGGACTGTACCATGTCCCCCACGATCTCCATGTCCCCAGGTTTTCCAATGACGCATGTTATCAGTTAGGTCCAACAACTCTGTGGTGCTAAACTCTCCCATACCTGATGGTGCTTCTGTGGACACTAACTGAGGACATGCTGTCCAGAGCTTGAAGTTTCACAGTCTTTCTCCTCTGTTTGTACAACGTGAACACACACACACTAAATGATAAACTTGAATTTGTTTCAAAGCATCATTGACAATCTAATGTTTTCTATGTGTGCTTTTATTTGGGATGGCTTCTCCAGAAAGCAGCTCTCTCCCCCTTGGCTCGCGGACACCCCTATACTCCAGTGTGCAATCCCGTCCCCTTTTCTCCACGGCGAGCATGGGGCCAGGACTTGGTGCGACTCCTCTGCAGCGAGCTGCTCCCCTGCCGGCTCTCCAGGACCTTGTCCAGGCCTAAAAAAGACACCTTTGGGACCATCCCATATGTAGGTAGGTAGTAGGTGAGCACCACAGCTGCTGCCCGAGCTCTTCCACCACCAAGAGCTGGGGTTTGTGGCAAGAATTGTTTTTTTACCAGGATGGGGGCAGAAGCAAGGGAAGGAATTAGTGGAGGGGAGCTGGAGCTCCTCTGCAGAGCCAGCACACGCAGCCCGGCTGGCAGAGGAGTCGCCCTCAGTCCTGAAGCTCCGTGGGCTGTCGGATGGTGCGGACAGACCCATCCCAAGCCCCCCACGAGCTGCTTTTTGGACTAAACAAAATCTGAATATATTTTATATCTATTTGAAAACAAAGTCTGATATTTACCCCTGTTACCAACTGAATTTGCATATTGTTGTTTGCCACAATATTTGTTCTGTCTTAAAATAAATTTGCTTACTTGTGTAGTCTGAACTGTCTGGTCTGATTCTTGTCTCCTGATTCACTGTGTGACTGTTTTGGGACCCAGTCACTCAGATCTGCCCTTACAGCATCTCCCATTTGGGCGCTTTCCATGAGTGCAAGAGAGAAATGCATCTGCCTGGAAGGGGCAATAACTTCAGCCAAGACTTAGAATATAAATGTTCCTCTCTCGGTTATCTCACATTCATCTCCCTGTGGCTTTTCAATTTTACATCTTCTTTTGCCAGTCTTTCCTCACTAGACCCTTCTATACGGTAAGTGCATGACAGAGAATTACTGCATTTCAGTCCACTTACCCGTTAAGAGATTAAATGATTATTAACACATTTCTTGAAGTTAAGTAATTTCTCATGTCAGTGTTTTGCATTTGAGAAGGAAACAATCTATTGTAATGAGCTCACTGAAAGCAATAGCAACCAAAAGCTGTGGACATCATTATTGAGGGGAGACATAGCAAAACCTTTTCTCCTCAGAGAGGCTGACACAACACCATCTCGGTCCTTCAGTGCCGCGCATTAACAGGACATTTGCATCGGTCACTTATATTCCTTTAAAAATGGAGCTGTGAACAACGACGCCAGTGTTGTGGAGGGTGCAGCCAGGTACGTGTGCCTCTCATCCTCCACCAGTGACCCCAGTGGCTCTGGCCACCTCCTTTCTCACAGGCACCCCCAGAGCAGCCTGGGGCCGGGTCTCTGATGCTGCCAGTGCCCGAGTGTCCCCACAAAACCACTGCAGGCCCTTGGGAGCTGGCCAGAAAACCCCACTCCCCCTGGGGCTGCAGCTGGGCTGTGCCTGCATCGACAGGGTGCTGACAGGGCATTTAATTCTTCCTCAAATGTTTGCGTGGGAACTGATCCTGCACCTCAAGATGCTCCTTTGCCTCCCTTTAGCCTCAAGTGGGGGGAGGTGGGCTGTGCTTTGTCCCCAGGAGTGCCAAGCATCGTCACATTGCCCCAGATAACGTGTTTGCCTCCTCAGCTCAATTTTGGCAGCTTGCTGTTGCCACCTCTCCCACTGTTGCAATGAGGGCGCCTGGACTCGGTGAAGCCAACACAGAAGAGGTGCATGGGGTTGCAGCGGGGTGCTGGGGGTGCTGGTGGGGTACTGGTGCAACATGGGGTTTGGGGTGATGCAGTGGGGCCATGGCGTGAGGGTACGTGGGGAATATGGGTGTGCTGAGGGGGGTCGTGCACCATCAGGACCCCATGGAGGAGCTGGGTAGCCCCCTCACGGGGGTGTACCTCTTTCTGGCATGTCGATGTTGCCCACAATTGTGCATGGTGCCGGTGCACCTGGGTTGAAAATGTCCTTGACTTTGAGGTGGGCATCATGCGGGGGGTGAACTGCGCATGCAGGAGTGGTGCCAAGTTAAACTGTCCCAGTGGCATTTCCCAGGACCAGGTGGGAACCCTGAAACTGATTTATGTATCAATTATGATTGCTTAAATCTTAGTTTATAAGTCTGAGAGGTCACATATCATAGGAAGAATCAAAATTGTGCTTTCTACCAGCAACAAAAAGCAGGCAGGTGGTCTAGCATACGCTGTAAAGCCACGATAGCAAATCTTGGCACTGTGTGGGCCCAGCAAGCCCCTCGGGTTCTGCTCAGCACCTCGCCACCCTGACTATAGCCCCCTTGTACTTTGGTTTTCACATTCCCCATGGCCACTCACAAGGCTGAGCTCTTGCTGAGCAGCCCCCAGGTTTTCTCACACCTCCCCTTCTTCCCTCCCCTCTCTGCAGGTGCTCCTTGGCAGGGTGAAGACCAGAAGAAGGCCTTCCAGGAACTGTGGGCAACTGAGCTCCAAAACAGAGAAAAAGGAGGGGTCCCCTCAAAATTGCTGCTCCTGTCTGAGCTGCACATGGTACCTCCAAAAAAATGAGAAAACAGGATCACTGGCCACTCCTGTGTGCAAAGGGCCACAAGTGGCTGGGTTCACCCCATCACCTGATCTGCATGCCTGTCCTGAAGGGGATGAAGGGTCAGCACCTGGCTTGTCCCCCAAAAATGCTCAGCGGAGCCCTGCTGGCTCCAGGGAAGCTGCCTCTGGAGAAGCAGACACTGGCCTCTGGAAAAGCAGAAGAGGGCAGCCCCCGGCCCAGAAAACCTGAGCTTTTGAGAAGCCTCCCAGGAGGTGAGCAGCAATGAGGGTGCAAGCCATCTGCCCTCCTGTTCAGAAAGCAAAATGCAAGACAAAAAGGCCAAAAAAGTGAGGCAAGGTGCTCTGCAAAGCGCCGGGGCAGAAACGTGGGTGGCATCACCCTGCTGCCCGTGCCCACCATTGGCTGGGTTCCCCAAGCTTTCAAGGGAATGTGGTTGCTGTTGGAGCTCCTCCTAGCTATAGGAAGTGCTCGGTTCATTGAAGAGCTGAAATGGGCCAGTTCAGTGCAGCAGCTGTAGGGGCAGAATTTTGCTGGTCCTTCATGGAGGTGAGAGAGAGGACCTGCCATCTGGGATGGACACCTGAAAAACCTCTCAGTCCTTGTAGGGAGCCAAGAGGGATATATCTATTCAAGCTTTCCATTTAGGCTTTTCATATTAAACACTTTATTGGTGTTGATGAATCGGTAAATAGAGACTTATCTCCAAAGAGTATGTGTAAATACATATGGGTATGTAAATGTATGTCTCCATTTAGAGGGATAGAAGGGGGTTGGCGAACAGTTACCAATAGTTGCTTATACTCTAAAACTTAGGATAATTATGTATTTTACATACCACACCTTGGTAGCAACCAGTGAATTTGTTATCTGACCATACTGCAAGCCCCAGAATACCTGCTGTTTCTCACAGGGAGTTATTTGACACACTCTTTATATCTTCTAATTTTGTTTCCTTTTATTAAGAAATGAGGAAACCTTGAAAACTTGGCCAACTAAGGAGACATAAATAAAAATGACTCAGCATTTGCTTTAGTGCTGTGTCACCTGAGACCTGAAATGTGCTTTTTTTTTTTTTTTTTTTTTTTTTTTTTTTTTTTTT
>CM021768.1:50982610-50996473 GCA_011076525.1 Nettapus auritus | reverse complement strand
TAGTGCAGCACAGGCTGTGCGGTCTGACCCATACACCAACAGTCTCAAACAAGCTCTCTTAGCATGTGTCCAGAATTATTTTAAAGCCGGTGTATTTACTGTGGATTAGGGGAAGAATTTGGTATGGTAGTTAAGCAGGATGATGGAGCAGCAACGCCTTGGCACCTGCTGCTGGAGGAATGCAGGTGGGGTTTATTTGAAAGGACTCCCTGACAGCTGGGAGTCATCTTGTGTTGTGTGAGTTGAGGTATTGCTATGAGTCAAGCTAGTCTCGAAACTGAAGGCACGTTATCTTTGTAGCTCTGATATTTGTATGCAATGTGCATCCTTTTGGTTTTACTTCCATCTGTGGGAATTAAATCTGGTTTCTCTGCTGCGAGGGTGAGGCCACTGTAATTGCAGAAGAATGATAAAGTTAAAACCAGCTATTTCTGAGATGAGCCTTCGCAGCACAGATGCGTTGAACGAATTATTTCTTTTTTCCTGCCATAGATATTCTGTCTCCACGGTGGCCTCTCTCCATCCATAGATACACTGGATCATATCAGGGCTCTGGACCGCCTGCAGGAAGTTCCACATGAGGTAACAGGAAAAGAGATCCATTGTAATTTTAGATACGTTTGCTGAAAATGCAAATACGTAGTCATGTGGAAATCCATTTGCACAGTGAGACACCGTTACACAGCAGATTATTGCCTCCATAAGAGCTAGAGCAGATGAACATTCATTTGGGCAAAACACACCCAAGTCAATATGCTTTGATTGTAGCAGTCTGTAAAAGGAGAGCTGTGGGGTTTTCACAGCTGTTTTTTGCAGAAACACAGATTTTCTCGACTGCTGTGCTGACTCAGAGTTGTATTGGCAAGGGAAAGTGCCTGCTGCCTTCAGCCTCGTTGCAGACTTCCTTGTGAACCAGCCGCCGCCATGTGAAACTGTGTCGTGTCACCACCCCTCCTCCCCAGCCGGCTCTTTCTGTGTTGTTTCACCTTGTTTATTACCCTGTTTTTCTGGGGACCTGACAAAGTCAGAGGGGGCCTGTGGGATACGCTGATGTACAGGAGTCCTGCGTGGAGCAGCCAGGGGGTGCCAGCCGGACCAAAGAAACCACCTCCTGAGCTCGTAGGCTTGCAAATAGCTCTGCTTTGTTTGGGTGGTTGGAGCTTGCAAATGGCCTTACTTACCCTCTGATGAAAACCAATTGCTCATCCTGAGATGCTGTGGTACAGGAGCAAGAACAATGCAGCAAGGTGTGCCTAAGCCTTCAGAAAACCTGAAATGAGCTGTTTGAATTGCTCCCAGAATTAGGAGGCTGCCTGGTGGGGCTTCTGACTGTAGAGAGATAAAATGATTGTTTTCTTGCTCCAGGGCTTCCACAGTCTTATGCTGCATGTGTCTGCTGAAATCTGACTTTCCTGAGGACCGCCGTGTGTGATCCCTACCACATAGCTGGGATCAGTGGGTGGGAGACAGCAGTGGGCTTGGATAAGGACCAGAGAGTTCTTTCTGCCCCATAGCTTCTGAATAGCTCAGCAAGAAAAGCCACTGAGCTTCAGTTGTGCCCGTTAGATGTATACCGGGGTATTTTTGAATTTGTAAAGTCCAACAGTCAGCCATTCAGGAGAGGAAATGAAATGCTTAGTGCCCTGCCACAAAGGCTGCCGAAGATTTACCATCAATCTCTTGAACAGTTCGCAACCTCACGTGGGTCATTCCCATTCCTTTAATTTATTGTGAATTGGCTGGCACTGATGAACCCTTTGTGCATCCCTGGACTCGCGTACTTTCTCACGTGGCCTTTATTACACCACGAGGGTCAGGAGCAGGTATCAGATCTGCTCTCCATGCCTTTGTGGGCCTGAGATGGTAAACAGTGTGTGTGGAGGAGGAGGTGGAACGGTTTCCTGGTAGCACGGGCTCCTTTCTCAGCTGTGTGCATACTCATGTCTTGTGAGAGGACGTTGTCTGATTCAGTGAGCGTGACGATGTGAGGTGTGTTGGATAATGTGTGTGGCTTGTGCAGAGCGGGACATGCAGGCAGTCTTTGCTGTAAATAAATGATGTTTTAGAAGTGTCTTTTTATAACCATCTTGCTAGCAAAAGGAAAGCTAACGAAGCAGCTTATCTTTTTCAAGGGTCCAATGTGTGATCTGTTATGGTCGGATCCAGATGATCGTGGTGGCTGGGGTATATCTCCACGTGGTGCTGGCTACACATTTGGGCAAGACATTTCCGAAACATTTAACCATGCTAATGGTCTTACACTGGTTTCCCGTGCTCATCAACTCGTCATGGAGGTAGGGCAAGCACTTTCTGGTAGACGAAGCTAAAAAAATGAAGGTAGATGAAAATTCTTGTCTACATTGTGAGATCTGCTGATGGGTTTGCATAAGCTGACATCTGAAGGCTAAGCAGGTAAATACCTAAGAGGGATTTTAATCACGTGAAGGCAACAAGCAATGTAAACTGGTGAGCTTTGACCTGCTTTGTAAATAGGGGGGTGTTCTCCCTCCCCTTCTTCGAACACATTGCCGAAGAGACCCCGCCATACCCCATTTGTGGAAGCACTAATCTCCTTACACACCGACTGCTCTACTTAGACTGCTGGTATGTTCATCACACTGTCCTATAACACACAGCGCTCAGATACGGTAGGGATTAAGCTCTAATTTTGGCTGTTGATAGGCTATTCTTGTATGTCGTGGTGGAAAAATGCCAGGTGGGTCAGTGGAGCAGGCTTATTTTTAAATCCAGTTCAAGTAGATCCTGGAGGTAGCAGTGTCCCTCGCAGGTGAACCGGCAAATTCTCGTTTGCGGTGAATGAAGCCTGAGGGCTTATCTAAAATCTCTAGCTTTCCTTCCTATATGATCCATAACTTGCATGCAAAATGAATAAATCCACAAGTGGCACACAGCTATCTTCTCTCTGTGGATGGCTGAAACTGTTAAATCCCGGTAAGCACAGCTTGGTCGTGCTGAGAGGTGCTTTTTGGAAACGGAGTTTTAAGATGAAAGTCGAGTCAGTTGAACATAGAAGAAGCAGTGTTTCACAAATGCCTCCAAACATTTCAGATGGTAAGAGGAAATTCAGATGGACTGAGGGTTGAGGTTTAACAGAGACCTCTCTTCTCTTTCTCTGGCAGGGTTATAACTGGTGCCACGACCGAAATGTGGTTACCATTTTCAGTGCGCCCAATTACTGTTACCGTTGTGGGAACCAGGCTGCTATCATGGAACTAGATGACACTTTAAAATATTCCTTGTGAGTAACCTGGCTTGAGCTGTTCTTTTCCTGCCTAACCATTGTGGACTGTGAGGAAGGCCTCATCCTTTCCAAGGGGGTTCTTTCATGAAAAGCAAGCTTAAACCACTCTGGTTTTAACAGGGTATCTTCTACCTGCAAGAAGGTATTGGGGGGGGGGGGGAAGGTAGCAAGTTGGGCTCTTAAAAGCTTTTCTCAGGTGCTTCTTTTTCTCTCTTTCCTGGCTCTGAAACTTTGGATCTTTTGCATTCTTTTTTTTTTTTTTTTTTTTTGTTAGCACTAAGCTTTGTAAAGGTTGGTGAGATTCCAAAGTTTGTATTCAGCTGACCTCCGAAAGCAGCAGCGGGCTGCTGAAGCGCTGCCAGCCAGGCGATGTTCACGCGAGTAGCATTTCTCCTGGTGGCTGAGCTTGCCTCCTGCTGGTCATTTGTTTTAGCACCTCCGGTGTGCTCCAGATTTAGATTTGGGGTGGTGGGAGGTCTGGGACACCTCAGGCAGAAGCCACTGGGAAAATAAAATGATAGCAGCAGGAGGGCGAGTCTTGTGTTTGTGGTGTTGAAAACTGCCTTGTGCGGAGGCAGGGAAATGACCCCTTTTTGTTTTCCACAGCCTTCAGTTTGACCCAGCACCTCGTCGTGGAGAGCCTCATGTTACCCGTCGTACCCCAGACTACTTCCTGTAAACCTCTCCTAACCTTTGTAGAAGGAAATGCGCCTGGCATTTTAAAAAGCAACAATATTTACGTGTTTCTGTACGAAATCAGGGTTCGTCTCAATTTACAATCCCTATCATGGACCAAAACGTGCCATACCGAGGATGAAGAGCATTTAGCACAACTTGAGACTGAATTCCTTACGACACTATATATCTGTACCAATCAGTCCAACAGTCAGTTTGCCTGCTGTATTTGTAGTCTTTTTTTTTTTTTTTCTGGACTGTTCAGAGAAGAAAAGGTAACTCTTAACACTTCCATCTCCTTTTATGCTTATTTGTAAATTTTTAGTTCTAGTGTTTAACTGGCATGAATTAGCGTTTTGGAGTTTATTTTTAAGGGAAATGCACACTAACTTCCTACCCCCTTCCCCCCACCCCGCTCTTTATTTTATTGAAAGACGATCGGCTGAACTGGAGAAAGGAAGCAATTCCTGCTTTTGGGAGTACGTTGTCATAATCCGGAATAAAGCGTCCCTTTTTAGCTCGATTCCTGTTCTGTCGCTTTCGTTTCTCCGCGTAGCTTGTCACGGAAGCACTTTGCTCGCTGTACCCGAGCCATAAACTCGCCCTCGTCAGCCCGACCCGTGGTGCTGCGCTCTGGGGGGCGGGCCGGGGGCGGCGCTGGGCAGAGCTGAGCCGAGCCGAGCCGAGCCGAGCCATGGCGGCGGCCGCCTACGAGCTGCTGGTGCTGGGAGGCGGCTCGGGAGGGCTGGCCGGGGCTCGCCGAGCCGCAGAGCTGGGTGCCCGCGTCGCCCTGGTGGAGCCGCGCCGCCTGGGGGGCACCTGCGTGAGTCGGGGAGCGGGGGACCCCTGCGGGGCTGGGGGGAGCTGTCCCACCCCAGCCATCCCTCGCTCGGGTGGCAGGGAGGACGAGGTGCTGCTGTCAGCGAGATGGGGAGACGTCAGCCTCACGCTTCCCCGTCCCCAAATGTGGGAAAGCGGCAGCAAACGGCGAGCTCTCGGCGGATCCAGCCAGAGCCGCTACCTTACAGGCGAGCACCGCGCACCTTCCGTATTCTCCCTCAAGGAAGTGAAGGGCTACGGATAAACCACGAGGCCTCAAGGCTCCACGCTTGGCTGCGGACAGGAATGCGCTGCTCTGCCTGGCAGGGCATGGAGGGGTGCTGCGTTCACTGCTGGCCCTGGTTAGGTGCTCGCCGGAGCTTCACCTCACAGAAATTAGGTGCTGCACTAAGACTCGCTCTTCTTCCCTCGCAGGTCAACGTAGGATGCGTGCCAAAAAAGGTGAGTGGGTGCTTTTGCGGTTGTTTGTAACGTGTTGCCTGCCCCGGGTTTGTTGTGGGTCTGGGCGCAGCCCCCAGTGCCTGGGGTTTCTCCCTGAGCAAAATGCCAGGAATTGCTGGGGCACAGCTGGTGGGGAGGAGGGCGTGGGGAGGAAGCAGGGCTTGGAAAGTGTTGAGCAACCCGGGGTGCCCATACCCGTGTCCTGTGGGCTGGCCTGGGCAGAAGCAAAGCATCAGGAAGCGCAGCACATGTGCAGCTGGGCTAAAAACTTGGTGGCACAAAGCCAGCGCAGCCAGGCTTTATCACCTCGCATGCAAAGGGCTGCTCGGGAGGCAGCGGGAGCCGCGTCGCCTTCGCACGGGGGCCGGGTGCTTGCTGCGACAGGCCTTGGGGGCCCCACAGTGTTTGTGGTTTCCTGAAACCTCGCCAACCTGCCTGGCGCAACGGGCACGTCCCGAGGCGCAGGGGCGCTGAGCGGACCGTGGCTCTGTGCGAACAGGTGATGTGGAACGCTGCTGTGCACGCCGAGTTCATCCACGACCATCCCGACTACGGCTTCGAGATGTCCGGCGTCAGGTTTAACTGGAGGTGAGGTGGCGGTGGCTTCACCCGCGCGGTGGCGGTTACATGGAGGGGGACAAGAGGCTGGAGCTTGGGGAAGGGCTCCCCAAAAGACAGGAGCAGGCTGCCAGCCTCTGCAGGGAAGGCAGGCAGCAGCACGAGCATCAGCGGGAGGTGCGTGCCTGCTGTGTAACTCGAGGCCGGTTTATTTTGTGGCTTGTTTGCCACGTACCGAGGGGACAGTATGTCAGCTGAGCTCAGTGGCTTTGTTAGTTGGCAGCCGTGATAAACGTCCACTTTGTTCCAGAACCATTAAAGAGAAGCGCGATGCTTACGTGAGACGCCTGAATGAGATCTATGAAAATAACTTAAACAAGGTGGGGGCACTTTTATTTCCTGCTGGCCTGGAAGCAGTCCCTTCTATGCATCTTCTGTATATACCTGCTGCTCCTCCCGCAGGCTCACATTGACATCATCCATGGCTACGGCAAGTTCACTGCCGATCCGGAGCCCACCATCGAAGTCAACGGTAAAAAGTACACAGCTCCTCACATCCTCATCGCCACGGGTGGGTTCCCGTCGGTCCCCCCAGACAGCGAGGTTCCCGGTGAGTCCCCACACGGCACGAGTGGTGCTGCGAAAGCAAATGATGTGGCTGCGGGGCTGTGGAGAGCCCGTCTGTGGTAAAACTACTGTGCTGCTTTGCAGGAGCCAGCCTGGGCATAACCAGCGATGGGTTCTTCGAGCTGGAGGAGTTGCCCAGGTAAGGAGGGGTGTCCCCCTGCCTGCCCGGGGATGGAGCGGGGAGGTGGACCCGGTGCTCGATGGCTTATCCAGAGCTCCTGCCGGTGGTCACCCGGGGCTTCTTGGCTGTGCTCTGAGATGTTGCGCAGGCTGCTGTTTCACAAGACTTCCGCTGCTGTGGCACCCAAAAGGAGCTGCTCAGAACCTCTGTCCTTATCTTGGCCACAGGAGAAGCTGCCAGGCTTTTGGTGCACATGCTTGTCAGGCTCCAAACGCACACGTATGGCATCGTTGCTTCTCCACAGGCGCAGCGTGGTTGTTGGTGCGGGGTACATCGCGGTGGAAATTGCAGGGATCCTTTCCACGCTGGGATCCAAGTCCTCCCTGCTGATCCGTCGGGACAAGGTACCGCCACTGGCTGGCTCCACGGTGCCTTCCGTCATTGCTGCATCCCGGCCAGCCGCAGATCTGTGGTGGGGCAGGCGGGGAGGCTCTGGGCAGGAGGCAGAGCGGAGGCGTGCTGCCAAGCCCGTCCCGGCAGCCACAGTGTGTGCAGAGAGTTTCTGCAGCAGAGCATGCCAGGGCACCTGCTTCCCCGAACCTTGTGTTGAGTCACAGCCTGAAGAAAGATAATTATGATATTAAAAAAAAAAATGTAAACAAAGGAGAGCTTTGTTATCAAGCGGAAGCATCACTTACCTGTGGCTGAGTGGGGCGAGAGTGTAGGCAGAAGGGGGATGTCGGCGAATGGGGCTGTCAGGCAGCGCCCCAGCATACGGTCCATCATCTTAGAGGGCTGTGTGGTCCCTGCCCAGGTCCTAAGGACGTTTGACTCGCTGATCAGCACAAACTGCACGCAGGAGCTGGAGAACACTGGAGTCGATGTCTGGAAGCACTCACGGGTATGGGCCCTTGCTCGGGACATGGGGGCCTGCAAGGCAGCACCCCAAGCGAGGGTGTCTGCTCACCAAACCTGCCAGCACCTTCTCACCATGGCCCCTTCTTGCTTCCCACAGGTCCAGGCTGTCACAAAGTCCCCCAGTGGCTTGCTGGAGGTGACGGTGACGTCCTCAGTGCCTGGCCACAAGCCAACAACAGAAGTGATCCAGGATGTGGACTGCCTTCTGTGGGCCGTCGGGCGGGAGCCAAACTCAAAGGACCTGTGCCTGGACAGTGTGGTGAGACGGTAACATGTGTCTTTCCCCTTGGGCATCACCATCCTTGGGCTGCATGGGCAGAGCTTCTCAGAGCCATGTGGAACCATAAAAAGTGTTGCACGTCTCTGCTGGACTTGGTTCCTCCATCAGGAGACCTTCAGGTTGCTGTGAGGACCACAGGGTCACAAGTGCCAACACAGTTGGTGTTCCCCTGGCAGGGCGTGGAGGTGGATGCTCGGGGCCATGTGGTGGTGGACAAGTTCCAGAACACCTCCAGGAAGGGGGTCTATGCTGTTGGAGATGTCTGTGGCAGAGCCCTCCTCACCCCAGGTGCGTGCTGGTGCCCCACATCCCCTTGTTCTCCAGGTGGGCCGGGTCTCAGGCTCCCTGTGCCTCTCCACAGTGGCCATCGCGGCCGGGAGGAAGTTGGCACTCCGGCTCTTCGGGGGCCAGCGGGATGCCCATCTGGACTACAGCAACATCCCCACTGTCGTCTTCAGCCACCCACCCATTGGGACTGTGGGCCTCACCGAAGGTAAGGGTGGAATGAGCTGCTGGGAGGCCTGCAGGCATTAAGTCACTTCCAGTGCTTGTGTGGACAAACAGGCTGGGGAAACCGATGCACGGTGCCTTTTGTTGGCAGATGAAGCCGTCTTTGCACATGGGAAGGACAATGTGAAGATCTACTCCACGTCCTTCACCCCCTTGTACCACGCAGTCACACAGAGGAAGGTGAAGTGCGTGATGAAGCTGGTGTGTGCTGGCAAGGAGGAGAAGGTGTGTGGAGGGGGACAGGGGTGTCCTTGCCCTGGGGGATGTCGGGCCCCCTGGTGAGGACCTCACTGCTGGGAACACCACTGGCTGTCTGCATGGTGGGCCACCAGTGGTGGTGACATGTGTGCCTTGCCACGAGCTTGACCTCTTGCTTCTTCCTGGAAGGTGGTGGGGCTCCACATGCAAGGCCTGGGCTGTGATGAAATGCTGCAGGGCTTCGCCGTGGCCATCAAAATGGGAGCCACCAAAGCCGACTTTGACAACACGGTCGCCATTCACCCTACTTCAGCAGAGGAGCTGGTGACGATGCGCTGAAACATGGGACTGACTGGTGGCAGCTGTGGCAAAGGAGCCAGCTGCCACCTCTTGGCACTACCTCCTCTGTGCAAACCAACCACATGAGCAAATGTCATCTCCTTCTCTCAGAGAAATTTTCCTGGGTAGTAGGGATTTTTTTTTTTTTTATGTCTTTAAAATTGCCTAAATATCAGCCGAGTGCTCAGAGAGCAATGCATCAATAGAACCAGCGTGGCATGATTTAAAGTGGAAAATAAATGCAGTGATGCTGGAAAACCTCTGCCTTGCGCGTAATAGTTACGATCCCATGACGTGCTGACCTGCACATGGCAGGAGTAGGGTCTGGGGCATTGTCCCAGCCCCAGGGGACAAAGGCAGGGAGCCAGAACCATGTCCACTGGGCACAGAAAGGGAATGATGAAGGACCCAAGCCCATAATAGGGGAACATCACACATGTTGTTGAAAAGGGTGAAACAGAGGACCCTGGAAACCACCAAGCAGTCAGCCTCAGCTCTCTGCCCAATGACACGATGGAGCAGATCCTCCTGGAAGCCACGTGGAAATGTAAGGAGGGCAGAGTGGAGATTAGAATCATAGAATCATCTAGGTTGGAAAAGACCTCCAAAAGCATCAAGTCCAACCATTAGCCTGACCTACTGAGTCCTATCCCTAAGCCAAGTCCCTTAGTGCCATGTCCACATCACTTAAATCCCTCCAGAGGTGGGGACTGTACCACTGCACTAAGCCAGCCAGCGTGGCTTCAGCAAGGACAGGGGTGCCTGACCAGCCTGGTGGCTGTCAACCACGGAGTGACTGTGGTGGTGGACAAGGGAAGAGCTACTGGTATCACCTCCCTGACCTTCTCTGAGGTCTTTGGCATGGTCCCACCCAACATCCCTACTGTGGAGAGAGAGACATTTAACGGATGGACGAGGAATTGGCAGGATGGCTGCCTCCAAAGAGTTACCATCCACGGCTCAGTGTCGCGGTGGAGACCAAGGACGAGTCCCTCGGGGTCTGCCCTGGGACCAGTGCCGTTTATTATCTTTATTAACAACGCGGGCAGCGGGACTGAGCACACCCTCCGCAAGCTGCTGGACGACAGCAGGCTGAGCAGCACGGGTGGCTCGGCGGACAGAAGGGCTGCCGGCAGAGGGACCGGGACAGCCCCGTCAGCTCCCCTGCGGCAGCGGCCCCGCGCGGCGCCGCCATTACGCGCACCCCCAGCGCGGGGCGGGGCCCCGTCGCCGCCATCTTCCCTCCTCCCGCACGGTCCCCGCGGGACGGAGCCGTTGCGGAGCTGCCAGGCTGTGCTCTGGACGGAACGACGTCTGTCACAGCTTTATGCAGTGTTTGCACGGCGTGCAATGTGGTTGCCAGCTTCACTGTGCGATATTTATGTGGTGTTTGGGTAACTGGAGCTGGAGGCATCCGGGAGACTTGGCTTGGAGGGAGCCGTGAGCTGCAGGCAGAGGGAGACGGAGATGCCCAGGGCTAACGAACCGAGAAGTGCAAACTGAATAGTCTGCTAATTAAAACGCTCAACTGCAGCATGCAGTGTTCAAGTTATGACGGTGATTGATTTATGACCTTGTATAAAGCCCAAACTATAGCAACAATTATGCGCTGTAATGAGTTTGAGAGATCCAGAACTAATAAATAAATAAATACCATCTAAATTAGTCAATATTTTTACAATGCACAACTATGACATTCAATAATAATTCTCAAGCTATGACAATGATTGATTGGTGACCTTGTCTGAAGCTCAGATTGTTTTAATGAGCACAAGCTGTAATTACCCAGAGCTTGAAGTGCTGGAGATGTCCACCAGCTGTGTGTGAACTGGAGAGACGGCAAGCTGGAGATGTCCAGGGCTAATTAACCAATAAATACAAACTAAATTAGCCAATATCTATACAATGCACAACAGTGACATTCAATATTAATATTCAAATTACGGCAGCAATTGATTCACAAGCTTGTGAAAAGTCCAGGCTGTCTTAACAAGCATGAGCCCTAATTACCTGGAGCCACAGTGAGCTGGAAGCATCCAGGAGACATTGGGGGCTGGAGGCATCCATGGATCGCAGGCACAGGGTCCAAGGGATCCAGAAACACAGACTACTCCATACTTCAATTCACACTGCACAACTACAACATGCAATATGAAAGTCATGAGAGTGATTGATGTACAACCTTGTCTAAACCCCAGACTGTTGCAACAAGCATGAGCTGTCACGAGCTGGAGGTGTGAATGAGTCGATGCCACAATGAGCAGGGGGTGTCTCTGGAGGCATCCAGTGATGGGGATGTCCATGAGGTATGAGATGTCCAGGGCCATTTAATCAGTACATACAAGCTAATTAGTATCTATGCAATGTACAACTACGACATTCAATATTAACATTCAATTTCTGTGGGTGAGTGTTTTACAACCTTGTCTAAAGCCCAGGTTGTTTTTACAAGGACACCATCAAGAGCTGGAGCCAAAATAGCGCCAGGGTGCAAATGAACTGGAGATGCAATGAGCTGGAGATGTCCAGGAGACTTCCAGGTGACTTGTGGAAAATGGGCTCCACAGTCAGTAAGATTGTAAAGTAGGTCTGTTTATTCAGTGCTGGGCAGCACGGGGGGTACTCCTGCCAAAGTCGTGCACACCTGACGCGGCAACTTTCCTTGGTTATATGCAGCAAAGAGTGACATATGCATGAAGTTTCACAATACACTTATACATATTCATAACCTGTCCCCGCTTCATATTAAAATTAGTTCCTAGGAGTCATTTCCATGAACTCCTCCCATCTGTGCTTGTGCAGTGTCTCCTGGTGGTGGTCATCGGCGGTCGTGGGGATGAAGGCTTCTTGCTTTAGTTAGTTTGCCCAATGCACCATAGTTAGCAAAGACACTAAGTAGCATCCTAGTTTAATGCCGTCAGCACTCTATCTCTGCTTGATAAGATTCTCCTAACTCCCTCTCTCAGTCCCCCCTTTTCTAAAAAGTTAGTAAATTCTTTTATTGTATTCTCCTAACTTCCTCTCCCACAGGTCTGGAGACATCCACAAGCGGGAGCTGTAAATGAGCTGGAGAAGTCCAGGGCTAACTGATCATTAATTGCAAACTAGTTAGACAGTATCCATACAGTGTACAACGGTGACTTTCAGTGTTCATATTACAACAGCGATTGATTTATGACCTTGCCTAAAGCCCGGGCTGTTTCAACAGCCACGGGCTGCAGTTACCTGGAGCTGGAGGTGTCGGGGCAGGAGCTGCGCTCCCCGAGGTGCAGAGCCGGGCTGTCCCCAGCCACGAGTGGAGCCATGAGGCACAGGTGGTGCCCACAAGGACTGTGGCACCCAGACCAGACCCAGCACAGCCACCAGGAGCCAAGGGCCCTGCTGCCACCTGCAGCTGCCCCCAGCACCCACCACGTGTCTCCTCCCCACCAGCCTCCCCCAGGACCCTGCTCCTCCCTGGGGTCGAGCACTTCCATGTGCCAGCAAGCACAACCCTGTGGCACCAGCAAATCCCTGGCGAGGAACCATCAGCAGAGGCTGCAGGAGCTGCCTGTGTCCAGCTGGTGCCAGCGATGGGACTTGGAGGATGGCAGGAGCCAGGGTGCAAACCCTGAAGTGGCCACATGCGCAGGGCCCCTGTGCCTGCAGGAGCACATTTTTACTTAAAGGGAGGAGTTTGAGCTGAAGCTCTCAGAAAATGGGGTTGGGGGGATGGGGGAGGGGGTGTGTGTGGGGGAGGGGTGTCACTAGTAATTAACAGGGTCACAGGTAGCTGGGGTGGGGGTCACTGGTCGGGAGTGTGTCCCCTTTGCAACACGCAGACACGTGCAGGCGTTCGGTCACCCTTTTATTAGCACCACGACAAGCACAACCCCTCGCCCCTCCGGCCGGCACTGGGACCCGCCTGCAGGTTCCTGCAGCCGCTGCAGGGAGAGGAGAGCAGGGGAGCTGTCAGAGCCACCCAAAAGGGGGTGGGGAGGTCCCCATCGACCCCCCCTAGCCCCGCACACCTTCACGCGACGTCCGTCTCCAGCACGTCCTCGCTTTTGGATGGCAGGTTCTTGCTCAGTGTCTCCATCTCCTCTTCCTTCCTCTTCCTGCGCTGCTTCCGACAGTGGCTTTTTTTTGGGGGGGAGTAATAATTAAAAAAATAATCAGGATGAGGCATCACCACGGAGGCTGCCACACTGTTGTCCCCCCCTCCTCTCATCCCACCCCATGGAAGCTCTGGATGGGGCTGCAGATGGCTCCCATCCCCGTGGCGATGCCCCAGCGCCCTCAAACACCCCTCCCACACTTCCCATCCCCACGCCCCATCCCCACATACTGCACGCAGAGGCAGGTGCAGACGATGAAGACGATGAGGACGACGATGCCAGCGATGAGGGAGATGACCACGATCTGGCCCCGGTCGCCCCGCAGGTAGAAGATGTCCACCCGCTCGCAGCGCGCCCCCGTGTAGCCCCGTTCACACCTGCCCCACGGCACAGGGGACAAGGTTAGGAGGCCGAGCACCACCTCGCATTGTCCCCCTGTGCCGCCGGGCCCTCTCCACCAGGACTTACACGCAAGCCGGCGCTGCCTCGGCCACGAGGAAG
The DNA here is from genome assembly GCA_011076525.1 of Nettapus auritus. Lineage (NCBI taxonomy): Eukaryota > Metazoa > Chordata > Aves > Anseriformes > Anatidae > Nettapus > Nettapus auritus. The sequence continues at coordinate 50,983,106 of CM021768.1, read as the reverse complement.
CGGCACCTGCCCTTGACGCAGTAGTGCCGGTACTCCTCGGGGCACCGGGAGAAGTGGCCCCGCCGCCGCAGCTGCGTCACATTACCTGTGGGGACGAGCACAGGGTGGCCCCGGGGGTGGCAGCGCCCCAAGATGCTCCCCAAACCGTGGCGAGCCCGAGCCAGGCAGGCCGCCAGCACGTGTCCTTGGCCGCTGCCGGCTCGGGGACATGGCGCTGATAAGCGGTGCGCCAGACAAAACACCCCCGGCATCCGCGCCGCTGGCTGCCCCCCTGTTACCTGCACAGCCCTCGCAGGGCAGCCCCTCGGTCACGTTGGCGTCGGCGCCCACGCAGCTGAAAAGAGCCAGGCCTGGAGAGGAGGAGGCACGGCTCAGGGGAGCGGCACAGGGAGGGGACCCCCTTCCCTCCGCAGCATCCTCGTCAGCTTTTCCCTGGGCGGGAAGGGAAGGGAAGGGAAGGGAAGGGAAGGGAAGGGAAGGGAAGGGAAGGGAAGGG
>CM021768.1:50942781-50982600 GCA_011076525.1 Nettapus auritus | reverse complement strand
GGAAGGGAAGGGAAGGGAAGGGAAGGGAAGGGAAGGGAAGGGAAGGGGAGGGGCTCTCCATCTTCAGGTGCCTGGCCAGGTGGCATCCTGGCGCCACAAGCCACCAGCCACCCTCCTGCCACCACCCCATCCCGTTTGTGCTGTCGGCACGGGCTTGGGGGAAACAGGGAGGCCCAGGCAGGGATGGATGCAGCATCCAAGCAGCCCCTTTGGAAGAGCCTCAGTGTCTAAAAGACGTGCTGGCAGCGGGAGTGGGGAGGCGGCCGTGCCCCAAACCAGCACCTGGAGGCTTCCAGTGCCACCACGCCAAGCTCCGCTGTGACACTGCTGCCGCAGCAGGACGTGGGATGTCTGCCAGGGAGCCCAGCTGAGGGAAGCGCCCCGGGTTTGGCACTTCGTGGGCTCCAGCCAGGAAAGGGGCGGCCGCCCTGGGACGTTCGCAGGCAGCGGTGCAGTAACCGGATCGCCGGCATACCAGCACTGACTCAGCACGGCTCCACGTAGGGCCGAGCTGGGGACGGGTCCTGCCGGCGGGGCCGGGTGTTTCCCGTGGGGTGTCATGGTACGGTGCCTCACAGCACAGCGGACACGTCCCTGTCCTGTGGGGAAGGGCCGTGTGGGTACAATGTCCTGCTAGGCCAGCACAGCCTCCCCACGAGGGGCAAGCCTGGGAGGGCCACCAGCGAGTGGGGTGGCAGCGTGGGCAGCCTCCCGTGTCCCCTGGCTGGTGGCGGGGCCTTTTCCAGCGCCCGCGTCCCTCCTGGCTATATATAGGCACCGCTGCCGCAGGAGCACACTTCGAGCGACCGGGCGCCAAGGGAGCGGGGCTCAGCCTGCGCTGCCTCCAGCAGAAGGGATGAGGCCAGGGCGGGCCCCCCGGCACCAGCTGTGGGCTGACTTCACCCCGAGCGTGCGGCTCAGCGCGGGAAGCTCCCAGCAGGGCAGTGCCCCCGGCCTTATTGCAAACAGCTGCTGCAGCTGCCCTCCGCGAGGCCCCGCCGGCCTCCCTCCAGCAGCCTCCCCTTGGCGGGGTGGTGGCACCGGGGATGCTGTGGGTGCTGGGGGCACCGTGGGGTCCCCAAAAACTGGGTCTCAGCCAGATCGGCTGGATCTGATGCTCTCCATTCGCAGCCCCAAAACAGGTCGGGCACCATTCCCCGGGCGGGTGCGGGTTGGGCAGAGCTCGACAGCAGCCCCACCAAAGGGCTGAGCCTGGGCTGCTCCCGTCCGGAGGTGGGAAGGAGCACCCCGAGCTGGGACCTTCCCTTCCGTGCACTTGTAGTGCTCCAAGAGCCAGACCCCGCGGCGCAAAGATGCCCGTTCCTGCGCCAACGCGTGCACCTGTTAGAGAGGTGCTCACTGCGCCTGTATCCTCCATCCCGGGTGCTGTCTGGGACAACAAAACACATCCACACGTCTGTCCACACATCCACACGTCCGCTATCACCAAGGCCACCCGCGGGCAGGGTCCCGGCGCAGGTGACAGAAGCGCCCCGCTCAGCCCCAGGCATTCAGAGCCCTCGCCCACGGCCAGACACAACCGGGGGCACCAGGACGGGACCCGGGGACACCGCGGGGCACCGGGGCCGGGACCAGCGGTGGCGCCGGGACAGGGGTGCGGGACACCGGGCGAGCACCGGGACGGGCCGGGAGCGCCCCGGGCGGGCTCAGGGTGCGGGGACCCCTCTCCAGGACCGTGCGAGCCCCGTAACGGGGCAGGGCCCCCCCTCGCCGCCCCGCTGCCGCCGCTTACCGGAGGCGAGGGCCAGGCAGAGCAGCAGGGCACAGGGGCCGCCGCCCGGCACCGGGGCCGCCGCCGCTTCCATGGGCGCCGCAGCCTCGCTGCCCGCTGCCCGCTGCCCGGCGGGGCGGGACGGGACGGGGCGGGACGGGGGCGGCCGCTGCCAGCACCGCCACCCATTGCCTCTGCTCTCCTCCTCCTCCTCCTCCTCCTCCTCCTCCTCTTTCCCCCCGCGGGTGGAAACCCACGGGTGGGGTCCCAGTGGAGGGGGTTTCCCCACCGGGGAGGGGCCAGCACCCTTCGCACCCTGTCGCGGGACGGTGGGTGCCGGGGGGGGGGGTGGCGCCCCACAGAGGTCCCCCCCGGTTCACCCTGCACCCTCCGGGTGAGCTCGGGCGGAGGGAAGGGGCTGGAAAGGCCCCGGTGAGCTCAAGCCGCAGGGTGGACGCGCACCCTGGCAGCCGCCCCGTTGAGCAGCGAGCTCCTGCAGCAGCCCCGGGGAGCAAAACCCCACGCGTGGGGCGCTGCCGGCCTTGAGTTGTGCCCCGGCCACGCTGGGACGGGTAAGGCTGAAGCCACCCCCAGTGCCGCAGCTCTCCACGCAGCGCCCGGCCCCGTCCCGGAGCCAGCAGGTGCCGCTGCGCTGCCGGGGTGCCGCGGGTGGAGCGGGGCGGGGAGCGGGGCTGGCGGTGCCTCCCCATCCCGCCTCCCCCTTCCCTCCTTCCCTCCCTCCCTCCGCGGCTGCCCGCGCCGCCGGGACCATGGGCTGCTGCTGCCGCCTCCTCCTCGCCCTCCTCCTCCTCCTCCCGGCAGGTGAGCGGCCGGGGACACGCGTGGGGAGGGCACGAGGGGGGCTCCCCCCTGCCGTGGGGCCGGGGGGAGTTAGGGGCGAGGGCCCCCGTGGGAAATGACCCCCCAGAATAAATCCACCACCCGTGGGTCCTCTGGATGGGGGGGATGCGCCCAGCCCGGAGCCACGCGTGTCCGTGGGCAGTCACCCGCTGCACGAGGGGACCCCGCTGTGCAAGGCTGTGGGCACATCGCCCCGGGTTCAGCCTCAGAAACGTTCAGCCTCCCGGCTTTTACTTTGTTTTTACTGCTGGGAAGTGGGGGGCTGGGGGGGGGAAACAAGCACGGTAGCACTCTCAGCCGTTCGTGCTCGCCGTGCATCCCCGGCAAAGGGAGACCCGCGGAGACCCGCGAGGGGACCAGAGGGCTCCGAGCACATCAGCTGCTTCTGGGACGTCTACCCCCAGCCCGGCATCCCTCCCGTGCCCACGGGGAGGTGTTTTTCCCAGCGTCCAGGTTAGTTCGGGCATCATTCCCACCAGCACCCAGCTCTGCAGCACCGGCAGGGCCCCCATGGAAGGACACAGGAATATTTCCCAGGATTTCGGCCCCGCAGTTTTTGGGATGCTTCTGTCAAGGGCCTGGATCTCTTGGGTGTTTTCTATATTTTTTCTCCACTGGAGCAGTGTTTACAAAAAGAAGTCTTTTGGCATCAATGTATTATTTAAATGTGCCTCCAGTTCATTCTTTGGGGCTTCATGACAGAGGATGCAGCTTGGCAGGAATAACTCCGTGCTTTTCTTGGCCCTGTAATGAAATAATAGCAACCCTTGCACCGCGTTTGAAACGAAGGAGGAAGTTTGTCATACCTCTGACTTCTTGCTCAGGAGGCAAATTAGAGTGCTCGCAGCCTTGCCGGCCCAGCTGACGCAGAGGGCAAGGTCTGTGAACGAGGCGAGCCTCAGCACCCAGGCGATGCCACCCATCCCAAAGGGACTCACGAGGGCATGGGGACCTGCAGGCCAGGGTCCAGCAGCAGCCCCAGAGGCTTCCACCCTGTGCCCAGGCCCCTCGGGCAGGTCGAGCACCAGGCTGGCCATGGGTTGCTCTGTCTCTCAGGAGAAAAACCTTTCCTGAGCTTCTCTGCTGTACGCTGTGCAGCACGCAGGCAAGTGTGGCCATGATTTAGAGGGCAGCCCTGTCATGTTTAGCTGGGAAATAACCCCAGCAACGATGGAGATGTCCCCAGCCAGCACCCACCTGGGTGGAGGGGTGCTCGGGGCAGCCTCTCCCAAGGGGATGGGGCTCAGAAGAGCAGATCCCCAGGTATCCCCACGATCTGCACCCGGGACACCTGCCCACCGGGGAGAAATAACCTCTTACTGCAGCTTGGCTGGGGGGCCCGTTTCTCACCCGAGCTGTGTGCTTGGGGCACGTGGCTGTGCTGTCGTGCTGTAAGTCCTTTGTCTCCAGGGTTTTGTTTTGGGGTTTTGCATAGGTTGCTCCTATAGACTTATGTCCACGTGTCCTGCACTTGTATCCCTTTGTGTGGGATGGTGGATGGCACTGGATCACTGGCTGCAATTGTTCACCCTAGGTAGATCCTGCGGGCAGAAGATGAGGCTGCCCTTTGGTTTTGCTTCCGCAAACCCAGACCCATGACATAAAAATGGGTCTTACGTGTATGCTTCTTCTAGAGGCAGCTGCTGGGCTGGGGTAGGAACCGGCACCCAGCTTTGCTGAGAGGCTATGGGTTCTCCTCTGGGTTGACCTGGTCATCATTCACTGCTGCATTTCCTGGGTTCAGAAAGGGTGTTGTAGTCAGGACAAGGTGCACCGTTCCCTACGCTGCTCTCACTTGTCTCCTGAAGGAGATGCACAGCAAACGCAATGGCTGAGGACTGCTGCAAGGTGGGTCTGGGTTAACTCAGGGTGAGAGCACTGCTGCATTCCCCACGTAGATGAGGTGTACCTGCTTGCCATGGCACAGCTGCCACATCCAGCTTCGTTTTCTTGGGCTGGAGCTCCTCTCTTTTGAGCTGCCTCGCAGCCGGTGTAACAGCCGAACAGCTTGCCACGCTTGCTTCTGGAGTGGCTCTGAGCAATGTGCTGCTAATGAAGCTCCCAACCCAGGTCAGGTATGTGTTTCCAAAGCAGGGCATGGAAGTGAGACATCACCTTCATGTGATGTGCAGGAACCAGGACAACAGCATGCCCGCAGGAGAGGGAGCTGCTCCATGCATTAGGCGGTATTCTCGGGGTTTCCCAGATGACTAGGATTGATGTTCTCAAAGGGGAGGATATCTGCATTACAGGGATCTGGATTTTTCTCTCCTGTTTCCATCTTCAACCCATGCAAAGTCCCCATGGGGCTGAAAGCTGGGCAAAAGGGATGGCACCAGGTGATGTGCCTTGTCTCGGCAGCTCCGCATCCAGCCCTGCTCCCAGCCGGGTCCAGCAGGGCAGGACAGCCCGAAGGGAATCAGATGGGCACATTCCTCGGTGCTGAACTATGCTTGGTATCCTTTGATAACTGATGTCCTTCAGTTGCTTTGACAACCCTGCCTGCCTCCTAGCTCCTGAAGTCATGTGGTCCTAAAGGAAGATTTCTGGTGTTTTTCTATCTTTTGTTCCAGTGCACTCTTCTGGCTACTGCTCCCAGCCGCAGCCCAGGTGCTGGGAGGACAAGGGAACCACTGCCTCAGCAGTTCTTCACCTTTTCAGACGTGCTCGTAGAGGACCCAGCTTTCTGATGGCCTCCCAGTCCTGTGGGTACAGGCTATCCTGAGCAGGATGTGGTGGCATGTGGGACCCTCAGCCAGGGATGCTTTGTGGGGTCCCTGCAGGACCCAAGGCTCAGGAGCAGCCTGTGTTGCTGGTGGGATCCCTTTTCTGTGCTGGAGGAGAGGACAGCCTGATGTGTTGTGACCTGAGGTGGCAGTGGCCAGGCAGGAGCTCAGGGTCCCGTGGCGATGGTGGTGCAGGGCTATGACATTCAGGGGTTTCCAGAGGCAGCATTACCCACCTGGGAAGCCGAGGTCGGCTGGGACCGAGCAGGAGGTGGATGTCCAGGGCCAAGCGCGGTGGCTGGGGCAGCAGGGTGATTTCTTTCAGCTGCCTGCACTCTCCTGGGCAATGCCTGTGACTTGTGACCTGCCTGGGACAGGCGCCCGGCCCAGGACTGCATCCAGCCCTGCGTGTGAGGCCAGCTGCCTTTCAGCCCTGTAGATATTATCGGAAACTTTCTGACTCATCCTGGCCAGCAGTGCTGCCAGCTCTGCAGGATCCCCATCAGCTCGCCTCCAGACCCCGGCGATTTCGTGGGACACCTCACGCGGGACGGCCTTCTTGAAATGCACGGAGCAACCCACTGCTGCTGGGCTAACACCACTTTATTAACGCTACTCGGCACGACCAAGTGCATCTGCAGCTTGGGGTTTGGGTGAGGCTTCAAACAGGCAGCATGGGATCCCGGGGAGGTTTCTCAGAGGGGCAGCGAGGTCTTGCAGAGACCTGGTGGAGCAGCAACATGTCCTGCTAAAGGCTGCGGTGACAGCCTGCAACCTGCTGGGCTGGTCACACCTGGCTGACGTGCCCCGGGACGTCCGTGGGCAGCCTTACTTCAAAGCCACTGAGGTGCAGGGCCAAGCCTGACCTCGAGAGCCCCAGGGCTGGAGGACGCGTGGTGCAGGCCGTCAGCATGTCCACCCGGCAGCTGCTTCCTGCCCTGGCGCGGCCACCTCTAGGTCCCGGGCTCCCAAAACGCTGGGTGCGAGCTCTGCACTTCCCTTTGCAGAGGTTTAGGGTGCCTGCTGGTGTGATTTTGGAGTTAACGCTGCCTGCTGGTGGGGGAGTGAGGCCTGGCAGTGGCACAGCTCGTGGTGCCGAGTCCTGCTGCCTGCCTGGGAGAGGTGCTCAGTGCTCCCCGTGAAGGCAGCGGGCGGGCTGCGGGTGCCACCTGCCTGAACCTGTGCCCGCTTCCCTTTAAATAAGGAAAAGACCACCCCAAAACACCTCCTTTCCCTCACCTTTGATCTCCTCCATGTTCCCCCTGCCAAGTGAGTCTTGGGAAGACTGCGGGAGTGCTTGAACCTGGTCAAGGGAGGAGAAATGGGGGATAGCAGTGTACCTGTACCAAAAAAAAAAAAAAAGGCTATAAAGGGAAAATCAACGACTCTAGCCTCAACGTGCCTCCAAGCACTCCCACCTCCCCTTCAGCACTGGGATTTGGAGCCAGCCCTCCTGGGTGCCACCAGTGAGGGGCTTTGGGGGAACTGGCTTTCAGGGCAGCAATGAAAATCAGTGTTGTCTTGAGATTGTTTTCCTCCATTCTCACAAAACCCCATGACAACATGCTCAGGGGTATACATAAGTGAGTGCATGGGAATAGAAATTCCTCCCAACGTCACTTGCTGTTGGCATGCCCTTCCCACAGCCTGGCTGTGCCCAGGGAGCTGCTGGGGATGGCCTGGAGCTGAGCTTCTCTCTGGAGAGAGCAGGAGGGAGAAAAAATAGCAGTCACTGGTAGGGACTGGGGAAAGAATGACTCATCTTCATGCTAAGAAATGGAGATGAATGAATGCACAAGGAAATGGGAGAGAAGAAAGCTGCCCTGTGTTATTGTCCCCAGCTGCGTGGTGCCTGCTGGAGGGGCGGTGGGGATGGGGCCGCCAGCCTGGGCTAGGGAGTGCTGAGCCCTGCAGGGAGGGTGGGTTGGGATGCATGGGATGGGGAGTCCCAGGGTGCTGAGACCCTCTACCCCATGGCCCAGGAACGAGAGCAGGAAGAAATCCCCCTTTCCCTTCCTGTCTTCTTCTAAAGGGGGATTTCAGGTGGCCTCGGGTTCCTGGGAGTTGTGACAAGCACACATGATGCCGGCAGCCACGAGGATGTCTCCCTTACTAATCCTCACTTTTCTCCCTCCCAGGACTTGGTGATGACCCTGCAGCTTCACCCCTTGCCCCCACCAGCGCTCCCCCAGAAGCGGTGGGGACAACAGCAGGGCTGGGCTCAGGGGGCACAGCTGTCCCCACAGCAGCTCCCCACCAGCCTGCACCACCGACTGCCACGGGACCCGTCAGAGATGAGGTGTCCTCCAGGCCAGCTGAGGTGGATGACCCCAATGGGGGCACTGTGGCCATGTTGTCCTCTGCTTCCCTCCCCATGAGCACCGTCGCTGCAGCAGACAACTCCCCCATAGCCTTCAGCTCGGTGCCACCAGCCTTAGAGACAGCCCCAGGTCCTTGGACAGCACATAATGCCAGTGTGGAGGGAGGGACGACACATCTGGGGACACCTCCCAGCCCCACGGGCACACCTGCACCCTTCTCTTCCTCCCCACGCAGCAGCACCCCATACTCATCCCCTGGGACGGTGTTATCCCCACCAACCGTCCCCAGCAGCACCACCCAGTCACCGATGCCGATGAAGGATGTCCCTTCCCCAGCAACGATGGCCATGGCATCGAGCCTGGCCGTGAAGCCAACGTCCCCCTCAGAGACTGTGGCCAGCCCCACCGAGGACACAGCCGACGGCAAAAGCACCCCCTCCACCGGAGTCACCATGGAAGAGGTCCCACGTGCCTTGAGCGCAGGTGAGCAACTCCCCTCCCCATGCACGTATGCAGGCACATACACTGCTTTTTTTTTTTTTTTTTTTTTTTTTTTTTCCTGCCCTTGCCATTTATGGCTTCCTTTTCTGGTTGTTTTTCCACCCAGAAGTGACACAAGAGCCTTGCTGCCAACCCTGAGAGCAAGGCTGAGCTTTCTTGATGTGCTCCCTGGAGGAGCCCATGTCATCTGCTCCACCTGTGGAGGGAAGGGATCATAGGTTGGGGTCGTGCTTGGTTGTGAACAAAATCCTTAGCCTCGTGGCTGTCCTTAAAAGCTCACGGAGGGGAGGAAAGATGTTTCCTGATGATGAGCTAGGAGTAAGGGAGAGGAGAAACATGCTCCCTCTGGAGCCACCATGAAGCTGGTGCTACCTGTTTTAAAGCTCCTGGTCAAGGAAGAAACGGGGCCTCTGTGTTGGCGGCCATGGAAAACCACCCACCACCTGGCTGCCGTAGCCTCCCACCGTGATTACTTTGTGACCTGTGGGCCCTGGAGAGAAACTGAGTTGTGTTTTAGTCCAAATCCACCAGCATGGTGTTACGGGAAGGGGGACATCCCAAAAGTATATGGGCGCCTGGCAGTGCTGCCCAGCAGCCTCCAGAAGGGGCTTTGAGAAGCACCACGGTGGTGTCTGTGCTGGAGATGGCCGGCACGGTTGCATCCAGAGCTACTGTGGATGATGGGGCTGAGGGCTGAGTGCTGCTCTCTCTGGTGCTGCCCACAGGGAGCATCGTGGCCATAACGGTGACGGTCATCGTGTTGGTGGTGCTGGTCTTTGGGGCGGCGGCATACCTCAAGATCAGGTAAGGCCAGCAGCCTGCAGCGGGGGCAAGAATGAGGGCCATGCCTTGGGGCAAGGCCCTCAAGTCACAGCCTTGTGTATCATGCCCCTATCAAAAGGCAGAGCTTTCTTCAACACCTCACAACAGCCTTGCTTAAATGCTGGTGCTGCTGCTCGGCATACAGCCATACACACCGGTTATCCCCAGGGCAAGCATTCGCCTCGGGGCTTTCCACAACGCTTGCAATAAACAGCAGCATGGCCAGGTGCTGAGCATCCCTCATGAGGCTTTGCTGACAGCCAGGATGAGCAAAATGTCTCGTGTTAACTCCTGGACATGCCCTGGCATGGCTCAGTGTGGGCAGGATACTGTGTGGGCTTGTTACCCCCCCGGGAGGGCTGTGGGGAGGTGGGGGTCACTGCCCACTGTGGGTCCCGGTGCCTTTCCACAGGCAGGTGATCAGGGTGGGTTATGCTGGTGGCAAAGTACCCCCAGCTGAAGTACCCCAAAAGCTGAGCTGTGAGGGCTCAAGTGTGTTTATTTAATTTTACCCCACAGTAAAAGAGCTAATAGATCTTGGAAACAGCCAGGGTCTTATAAATACAGCTTCCATATCTGTGTTCCTGCCAGCTCCTTGCAGCCCATCCTGAAAATGCAACAAGCTCAGAGCTCTCATCCCCGTTGCAAAGCATGGGGGATTTTTTCTGCTCGAATGAGGGAAAAATTTGGGCTTCAAGGTGCTGGAGGGCAGTCGGTGTGCCTGCTGCTGTGCGGGCATCCCTGGCCATGTTTGCCTTCTGCAGGCTGACCTGGTGCGTGCTTCCCCACAGGCACTCCTCCTACGGCCGGCTGCTGGATGACCACGACTATGGCTCCTGGGGGAACTACAACAACCCCCTCTACGACGACTCCTAGCAGGAGAAGATCCTTATTTATCAGCGCTTCTGCAGCACGTCACCCGCTGCTTCCCCCCCACCGTGCGTGCAAGGTCGCGGCCAGAGCAGGCGCCTGGGCACCGAGCCACAACGACCGTGAGCAGGACCACGGCAGGTCCAGCAGAGGACAGGCAGCCGGAGGGCGGGTGCATGGCACCCACAATAAACCTGAGTGTTGGCCCATAGCATGGGAAGCTCTCTGATAATATGGGATGGATGCCACCGCACCTTGGCTTCAGCAGTGGAGTGGGTCTTCGGGTGGGGGGAAGGCGGGGTTGGCAGCTTTGCTTTTAGTCCGAGAAACCCAAATTCCCTGGGGAAGATGGAGGCTTAGATTGCATCGTGGTGCCCTCGGAAGGATCATGGGGGAAGCTAAGAGGGTCCCATTGCTTTGTGCATCCCTCCCTCCCTCCAAAATCACCTCCCTGCATTGCCCCACTGGAAAATCCTCTGCCTTCTCTCACCCGTGGTAGCTTGCCACGGGTCACAGGAAATTACAACTGCTCCTTTGCCTCTTTTTTTTTTTTTTTTAATTATTATTATTATTTCTTTTTGTGTATGTGGTTGTGCACAGAAGCTTATTTCCTTTTTAATCCCACTTTTTAATTTTTATGTTTATTTTCCCAAATACCATGTGAGAACCCCCAGGAAACGTGTGCTTCCCACCTGCACTTCTGGAATGAGAAGCAACTCAGTTTTGCACCCATAGCTGTTTGCTTCACAACATTACTTTTAATCCTTGAAATACCTCTCCTCTAAAATACACTGAAACTGCTTTAATCCCCAGTTTATGCATATACCTGCTTGGACCAAAAAAAAAAAAAAAAAAAAAAAAAGGGGTGATTTATGGCTGGTCTTATCTTTACATGCTGTAATGCAGATGCATGCTTCTACCAGAGCAGGTGTGCTGGCAAGGTCTTTATGTCACTTTTGCAGGATCAGCACCTTGAAGCTGCCCATTCGGGGGACAGCTGTGATGGGCAGGACTGCATTTCTGCTCTGGCTCTGTGGTGGAGCAAGCCCCATGTGTCTCCTGAAACCAGGAGCTCCAGCCCTCCTCTAGCCATGATGCGCGAGCATCTGGGTGACGCTGGATGAGCACTGGAGCAGGGAGTTATTTTGGGAAGGGGCCGGTCACTGCCCCCACAACAGGGTCTCCCCAGCACCTTTGCAGCCCCAAACCAGTGGGTCCCTGGAGAAAACTTTGGTGTTTTGGTGAGCTGTCACTGGGTGGCTGAGGTTCACCTCAATGCGGAGATCCCACTGCTGGGCATGGTGGCACTAAAGCTGAGCTGCGGGTACCAAGTGGTTGTTTAATCTCTTTTAGTTCAAACCAGGTAGAAACTGTGAGAAAAGCAGAAAATGCTGCTAAAGCACTGCATAGCCCTAAGGTTTGCCCTTATCTGAAATAACGTGTGCACCTGGGTCTCCTCTGCCCTGCGCTGAAGGGCACTGCAGATTTGGAGCAGGTGTGACAGCAGGCAAGAAAAGCAATCAAGGTGCTGGTAATGACCAAGGGGAGAAGAGGAAATTGTGATAATTAAAACCACAACCTGTGCAGGGAGGGCACTGCTCATATATTGCTTTTTCCAGCATTGGTGTTGCTGGTGGGAAATGGGTCCATGACAATCCCATTGTTCCTTGGTGGAGTATGCTAGCTCTAGGAGAAACTGATGAGTTAATGGGAGAAAAATGCACTGATAACAGCACCTTCAAACCTATCCAGCTGAGGAAAGACAAGCTTTCAGCATATACAGGACAAGTTTTATGATGGGGTGTCTCTCTTCTTGTATTTCCTTATATTATTCTTATATAATATATTTGCTTATATTTGCTTTTGGCCAAGAAGAGATGACTTTTCAGTGGATCCCAGGACATTCTCTCTTCTGGGCTTATGTTTATGGGCTTAAATACATCCTAGCAGGCATACCCCAGGAGGGAACACTCCTTTCCCATACTGAATGATATGGGGCAGAACCTGAGGCTACCTGTGGAAAACCAAAATACCTCCTGGGATGCTGAAGCTCCCCAGTATTTAATATGAGGGTCCCCTTCTTTTTCCCCAGCAGCCCTGAGGATGAGGGTACGCTTGCAAAGCAGCCAGTGTGTGAGAAAACCTGCTCTCGTCGTGTCAGGATGTGAAAAACCAATGCACGGATGAAAACAGATGTCTTGAGGGAGCTTTCTCAGCCACTGAGTTAACATTTCCTGCAGAGACATTGTGGAACAGAAGATTTATGTTTTCACTTCAGTTCGCAACCGAAAGCACAGCCTGCAGCATCTCTGATCGGCCCCAGCAAGCTGCTTGGGGAGGCTGGGGAAGGGAGGGGAGAGGACGCCAAGGACATTTCCTTGTGTCCAGTTGTCACCTGAGAAAACACTGTCACCCTCCTCCTTGCAGCCTCCTTTCAGGTTGTGGAGCAAGGTGAGGTCTCCCCTCAGCCTCCTCTTCTCTGGACTAAACAGCCCAGGTACCCTCAGCTGCTCCTCACAAGCCTTGTTTTCTCCTCCCTGCACCAGCTCCACCTCTCTTCTCTGGACACATCTGAGCAGCTCAGTGTCCTTGTGGTGAGGGGCCCAAAGCTGAACACAGCACTCAAGGTGGGGTCTCACCATAGCCGAGTACACAGGGATGATCATCTCCCTGGTCCTGCTGGCCACGCTACTGCTGATACAAGCCAGGATGATGTTAGCCTTCTTGGCCACCTGGGCACACCCTGGCTCACGTTCAGCTGGCTGTGGACCAGCAACCCCAGGTCCTTCTCTGCTGGACAGCTTTCCAGCCACGCTTCCCCAAGCCTGTACTGCTGCCTGGGGTTGTGTGACCCAAGCACAGGACCCGGTGCTTACGTTTGTTGAGTGCCATGCGATTAGACACAGCCCATCAATCTACTCTGTTCAGATCTCTCCTCAGAGGGATCCTGCCCTCAGGAAGATCAGCACTCCCACCCAGCTTGCAATTATCCACAGCCTTACTGAGGGTGCAATCAACCTTCTCATCTAGGTTGCTGACGAGATGTTAAACAAAACCGGTGCCGGTACTGAGCCCTCGGGGACACCACTGCTGACTGGCTGCCAGCTGGGCCTCACTCCATTCACAGTGCCCCTTTGAGCCTGGCCACCCAGCCACTTCTTCACCCAGTGAGACAGGCCATGAGCTGCCACTTCCTCTGGGAGAAAGCTGTGGGAAATGGCCTCAGATGCTTTACTGAAATGCAGGTAGGCAACATCCACAGGCTCTCCCTCACCTATTAAGCGGGTCATCTTGTCATTGAAAGAGAGCAGGTTAGTCAGGCAGGACCTGCCCTTCACAAAGCCATGCTGGCTGTGTCTGGTCACACGGCTGTCCCATATATGTGGTGTGATGGTGCTCAAGATGATGTGCTCCACAACCTTCCCCAGCACCGAGGTCAGACTGACAGGTTTCCCATCCTCCTTCCTGCCCTTCTTGTAGACAGGTGGCAATTACAGCTGTTTTCTTGAGAGAAATGTAAGATTTAGTCAAGTTATATATATATTTTCCTATAATAGTGAGTATGGCACATTTCTGATGCCTGATACAGAGGGACCACTGACTTGCTCTTTGGATATCATTCATTACTACTGCCCTGCATTTTCTTAAAATAGTTCTTTCTTTTAGCCACAGGCTTGGGCTCTATGCATCCAGGCACATTGCATGCCTCTAAACCATCTTGCAATAGCAACAACAGCAGCATCAATAAAAACGCAAACCAGTAGCACGTGCCGCAAACTGGAACAGTGCTGCTGGTGAAAACCCTTGGGTGACATGGGTCTGGAGCCCCACCTCCGCTGCAGGACCACAGTGCGGTGATGGTGGCCACCTTCTGAAGGGCAGATGTTCCTTTTGCAGCAGGTGGGAAAGCCTTTCTGCAGCTGGTGGGAAAGCTAGCTCAACCTCAACCGGCTACACCCTCTAGAAAGCAAGCAGAGAGGTAGTACAAGCAGTGCGCTAACAGTAAGCTTTGTCATCTGATGGATCCCCTTATCAGAGGAGGATGTTTTGGCAATGGTGGTGTGCCCCCAGCTCTGGGATGAAAACTTTTGGTGGTTCTTCAGCCTTCCTGCTGGCTTCTGGCACAGAGGTGTCCCTGTTCTGTCCACCCTTTGCAAAAGCAAGGGCTGCATGAGTCAGCTTGAACAGCCTGTGCAAGGATGTCAAATTCACCTCTTTTCAAAGAAAAGGTAGCTGCAAATTATTGCATCTATCCACAGGTAAAGCCCAGAGCTTCCACGGGGCACGCCAATGACTCCCATTAATGCAGATGTTCATATATATTTTACACACAGTTATAAAGGCCCTATAAAAGAAATGAGTCAACAGCAACCTCTTTGATTCGATTTTGCGATGATGTACAGGAAAGGTAATTACCGTCTTTGTGTTATTTCATTTCCTCTGGCTTCACCAGAGCAGCTCCACGGGGTCAAACCCTGCAAGGTTCCCTGGAGGAGGCAGCAGGGGCTGTGACCTGCCACATCCAGGGTGCTGTACACCTGCCGGGGCCCAGGCTGAAACAGCAGAAGCGCTCGACAACGGAAGTGTATGACAGGGAACAGCCTCTGCAAGGGGCTGCTGTAGAGGCCGGAGCCTCCACTGTGATGCCCTATACCCCTCCTTCCCCATTCCCCAAGGATCTCCCTCCTTCCACAGCACGATGGCAGTGCAAAGGGGGAAAAAGGAAAAAAAAAAAATCATGTTAAAAAGCCTCCCCCTCCCCCCCCCCAATAAATAAATAAAGCAGGATATCTATGCCACTAGCTTGCTTTATTTACACAAAAGAGCAATAGCCTCCTGATTGTTCCAAAAGCTCCCCCCCTTTTTTGGCCAGATTCCCCCATCTCTGGGATACTTTATTTATTAGAAAGCATAGCTCGCATAGCTGTGCCCAGCACAGCACGTTCCCCAGGCTGGTGGCGCAGCGTGGATGCAGCACTGCTGAGGCCGTGGTCCTGCTCCAGGTCTCCTGCCTCACCTTCCCTGGGGAGAAGGGCTCGACTTTGCCACGTGTAGAATCACAGAATCACCTAGGTTGGAAAAGACCATCAAGACCAGCAATTCAGCCATCAAAACAATCTCTACAACTCATAGCTGAATGATCTACAGCTCCAGCATCTGTTACTTTAACCTCCCCCCCCCCAAAAAAAAAAACAAAAAAAAAACCAGAAAATTCACAACACAAGGACCATGCCTCACCAACTTTTTCCCATAGCCCATCTAGCACGTGCCACTGGACTGCTGTCATCCCCAGCTGCCACTCATTTTTAAAGGTCATTTCTTGAGCTGTCCCCACGTGAGCGTGGCCACTGGCAGCAAGTTGGTGCTGACAAGCAAGAGGAAGCCCAGGGAAGCCCTCTCCGTCAGCTCTCACCACTCACAAGTACCTCCAACAAAAACCCTTGGCCTCCAGCCCAACCAACTTGTGCTCCTGGATGTCACAGAAGTATTTGTGCACTGTTATTTTTAGCCTTATTTTTTTTTTTTTCCCTCCCACTTCAACAGCGCAGTAGGACTGTGATGGTCAGGGAGAAAAAGCAGGGAAATCGCCCCATTTTCAGCACCACCGGGGGAGGGCAGGGAGAGCTGGTCCTGCACCAGCCCTGCTGCAGGCTGGACAGAGAGACGCTCTGCCAGGGCTCGGTTATAAATAGAGCCCTGCCGAGGAAGACACCAGGAGCTCAGTGCTAATTGCATTCGTTCCAGCTGGGGAGGAAAGCAGAGGGCTTCGTGCAGGCAGGGCAACGCCGCTGCCAGCAGCCAGCTTCAGGAGAAGCCCACAGCCCCACGCTCCTCTGCTTGTGGGTCATCTCCCCCCCGGGTTTTGCATTCCTCAGCAAGCCTTGGCTTTATTAATAGCTCCTCTGACCTTGTTTGCATCCACAGCCTGCTGGAACGCAGAGTTTTTCCCACCAGGCAGTAACGATCCCATCCGCTCCTCGTTTTGCTGTGCACCAGAGAGGGGATTTGGGCTCGGGTGGTGGGCAGTGGGTTTGGGCATTGCTGCTGGGGGGCTTCAACGCAAAGCCCTTGCCCACCTCCCTGCCCCTGCTTTCCTCAGTTTCCTTGGGAGGAAGGGACAGACCCAAGGCTGTGGGAACAATGCAGGCTTTGCCCCACCATGGGTGCACAGGGCCTCAGCTCTCCTTGCCCCTCCAAAGAGGGCAGCATCCAGCATCTCCACAGGAGAGGGCAGCTCTCTCTGCAGCACCCACCTTCCCATACACGCTCCTTGCCCGTCTTTATCCACTGCATTTATCTTAATCTCCAAGCCATTCATTTTCTGCTGTGCAGTGCGTTTCATGTCCCTGCAGGAGGGAGGGAGGGCTCCGTGCCAAGATCAATGCACAACGCGGGAGTCCAGCTCCCGTTATTGGGTTTCCCAGCTGCTGCCCCTTGCTCTGGCCAGCTCCGGTGGGGGATTTAGCCTGGCCTCCCCACCCGGCAGCAGCCGTGTGAGAAGATGGGCTACCCCCCAATTTTCAGCTTTCCACCTCACCTCTGCCACCCTGGCGCTAAGCTGCCGCAGGTGAGTTGCAGAAGCCTGCTGGAAAAAGCAGCGCCAATGTAACATGTTTAAAGCCCAGCCTGACTTAAAAAAAGAGAGAAACCCCTCGCTAGATCAGCAGCAAATACCAAGAGCCAGAGGGGAAAAGGTCAGAGTCGGCTGGAGCCCACCTGCTGTATCATTTTCATTCTCAGACTCATGCAAATGTACAGCTGGGTGGGAGCTGCTCTTCCAATGCTCAGCTGAACTAAGGGTTTTCTTTCAGTCCAGTCTTGTGACTGAAACTTGAATAGGAGCATTTCCAGATGTGACAAAATTAGCATAGAATTTAGCATAAAATCTGCCTGGTCGTGGACTTGACCAGTGTGGTTTTAGATTTAGCAACACAGTCTACGTAGCTATTGAGCTTCCTGATGCTTGCTTCGCATCTGCGCTATGATATACAGTCAGCTCATTTACCTTGTAATTTTTGCAGGGGAAAAAATAAAAGAGAGACAAACAGGAAACTATTTGCTGGTAACGAGCACAGTGCTATGGAAATGATAGCTGGAAGATGCGTGGAATTCAGCCTTGACCTTTGCAAGCCACGATCCCGTGTCTCCCCAAGCGGCGCTCCCCGGTGGTGGTGCAGCCTTCGGCCCCAGCCCAAGTCCTCCACCTCTCGGGCCCCCTTTCCTCTGCACCTCCTTCAGCCAGCAGCAGCCTCGGCGTGCTGCAGCTCTTCAAATATGCATTTCACTGAGTTAACGAAGAAGCTGCTGCATCTGTTTCTTCCTGGCAGTTGCTTGCAGGGTTAATTTTTCCTGTTCTTTGTTGTTGTTGTTGCTTTGTTTTGAATTAAGGCTGGATTGGTGCTTCTAGCCATCTCCAGCAGCTTCGGGGTGGAAGCATCCTTGCCCCCTGTGCTCGCGGCACATGGGTGGAGGCAGCAGCCTGGCCCCCGTGGTCTCCTTTCTCCACCCACCCACCAGCACAAACCCTTTAAGATCTGTACGGGACAAGTTGCTGTGGCAGCCTGCCTTGGTGTTGGATCCCACAAGGGCTACACAAACTCCCCAGTGAAATATCCTTTCGCTCCAGTCACTGGGTTTTGACTAGCACAAGGAATTCATTCTCTGTTCATTTTCTGGCTCTGCTGCCTGCCCTGAGCACACAAGCACTTCCCTATGCTCTCTCTCCTGTTCCCATTGCCACCCAAATCCCACCCCATGCTACCAGGGTTCCTGATGGAAATGGTTTCTGTCCCAGCATTTGCCATCAATAGGTTTCTCAAACACAAATGTGGTTGGGGGACTTTTTCCCTCCCCTTTCGGAGGAGAAAAATGATAAATGCTGAAATTATAAGGAAAAACAGCGTTCCTCGGATGCACCTTGGAGACCCCATTCGTCTGTCCTTTCCAAGGCACTTTCAGAGCAGTAACTCCAGCTAAAACACCTTGCAGAGATCCAAGAGCCATCCCCTGAACTTTTTCACCCCTCCCACCTTTGCTTCTGAAGCCAGCTCAGGCAGCCAGCCCCGCTCTCAGAGCCGCCCCCGAGGGCCGAGCCAGCCCTTACTGCCCAGAACCACCTCCCAAAAGCCCTTCCTCTGTGAGTACCCTAGCTTGGAGAGGGGACGGCCAGGATTGGGGCAGGAGAGCAAAGACTCCAAGCTTGGCCCCAAACAAACCTGGCTGCAGCAGGCGCTGCGCTTACAGTGCAGCTCGCCAGATGACGAGTCGCTCTCGTTTCAATTTTAATCAGATCTCCCCCGAGCCGGGCTCAGTTAATTTGCTGCTCGCCTGGCAGCAGCTGCTGCTTGTTTTGATGGAGTCACCATGACTCAGGAGGTGACGCTCGCTCCCTCCACATCTGCTCGCCCCAGCCTCCCGCGACGCCGTGGGTGACTTCACTTATTTTCCCCCGGCAGGCTGCAGGCAGCGCCGCTCTGGAGATGCAAAACGCCTGCTTTCTGCAAACACCATCCTGCAAGAGCCAGGCAGCTTTCCCCTGCGAAAAACTTCATCGATGCCCCTGTGCCATGGCCCAGCCAGTCTGAGGTGAAGGGTGCTGGGTCTTGGTTTACCTGGGAAGTTCTAGAAAGCATGCACGTGAAAGGAGGCCACAGCACACAGCATAATTTGTTTTAATAGATGTTGTTTTACATTTATAGCAGTGAGAAAAGTGCTTCAGAAAGAGATACTTAAGCAAACTAGAGCAATGCTATCATCCGATTGCTAGTATTTCAGACATAAAGGGGCACCGCCCCATCAGGTCTGTTGCTTTACAATAGAGCAAGTTAAAGACGAGGAGTTGTACTGTCACTTTCCCCTGCACATTTCATGCAACTGGGACACTGCACACCCTGAAGTTCTCAGAAACGACGACCTTTCTCCGATACTTAGTTTGCAAAACACTTTGGGCAGGATATCACACAGAAGAGAAGGGGGGGAGGTTTTGTTTTTCAGAAGAAAGCATTTCTCCATCGTACCTTCTCTGACCACAATGAAGATGCCACATAAAAAAAAATAGTAATAATAAATCACAGAAACCTGGTGCCTGTGCTACTCGAGCCCCTCTCTGAACTGCTGTTACTTTAGCAAACACCCAAGGCCCAGATGGATTAGTCAGCCCAGTATTAGGCTGACAAGACAATGGTATGTGCTCCATTTAATGTTACCTAACCAGCAGAACACCAAGCTACCTGCCTGCCTGAAGCCCTTTGTAAGAGAACAAAACAGCTGAGGATCAAAAGCCGTGTGAATGTAACTGCAGCTGGCAAAGGAATCTGCGTGAAGAGACACCAGGTGGGGTGGACCCCTGGGAGAGGGGCAGCTGTGTGTGATTTTTAGGCCATTCATCACATGTACCCACACAGACCAGCGTCGCTTTTAAAACGAAGTTTGTCCTGTGCATGTGTGCACGTCGACAAATCAAAGTAAGGGATGCAATTTCTGCAAGCTTCCATCCGCTCGCACCGATGGCTCCAAAGCCCTAGAACAAACATGTCATTTCAAAGAACAAAATGTTCTCATGCAAAACTTTGCAGATGTCAGCATTATGTAAAAGGCCACTCTTACAGCTCCCAATTTTCCCCACAGCTGCAGCCAGAACAGCTCTACCTCCACCCCGCGTTACACTCACAACCTTCGGCTGCCCCAGAGCACGCTCTGCTCCAACAGCTGCTGCTTACAGCAGTTTCCCATTTTGCACCTCACCAGTTATGCTCCCGAGCTGCCTCCTCCCTGGCGGGGTAAACCACTCTCTCCAGAGACTGACCCTTGCTGGTATCGCACCGCCCGACGGGGAGCTCCCCAGCCGCGTGGTGCCCCAGGTACTGGGGAGGGGGGCGCTGCTTGCAGAACTCCTTCGCACCAGCATAACGTCCTCACTGTCGGTGTGACAACTCTGAGTTAACTTTTACTGAAAATTTATTATTATTATTTTTTAATAGATAGCCTCTTCCACAGTAAGGTCTTCCGTGTCCAGCCGTATGCAACACGTGTCTTAGTCACTGCTACTCCGCAGGCTGCTTGGATTTTCCATCTTGGGCAGTGTTATACGATTCACAGTTTGTACACTTCATGCCCAGGAGATGGAACTGCACTGTAGAGCGGGCATTGCAATCATTGCAAAGGATCTACGTATATAGGGAAGAAGGAGAGAGAGAGAGGCTGTAGCATCAACAGGACACTCAATAACATAGTACAACTATGCTTTTAGCAACTACAGAACTGGCTTGCCATCAGGGCACAATGCCAGAAATATTTTCTTGTTAAGGGCAGCAGAAGAATATACAGGGCTGGTTTAACTTCTCAGTTCGCAGCCACAGCGACAGACGTGCCTTAGCCTCTTCTCTTTATGTAGCAAAACACCAGAGAAAACCTCAAGTCAAAACGAGGGCAGATTAACAACAGCTACCAACATTAGCTCGTCTGCTATGTAAGACAAAGTGAATGCTCTTCTCAAAACGAGCAGCGAAGAGATTTTCCATAACGCCCTGACTCAGTAAGATGTGCTGCCTAAAGCAGAACAGATGCAAACAGAACATCCACGATCTGAGTGGTTTAATTCAGTCTTACTAGCAAGCAGCACCCAGTTCCACAGTTCTGAGGTAACAGAAAGGAAACAGAAGTTGGTATTTGCCAGCCTCGCACAAATCAATAGCTGAGTATTTTTGCAGAAAAAAAAAAAATCAAAACAAAAAAAAAAAAACAAACAAACATGGAACATGAAGCTCCAATGTATGAAAAATGAAATATTTCTGCTTTTTGCTACGACAGCACCTAGTGCTACAGAAGAAAGCAAAATACTTCCAAAGACCAAGCCATTTCTCCACTGTGTGATATTATGGCATTTTCTGTTTTTATTTTGTTGTTGGGTATTGTTTTTTGTTTTGCTTGTTTGTTTGCTAGTGGCACGAAGGGTGCCTTTGTGTATAAATCCAATAGATCACACTGTAAGCTGACACATTACCGCTCTTTACCATTCCCTGAGTCAGGCTGGCTTCTGATCCAGGACAAGTTCTGACTGCCCTCTACCGCCAGCACGGGAGAGATGCAGATCTGCCAAGAGCAGAGGCACGCACCGTCTCTTACCTCCACCATCATGTTCTGATACTCTGTGGGCATAGGAGTCTGTGCTACTTCATCATCCAGCTGCCGCCAGTATCTCCTCATATCTAAAGCCGAGTGCATGCACAAAGGACACCTGTAACCTCTGGCAAAGAAGGGGAAAAAGTCTAATTCAGAAGATGGAGAAGGGCCATGGAACAACAAAAGGTCAAGTTTCTCATCATACAAGTCAGAGAGAAACACCGCAAACTGAAAGGTCTTGCAAACAGAGCTGGAAATTAAAAGCCCCCTTCCCCTTTAGGAGTTGCCCTGAAATTACTGGGTACTAGCACCATCGTCTTGGCCCCTTCAAGTCATCTGCTTGGATTAAACCACACACAGACGAGAGGTTTATAAATACTTACTCCTTTAACATCTCCTCATAACATGTTCTGAAAAGAAAACAGAATGAGAGGTTCAGTAAGAAGAAGGCAGCTGCTGACCAGTAACACATCTGTGTTACTGACCCAACACATTTGGACTGAACAAAGGGAAAAGGCACATAGCTATCCCCAGACCATAAGTTAAAACATATCCTGAGTCCAAGCGAAAAGAAAGCTTCCCCACAAAACCATTGGGTACTTAGGCAAACAAGCAGAGATAAAGCACATGTAATTCCATTCTAAGGTCTTCTAAAGTAACACGAGCAAACAGATTCAAAAATATGTCAAGGGTTGTGTCATTCAATTTTACTAAAAAAACCAGACTTTGACATATCACAAGGTAACTTTAAAGTAGCTGGGGGCTGAGGGAAGGTTCGATCTGGAGAGGCCTTTGTCAAACATGGAGGCCATTAACTTTGCACACAGAGAAAAAAGTGGAAGGGAAAGTCTTCTATCTCAAGGTTAGAGGGGGAGCAGGATGGAAGAGGAACAGGTGGTCCTGCTGTACTCATCCTTCCAAAGACACCTAGTGCCACGTAATGCTACACAATAAGGGCCCCATAGAGTAGACGGGCTTTGGAGTGTAACAAAGTATTCCATGGCCTTGGAGGTGCCTAAGGAAACTCAGCAGAGGAGAAAAAAAAAAAAAAAAAAAAAAAAAACAGAACAAATCCTCCACCACCACCAAGATTCAGTGGATTGTGGAAGGAAGACATCTTTTCTGAAGAAAGTATTTCCTGATAAAATGCCACTCTACCACGAGTCCCTTTGAAACCAGGCATGCACATCAACAAGGCCTGTAGTGCTGCTGAACAGAATCATAGAATAATTACAGTTGGAAAAGCCCTCCAAGATCATCTGGTCCAACCATCCCCCTACCACCACCATCACTCACTAAGCCATGTTCCTAAGCACCACGTACAGCCTTTCCTTAAACACCCCCAGGCACGGTGACTCCATTACTTCTCTGGGACCCGTCCCAATGCCTGACTGCTCTTTCTGAGAGCAAATGCCTCATTTCCAACCTAAACCTACTTGGCACTACTTGAGGCAATTCTCCCTAGTCCTATCACTAGTTATCTACAAGGAAAGGCTGACCCCCAGCTCCCCACAACTTCTTTTCATTTGTAGAGAGCAAAAAGGTCTCCCCTGAGCCTCCTCCAGACTAAACAACCCCAGTTCCTCAGCTGCTCCTCATAGAACTTGTGCTCCAGGTCCTTCACCAACTTCGTAGCCCTTCTCTGGGCACGCTGCAATAAGCAGTGCACACTAGGCAGCAGGTATTTCCAACGCTCAAATATTTGCAATGCTTTACTTGTGCAGAAGATGACCACATGGCAGAACACGAGCTTCAACACGGGATGTGTGAATATCCTGTTTCAAGACAAGTATTAGACAAAAGAAAAAAAAATTAAATTCAAGGACAGCCAACAATACATCCAATTACAAGAGTCAAACAGAAGTAGCTTACCTCCAAGCATATTGGACAATCCTGTCTGGAGACATTTTCGATGCACTTTGCAAAGACAAAGAAAAAGGTTAATCTACTATACGGTTATTTGCATTTTTTAAACACCAAAATTCTTAGGGACAGATAAGAAAGAATGTATGAAACATTATTGTTTTCATTTACACTTGATGTTCTGAAGATTAACAGGTGGTTTAGCATAATAATAATAATAGTAATAAAAAGCACAGCTTGGAAGCATACATAGGTAAGTGGCTCCCAAGACTTGCTTCACTCTCCCCATGCTGCAGCAGGGACGGGAGCTCAGATATAAACACTGTCAAGGTGAGCAATCAGCAGCAACTTCCATAAGAAGAGTGGAAGGAAACCACGGTGTGTGTTTCCCATGTTTGTTTTCCTTCAGCTGCGGGCAAATCCAGCCCAGAAGCGTTTTGTTTGGGATCGGTGCACTTAGAGAAAGACTAGAGCCCGCTGCCTGTGCGTGCTGGGAGGCAGCCAGCTTTTGTTAGCAACAACTCATTGTTTTTTAACGGAAGGAATAAACCGTCGCGTCCTTACCTTGTGCTTTCCTCGAAGGCTCAGGCTGAGACACAAATTGCATTTCGAGCAGTGGAAGAAATCCTCCTTCGGGCCGATCCTGCGGACACAGGCACCAGGTCAGCAGCCGCCTCCCACCCAACACGCCCCAAGGGCGCGGCTCGGCTCGGCCCGGCCGGGGGTCGCGCACCTGCAGATGCCGCACTCGTCGCAGTGGTACTGCTTCTTGTCGCGGTCGAAGAGGTGGCACACGCCGCAGTAGTACTCGCCGAAGAGGCTCTGGCAGCCCTCGCAGCGCTGCTGGGCCTGCGGGGACGCCCCGCGGGGGACGGGGGTGAGCTGCGCGGCACAAGATGGCGCCGCCGCCCCCCCAGCCCCGCCGCCCCGCCGCCCCCCGGCCCGCCGCCCACCTTCTGCAGGAGGCGGCAGCGGCTGCACTGCACCTCGGCCACGCGGAATCGGTCGAGCCGGTGCTCCTCGGCGCCGTCGTGGCACAGGCGGCAGGGGTACAGCTTCCCGCAGCACGGCGCCTGCAACGAGCACGGCTCCCCTCAGCGCTCCGCGCCCGGCCCCGCGCCCCGCGCCCGCCCCGCCGCCGCCTCACCCGCAGCAGGCAGCCCCGCCGGTAGTGCTCGCAGCCGCCCTCCGGCTCCCCGCTCGCCGCCATGGCTCGGCCCGGCCCGGCACAACGCCCCGCCACCGCGCCGCCCCTTCCGCTGAGGGAGGCCGGGGAAGGCCGGGCTGGCGGCTCGGCCCGGGGAAGGCGTTTCGGGGGCGTTTCGGCTCGCAGAAGGCAGCCGGCGTCTCGCGTTTCCCTTCCGTCTAGGGCCGTGGGACATCGTCCCGAAAGGCTGCTAACCCAGGAGCTGTCCGAAACGGCTCCCCTCCGCGAGGGAGTGGAAAATGGGGAGGGGTGCCGGGGTCATGCAGCCCGCGGACCTCGCGCGACCCCGGCCAGCAGGGTTACGCAGCCCTGAGACAGAGAGGTAAAAGGCAAAAGGCAGAGGAGCGGTCTGGGTGCTGCTGAGGGCAGCGAGGAACCCGTGCTTGTGATCTAGTTTTCTTGCAACCATCTACAGCTGTTAATAAAAACTCCCAAAGTCCTGCTTTTCAACACAGGCAATGCCACCAATATAAATGAGCAGGTATAACGCCAAGTTTATGTCCAGTGAAGACCAGGTGAGCACCTTTTACGTATGCAGTCACACATTCATACCAAGAAATGTGGAATTTTAATATCCTTTTATTTAAAAATTGTAATGTACCTGTCAAAACACAGCATAGCAACAGAGCTCTAAATATGATGACATTCATACTGCATTCTGCCATGATACATGAGCCTATTTTGTGGAAAGGCAACAAGTTCCAAAATTAACTACACCATTCAGGGGTGTGAGCTGTGACAGGCTGAGGGCAGCACAGGGATACCTCAGAACTGCCCGAAGCCAGCTGAGAGCAGGTAAGCAAAAGTAGACGTATAACAGTCCAAAGACAAAAGCGATCTGTGCTTTTTCTCCCCACAAGCCGCTGTTGAGGTTTATACTTCCAAGTCCCATTCCCTCAAGGGACCTAAAGGACTATGACTTACTAAAGAAGTAAGTGACTTGCTGAGCACTCACAAAAACCTTTCCACATGCCATCTGCATCGCAGCTCAGTATTTTTGGCTGATGTTCTTCCTTCACCATTAACCACACTCATCCAGTGCAGCCAGACAACAGGCCCAGTTTAACACCCAGAAGTCTGGGGGAAGAGAGCACGGAGGGAAAAGGAACCTAACACAAGTTCACACATGCTGCTGAGCAGAATGAGGGTTTCCAAGGAACAGTTAGGAACATTTACACATTTACATTTCTTGCACATTTTTTTTCATGGATATTTTTGCCAAGGCAAAGGTGCTTTCCAATACAGAGCAGGTTGCCCACCAAAACACACCAAATTCAGCAGCTATCTGCTTTCGTCACCACTCATTTAAAAAGAACCCCCCTTTGTGAGGGCAGTAGTTAAGACAAAAGAAAGCCCAGCCTCCTCTGAAATACTCAGAGCAGCTTCTGCCCATCACACACTGATGACTATTTCTTTCTGAGCAGCCTGCCAAGACCTGGCCCTAAGCCAGGAAGTCATCATTCTGAGAGCTGCTTTGCATGCAAGAAATCCAGCAGCAATGGCTGTGAGAGCTCTGTCCTCACACTGGACGCAAGTCGCTCCCCATTGCAGTCCAGTGGCTAACGTGAGAGTAAGAGGTCCTCCTCTCTTCTCCGGAGACCTCGTGGTGTTAGCACCTGGAGACTTGGGTGGGTTGTTCCCACTGTGTCAGCCGCTTGCATCAAGAAGAGAAAAGCAGGATGATGCAGGCAAACATAAACATGGAAGTATTCCCTGGTGACAGGCTTCCTTTACTTTTACTCATTACAAGCTGTGCACTTCCCAAAGCTGTGCACTTACACCTTTATGTTTCACAGACGAAACAGCTTTAGTAAGGTTCCTTTTTCCCCACTTATATTATCAGGATTGCTTCTTCTTTCTTCTTAGTAGCATTAAGCCATCACATCACATGCATGGATGTGCCAAATACATTCACACAGATTACGAGCACGTGCAGTACTTGTGCACAAGACTAAAAATACATTTCAGAGTTACCAGTTGCTCTTCTGCCTCAAAGAGGAAACACCGGAGCCCAAACTATAAAATTAAGATGCTCAGATTGCACCCTCACATTAATAGTCTTACCATGACAAGCCCATCTGTGCAGGACACAAGGTTCCAATGAAGCCAGCAAGATTTTGGAGCAAAGCCTCTGAGGAGCCTTTCAGAGCACCTTGCCTCCCTCCCCCCCTTTCTCCTCCCCAGTATCTGTAAAGAAAGCTGCATGCGGTCCTCAGAAAGCAGTCTTCACACCCAGAGTGTGACATGTGAAAGGATTTTCCCATCATACATCCCAGCTAGTTAAGCGTTTATGAAACAACCCATTTGAAAGACACCAGGAGGCTCTCTTGTAGAAATTAAAGCCTACCTTTTAAAGGCAAGTGTGATCTTCTCTGTAACGCTAGTGCTCAACTCTAGGGAAACCGACTTCTGATTTTTCAGGCATCAAGTTCCCTGACATCTGTCAATTGGGAAAGAAAATTTTCAAATTCCAACTGTAGTATCATAGCGGGAGAACAATGAGAAACCACCTTCTAGGTCCATATGCAATGCCAACACACAACTGTTCTTTGATCAAATCAGACTTCAAAAAATTATGCCAAGAATACACCTTTTTTCCCTCCAGTACAGTCCGCCAAACCTCAGCTGGAAGCAAGGTTGCCAAAGTGGCAGCAGCCTAGTCAATTACTATGGTGCAATTGCCTGAAGTAACTAGGAAAATAAAACTAACATTCACATTTTAAAGAAAATGTACAGCACTGAAGAAGCTTTCAGGGTAGGGCGTAGCTGCATTACCTGAGCGTTCCCTAGGCCTCCGACCTTAGCTGCTGTTGCGCTGGGGGAACCTGGTGAGCTGGCCCTAAGGAACAGGATGGAGCGTGGAGTGGAGACACCACGGCTAGGCTCTGTGACCAGGTGGGGACTCGATTGTTCTTGTGCACACCGAGACTGATAAGCCGCACTTTTTGCTACCCTGAGCCAACGACCTCTCACGTTTTGACAAATGTACTCTAGTGTACTTTTGCTCATTATAATACCATTATAATACCAAAACACACCTCCATCCCCAAAGCTACCCACCTCCAAGGTGCGACCACCCCTCACTGAGTACACGCTCTGAATTGCTCGGAGCCTATTCCTTTAAATGGAGACAGGAAAACTTTTCACCAACCATAACTAAGATATGCTTGACTAGAGTCACTCAAGCTCCACCTAAAAGACAGAAAATAATATAAATTGGCCTAAGAGAGAGGGGATGTTAGGGAAGATACTGCCATGAGGGAATACACCATCCCGAGGACCTCCTGACCCCTGGGATCAGTCAACGGGCTGAGCCTCTCCTCCCCCCCCCTTGGGACACCTTTGGGTGAGATTTGAACACTTGGTTATACTGTGTGTCTCCGCGGAAACTTAGACATCTCTATAGAGTCTTTGTGCCTCTTAACGCGTTAATTTCCAGGCTGCACACCTGTGTATTTCATGCATGCTAGCTTGCTTTTGCACAGTAAATTATTGCCAGCAATCCAAAGAACCTGTGTACCTGTTGCTGTAATAAATTGCACCTAACTGCGTTGTTCCTAGCCGTGACAGTTCTCATTGAACACGACTAGAGTAAGGGCGGTTATACATTACTGGTGAATCCATGACTGTGGTAGTTCAGTGCTCTGAACCTGACCAGACCCATACTGGTTAGTGCTTTATTGGTGAATCTGTGTGATAGTTCAGTACCCTGAATCCAACTGGACCCCTAACGGTTAATCGGCTACACCTCTTAATGCGACAATTGTACAACTCCCACAACATTTCAGCAGTGCTGGAGAAGTAACCTCTAAGAGTTGCAAATATTTCCCTTCTTTCTCTCCCTATGCCTGACTCCTACACTTTCTCCCTCCCTACTGCACTCACCCCCTCAACGTATAGCACAGTCGGAACAACTCTGCTCAAAATACATCTTCTTCCTGCATTTTTCTTCAATTTTGGAAAACTGGGTTTACTTCCAGCTCAATCCAGCCAGATGAAATAGCAACAATTCACATTGCCAGTAAAAACCACAGTATTTAGCTAACCTCAGAGAGAAAAGCAGAGCCCCTTGTTTCATCTGTGATCCTTCTCCTTCCCCCCCAGCTCAAGGCCTCTGATGTTTCTACTTAGGCACTTGAGAAACCAAGACAAGTTTTGCTTCTGTTAAGAGCTAGGCAGAAACCTTGTGGGTCACACTTCAGAAAATCCCGAACCAAAGAAAAACACAGCACCAAGAATTATTTTATTTCTTTTTTACCTGCTGTGAGGCCAGACTTGGGTTATGGAGATCAATAGCAGCAAGAGAGGGGACCCGTGACTCTGAAACTATTTTATTTTCCTTTTTGGGATACCTGGGATGCCATGCTGCAAAATGCAACCAATGCATACAGTGTTAAAGAAGTCAGAGCTGACTGTTGTAATGCAAACTGCTTTCTGCCACTGATTTAAGATCAAGGTTTTATGTAGAGGACAATAAAGCTCATACCTTCCACTCCTCTTAGTTCAGGGAGATGATTTAGTTCTGGCAAACGCACATCTGCCTTGGAGAATTCCCATTTTTTCTTATTTGCCTGAAGGATGTTCTTGTCATTAGAAAACTGAAATGAAGTGAATTATAAATGCCAGCTTGTGCGGAATATAAAGAACGAAGCTATTTTCAAGTTTCAAACTTAAAATTTATCAGCACAGCAATGTTCTGCTGTAGTTGGAACTTGCACAGTAGTAAAATAAAGTAGTATGCCCTATGTTTAAAGGAATACATTTTGATTAAATGTAACTTACACATTAAAAACCAACAGAATGGCCACAACAGAATGAACAAACAAACAACAACAAAAACAATGTTGATCATCTAAATGAGACTGCTTTCAAAGAGACAAAATACAATGGAGAATGGCTCAGATTAGTTCTCTGGAAGCAGTCAAATATTCCTGCTAATATGGAAAAATTTTATCTAGGTAGTGAGTGCAATGGACAATTTTGTATTTCACTTGTTTTCATTAGCAACTTCACATCATTTGTGACCTGACTAAATGAAGCCCTGACAAAATTAAATCAAAATCCTAAGCTCTGCTTCAAAAGTGCAGCACACACAACGAGGCATGATCTTTCTGTCCAGGCAAGATGTCATTGATATATTCCACGGCTCCAGGTATATATTCCAACTATCCTGTGTTGGATCGCTCCCTCCCTTCCTTTAAAAAAAAGTCCTCTAACATAAAACCTATTTCATATAAGATAACACTGACAAAGGATAGTGGATGACACAACTGTTGGAAAAAATGGCTGTTGGAAAAGGTATTTCTAGTTGAGAGTTATGGTGAAGGCTGCAACAGAAGAGATTCTTGACAATAAAGCACATACTTCAGAATTTTACTTTATTTTTTGCTTAGTCAAGGGGGAAAGCCGCAACTTACCGATGTGAAGCTTACACTATAATGGCCTGTGGGAGAATGCTTCCTTTGCTTTAGAAATGGCTTCAAGTACTTTTTACTCTTTTCATCAACTCTGTAACGAAAAATGACCCAAACTGTGTATTAACCAGGGTAACGTGGTAAATATAAATACAAACAAATGCGAGACACCCAGAAAAACTGACATTAAATGGTAAGCGAAAAGGCCCGAAGGGATAACACTCTCCATGAGCCCAGCTAACAAAAAAGCTTCATCCAAAGGACTCAAAGAAAGGCCAGTACCACAGCTGCTGGCGAGCTGTTGCCATCTAGCAGTGCTTTGCCAAACGCAGAAACACAGAGACCCCCTGGCTGCGTGGACCCTCACAGCTGCTCGAGGTGAAGCCGGGCTTTCTAACCCATGTACAATACTCCTCCCAAGAGCTGCTCCTAGCTGCATCTTGTCCCAAACCCCCTTCTTGCACTCCCACATCATCCCCTTGCACCTCCCTCAGCACATTGCATCTTCTCAGCAGCAGGGTCAATAGACACGAGCTCCTCCAGCTCTACTCCCGTACCTGTAGTTATGGTTTCCAGGCACAGGCCCCATCCCAGCCATAGTGGGAGAAATGTTCCGGTTGATGGGAGGAATAACTATGCCTGTGTTCTTGGCATAGTCCAGGCTGCTGCTGGAATCTTTTAGGCTGGTTTGAGGGCCTATTTTAAATGGGTTGATTGCACTGTCATACAGGGAGCTGTGGTTGGAAGATCGCTCTGCTTTCTCTCCATCAGCTTTAGAGCGCTTCACTTTGAACAGCTTTGCATCTCTGCTCTTTGGGTCAACGTTGAAATCCTGTTTGGGAAGATAAGCATCATACTTCTTTTATAGTTATGTTTAAAACGTAACTTAGAGCTGTGCATGCAGGAAAAAGTCAAAAGCCTAAACCTGCACAACTCTGCAAGGATCTGATGGAGATAGCATTGTTTTTAGTAGTGAGATAGAAAACCTGTTTGCCATTAAACTTGGAAGGAGGAAACTTGTCAGGGTTCCAGCATTCTCTGTAAATAAGTCACCTTGGAATGGGATCGGAAGTGATGGAGGAATAACAGCCATATCATGTGTCACTTCCAAACAAATAAGAAGCAAGCCCAATGTCACCTCAATGCCACTTTGAAGCCTCTAGTCCTTCAAAATATGCAGTTTTGGAGATGAGACTTTAACACAGGTAAACAGACGCATACAAATATGTTTTGCTCATCCAACATGACTTACACTTTCTACCCGATTCTCCTTTCAGCTCTGTATTTGCCAGTAACTGCATCATGATGCATTTTACTGAGAAGGGTCTGACCAAATAGCCACCTGCAGACTGTCCAGCCAAGCACCAGAGCAACTTGTAGCAGCCAGTCAGCATCAAAGGCACAGAATTTCTACGTGACAGCCTGAAGGCTATACTGCACCGAGCATCAGAGCTATGGAGGCACAGGACTGCTGTAACGCTTTGAACTGAATGACTGTCTTCAGCACTGTTTAGACTTAAAGTGACTTACAGAGGCGAGCTTCTCTGGCACTTCAGTTATCTAGTCTTTTTTTGAATGAAACGTAAAATTATGCTTATATTTTTGCTATGCAATTAAATTGCAGCACATACTTATATAGTGATTTTAAAAGACAAAAAAAAAATACAGGTTTGGAAAACAAAGATCGACTAACCTGGACACCAAGCATCTTTCTTTCTTCTAAAGCATCATCTTTATCCTTTCTGCTGATTTTTGATTTTTTTTGTAGGTGATGGTCTCTGGCATCCTTCTGAACCTTTAATTTAAGCTTCTGAGCAAATCTACATTACATATCATGTAAAGGGGAAGGGAGGAGGAGATAAAAGGTTTCTGTTAATCTAAATATCATTAGTTAGTACTCGTGTTATAGCCATCTGAGTAATCAAACAAACCATGTCTTTTTAAGTAACGAGAAGCCAACTGAATACAATTTATCCATTAAAATAAATAAAGTCTTACACATGCGCACTTTCCACATCACAGTAGTAAAGGAGGTTGTATCCCAGTCTGGTATAGACACGGACACTAAATACAGTCAGACAATACTACCCACTACCCAAAATGCTGTAACACTGGGTGCACACTGATGAATTAATGTTGTGACAAGGTAATGTGGTAAACATGCTACTGCACTGTGTTCCCATTCAACTGTTCTCCCATTTTCAGGAAGGCTAAAAACCAAAACACTCGGAAGCTGTCAGCTCTACAAAATCAACATGTGATCTTCAAGCACAACTCTTAATTTCCTTTTAATCTTGTCCTATTTTGAGCAAGAAATGAACTGTTTACCTTTCAGCAAATCCATCCTTGTTAAAGAAATCGCACTGCAAGAGTTCAGCACAAGACGGTCTTTTGTCTGGGTCAATCTGCAAACACCTCTGTCAAAGCAACATAAACATTAGAAGGCAGATACTTCAGAAATGAAACAAAGGCTTTAACATTTCCAAATGAAATCAAGAAAAACAGCTACAAAGCTCCCATTTCTGGGGCCTCTTATGCTGAGACAGGCCCAAGAGACATATGCTTTTTCCACTAAGAAAAGTTTAGTATTTGCTGGCTACATCCATTCTAATCACTAGGGCTCACAAAGACTGATTGCATAGGTAATACCTGCCACACAAATAGATCCCAATAAAACTCTCCTCTTTTCAACTACATCTGTTTGGTTGAGGCTTTAGAAACAGTTTTGCTCATGAGGCATTTCAAACACAACCAGGAGTTTTTTGGGTTATTTTAGTTACCCAGCATATCAATGCTCCAGTTTATTGTGTGAAAGAAAAAATATTCTGAATCAATTACAAGTTGTATGCTTCCTAGCTCCCACACAGCAGACACAGCTCTGAGATCAAGGTGTGTGTCTGGACGTCATCCCACCCAGGCCTATTTGCTTGCAGTGCCTCCACCAGCCTGTGGAGAGGGTTGCCAGAAAACACTATCCACACAGCTCTGCTAGCAAGGAAAACATAAGGAGCTGTGTATGATCAGAAGAGGTGCAAGGCAGGCTACAAGCCTCCCTCAGAGGGTATGCAGTGATCCTTTTGGCTCTAGGATGACTGGCTCAGTCTCCCCCATCACGCAGGACAGCAGCTGAAGCATCTTTATGGTCCTCACTGACGTGTCAACCCAAGCTGTTCATCGTTGCATGGGTAGTTGAAAGCAAGCCAGATTAACAGACCTAGCCCTTTTTGCAGGCTGCATTCAGTTCCCCAAGGCAAGGGACAAGTAAACAGAGAAAAGTTTGTACTAAATTCTAGACAGAACCTCTCCAAGGAACTTCCAAAATGATCAGTTATGTACCTTGGCTAAATTCAGCGCTGCAGCAGAGAGCATGGGGTATTGTCTGTCCAGAGATTCAGCTTCCTTCACTTCAGGCAACCTCATGCCAGCCAAATGGGGGTTTTTATAGAATAACTCTTGGTGTCTTGGAATTAAATTACCTGGAATCAAACAACCAAAGCAACAACATGGAAGAAATGCAGTCCTGCAGAACATTCAACAGGCCAAAATACTCGAGCAGCATTACTGAAAGGGCTACAACGTGGGTCACTCTCCACTCATGCACCATGACTTGATGCTCTCTGTACTCACAAGTTCCTAGCCCCCCTTCATAAAAGACGCTAAGAAATCATGCTCTCAGAACAGTTCAGGACACCCCAACGTCTCTTTCCACACCCTCTTCTCCCATCAAGACTTATTGAACCCCTTTGTTAGTGTACTAGTAGCCTGGCAGGCTGTTCTCACCCAGGCACTTGGTGATACGGTAGAGCTGGTCAATGTCTGAATCTCCGGGGAACAGGGGCTCTCCTGTGAGCATTTCCGTTACCAGACAGCCAATAGCCCACACATCCACAGCCCTGGAAGAAAAACATCCCAGCTCAGCACGGCTTCATTCCTCTCTCAGAGCTAAAGGCTGAGCTGGGCCAGCACCCAGCAAGCCTTAAGCTGGTTATGAGCCCCAGGGGCAGCTCTTGCCCCATAAACAGCAAGATAGCTGTTTTCCAAGCTTACAAGTGCTCTGGCGAATGCCAAGGATTCAGCTCCTCAAGCAGGCAAACACTAGCAGAAGCCTGACCAATCTGAAATCATTTTCCAAACCCCAATGCTTAAAAAATTCTAGTGCAATGCAATCCATAAGAAAAAAAATTGTCCTTTGGAGACCACAAAGGTAAGCCCCTTTCCTTTCTGCAGGTGCTCTTCCAGGACACTTACCAGAAATGAACTTTAGGGAGGGACATAAAGAGCTGGACAAACATGCCTGTGAAAGTAGTTTAATTTCTGACGTGTTTTTGCAGCACTGGAGAACCTGGTAAGAAAAATCTCATTCCTTCCACCTCCTCCCTCCTGAAATGTCTGTCTCATATTGTCTAGGGGGACTTCTCTGCCTCCCATCCAGGACTCCAGCTGTGCAGGGGGGAAGCAGCCTCCACTGCTACTAGCACTGGCAACCAACAAGTTCCTACAGACAACAGACTAGGAATGTGACTGGCTCAGTGTCTCCTCTCCTTCTGAGCCAGGAAAGCCTAGCACTGGCAGTAGTTAGCTCCAGAGAGGAGGAGAAAAGAGAAAAGCTTCAGCATTTACAAGCAAGTAACCAGCATTCCTTTAACCTGTTAACCAAGCAAGAGCCCCCTGTCTCCCCCCAGAACAGAGTAACCCCCAGGTCCACAGCCTTCTGCAGCCTTGCCTGCCCGTCTCCTACCTGCCGTACTTGGTATCTCCCACCAGCAGCTCTGGGGCTCGGTACCATCGGCTTGCCACATAGTCCGTGTAAGCTTCTCCAGAAGCTGCCAATGCGCGAGCAAAACCGAAGTCACACAGTTTTACAACTCCCGACTGGGAGACTAGGATGTTCTCTGGCTTAATATCTCGATGTATTATCTGCACAGAGAAAAGCAAGTCAAGACAAATCATTTCCCCACGCTAAAATGATTGGCCCAGCAGAAACAGTAGCTTTATCACATTCAGGTAAAAAATTACATTTCTGCAGGCATGGGAAATGCACAGAGTTTATTTAACAAGCGCCAACTCAACTGCACAGGTGAACACAAAACCTCCAGGTTTTGCACAGAATTGTTAATCTTATGCACCTCTCTGCATGTATTTACCATAGATATTTTACAGGCACAATTTATTATACTTTAAAATCACAAGTTTAAACAAGTTTAACTGCATACCCTGCAGTTAAACGTGAAGAGTATTTTAGGAATACATGTGAGACTGCTTCTCCAAACATAAGAAGAAATATATACATATATACATCATAGTTACAAGAACACAATTATATTGGCAAACCTGTGTTACAAATCAGTCAAAAAGAAAAACTTAAAATGTTGAAGAAAAAAAAAAAAAAAGCTTCTGAAGAGAGACCATATCCCTCTGCCAGAGGAAAGTCAGCCTTCAGCGAGGTGACACCAGCATTTGAACCCTCTGGACCCTTCCTTTGAAGAACTCTCACAGGTCAGTCACAGACAAGACTATTGGATTAGCTGATATCAAGCTCTGACATTTAGTGTGAAACTCAGTCAGGCCCTTCTGCTCAACTTCCATCTTCCAGCCCAAGCTTTATTCCTCTAAGTTTTAATAAGTACCAAATATACATCCCTGTGTCTATCCATTCAAAGTGCAGAGTGCACTTCTCATGCATACTTACATTATGGCTGTGACAAAATGCTACTCCTCTTAAAATCTGAAATAAGTATTTCCGAACCCTGCTGTAGTCTAGTCCGTTTGGAAATGCCTTAAGATCATCAAGCACCGTGTGATCCACGAATTCGAATACCAGATACCACCGTTTCTTCTTTTTACACACTTCCAGCAGGTTCACGAGATTCTCATGCCTGAGTTGCTGTTATAAAATAGGAAATATTTTGTGAGAGCATAAAAACATTTAATGAGTAAACTAAGACCAGACACTTAACTACAGCCCAGCAGATGCATTGCCCTAGAGTGCTCTTCCTGTCATAGCACCCACATTCGTTTGTTCTTAAAATCAGCTCGCCGGTTTTTCAGACAGGCTTAATTTTGCCACTTTCTAAGGTGACTTGGAGGACTTCCACCACCTCCAATATGCAGATACCCATATTTGGAACCCAGAAATAAAATACTGACTAAGGGCATTGCTTTTTGCTGCAAACAGCTCAAGGAGCAATAAACACGGCTTGTTGCTGTAACATTGGGCTGTGTCTGAGACTCAAACTTATTTATGAGACATTCTCATAAAGGTGGCCAAGTAACTCTACGCTACCCTGCCAGCTCCCTCAAAGCAGAGTACAAGGTTCAACACCAGCTATTCCTTCCAGACAGGATTCAAAGCACTCAAAGAATTGATGAAGACAGTTGTCAATGTTTTGTTTTAGAAAACTTTTTGCCTCTCTCAATAACCCAAAGCAGATTCATCTCTTTCCTCCCATATTTCCATTAAGTTTTACTTTTCTTCTCTTTCATTCCTTTCTCTAGGACTTCCTTTTAAAAAATCTCTTAAATCCCCATTTCAAATAGTTCCCAAACTAGCTGCAATACCTCTGTTTTGGACTCGATTGTCTTGAGGTCTCTTCCAACCTAGAAATTCTGTGTTTTACCTAGCTGCCAGTTCATCACCAACTACTTATTGTCTGTATCTTAATTTTTCTTATAAAACTGTTCAAAGGATTTTCTTTTTCGCTCCTACCATACCCAAAGCATTTCTGTTGGCACTGCCAGCACATTTACAATAAGCAAGGTGACAGAATACAAGTACACTGAATGGATAAAGTTCAGCATTTTTACCTAAAACACTCCAGTTAACAATTAAACAGCTTTGATTAAACTGTCTCTAGTGGATTCTGAGTGAAAAGTGACAAGCCAAGGATTTGAAGATTTTTGTCATTTATTTATTTATTTATTATTATGCAGAGGGGACAGCTGCAGATCTCAGGGACCACGACCAAGGAAGATGCAAAAGGACCGCAGACCAATTTCTCAGGAGGTCTGAAAGCTGAAAGTTTTGTAAAATGATGCTCAGTTAGAAATCAAGAGTGGGGGGCTGTTTTTCGTACCTTTTTGATCTGAACGCAGCACCTGAATTTGCTCGTTATGTATTGACACCTCCTGGCCCAGCATCCCTGCCTGGGCAGGTCTACGTGGGTGAAGATGCAGGAGAAGCTCTGGGTGCAGGAGCTGGGCTGCTCTGCACAAGCACTGCCCTGAACGCTGAGCCAAATCTAGCCAGGCTCTGCCCTCCCTGGCCAGCATCCCCAGGTCAGTTTTTTCCAGCACCAAGACTCGGACTCTGGCAGCTGCAAGATCGAGTGCTGTCCTATGGGCACATCTCCACAGTGTCATTGACATGACTGGAGGTAGGGCAAAACGCTGTGCCAAATAACAGCTGAGGTGCTAAGATCTGGCAAACACTTCTGATTTAAAAGACCAGAAAATGTAGGCTCAGTGGAGCAACTTAACAGTAAGAGGGAGAGACTGTAGCTCACATCCTGGGGCTCAGCAGCGACCTCTTTCTCTGTGCCCTTTGTGGTCACATCCATTCCATGCAGAGGGGTGCTGTGCTAGGCAGGACCGCTGCACAGGTCGTCAGCAGGTGAACTGCTTTTACAGATGCTGTCATATTCTTAATACCGTGTTTCAGAATCAAGTTCAAACAAGCTGCAGCAATTCAGTCCTCTCAGCTGTTTCCTCAAGCTCTTTTCTCAAGAACAATTTATTCCCTGCACAGGGGATCTGAAGAGATTTTGCTGTTTTCAGTAAAGATTAAATTTCTGCCCAAACTCTAGAACAGAGAAAAAAAAAACAAAAAACACAAGGTTCACAGGGAATGAGCAAGTGAAGAAACTACAAGATTAAAACTCCTGATATTTATTCTCACTGTGAGAGGCCATTTACTGAGCTATATATGGAAAAGTCCCGCTTGCTAAGTTCCCATTTACCCAGGAAAACAAGTTAATTTCCAGCACACCTGGGAGGTGGTACGTGCTTTGACTCAGTAACTAAGCGAGGCTTGCCAGCAGACCAGGTCCAATCCAGACTCATGCAGACTTGCTGTAAGTGTTTGAGGGACAACACTTTGAGCTGCTGGTTGCATCTCAAGCTCCACCAAGTACACTCCTATTAACTGTAAGTGTCTACAGCTCTTGCAGCAATGGCAGAGATGACTTTCTCCCCTCCTCAGCACAGGGACTGGAGTCTGGCAGACTTGGGAAGAGACTCTTGTGGAAGCCAAGTGGAGAGGTGGCAGGCTGGCACACATCCCTACCTCCAGCACACCCCACATTCTGAAGAGAAACCTAGATGTACCTTGACTGTAATCAGACTCTCATTTCTTCACCAAAAGAATTTCTTCAGCCATGTCCCAACACTTAACACTTCCATGTGTGCCCCTGCACAAGGACAGGCACTCTTCTGTGCACACTGCTTTGAGACACACCAAGGTACCTAACACCTCTGGGGGGAGTAAGGTAGGACAGCACACACTTCCACTGGAGCTCAGGGAAGAAGAAAAATGCTGCTATTGCTGCTAGAGGCTACAGTGGAGAACACAGGGCCCAAAGTTGGTAAAAAAAAAAAAAAAAAAAAAAAAAACTGGGAAGGATGTGTGTCCTCGCACTGAATCCCACCTGCATCCTTACCATCCTACTCATGAAGAACCACAGCAGGAAAACATTGCAGGGAAATAGCTTAGGAACTTGCAAAAGCTTTCATATAGAGAACAAAGCCAGAACAGGGAGCAGGAAGACCATGTGATGGAACACTGAAGAGCACGCACACAAAAACCCCTTGTCTATCTAAAGCTCCTGGGTATTTTTCCAGATTATCTACAGCCCATGGAGAACCCTTAATGAACTAACTCACACAATGAGACTATAGAGCTTGCCAGCACATAATGCTGCTGATAAGAAGCCAACAGGCAGATGGACATTTATGTGAGGATAAAGAGTCCACACTTGCTAAGAGACACATCACACACTCAGGCAGCAAAAGACACAATGCCAGCCGGCTTCAGACTAGGGGCTAACCATTGACCGATAAGGTTCAGGAGTTTGCTGCTTGCCCTCCTCCAGCCTCTTGCAGGCAGTTCAAGCCTGCCAGGAAAGTGCCATAAAAACCCCACTGTGTTCCTAGGAGCAGATTTCCATATCAGATAACATTAGCACCCAGACTGGTCAGGCCCGCTGTCACGCATCCAAGTCACAATTTACCTGCAGATTTTATAAGCTCAACATTTGCCAGATTTTATAAGCTCAACATTTGATTTCAGCAAATCAATAGCAGGAAGGTGCTGTCTTTCAGTATACAAGGCAGAGGTGACATAATCATTCCCAGAAGGGCATATGCAGACCTTGGGGTCACTTCGTTTTACCTTTACCTGCTGAATACCGGGCACATAAACAAACTTCTGACTGAGTCGGGGCTAGCCAGGGAAACCCAGCACAGCAGCTAGCCAGAGGGAAAAGTTCAAGGGGTAAATGAATCCACCACAGCTTGGCTGCTCATGGGAGCACAACCAAGACCCGACCAAGCCTCACTTTGTCGTTTGTGCTTTATAAGCTGATGTACAGCGGTACTGTGTAGCCCTTCTAAAAAAGCTGTCAAAACCGACAGCGTCTTAAATTTACACCCACCCTCCAGCTTCCCTGGGCAAACAGCACTCCTTAAATTCGGGAATGT
The DNA here is from genome assembly GCA_011076525.1 of Nettapus auritus. Classification (NCBI taxonomy): domain Eukaryota; kingdom Metazoa; phylum Chordata; class Aves; order Anseriformes; family Anatidae; genus Nettapus; species Nettapus auritus. The sequence goes on along the minus strand of CM021768.1, from coordinate 50,943,469 downwards.
CAAGAGGCAGTTTTTCCCCATCTAGTCTCGATGGGAAGATCTTGCCCACACCTGTCAGCTCTGACCACTAACACCTGTAACACAAGGGAAGCCCTGATCGCAGACACTCAGCTGGAAGGAGACGTCTGCCTTCAGGTCAGCATTTAAACACCCGTCTCAGAATTCGGAGATGAGGAATCTACCCCCAGAGCTACCGAAATCACACGTGCTGGGTCTTTAAAATGCAGCTTCGCCCCCCTGGGCTCCCCCCGCTCACCTTCAGCAGCTTGATTTCCCTCACGGCGATCTTCCTCACCATGGTGTCATCCTCGCTTTCCAGGAACTTCTTGATGGCGACCACCTGCCCGCTCTCTTTGTTCCGGCACCGGGTCACCACCCCGTAGCTGCCTTTCCCCAGGAACCCGAGGACCTGGTACTTCTCCATCTCCCCCCTCCTTCCCAACCCCCGGGGAAGCCCAGACAATGGCTGGGGCTCCTCGCCTGGAGCCTCACGCTGTCCCGAACGCCCACCGGCACCGCGGCAGCCACCCGCAGCACCGCGCAACGGCCGCCGCCACCCGCCGCAACGGCCGCGGGCGCCCCCTCCCGCCCTTCGCCGCAACGGTCGCAGCGGCCCGGAGGGGACGGCCGAGGGGCTCCGCCGCTCCCTGTCCCCCCACACGACGCCTCGTCCCGTCCCCCGGTACCG
>CM021768.1:50844177-50942681 GCA_011076525.1 Nettapus auritus | reverse complement strand
CCCCCCCCCCCCCCCCCCCCGCGTGGGGTTGATGTCAAAAGTAATAACGTGTTTTTTTTATTATTATTTTCTTCCCGAGCTTGTCCAGCATGAGCAAGGGATTATTTTCGTGTAGCAAACCTTGTTATTTTCATAGCGCAGTGCTGCACGCCGAGCGCAGGGGCTGGAAGGGAAGCACACAGCCCACAGCATCCCGCAGCCCCCCCGTTCCAGGGCTGACAGATCGGGCCCCCTGTGTGAGGGAAGAGCTAGGGGACACAGCGTCCTACAAACCCGAACTGCTCTGGCAGTGTGTTCACAGTGCCCAGATGAAAGGTGTCCTGAACAGACCTCCAGCATCTTGAAGCAAAGATAGGAAATGATAGGCTGTTCTTCTCTACTTTTCATTTAGCTTTTCAAGGTCTTCAAATCCTTGGTGAGAGCTTAGATACACTAATTTACCCCTTGGGAAACTTAAGGCAACAACACAAAAAAGCAAAGACAGCAAGCCCTCTGCAGAGACAAACCACTTTACCTACTTGTCTTATCAATAAAAGTAGTATTGTTTTCTGATGTGATTCAGAACAGTACATGACCTTGTCATGTCTTGCATTGAAAGTTAAGGTTCAACTACATTATGATCCTTGAAACTGTCGTCTCCTTATCCCTAAAGAGCGTAGGGAGGGGCAGAAGATTGAAGAAAGAGGTAAGAGAAATATAAGTGGCATTTGATAAAAAATCAGCAGTAACAGCTTTTCTTGCCTTTTTTTTTTTTTTTTTTTTTTTTTTTTTTTTTCCCCTCACAATGTTTGAGCCTCTTGGGGTTACTTTTAATTTAATGTTCCTGTTACATTTTCAGTAGAGGTGCATGCAGCAGTTTGAAGAAGCTGCCTTAGAAAATCAGTAAAACAACCACCATTCGATATGTCCACTATTTCATTTTATGCCCTCTTATTTATTGATATAGAGAATGTCGAATGTGTATCTACGTATGTTTGCCTACTGCTTTTTTGGATAACTTTTCCCTTCGTGGCAGTGACAATAGGGAATACCAGGCTGTCAGAAGGGGGTGTCCCACGAGCCTGCCAGGGGATGACATGGAGTGATCCGTGTGTTCATGTACTTAACATTTTCCCCATTCATGGTAGATGATTTACAGGAGCACGGAAGAGACTACTCTCCAGCAGGCAGCTTAAATGCTGTGTGACCTTGCTGTTTTAAGGGTTGTATGCTTCCCTCAAGCAGTGAAAATTTCCAGTACTTTCAGTGGCAGTTCAGCCTGAGTCAAGGTGAGACACAGTTGCAAGCTGCTGCTTAAATGCACCAGAGAGAATTTCCAGGTTGTCTTTGGGCAGACTTCGTGGCAGCAGAGGGGAAGAGTACCTTCCCTTCACATGGGCGCCACCAAACATCCAAATTCTTTGCCCATTTGTGCAAGCATCCCGGGTAAAACCTGGTATCTGGACTATCACAAGTGTGTGAGGGGCTATCTCCCAAGTGGGGAGATAACCCAGGTGGGCAGAAAGAGGCAGGTTAGACAGAGAGCATGAGGAACCTGAAGAGAAGCACATCCCAGTGAGGAAGATCACCTGCAGCACCGGGGGCAGTACTGGGAGGGGAAAGCAGCACCACGGCCTCTGCAGCTCTGCTGGCTGCACATTTTAATTCCGCAACATAAACCACACTGGGCTGTGTCAGATGCCTCCTGTGCAGCCAGGTGGTGAGAAGGGCCCACACAGGTGACGCAGAGCACCGTACGAAGAGGCAGGGTGCAGGACAGCAGCCAGCTGGGGAATCGAGCTCAGGGCCCATGCTTCCAGTCAGTTCCAGCCACAGACGCACACGTCTCAGTTGTAGCAAGGACGTCCTTTCCAGGAAAACTTTTGGCCATCCTCTTTTCCAAGCACCCTGCTGGCTAGTGAGCTGTGCCTTTACTGAAGGGTTTCCAGGGAAAGTAATTCTGCTGACCCAGAGCCAGAAGGCAGAGCTGCTGGGAGATCTGACCAGCTGGATGCCTTCCACCGGTCAGCCCCCCGGGCAAGATATTGAGTGCCCTCTGTTTAGCAAACCACTTAGCATTTGGCCCACACAAACCACAAATGATACCTTCTCACCTGAAGGGAATAAAAGCCTTTCACCTCTCTTCATGCAATGAGACTGTTATATTAAAAGCCTCTTAAGTTTTAGACCTTGTGATTTATTTTTGTTGGCCCAACCATCAAGTGCAGACCATGCTTGGAGCTATCATCTGCTACTGCTACTGTTTCAGATCCACAGAGGTCTTAACCCTTGCTGTTTCTCCAATGAAAAAACGCCTTGGACTTAAAAGTTTTGTCATGTTCTCTAAACTCAGAGCAACATAAAGTACCCTCTGAAGACATGACTTTCGCTAAAATAAACCTGAAACTTTGCATCCTCCAATTTGTACTGTGCTGAAATGGTCTTTTAAAAACAAAACAAAACAAAAACCTGAAAGCTTAAGGGTCCCAATCCTGGCTAAGCATGTTGTTCTGAAACTGACCTGTTTGCAGATAGCTCCTCTTTCAGACAGTCCTTCGGAGCAGGAGGCAGTGAAGCTTAAACAATAATCCCCCAGCAGCGTGCCCCAGTTTTGCAGTCTAACATACAGTTCAGGTTTCCCCAGGGATCGTGGACTTGCCCACCAACCCCCCTCCACACACAAAAAGCTGCTCATTCTCTGCAGCTGCAGTCCTCCACTGCTCTTGGACAGCCCGAGCTCGTTTCTTTGTCTGCCAAGCTGGAACCATTCTGTTATACTAAAAAGCATAAGAACACCTCCCACTGACCTGCCCCAAAAGCCTGCCTGATGCCAGCCTGGGGGTGAGATGGAGGAAGGTGGAAACCAGTGCAGCAGATGAGTGGAACAAACCCAGCAGATACTGTCCTGCCACTTGGACTTTACAAAGGCTGCTGTTTTGCCGCCCCATTTCCACTAATTAAATGCACAGCGTTCATGTTCCTTCGGAAAGCTTCAGTATTATGTTTCTCTGACACTCCCTTCTCTATTCTTTTACTCCATTCCAAAACGAAAATAAAAATAATAATAATAAAAAAGGCAGACTCTGGGCAGTCCTGCTTCAAATCTGAAAGTGCTCCCAACACCTTTTTTTTTTTTTTTTTTTTTTCCCCCCCCGTCTCAACCCCAGATTTGGGTCCCTAAGGATCTACACCCTGTACTGTAAGAAACTTTATTGATTTGACAGCAGGATTTAATGCTTACTGTTGCTTCACCCTGGCACAGGTATTCTGTCAGTTTGTGCCCCACCAACCACCTCCCTCCCACCTACAGCACAGTGTAGAAGGACATGAGTAACCCCACTGGCCTTTTCTCTGTAGCCTGCTGGCTTCATATCTCAAAAGCTTGCCCAGAAGCCCCTTGCTGCCCCTGGCCAGCCCCTGTGCAGCCCGCTCGTGAATCGTACTTCATCTATGGCTGTCAGCCTTCCTCTGTCCTCTTCCTCCTCCCTCAGCAACACCCGGGTTGTACAAGTGTCATCGCATGTGCTATCATCCAGCCTCCTGATATCCATGAGGTTATCCAGATAAGATAGGGAAAAGAGCTGGTTTCAAGGTCTTTAGTCCACATTTTATATTTCCTCTCTCCTCTGCCGGCAGAGTGCTCCTAATTTTTCCAGAAAAACAACTTTGCTTTAAGTGTAAATATATGGGCACAAGGCACAGCTGTGTGGGCGTTAAGGATGTTGACGTGATCCTGGGCAGGAAGAGGGGCACTGATTCTCCCTGTCCACTTCATCCAGATAAATATGGATGCGTGGTGTCAGGCTGGCCATGTGGGAAAGGCACCTCAGCAAGAACTGTCAGACCAGGAGCTGCCTCAGCTCGTCTGCTGCTGACGATCTGGCTTTGGAGAAACCAGCTGTGCTACCTGTACTCCTTGACTCGCTGCAGTGCTGCCTTTGATGGATGGGAGCACACCAAAATTCTCACCGGGCGTCTCCTGCCCCTACCTCAAAAGCAGAGCCTAAAGCCCTCCCAATCTTTCATTGGTGAAATGAGGCCGGCCAGACTTGTTAAGATCAAGCCGCCCCATCTCAAAGTTTTCCTTTTCAAAGGAGGAGCCGTCTGCTCACGGGTTCATTGATTCCCTGCCCAGCAGGAATGTTTGCTCGGCACGGACAAGCCCCACCTCTGATGACTGTAACAGGCAGAGCGCTCTCTGTTTTGATATACTATCAGCCGGGTTTATCAAGGTATATAAACAAAACCTCCCCACTCCAGAACTCTCCCTCTTCTGGCCAGTTGTCCCTGTGGAGTGTGCGGTGGCTGCGACTGAGCTGAGCTCACCTGCTATTTCAAGGAATTTTAATAGCAGGTTTTAAACTACTTATTTACTTTTTTTGGTCCGTGCAGGAAGTCTGAGCTAAAAAAAAAAAAAAAAAAAAAGATAGGAGTATAATTACCCTGGCACGCCTGCATTCCTGCTCCGGGCTCAGGCGGGGAGGGTGACTTTCTTGTCGGTGCAGGCACATTTGAGCCAGGAAGAGGACCGGATCCCTGGAGATCATCGCCACAACCGCGCGCAACTGAAACCTCCAGCCATGCTGAAACAGATATTATCGGAAATGTACATCGATCCTGACCTGCTGGCAGAACTCAGCGAGGAGCAGAAACAGATCCTCTTCTTCAAGATGAGGCAGGAGCAGATCAGGCGGTGGAAAGAAAGAGAAGCTGCCGCAGAAAAGGAAGAAAAGAAGCAGCAAAAGAAGCCACCACCAAGAAAAGGTAAGTCTCAGCCTGCCAGCTGCTTCCCCCTCTGGCACAGACCTGGCCAACTCAACTGCTCCCCAGAAACGAGACGTAGTGTGTCCCTTGGGCAATTTCTTCTCCCAGGGTCGCATCATAGCTGCATTTCCAAACTGTAACTAACCTCACTTCCCAAGCTTATTTTGGCCTGGCATACAATGGTTTTACTCCCTTGCCCAGATACTTTGCCCTTTGCCGAGTTCCTAAACTTCCTTTCCTGGGAAGCTGTGGCTTCCTTGCTCCCGGCAGCAGGAGATGCAGCTCATCAAGCATCCCACTGAATGGGAGCCTCTGAACCCGTCTATAAAATAACCACAGACTCAAACGCCTGTCCTGGGGTGCCAGGAACATAGGCTAAGAAAGTCCCTTTACCTTGTCTGAGGCATCAGATCTGCAGGAGTTTCCCTTGTGCTTTTAGACCTGAAGTCTTTTTGCCTGGATTACACAGCATGTTATCTGCTAGCATGGTATCACTGCTCTCCCACTTGCTCTGTTTGCATAGTTCACCTTCACCCTGGCCCTGGACAAGGGGCTTGGGGAGGGCGGTAGCAAGGAATTAGAGAAAGAAAGGAAATATTGGCATCCCTTGTCCCCAGATTCAGAAATGTCCCCTTCACTGACCTGGCTGCAGTATTGTGAAATGAAATGGGAGGTGCGTCCTGTGTCCCAGCCGAGCTTTCCCTAGGTCCAGCCACTTTTGGAAAGGCTCTGCCAATGGCAGCAGCCAGAGGACGCAGCATGTGGGACACAGGCCCTGCACAGAGTGCTGAGCAAAGTGTTTGCAAAAGAGCTACTTCTTTTCCAGCCAGCGGGAAGTCAGTGAAATGGAAGCTGGGTGCCGACAACGATGTCTGGGTCTGGGTGATGGGTGAGCATCCTTCAGATAAATCATATGCAGCCATCTGTGAAGAGATCCAAGCACAAAGGGCAAAGCAGTTAGCAAGCGAGCAAGGCAAGGAAGCGAGGTAAGCACCCTTCACCTGGAGGACTTGGTGGGCAGACACAGAGAAAAAGACATTCCTAGAAATTGGAGGCTGGGCTCTCTGGGGACTCTCCCCTCTGCTTTGTGAATTTTCCTTCTTGCAAGGCAGCAGGTGGGCAAGTCCAGCATTGCCACCAGGAAGTAGCGCAAGCCCTTTATAAAACCGCTTTTTTCTTTCCTTTGATTTCCACCTCGGGGCTGGGCCGGGTGTGGCTGTCACACTCGCAGACAAAAGGCTCAGGTGAAGGTCAGCTTTCTGTAGGTACGCACAGTGCTGGCGGAGACCATCTCCAGCCCAAAGCCCTCCCCAGTTCACAGAGTCTCCCATGATGTCCCTGCTGTGGTCACTGCAGCAGTTCATAGGAAATGGTATCTCTGTCACCGCAGCAGGTGATGCATTTGGATTGCACTGATTCACCAGCAGGTGCTCCCAATTGAGTAATTAAATTAATTATTCCATCTACCTGATCTGGAGATATGATAGCTGCACACATGTGCTCCATCATGGTGCTGTTCTGCTCATGTGTAACTTCCTCTCGGATGCTTGGAGAGCAGAAAGTGACTCCCTGGGATTCCTAAGACCTGTCTCTCCTGTTTCAGAGAGACCAACTGTTCTGTAACGCCGTCCCTGCATCCCCAGCCGGGAGTGCTAGGTGGGACAGATGTTCAGGGGAACAATAAAGGCATTGTGGAGGAACAGAAAGAAGATGGTAGAAAAACTGCTGCTGCTACAATGGGGAAAAGCCAGGAGCTCCAAAAGGTACTTTTCCCCTTTTCTCCATACTAACCAGCATCATTTGCCTGAGATCTAGGAAGCGCAGCAAACCCTGATTGCTATCGATACAAATTTGAATGAGAGAAAAACCAGCTGACTGTGAAGGGCTTTGCTGTGCTCCTAGAAGCCATGCTGTTACATCCTTCCTTAGGACTTAGGAGGTCCAAGTGCTATTCTCAGCTGGGATAGATCTGCTCTGTAGCACTGGACAAGCTACTCTCAAATCCTCTGCTTCTGTTCTTTGTGGATAAAATGAGAGTCAGAGTACTCTCCCTCCTGCTTTGTGGCTAGTCTGGACTGCTCTCTGGGCAAGACCGGAGAGCCTATCCCAGGTTTTGAGGGTTATAAACTTGCGTGTGCAGACAAATCATCTACTTTTACAAGAGATCAGATGTATACATCTCCAGTAGTAAATACATTTCTACTTTTTAATTGGCTACAAAAAAAAAAGTCATTTGCAGAGAATTGAAAAGGACAAATTCAATTAACTACCAATGCAACCAAAGCTGAACAGAAATGTCCTGTTGACTCACTGGGAAAAGTCCAATCTCATTCAGTGAGTTTTCATTCAGCCTTTTGCTGCTAACTTGTATGACTGCATATTCTTTTATTAACCAGCCATGCCATATCTCAGTATAAAAGCATGAGAACTGAAAGCTGGATTTTGGTAGAGTGCCTCTCCCACTGCTGCCAAAATACTGAAGGGAATCCAGTGGCTGACTCCTTTATCAAAAGGCTCTGAATCACACCGTGTTTTTCTCAGCACTGTTTGCTGAAGTTGAGCAACTACATGGGAGATTTTTTTTCCTCCCCCTTTTAAAGGAAGTTATTAGTCAGAGCTATCTAAATAAATAAAATGAAACCCAGCCAACCAAAAATCCCACCACCACCAAAAAATGGAAAATCCTTTCAAAGTTTCAAAAGAAACTGAGACTTTTTTGTTTGTTTGTTTTCCTGTCATTATGCTACTGGTAATTTTCCCAGGTTTCTGATGCTTTTGCCAATAGGAGGGACACAGGCTGCACAGGTGTTGCATTTTCTAGGTGTGGAGAGGGAGGGGAGAAAGCTCATTATACTGTGCGTGTTTTTTTTTTTTTTTTTTTTTTTTTTTTTTTTTTTTCCTGCGATGTAGTTCCCACTTAACTGTACCTGAGGGAACTGGGCATTGTGCTCTGCCTGCTGCAGAGGACAGGGATTTGATCTAAGAAAACAAGCTGCTTCACTCACATTTTAACTTCCTAGCTTTCTGTCTAGCACAAGGAAGTTGGAAACACGGGTTCATACTAAGCATTGTAGAAGATAAAGCGTGTCCTTGGTAAGCCGTGCAGTGCAGTTAACTCGTTAATCATTGTGCTGTGGAAGGCAGGCTGAGTCAAACAGGGAGGTGGGTGGGTGTTTGCTCAAAGACAAGGCTAACTTCTTAAAAGACAGGTCTCGGATACCAACCTCTGCTAGTGTAGCTAGACTGGTTTTAGGGAAGAGAGACTTATCTTGTTGGGTCAGTCCGACAAGCAGCGGTTTGCAGCATGCAGCAGCAGCTGAGCACAGGCAGGTAAAGCTCTAGCACATTTTGGGAGGGAAGGAAGGGAAGTTGTCCACTTCATGGGACCGCTTGGGATCATCACTTAGCAAATCCAGGCAGGCTTGGGACAATCCTGATACCCCTGACTCTTTCTCCTGTGGCATGTATCATATAAAAGTGAGAAGGAGTGAGCAGCTTCTCCTTGGCATCAGCTCTAAAAATGTAGAACGCTCCAGCCTGCCCTGCTGGGGTCTCTGGGGAGGGCTGTGAGAAGAGGGCAGCCTGCAAAGCACAACGCGTGGCACTCCCCCACGCACAGCTTTCCAGGCTCTGGCAGCCCAGTACTGCTATGTGGCACCTATACTCTCCACCTGCAAATTCTCCAAATTAGCAAGGGCATTCTCTAAAAAAGAGTAAAGGTCCTGATGCTGCATTCATTTCTCACCAATCTTTTCCTCTGCCCAGAAGGAAGCCAGGGATATTCACCAGATGCTGGCAGACTGCCACATGAGGAAGGGTGGCTTTCTGCAGGTAAGTTGCAATCTAGGACCTAAAAACACATTGAGGTGGGCCCAGACTTTATCCTAGAGTCCCAGTCAGCCTCAGAGACTCACCTGACCCACAAATGTCCACCTCTTGCACCAGTTTTACTCAACATTGCCATATTCCTTGAGTGTGGTGTTACAATTTGGACTGGCCAAAAAGCAAGGCAGCTTGGCAGACTGGACACCACCATGGGACGACGTTCCTGATTATTTCTGATAGACTATTTTCCTCCATTTTCTCAGTTGTGACCTGCAGTAAAGGAAGAGGGTCTGCATGTTGTTGAAACATGGGATTCACAAAAAAGAACGGAGTTCTCAGTATTTCAAGGCTAGATAAAAAGCAGGGCTAAAACTAGCCTGGGCCAAAGCACTAAGCATACTATTTCTTTCACAGATGAAGGAAGCACAGAAGAGAGATTCAGAAGAAACCACAGTCCCACTGAAGGCAATACCGCAAAGCCACACAAGCTCAGAGAGCCAGAGTACGCTGCAGAAATCTGATGAGAATGAGCCTGAATGGCAAGAATCCTGTAAGATCTTAGGATGACCTTTTCCTGTGGGGCTTGAGAAATCTTAGGGCTCTGTGTGGTCATCTCAGTCATTCTCCTGCAAAACTGGAACTGAGTATTTTTCAGTCAGTGGCTGGAGAGTACTGCCAAAAACTACACTGCTGCATTATCAGAAATTTTTCTGAGTCCACACAGCACTGAGACTAGAGCTGGGCAGGGAAACGGAAAATTTTTCCTACAGAAAAATCATCATTTGGAACCGTTTCTTTTCTGTATTTTAAGCTGATCTTTTTAGTTGAAATCTGATAGCTTTGAACACTAACAGTGCCAAGCGGAATGGGTCCTGCTGGCATGTGGTAGTGCTCAGAGACCCTATTAAAATAATCAACAAATAGGAGCCACGTGGGTGTAGCCAAGATAATTGATTTTCTACCAGAGATTGCCTTTCGTAGAACTTTGCAGTAATCATTGCTCATGTGGACTAGGATAATGGGTGGCGAGGACAAACTAAAGAGGGAAATTTCATAAGCACTTTATTCATGGCAAACTGCTTTCAGTGAGTGAAAGGAGCCCTTTTTGGACTTCAGAAGGGAGTAAGGAGGGCTTTGCTGCTCCATAAAATTAATTTCTGTGCAAAAGGTCAGCACAAGGCCAAAGCAAAACTCCTTTGTGCACAGCTGAGCCACAATGTGGAGATGTGGGCTGATCCAAGACCTTGGAAATAATATAAAACATGAAAAAAGAGACCACATAAAACATGAACAAGGGGCCACCCCAAATTTCCTCGCTTTTTACCTTTCCTGCAAGGCATAGTCCTTCCATCTGCTTCCTTCCCATATTAAAAAAAAAAAAAAAAAAAAAAAAAAAAAAATCCCAGCTAAGCAGAGCACCTCCTAACATAACTAATCCAAACAATAGAAAGGAAAATAACAAAACAGTATGAGGCTTCCAGTGACATCTGTCACTGCTGCCAAGCACTTCCTGAATGCTCTGCTTTAGTCACTATGATAGCTACATTTCCTTCAGAGATCTCTCAGAGTAGCTGTGTACTTCAAAGGTTATTTTATTTATTTATTTATTTATTTATTTATTTATTTTTCAAAATAGCCTGAGTTAAAGAGACATTTTGACTCGGTTCCTTTTCATGGAGTCTTGCTGTCAAGCTTCCTCAGAGACTGAAACAAAAGGTTACAAGCTTGGTATATAAGAAATACCCTCACACTCTGCTTGCAGTTGTTTTCACCCAGCTTCAAATTCTGCCCCTCACACTTCCTCTCCTGGGAAGAAGGAACATTGGTGAACTTGATGTGGTTTTTTCCTCAGTTCCTCCCCTGCTGTTCAGTAGATGGCAATGCAGTACTACCAATTGTTTTCACTTCAGACCAAGGGTTTTATTTTTCTTACTAATAAAATAAATCTGCAGCTGATTACAAAAGCAAGGGAAGAACTAGCCTGTCTCTCAACTGGAGAGCCGGTTACTCCTGCAGACTCCAGGATGTGCTACTGAATGCTTAGAATCAAAGCAGTATTTCAGGAAAAAAAAAATCCGGCCAAGTTCTCTACATCCCATAACACTCTCAGCAAGACTTCCTTCCCTCCTCAAAGTCCATCAGGACTTTCAAATCCTTCAGAAGATTGATTCTGTGGTCATTTCAGCAGTTGTTTTTGTTCTCACAAATGAGTGCATCTTTCAGACAGTGGCCAGAGTAGCTGAGCCACTACAAGCTTGCGTGGAAGATGAATGACTTCCAACTTAGGCAACATCAAGCGCCTCCTTGAGAACACAGGATGGGGAGAACCTTAGTCCCACAGACTCCTCCCTCCACGGTAACACTGCCTGTGCCCAGGGCTAGAGCACAGAGAGAACCAAAATGCTCTGAAATGAGTTATTCCACAATTTCAGCAAGGCAGAGATGACCAAGGGGCAGCAAGCTTAAAACTTGCCTGCTTGTTCGCTCCTGTAGGACTCATTTTTTGTTCCAGTGCGGAAAGCCAAGGCAGCAGACGAGAAAAGACGCTCCCTTGCACGACAGGCCAGGGATGACTACAGGAGGCTTTCGCTGCAGGGTGTCCACAGAGGGAAGCAGGCAGATATATCCAAGAATGCCACAGCAGGAGATCGGCGACCGCTCCAGTACCCGCCTCTCCCACCCAAGCCTAAACTTCTACCTTCTGTGATGGCAAATGGGAAAGCAGTTAGGTAAGAAACATCCCTGTGCACTCCTGAGGGATGAGCTTCTTCTGCTCTGGCAAGGGCTGGCTGAGATGAGAAACATTACCTGTCCTCCTTGTGTGGAGGAGAGACACTCCACTGGGAAAAACAGGCTAGAAAACATTTCAGCCTAGGGTGTGAAGATTGGGGCAGAGCTGTTGATTACTGTGATGAGGAGTATTTGTTCACTCTTGAAGCTTTACTGTCCAATTGGGATTCTCATTGACATTCCTGTTCACTAGGTAAGCTCCCACACCAGAAGCCTTATTCCTGTGACACTCATACAGTTCTGTTCAGTCTTCCAGTGATTTTCAGTGACTCCAGTTCACCCAAGGTTCCTTGGACAGGAGTTGCTTCCGTCATGTTGTAACTGAACAAAAGGTAATTCCTGCCAAGGACTCAAAAGCTGTAATTTGAACTTGATGCACAAATTCGCTTTCTTTTGTAACAGGAAAGAGGGAATCCAGAGGACAATCTCCAGTTCCACCAAAGAAAGCATCATCAAGTGGTTCAAAGAGGAGCAATTCCCACTCCGAGCTGGCTATCAGAAAACCACAGACACAATAGCACCGTGGTTCCATGGTGAGTTCTGAGCATTTCTGCCCCCACCCAAACTTGTAAATTGGTTCTGCTAACATGGCTGCTGCAAGAGGCTGGGCCCAGGAGCTTTTCAAAGGTGCCTAGCTAAGTTATCAATTTTAAAAGTGTATGATAGTTTAAATTCCTTTAAATTCCTCTAGCATTACTACAAATGCTAAGCTAAAGTCTCAGAACAGAGGCCAGATCTTCTCACATTCTCAGAGCCCATTGATAACAAGCCTAATATGCCAGGAATTAAACAGTTAGCATGAGACCGTGGCCAGCTACTACCAATGGCAATACGGATCTTGGACTAGTGAGCAAGAAAACATGCAGGTATAGAAGCACTGTGAATTAGTTTTAGAATGGTAAAGCACACTTCTTGTGAAAATTGTTCCATCCCGTCCTCTGCAAATGCTATTTTCTCTTCAGCTCTGTGTTTTGGTTTTCAACAGGTATCCTGACTTCTCAGAAAGCAGAGGAGCTTCTGAGCAAAATGGTGCCAGGGAGTTTTCTGGTCCGGGTCAGCGAGAAAATCAAAGGCTACGTGCTTTCCTATCGGTCTGTGGAGGGATGTAAACATTTCCTTATTGATGCCTCTAGTGATTCCTACAGCTTCCTCGGAGTGGACCAGCTACAACATTCAACACTGGCTGACCTTGTCGACCACCACAAGGTGAAATTCTACCAAGGCACACATTAGCTATTTGTTTGTGTAGCTGCCTCAGGGCATTTCAAAATAAGAAGGAACAGAATTAGTTGTTATAATGTAGGTAAGTAGGCCCATTTTTGCTGCCATTGAGTATCCTTTGTGATGCTCCGGAAGGGCATGCCAGCCCTATAGGGATGTCTCAGACAACCTAATACATCTCAGATGTCTTAGACCTGAATTGCTCCTTCTGAAGTGGGCAGAAGACCTTGCACACGGCTCAAGTTCCTACATATTATTTAGTAGAAATACTGATAAGGTGATAGGTGACACCATACTTACTCAGGCATTTTTCTGATTTTGTCCATTGTTGTAGTGTCCCAACAGGTCAGGTAAGCAGAAAATATTACTTGTCTCTAGCTCTGGAAAGAAAGAGAACAAAGTATCTTTATAACCTGGAAGCAGACAAAGCGCTGTTCTGAGCAAAAGTAGCAAATAAGGGAAGGGAAGGAAGAAGGCCAGTAGGTTCTTGCAACAGTAACACCAAGTGTTTGCTATCATTGACTGTACTTGCATAGGCTCCAAGAACAACCAGATCCTGCACTGGTTTATGGTAAGATCTGCCCAGGGACAGGACAATCTTTTTGCCTAAAGGTTCATATATTTGTGTTTCTTTTCAGTAAGTGCCTAGCATAATGCATACATGGCTTAACTGAATTGGACATGGGGAAAATATCTATGCTTATTTGCTAGAGCTCTATCTGGACTGCTTCAGCCTGCTTCTTTTGTGTGGATTACACAGTCCGGGCTGAATCTGTTGAAAGCAGGCGCTAGACAGCTACTGGTACCAAAGCTGGAGGATTTAAAGCCTGGCTGTGCGTGTCTATATTAAAGATAGAGTCACACCCACAGTCTGCAAAGAACCCTACAGACTCCACTGCACTAGAGCAGATGTGTGTGGGAGTAGGGTGAATCTACCCTGGTGAAATGCTCTGGTGGGTTCTGCTTATCTTCCACTGGGGGACCATGAAAGAAGGCAGGTTCCCACCATGCATCTGTTGCTGGGGTTGAGAACAAGATGGGAAGCAGAAACCCTGCTTCAAGGGAATTCTCATTAGAAAAGGGCTTGCCGAAGCAGCCAGTGCATGCTCACCACAGGATCCACCCTTGTCCCTCCCACAAACAGAGCCAGAAGCTCAGATCCCACTTGTGGGCACCCCTGCCTACACTAGCACAACTGCAGTGAGCTTGCGGTCCTGCTTACCTGCATGCTGCACAGTCCTCACACTGGCTCTTTCCAGGCAGGACAGCACTGCAAGCTGTAGAAGCTGTGGCCACCTATGAGACGAGCAGTGCTGTTTCCAAGAACTATCAGAATCACACCCCTGGGTTATCACACCAAGCGCTGACATTGCTTTTTGAAGGCAGAGATCAGCTCTGTAGATCTGCCCCCTGAATTCCCAGGGCTCTGAGTCGTATCGCACAGCAGGATGAACAAGTCCATGCAGTAACAGAGGCAGGAAGACTGCTGTTCACTCCATGACTTTGTGATAGGTCAGGTGTGTCCTGGTCTGTTTGAAAAGTGTTTTAACTTTATCCTCTGCCAACAGGAAGAAGCCATCACTTCCATGGGGAAGGAGCTGTTGCTTTACCCGTGTGGTCAAGAGGACCACGAACCAGACTACATCTCTCTCTTTAAGTGAACTTCTCAGTCTCATCACATAGCCCCGAGCCTATTTTCACAAAGACCGCACTTCGAACTGGAGCTGGCTGACGCTTACCTGAAACTTGCCTCAAGTGCCTCTATTTTAAATCCTTCACAACAAAGCAGTAGGAGGGTAAGTGCTGTCATGGGCTTCTCATTTCAAGAGGATGCATCGGCCCAGCAAGCCACAAAGCCCCCAAAAATATCACGCACATTGGAGTGAATGAGATGATGAAGTATCAGCTACATGGAGAGATACTGCCACATATTTTCATTGGGTTTCTGCAGATTTCCTCAGGGACATCTATGTTCAAGCTGCCTTTTGCTCTTGACTGCAAGGTTGTGTGCTGCCTGGGAAATAGATTGGTATCTGCAATTGAATGAGATCATAGCTTCCTGAAAGCACCAAACAACTCGGAGAAGTGAATTGGTCTTGAGAGTAATTTGTATAATGCGAAGCTTAATCCTGTAAAATGTTGTGTCCTTGGAATCAAGGATGTTCAAGCCAAACATCCAAGCAAACCCCTGGTGCCTTTCAGTGAAACATGTTCTCTGTAGAGGGATTTTCATGAAAAATGCATTTTAAAAGTTCCTTTAGCTTCTGAATATAGACTGTCACTCTTTTAACGTGTATCTATATCCCATGCTAGCCTTTCTGCATAGAGGGGGACTAATCTTTGAAAGGGAGAAAGGAGAAGGGATACAGGAATTTGTTTGCAAGAAACATGCACAGAGCCTAAACAATGTAAGAAACAGGGCATATCAGTATTAGTAAAGTTTACAGAAATGTTTGCCAGTAAAGAATGCTATTTTCCAGAATGGAGCTATTTATTACCAGTTGTGTCCAGATTACTGCATCTGTTGTGAACTTTAACATAGAACTATTTATTTCAATGTAATGTTCTCTCTTCATATCTGTTAAACTGCTCTTGAAAAACACAACTCAGAATATTGGGGGAGGAACTGGACAGAATCACACAGCAAATTAATTCTTATCCTGGCTGCCTCCATTTGAGTTGCTGCATGTGACAAACTGTACAGCTGAAGGTTGTGCAAATCTCCTAAGGTCATTTGTTAGAGATGTGACCATCAAGTGAGCAAGCGCTCGGATGTTTACCCATTCCCTTCCTTTGGGTGGATCAGGGCCACTCTGCTGAATAGAAGCAGTCAAAAACTTCCATCTTATATTGACCTGTATTTTGCAGAACATAGATTAAAAGAAATTCTTGTAATCATCTGGTCTTAAAATCTGCAGCTGTGCATGGTGATTTCCTTGCAAGGATGGAGGGCAAAACCTGCACTCCAGTTGCAGCATGTTCAACTGGAGATGAAGTCTTAATTTATAGTGAGATTCTGAAAGCAACGGCAGTGGCAGGACAAATGATTTGTGGAGCTTCTTGAGCACTGTATTATATATAACAAATGGGTATTTTCAACATAACCAGCATCAATCATGGAAAGAAACACTAGATTATTTGAAGGGGAAAAAAGCCCTCCTTCCCCATTAATGAAATGTATCTTTTCAAAAACATGGCCAAAATGAAAGGTCATTCAGAGATCTGCAACACTCAAGAAAAGTCAGCATTTGCTCTCTCATGTTCTCGGGTGAAGAGCATGGCAGAGCTGTTGTCCTGCTGGAGACAAATCATGAAGTGTTTTGCACAGCTCTGGGCTGGCAAAGACGGGACAGAGTCTCCTTTAAAAAGGCAGTTTGAGAGGCATGGTGTTGCCCTGCAGAAACCACGTGCAGGCTGATCTGGCATGGGCACAGCAGGACCTTACAGACATGACCAGTTGTAGCTCTAAGATCTACAGTGGGCCAGCTCAGTGTTTGGACTGCTGACTAGTAGACCAGTAGAGTAGCTTCACATACTTTTATATTCTGCTTGTTTGCAAGTGTTGGCTCAGCAGGGCCCAGGAAAAGCCACCATATCAGTGTTCACACCTGTCCAACATGTTTGAAGAAATCATGCCTCAGCTTTTAAAGACTCACAGCTTCACTTGTCTGCTGTGAGGGAAGAAACGTGAAGTTTTATACCCACATCTTTAGATTATTGTCCTGACAGCAAGGGCAGCAATCCCTGCTAGAATACATGCCCTAAGACAGGTTCTTCTACTGTTCTGAAAACTAGTTACCCTGAAAATGAGTGGAGCCAGGATGACTTGCAGCAGTCAGGAATCAGAGATTTTGGTTTTACTCATCTTAGGGAGCTTCTCTACAGACTCTTTCTTCAAGGGATACTATGAAAGGATTACAAGAGTCATTGCATTTGAAAACTGTTGGCAGGAACAATCATGACACCTGGAAGGACATGGCAGTTTGTTTTGCCCAACACCTCTGTGACTATAGCCAGAGCATGCACAGTCTTCAAAAGTAAAGCACGGAGCCCCCGCATGGCCTCTCTGACTCTGCAGGGTGACCTTTGTTCCCTCCCCAGCTCACACTCAGTCAAAGCTGCCATTCTGGGAAGGATCACAAGCTGTTTCTAGGACAAGGAAGGTAGAGAGCTGCTTGGCAAAAACAACAATTCTGTTGGATGCTCTATTTCATCTAACTGGCCTGAAAGATCCGTCACAGCTCCTACAATTCTCATAGAGGTGTAGATAACAATAACCTCCTCCCTTTCTCCTGTTGTTTTTCACCTTCCCACGTCAGTGCAGTCTCCACCTTTAAGCAAGCCCTACCAGACTTCTGCTGGGATTAGATTTTCCAGCACTTTCCACCAGGGAGGCCAATGACTGGGGGCTGGTTCTCTTCATCATTGACTCAATCCTGCCTCCTTCCAAACTGGGTTCTGCAGCCAAAGGACAGGAACTGCTCAGACAGTCTAACTCCTGGCATCTCTGTGGGAAAGGACACACAAGAAAATTACCACAGAGCTCTTAGATATATAAGATGTTAAACTTTGAAAGGGGCTCGATGAGTTATCCAGGGCAGTGATGCGTTGAACTTACTGGTGCCCAGTGCTTTGAATTAGAGACTAACAGAGGTTTGAAGGGACTTATGGAGATCACCTGGTCCAGCCCTGCTCTGCATGTGGGGCCTACCACAGAGTTACACTACACTGCTCAGGTCTTGGGGTCTTCTGCTTAAGGGAAGATAATGGAAAACACCATGGGGAACAGGAAAGGCCAAGGTCAAGGCAAGTTACAATGATGAAATTTCTACCATATGCATCATCCAGTTTCAAAACCAGGTTAAATGGGATTGTGGGAACAGTTGTCACCTTGCAACAGCTCAGTTGTCACAGCTCTCATATGCATTCAACAAGCCACACCTAGCTCCTCCCAGTACAGTAATATTTGTAAGGTTTCTCCATCAAAACATTAATTTGTAAACAATTCATCATACATGCTGGAGACCAAAATGTTATTTGGAGGACCTGCTTGAGTTATTGCTGAAGTATTTGTGGTAAGTGATGCATTGGGGGCTGTTTTTAAACATACAGAATTCTCTTTCCATTGGATCCTCATCTATTTTTGCACTGTTTTGGGACAAGCTTGGTGTTTTACAAGAGTGCAATGAAGATCACTTGCATCTAACGAAAGGCAGACATGTAAACATACATCAAGGGAAGAAGTACTAATAGTGGCACGTTCTCTGTTTGCTGGTTCTGCACACAGTGCTTTCTAGAGAGGTTCACAAGCACTCTTCCTACTGCTCAGCAGCAGGATAAGTGGCATTTTATTCGTTGCTCATTGTTATCTTGTATCCTTCTGTCTCAGCGTTTACAAGCCAAAGAACACATTAGAACCTAGTTTCAGACCGCCCTGAATTAATCTGAAGCTATAAAACAGAGACCACTGGGAGAAACAGCATTTAGGTAAGCAAATGGGATTGCCAAATCCAAGCATTTTTTGTTGGCTAGTAAAGATTAAAATGAGAAACAGCAGTCAGTGTTAAAAGAAAGTGCTTTACAACAGCAATAACTCATGCCTTCAACAGTTTTAGATAACTGAAAAAAAATTTATTAGGACAACTAATTTTTAGGATGCATGTATAATTACCATAAAATAATTTGCAGGGTCCAGTAATCCACCATAAAAATTTATTTTCTTAATTACAAAAAAAAACTTGCTATGCCCTGGGAAAGATTCTAGTTTTGGTTTAGAAGGAAAACTTTGGTATAAAGGCAGAAAATGTTCATTAATTTTGGTATCTGGCATTCAGAGTTTAAAGTCTCCTGTTAAATCAGTACTGCATGTTGAAATGCATTTCCTTTTCTTCAGCATAAAGCTTTGTCCAGCACTCAGGTTCTGTAGTAACATCACTTCACTTGTCTGAACCCAGCTCCCATTCACAGAAAAACAGATCTGCAGAGCATTTTCCCAGCGTTGGAAGGCTGTACTATTTCCCAGTAAGGCCAGAATTAGAAAACTGCAAGTATAACAACATAATTCTCAAGCAAAACCAACTCAATTTAAAAATGAATCTTGAGATACTTATACCACTGTAATGCAGGAATACACCATCTGATTCACATGATACAGACATGGCTCATTGCTTTTTGTTCCCTGTCCACAAAACAAAATCAAATGCTAACCTGCAGCATTTTTGAAACATCACATTTGACTGGCAAGGCTTTCTCTTTCTGAATTTTAGAAAGCAATGAGATTTCTTGTCTCTGAATCAACTCTAAGTGCACTGCTGCTCTTCCCCCATCCCAGCCCCATAAGGTAAAAGATTTTTGGTCACTCCATCTTAACCATCATTAACAATCAGGTTTTCTTTTCATAAAGAAAAACATACTTTTTGAAAGCAGCCCTTTTTAGACATGTAGAAAATCACTCATTATTATTGATTCACCAAAGGGTCAATGCTTTAAACAACCACACACATCTTACAAACATTTCCACAGAAAAGCACATCCATTTGTTATTGTAGCACACTGGCATTTACATAGTGTTCATTGTATCCATGACCTTGAATCTCATCAAGTATTCAAGTCTCCCCCAGGAGCAAGTGCTGGACGGTCAGGCTAATGGAGAACTTAAAAGCCCTGTTAAGAAAAGCCAGAATTAGCGAAGGCAAGAACTTCCCTCATCTGCTCTGCTGCTGGCCTGCTGGAATCCCCATCGGCTCCCGGCTCTCATTCCATCTTTTCTAGTTAGCAACTCCTTTCCCCAAAAAATAATAATAAAAAATCCATCCAGAGGCTTTTTGCCCACCTTTCTGGCTTCATGTCTTCTTACTGCTCAGTTTCTGTCTGTGCAGGTGAGCTTCAATCTCTTGCCTGAAAACAAGCATCCCCAGCTGGCCATGAGAAGCCTCGTTCATGGCCTTGGACTGCATGCACATTTTGTACTGCTCTGGGGTCAGCTCGTCCACACATCGCTTTTCATGCCAGAGATGGAAGAGCCCCCTGACGGGCGTTCTGATCACAATGAGGTTGCTGTGAAGGTATTTGCGGTACAGGTGCACATCTTCACCACCCCAGCCTTTAATGTCCAGGTCAAAGCCACCTGACACAAAGAAAGCCCAAGAATAACAACTAGAAATTCATACCTTCCACTACCCAATGTGATGCTATTCATTGCACTACAGCTGTTCTCCAGTTCTAGTCAGCCCTTTAAAACAGCCAACAACAAAGCGTTCAAATTCCTCAACCTCAAATCTTTCACCACCAGCCAAAATAGATTTATTTGAACTAAAAAAGTGCTTAGATTTTGGTAATATCTATGGCACCTGGGAGCAGTCTGAGCATCTAGCCAGATCACTGCTGCAAAGCAGAGACACAGCCACATTGGCCTGGGAAAGGGAAGCTGATCACAATTTTCTAAGCTTCAGTAAAACAGCAGATGTATTCGAGTATATTTTTCTTACCTATGTTGATAAAATCAGACCGGTACTGGCAAGTCATCCCAAAACCAAAGTCTCTCCAAAATCCAGTTTCTTTTTTAATAATCTGCATGGGGGGAAAGGAATGTTTATATGGGAGCGGAAATGCTTTCAGCATGAACAGCAGAGAATTAAGTCACTGAACATGGTCAGATATAGGAGCATAAGCCCATTTATTATACATCACCTAATGTTTTTGTTGATCCTAAAGCATCTACCAGCTTTTGTAGATATTCAGAGCATGTTTTTGCCCAGAAAAATATCCATGTCATTAGCTGTCATGGGTAACCCCCCTGAGAATGATCAGGCATTACTCCACTTCTGCTACTGTAGCCCAAGTGGAGAAATATCCCACTGCTCTCTGGAGTTTGCTTCTCCAGAGGTAAATCCTCCTCTAAAATCATTAAGTTTTTGCATGATTCAAATCAGATGTAAGAAACATATTGGTAAGTCAGGAAAACAGACTCTGCAGTAGAGCAGATAGTGACATCTGGATTGCGGACTGCCAGAGTTCTGGAAGAAAACAGATGTTGTAATCTGACTGTACAAATGACAAGTTTTTGATTAACTTTGACAAAAATTTGGAAAGCGGTTAAGAATAATTTTCTTTACAGAACTGTTGTAATCCAGCTAAAACTGGAGTCCAAAAACATTAGGTGGTGAATATATAACCTATAAAAGCCTTTGTCAGAATGAATGCGTAGTCTACACTGTCAAGGTGCACTATGAAAATATTGTTTATTATAGAGAGAAAATCAGAGGCTGCGCATATAATTTTCAAAAGCAAATATAAAAATGTACATCACCATGGTCATAGTTCATGTGTGTGAGTGACCTAATCCCATATGGTGAGACATCCAAGAGTTTCAAGAGACTGGCCAGGTATTTAAATCCCTTAAGGATGTCAGCTATTCTTCATGCTCTTGAAGGGGTGGTTACAAACCTACTCTTAAGCAGCTATTTTTGAAAATTTTGGCTTAACCTGCAATAATGTTAGAGGAGATGATGAGGCAGGATTTCCATTTCTGGATTTACAGATCCAAGCATTTCCTTTACCAAAAAATCCTCTTCCAAAACAGTCTCTCCTGGTTTCTCATTTAAGCCTCTTTGTTCCTTGTCATTTTAGCAATCATTTTAAAATTATTATTATTATTTTTATTTTACCGCTCCTGTCGCTCTCTTTCTTTTCTCATTTCTTCTCTCCTTGAAAAATCCAAGCCACTGCAGAAGCCAATTAAAAGGAAATGAGATTGTATCTGTCAGGTCTGCACCATGACAAGGAATCTTTGTAACGATGCCCTTACAGCAAGCTACTCTTTTACATTAGCATTATTATTTCCCATTAGTGCAAGTGGCTGCTTCACAAATCAATTTCTTTCAAACATTTCTGAAGGATTTTTTTTCTCAGCAGCCCAAATACTGGGATAGAGATCTAACTGTCTTGTTTTAATTTCAGAGAGCTGGCCTCATGCCCAGCAACTAATACGGGCTGAAAATATAAAAATCTACATAAAAATGAGATTGGCAGTACTTCTTGAAATCAAGAAGCCTTTCTGAAATAAGCATCACATTTTAAGATTCAAATAATAGCTATAAATATTTGCACAGTCCTGACAACGTAGTTTGTGGAATATATGCTAGTTTATGAGGTGAGCAATATTTCCTTTCTGAGCACAGTGCTTGCAAGACTGAGGACCTCTGATGGGATCTCATCAGACAGAAGAGCTAATGCGAATTCTATGGTATTGCCAGAACAGGTTTCCCTCTGAGACAAAACCAATGAAAATAATTTTCCAGACACTGCAGTAACACAAAAAATAAATTTTAAGTGTGATGGCTTTAAAACAATTGCATGAATGAGAAAGTATTTTTTAATCCCTGGGTGCCACACAGTCTTGATCTTTAACAACTTTTTCCCTACATCAGTAGTCTAGAGTGTGGTGTATTTTAGAAGAAAGAAAAGATTGTCTGGCTACCTGTTGTGTAACACAGGGAGCAGTAGACCAAAAACAACAACAACAACAACAACAAAAAAAAAAAAAAAAAAAAACAACAACAAAAAAAACACAAACCAAACCTTTAAAAATATTTGAGGTGTAGTTTTCAAACTCATACTTCATTTTTCTAGATGGATTGCATGAGGTGGCTGTAGCAATGCCAGAAGATTATACTCAGCCCCCTAGGAACTTTTTCTTCATTTGTGACTGTTGCTGGGCTCTCAACAGCCTCAAACTCTTGACTATAGTGACAGTGTCCAGTCTGGAACACCACGAGCCCTGACAGACGCAGTGCCTGGCAAGCACTAGCTTTTGACCATGCAAAGAAAGGAATTATTCAGTGCAAAGAGGAAATGAAAGCAACATCAGGGATTTTCATCCTAAAAAAATATACATATATATATCATGCCATGGAGGAGTTGTTTGTTAATTAGAAAATCCCCTCCAACAGAGAAGCAGACAGTTTAAATTCTCAGGTTCTATGTATAAAATCTCAAACAAGGGTTAAAATAATTGGTACTGATATATTTCCCTGGGAAACAACTGCAGAACTCACAGTGAGGTGACTGCTGCAGTTAATTTTGTCTGCATAGTACATGCCTTGTGCACCTCACTGTGCACAAAGAATAGGGAAATGCTACCCAATAGCACATGCACTTTTTTAAAAATGAAAGCTTTGTCCAAATAAAAACAGGCATTCAGAAGAACATATACTTACTAGCTGCTGTTCTAAAGATGGGATGGAATCCTGGTGGCCATAAATTATACTGGGGTTATACTGGCTGAAGAGAACAGGATAAAACACTTTCTTTCCTGGAAAAGACAATAAGTTATTTTAAAAAAAAAGCTGCATAAAACACATTTCATGCTCCTCCAAGATGCTTTCCATGCTGGACCAAAACCAGACATAGTGATACAAGTTTTCAGCTGAGCCTATGTTCTTTGCATGAGAATGAGAGGATAAAATCAACAAAAAGATCCGGTTCCAGAAAGCAGAGATACTGAAGGCAAGGAATTCACTCACAAAAGGTGTAGGGGTGTTGTAACCTTTCAAAAGCCAAGAAGCAATGGAATTTTTATACGTCTTAATTAGTTCTCTAAGTTTCAAGAATGATTTACAGCAGCTTCTTTACCAATTCAAATGTTAGAATACTCTGGTGAGGCTGTTCTGCAATAGCTAAAAACCTGCTGAAAAGCTCTGTACTTAATGAGCAGTACCTGGCTGTGTGTTCAGTCTACAAGAGTTCAGGAATTCAGCTGTGAAATATATGTCCACATCGCAAAAAAAGAGAACAACGTTACTTCCTTTCCAAACTCGAGCTCCGATGTCTAATCCTTTGCCTCTAGAAAATTCTTCATTCAACTGGATGAAGGTGAAGTTCTTGAAGTTGGCTGATCTAGGAGAAAGAAAACAGTCAGCAGCTTACATTCTCCTTCCAGCTCCTAATACAAGTGGGGGTGGGAACCCAATATGAAACAACTAACTTGGAAATCTACAGTATTGGGGTTTTCAGAGCAGTTTAGGGGAAGAGATGACCTCTTAAAGTCTTGAGGAGATTTCCACTATGTCTACATCCAGAGTTTGACTCGCTTATTATTACACTAGTATTCCTGTCAGAGACTTTCCTTAGGCAGATCTCACAAAAATCCCAACAAGGCTTAGATAGACAAAAATATTGCCAGCAGGCAGATATAAGATACCTGTGGTCATATTACTGTGTCTATAAAAGGATCTTCTTCCTGTGTGGAGATTATAACAAAGGGCTACAAAAGATCTAGCCAAGATCTTTTGGTTAGATGGCCAAAACCATCTAGATCACGTGTGCTCTACTGAAATTTTCTGCACCTGACTCTGGCAGTCAGACTTCAGTCCTAACAGTTAAAAAGACACCTTCAAAAGCAGTAAGAAAGTTTGGGCATGAGCACTGTTACCAGTTTGAAAGAAAAGCTGCGCTGAGGCAAATTCAGTAAAATCTGCTTTCTGGCCCTAAAGACCAGTACCATGAAACTGCAAATCTGGGACTGTCAGGTTAATGCTGCTTTTATCTGAGAGAAGCAAAAGAATGTTTTCTCCAATGCAGTCAAGGATGTTTTGGTACAGCTATAAATTTGGGCAGCTAATTAGCCTCCAATTCATGGTACAAACATTTTGAACAGCACACATCAGCCACTCAGATACTTACTTGGAGGTATTTTCAAGTATAGATTTGACTTCATTCATCTGTTCTTTTCCAAAGTAAACTACAGTGAGGTGAATTCTCCCATCCTGCTGAATACCCATTTCCCTAGAAAACAGAGACAGATTTATGACTTGTCCCGCAAGTTAGCTTTCTTCAACAACCAGCACTAGCTGAAGGCAGAGTAGGGTGGATCTTGGAAAGCGTTCCAGAGGGCATGACTCTGTACTGACAAAAGGGCTCACTGCCTGTCAGAAGGGACCCCAGACTATATTTGAGGCACACTTATCATCCACTCTCTCAGTGGTGTTTGCTATAATAATAGGACACTGCTCAAACAGCCCATTCAGCCACAAGAACAATCAGGCAGGCATTGAATGTAGCACTTCAGAGAATAGGTAAAGAATGAGAAGAGGGTTTTAAACAAGCTCTATGACCTCTACCTCTTAACCTTGTTTTTGTAACAGATATTTCCAAGTTCAGAGCTTTGGCATTTTGTTAAGGAAGGAACATTTCCTAAAATCTAATATCAACTAGAGATCAAGCCAGCAGCCTAAGGGTACAACCAATCTGACCTGGCAATAGACATCATACCTCACTTTCACAATGTTTAGTCAGCAAGATTTCTCCTATCATCAGCAGAGAGATCAGCATGACCAGAGGGTGAATTTTCCCATCTCAAAAAAGCATTTATCAGATGGCTAATTTAGACAAGGAGCCTATTTATAGATGGCTGTAATTAGCAAAACAAATCCCATTGCAAGAGTCAGTATCTGTTGCTAAGACAGTCTTTTCTGGGCAGCTATGTAAAACTATATCTCAATTAAGTTTTCCCTCCAAACATCACCTCTATGCTGAAAAAGAAAATGAGTTTAAAACTAACTATCCTGAATTTCAAATACATTTCCTTTCTGCCTCTTATTGCCTTAATCTCTTTCTCAAACAGGGCCTGGCAAAGTGTCTGGGAGCACTAAATTCCTTTTTTTCCCCACTCAAAATGTTCCTCTGCTGCTAATGGTACGATATCCTTACAAGTGCCACATAATAGTGTGTGCCCCAACAAACCAGATTTAGACACATAAGCCAGATATGTGCAAATTAGAAACCCTGATGACTGAAATACAATTGCTTTTACTGCTAAACAGTGCATTAAGCACCAGATGCCTTTCAGTCTGTATAATCTCAAAAATGATTTCTTAATGGCACAGTGAGATGTTATGTAAAAGTAGCGTAAATTTACTGAGGGAGGCCTTGATAATTCCTGAAATCGCATCTTACTTTGCAAGTAAGATAAGCAAGATAAAGCAGAGGCAATGCTGGAACAGAGACCCACCTGAAATTCTGCATGAATTGCCGAAATTTGCTGGCTCTCTTGGCCAAGGGCACAATGACATTAATAAGTGTGTCAGCCATATTGAGATTTTCGTTTTTGACTTTCATTACAGGACCAAACGGCCGAAATAGAACAATCTTCTTGAACTGATGTTTTGTGTCTCCTTTGAAAGTCAGCTCATACAATGTGCCTTTGTCTTTTTCTGTGCGGTAGATCCCTGTGTAAAGACAAAATAGAGAAATTTTTGAATTAAAGATGGGCTCTGGGGTTGGGGGGAAAGGATGCAGTCTTAATGTGCTACACCTGAGCTGAAAAAGCAGCAGAGGCATGAGACATTTACTACTAAAACAGTATGCAATTTGCCAGCGTTTGGAGGAGGCGATCACTCTGGCAGCAACACAGCCTGGGCTGCAGGACTCATTTGGTATTCTGATGAGCATGCTCCTAGCCTTGGCTGAGTTACAAACCCCCAAAGGTTACCATTTGCTCACACACAGTATAACCCAGCAGACATACTGTCCTTAGTTTTCAGACTGATCCAACGGCATGCTGCAGGCATGCAGCCTCCACCCCAGCACAGAGCACGCATGGTAATGGTGATGCAGATATTGTGAAAGGCAACCTGCCTCTCTGCAGCATGAGCAATTAAGCCATCTTGCAGAAAAGCAATTTCCTGATCAACACATTAATTTCCTCATTTCTGGGAGGTGCTCTGCACCTTCTGTTCAAAGAAACTGCAGATGTAGCTAAGCTGCTGCATCAGAGCAGGTGGTAAGGTAAGGGAAGTCCACAGACATGTTTCTGGACAGGGTTTCCTATACCAGGTGGTCAGTACTTTTGGATGTATTTATTTCCTATACAGAATGAGCTTTTAACACATTCCATGGGTGAAATTAGTCCCACGCTGAGAGCTGGCATGAACTTTAGAAGTAATGGTCACTTCCTACTGAAATACTGTTCTGATACTGACTTGCAGAAAACGGACTCTACAATCAGTAAGATTGTAAAGTAGGTATGTTTATTCAGTGCTGGGCAGCACGGGGGGGTAGTCTCACCAAAATCGTGTGCACCTGACGCGGCAACTTGCCATGGTTATATGCAGCAAAGAGTTACATATGCATGAAGTTTCACAATACACCTATACATATTCATAACCTGTCCCCACTTCATATTAAAATTAGTTCCAAAGAGTCATTTCCATGAACTCCTCCCATCTGTGCTTGAGCAGCGTCTCCTGGTGGTGGTCATCGGGGGTCATGGGGATGAAGGTTGATGACTCTTCCTCGTCATCACTAGTTGACCTCTTGTCTTTGCACACAACAGAATCATGAGGTGTGGTTTTATCCAGCATGAGTTCTGTGGACTGCCTCATCTTCACTACCATTGTCTAAGTGTTTATTCTTAAGTGAGGACTTCAGCTGGTTAGTATTATATGCAGAAAAATTATGTTATTCCCTTTGTGTTTTACTTTTAAAAGAAGCTTATTCAAGAAATGTTCCATTCCTCGAGCATAGCAGATGAAGACAGCAGATCCATCATTATTTTGCTGCCAGTCTTGTAAAGCTGTGCCCTTGATTCCCCCCAGCCTTTTCTGTACAGTCTGCCCAAGGTACAGACCATGAACTACATCTGTTACTGAACTTGAACCTGCACTAGAGATCATATAAATGGTGACCAAATAGTCTGTGCACTTCCTTCCCTCCTCCTGGTGGTCAGAGGATGGAAACTGGGGCTTTCAATTAATTCATCTCT
Organism: Nettapus auritus; assembly: GCA_011076525.1. NCBI lineage: Eukaryota > Metazoa > Chordata > Aves > Anseriformes > Anatidae > Nettapus > Nettapus auritus. The sequence continues at coordinate 50,915,341 of CM021768.1, read as the reverse complement.
CTCGCTTATTCTGACAGAAAACTTGCTGCCAATCTGAGAGTATGGCTGGGTGCACTCATTTACAGTTTTTGAACACAGGTCTTGCCAAGGAAGTTTGTGTTGTGGCAGGGTAATATAGCCTTTTGACTAAAAGCTATTAAGCTAAACAAAAAAATAAATCTATTTGCATTTTCTCCAGAGAGAAATGGATAGGAATGTTTTACGTTTGACGTAGTGAATTAACATCTGTCATAACAACAAAGATCCAAATTAAGTTAACCAACTTAATGTCTACCAGGCAACGTCTAGAACTCTTTTCTACATCCTCTCCTATTACAGCCAAGAAACAATGACCCCATAAGCACCTCTTCCCCAGAGATATATACTGTATTAGAGGAATGAGGGGAGCTTTGCCAAATAAACAAGAGGCAGCTTAAAGCAGACTGTGTGTGGCGACCCAAGGGTCCCCTCCTAGTACTATACAAACATCAGCAGAGGCTTCTTCCAACACCTCAGTTCTGTTCTGGTTGCAGATTTCTAGTACAGCTGAAGAGAAGCAACCTAGGTGAAGGCAAGGCTTCTTAGTGCAAGGTCGTAATCCAGGAATTTATAATCCTGACATTTATGTTAAAGAGAACTGTATGCGAGTTTAATGCATGTAATTAAACACAGCTATTCTCAGTTCACATTTACACTGCTTGTTTTCCTTTCTTACAGGATAAGCACCTAAACTGGCAAAAAGTTATGCATCTTTTTTAGAAACAGGGAACAAAGTGCTTTGCCCAAGGTCAGACTGCAAGCCCTGGAAATGAGCCTGAATGTCTTGAGTCACTGTGGGGACTCACCCAGCAGAACATCCTGCTTTTCACAAGATTTTTTTCCATTTCCGAAGGCACGGCTTCACTTATGCCATTGGGAATTTTTACATCACTCAAAGATGCAAACAGTCTCAAGTTTAAGAAATAAAGGAGGAGAAGAAAAAGGCTCCAAGAACAAACAAACAAACAAAACCTTTCCTGAAAAGGTTGTTCCTGAAAATAGAGTACCTTGGAAAAGCTACATGTTCACTATGGGCAAAAGAAGGTTAATCAACCACCTCCTGCTTCCATTACAGCAGCTGAGTTTCAGGATTTGCACTGCTCATTTCAGAGGCAAGAAAAAAAGCCTGTTGGAACCCAATATAAAAAGGTAAGTGACCAGAAGCCCTGGGTCAGCAAAGACTAGCCATAACATGAAGCAAAAGGACAAGTGAGAGCAAAAAGAGACTTCGGTTGACTAAAGAGCAGTAAATGTAAAGTCTTTGGAACAGCAATTCCTAGGGCAGTCTGAAGAAATGGAAATACCCAATCTCTACTCATCAGGGCAGGCAAACAAGCTTCAGAGACCTATATGGAAGTGAGAGCTAGCAGACAGTCATGCAACCTTATCAAAATGCTGTTCAGTGAATGCCAATTTTAGCCTCAGTTCCACAGACCACAGGTTTTGTGGTCTTCCACTGTCAATAGAAACAGTCCCTGGAACGCTGCTCCCTGCTGATATTCTGCTGGATGCCGTAGGAACCACTTTTAGGCTTTATCAGTATTCATTGTTCCCTTTATAACTCAATACTACAGTGGTCTTCCCTCTCCAGAGAGAGAAATACAGCATCTTATCCTTCAGGGAAGAACATCATGCTTTCTCCCTCTATTCTTCCTGGGAGAAACTGCTTCAGGTAGCCCATCCACAGTACCTGACAATTTGAGAAGGTGAAGCCACTCCTCTTCATTTGTCTCAGACCTCATTTAACATTCCAATCACCAGACTGCCATACACTTCAGGTAGAAAACTTATGATGCAGCATATTTGACAGTGCTGTGACAGGGCATTTCTGAAGCAATCCACAGATTACTATTTTTTTTTATTATTGAAACTGTTCCTATTGTGAAAGAGTATCCTCAGACAGTGATTACATTCACTTTTGTAACACTGCTCAGGCTTTTCAGAGTCTTCAAATTATTACCTCCATCTTTGAGAAAATGAATTACTTCCAAATCTATAACAGCCCTGCTGCAATTTACATAAATTAATGATCAGACCTGTTATTCTGCCCACTGAGCAACTGGCTTTTTACTGGAAACAGAACAATCCTTTGCCTGTTTAGGATATTTTCCATGTTGTTTCTTAGTAACTCCTTGTGGCAGAAAACCTGTGAACGTGGTGTAGAAGTGGGAGGAACGAGGTGGCTGAGGGGAGGCTCAGAGCAGCTGAACAGCCCAAGTACCTCTGTGAACAGAAAAACGGAGCAGAGCAGCAGCCAGATGGATATGGTTCAAGCTCTGGGGAGAAGGTGTGGTTCTCTTGGTTTTGAGTGAGAAAAACTGGAAAATTCCACCATGTGTCAGCTATTACTCCTGGAAGGAGAACTATCTGAGAAGCCTAGCCAAATCTCACGTAACTGCAGATCTGCTGAGAAGGAGTTTAGCTCAGATGTAAGGTAGTAAGGTCAGTCTAATTCCCACACACAAGTAGTTTTATCTATAAACTGCAGGGGACACAACGCTTATTTTTAGGGATCACAGCCACAGAGACAAAATATTTCTCCTTAACTGTAAGAATTTGAAGAATACTGAAGTACTCTGCAAAGAGTAAAGGTACAAAATGGAGAAAATGAAAAGAGATACAGACCCTAATGAAGTTTATTGCAGCACACCATCACTCTGCTTATTGGTACGTTAGCAATGAACTAGTACTGAAAAAGTGATGGCAGGCACCAGGTGTGAGCCACAAGAATAAAGAAATCCACACAAGACCCTCAAGCAAACATGGTTTACTTGCGTCATTCGATATGCCAGTAATAGTCCGGATCAGCAGCACACTTGAGCAAAGAGGACTAAAGCAGGTCTCAAAGGCTTTGCTGAACTGGGTAGAAACAAAGAAGTCTCACATCAACAGCAGCAGTTCAGGTTTTGAATCCATCTCTGACCACGATTACCTGATTTTTGTGTCATCCCTCCACCTGCCAAACCTGAAAGCAAAAGCAGGAACCCCACCTTTAATATAAGGGATGCATGCAGCTCATGTGTGCTGTTGCTTCTAAAGCAGCTGGATGACAAAACGAAGGTTAAAGTGTTATTGCTTCAGATGCAGAACTGGGTCACATCTCCCAGAAAGCTCCAGCTACACAGGGCAGCTCTAGAAAATGGAAACAGCTGGCTCTGCTGGCTTGGTAACACCACTCATGGTTGCTGTGTTGCTCAGCTGGTGCAAAGCAGCCAGAAGCTGCCACAAAATCCAGCCTGTTACTAACTTGTTACACAGGGGTTGTCTCCAAAGCAAGTTTTGAGTCCAACTGATGTGTGAAATGCAGAATTGGAACCCCTCTCTCTTCTCCTCATGATATACAGCGCTATGGATTTGTTTTGTGCTTTGATCTGTGGTTTTTGCTGTTCTTGGAGAATGGAGGATGTGGGAAAGACTGCCAAGAGGTGACAAACTTCCAAAGCAACTCTGCAAGGAAATCTTCTGCCAAATCTGCTCTTTGTGTCCAGATTGAATGCGTGGATCCCTACGTTTGCAAACAAATCAGTCTGCACAGCTGAGTAAGAATGAGGATTTGTTACCTTTCATTTACAGAGGCACCTGCCTTGCAGGGTAGGACACAAGGAAGGTTTCTTTTCCCTCCTTCTGAATTCGCTCATTACTGAATGTGAAAGTCAACAAGACAATTAGTGCATGAAAACAAACCACAGAGCCAGCACTGCAGAGCTGCAGCATGCATCCCTTCCACATGCCTACCTGCACACCAGTTTCTGCCTTGTTCCTCACGGACAGCACTGGTAAGCAGGCAAAGCCCCTGGGCTGTGTGTGCATAAAGGCAAGCTCTAAGAGAAAGGTAACGAGTGGAATATTGAGCAATGTACAGCAAGAAATGTCTCCTCCTTTCTCCTCTGCCTCTCCCTGTGAAGCAACTGGTGCCAAAAAAATCATATGTGTTTGTTCAGATCCTCAGAGTATGACGACAGTTCCTATAATAAACAGTGGCAACATTTTGAAATGATAAACCGAGCAAGCAGCAGGAAGCAGACTAGAAGCAAGTAGCCCTGTGCTGCACTCAAAAGGTAGGAGACAGGAGAACTTCCCAGTTCTCCTCCCATGCCCTTGTCCCATCTCTGAGCAAGAAGAATTTGGCTAGCATGGAAGAAATTCTGGGACCAGAAGAGAGCCAGGACCTGCCTCAGCAGGGCCTCCAGTCTGAGCAACTCATGCCCGGGCTGTGGGAGGCACCTGCCCACCTGCAGGTATGACCTGGCATGGCCTCAGGAATTTGCTCCTCTGCACACCATGGTCACCAGAGAAACACGCAGAGCAGCCAGGAACAACTGGCCACTGCACAACAGCATGAGTTCGGTCATCACTTGGAGGATGCATCTTGCTCTGTTCATTAAAGCTAGTTGAAGAGAACAATTAACAGCAAAATCAGTAGTCATTTGGGATAAGCACAGGGGCTTGTGTTCAGCACAAAATAGCCAATCCATAAAAGGTGGGCGTCTTACCTACAAGCCCTCCGAGTCTGCAGAAAGATCATCTCAGGATCAGGAACACAAGTTTCTCCTCCTCTGTTAAACTCAGCTAGCTCAGCTGTGGATTAAATCTCTCTTACAGACAGCGTTACTGAACAACACACAGGGAACATAACAGTTCCCATGAAGTGAAACTAGGATGGCCGTGTTACAAGACGAGATGTAAGCTTTCTTAGTCACTAAGAAACAGTTGTGAGCCCTTGGAAACAAGATCTGTCAAATCTTGTCCTATGTTTCTGCTGCACACATCCCTGTCCTTTTAACTCAGAGCTCAGACTTTGCAAGTCCCGTAACACATCTGGTGCCTCTGGCTAGGAAAAAGCACCTGGCTGGAAACAAGTAGGCATTTCAGACAGAGGGACAGAAGACAGGATGTAAAAACTGGTTGTTGTTAGAAGTGGTGCTTTAAAAATCCACACTGACTGCCTCAGTATTGTATGTACAAGTGAAGACAAGTGTTTGTTTAACTCCTTGCAGAACTCAAAGGCTTCTGAACCACGTGCAAGACTCCCCCCCTCTCAATTACCTCACCACTGAACAGTTAAGTCATGTGTCACCTCATTTAAGAATCCAAGGGCTCAGTTTAGAATCCACCCCCACTATGGGAGATTCCTTTTAAAGGTTAAGGTTTCCACAGCCTTTTGAGGCTACAGGTGGTATCAGCTGAGTTCCTGAGCTCCTCAGCTGCCGCCCTCAGAACCTGTCTCACCACAACCCTGTTACCTCAGGTGGAACTGTGCAGGTGGAGTGAGGGCAACACTGGAGTTTGGCTTTGACCTGGAAGTGCCAACTTTAACACTGGTGACAGAGGTGGGATTACAGCCCGTGATTTATTCCTTGCTTTGTCAGCTCTGAAGTGACCATGACTAGAGAACCCAAAGCACACGTTGGTGGTCACTGCGAGAGACTGACAGGCTCTGTTGTCCAAGTCCAGCTCCCTAGAAAAGCTGGCACTCTGCAGCCGTGTCCAAGGTAGCCTCGCTGGCTTACAGCACTAACCCTGTCTCAGACACGTGTGCTGCCACACTGCACCCCCTCAGCAGCACCACACACGTGGACCCCAACCCGCTGTCTGCACACAAACCTTCGATGAAGTCCGAGGCTGTGTACATGCGGTGCTTTGCATTGCTGTCTACCTCTGGATTGTTCAGACTCCCAACAGCTAACTCAATCACCTCCACCAGCTCATCTCGCTTATCCTTCCTCACGGGCTTCTCTTCTGGGTGGCGCGTCAGCCCTGTCTCCAGCTGGTACACTTTCTGCAGGGTAAAGCTCTCAAAGGGCACAGCCGCGTACTCCGTGGACAGCTTAACACCGCTGTGCACCTCTGCTCTGTCTATTTGGGAACGGAGGAAAGCCAGCAGGTTAGCCTGGGCCTTCTCTGGGTTACCGGGGTCAAGCCGAACATCCAAGGGGTCTGGGAACTGGTCCTGCATGTTCTTAAGATGCTCGCTCCTGCCCTGGAGCTCAGCCTTCAGCTGGGCAATTTGTTTCTTCAAGCTGGCGATGTAGTTGCGGTGCTGCTCTTCTCGCTCCTGCAGAATAGCTTCGTACCCCTCCTTCACAGTCGGACTGTGCACCCTGGGCAAGGCAAGCTGCTCGTTGTCACCCCTGGGCGTGCAAGCCAACATGTAAATGATAGACACGGAGCAACAGGCTACCACCAGCAGGCCTACGAGACGGGGGAGAAATATAATAAACCCTCGTCGGAGCATCATTTCTCAAAAAGCAGAGTCTAAGCCAAGAGGTGCAACAGTTCTTACATCCATGCAGTGCCAAAGAGGCCCTTGGATTTGGAGTACTCTTCCACAGATGCATGTATGGACAGGAACTGGCTTCTCAGCTCTCTTAGAATGAGTGCTCTGCCCACATTTTGGGCTCTCTCTGGTGTTTACATAGCAGGACCAGAAGACAAGCTGCAGAGCAGGCAGGACACCTCGGGATCCTCATGGTAACACCTGCACTGTTGCAATGTGCTCAGCTGGTGTCTGATGGAGCCTGAGGACCTGAAAGACAAATGACAAGGACAGTCATTCAGGCACATTAGAATTTGTTCAGTCTGCTCTATCAAGAGCATCCTAAGAATTTACTGTCACTTCTCAACTGCTCTAGTGGATCTCAGAGCTGTGAGGTGCTCGTGCTAACATTCAGGAGGTGCTAAGACCCTTATGCAAATAATCCTGCATGCACGTGCTTCATTTTAACACCATGACCAGGCCCATTGCTGATGAAAAACCTAATCAAGGCCTCAGAGTCTGTCATGATTTAGGAATACCAGGAAGTCATCATCTGTTACTTCCCAGTCAGGTGCTAAGGTGGCTCAGCTCATCCAAGCAATGCTAGCTCTCCAAGTTCTCAGCTCCCGGAGCGCACACATTTTGAAGGCAGGCAGTCCCACGGATATGCAACACTCTTCAGCTTCCAGGCATGTTCTTCCAAAACACCAGGTGGCAAATGTGATCCTGTTCGAATACACGAAGCTCAATCTGGAGCAGCAATTCTAGTTTCTAGAACTAGCTCCTGCTAGAGTCTACAAATTGCAAACCAGGTATTTTGTTTGGTGTGTGTGAGTGTCAACCAAGAGGGAACAGTGACAAGGTTTTTAACAGGTGACAAAACAGAAAGAAACTAGAATCCTATCAAGGCCAATTGCTGAAACTGCTTCAGTTTGGCATATCCTCCCAGGTGCTCCCATAAACACAAAGAACTAGAGACAGGGTTTTTCAGAAGCATCCAGATCATGTCTTACTCAAAATCGGGGGGAAGCTTTGTTTCTGTCCAGCAGGCTGTCATCATTGCAGACTGTATAATCATTTTAAGGCCCTCTTTGGTTTCTCATAACATTAAAAAAAAGGTCTTGCAACAACGCCTTGTACTGCTGTTTCCCACATATGCTGTCTGCCCAGGAGTAAAGACCAAAGAGGAGTTTTAGGGAAATCAGCCTAGGCATTTTTAAAAATAAGGGAAGCTAAAACTCTGAACATAATCTTTTTTTATATTTTCTTTTTTTAATGAGACTTCCTTGAGTACAGTTAAAAACAGGAAAGAAAAATTAGATGACTTAACATCAATATTGATCTAGATGTAAGCTACATTAAAACAATTATGCTGACAACACTACCAGTAGGATTTTCAAAATCCCTCAGTTTTGGCACAAGTTCGGACCTATGAAAGGAATTTCTTCATTTATTTGTCTGACAGTAGACTTAGAGCAAAGCTGAGTAACATCCTAGATTACACTGTGAGACTGTATAGTTAAGCTTGAACACAATCAAATTAAGCCCTCCCCAGTCTCCTCTTGGATGCCTGCATGCCATTATGACAGGTTTTTGCAACAGAGATTTGTAGCCTCATTAGTCAGACATCCTTTCTGGCAGACCCCTAGGTAAAAACAGTTTATCTAAGAAAGCACGTGCTTTTCAGAGTTATTTCTAGCGTCAAGTCAAAGACTTCTGTAGGATTTTTTATCAACCTCAGTGTCTTGCTGGCCTATTACTCTGTATGCAGCAATTATCCAGTGATATTCCTGATATTTTCACTATTATCAATATTTTAGCAGTCTGAAGATTTACTTAAAAAAAAAAAAGGAGAGAGAGAGAAGGATTTGAGGGGACTAGAGCAAGCTATAAAAATACTACCATTATTTTTCTCAAAGTAATGCTGGATGGCTATTTAGTATTTACAGGATTCTCCAGAAAACAGTGTTTTCAAAGGAAGAATTGCTGATGTTGAAGAAAGCAGCAGGAAAAAGGACAGGACGAAGTTGGCATCTTTACCTTTTTGCAGCGATCTTCTCTTTGGAACATCTTGGTCTGCTACAGCTGCTTCTCAGCTTGCCACAATCATCTCTTGTTTATCTCCCTTCTTATGTCCTTCCCAGAAAGCGCACGTACTATAAAAAGCACTGTCAACCTCACAACACCTCTTCATTGCTTTCACATTTGCCAGCTGCCTACATCTTCAGTCTGCTTCCTGCGCAGTGAAAGGCTGTAGTGGAGACGCTTCCTATGGATGCGCTATAAAAGTTGGCCTCCTGCAACGTAAAGGAGCTTGTCAGAGCACGGAAATTAAGCTGGGCAGTTCTAACTCTACAACAGATCTGGCTAGAGGACTGCAAGAAGGTAGTGTGCAGTGAGACAGGGTCAGGAAGTGGTGAGATGCAGTACATAAAGCACTGCTGTGCGTGTACGCTTCAGTTCACACAATTAGTCCATTGACTGAATTGGCAGAAGCTGAACATCACTGAAAGGATTAGTTGTGCTAACATGGCCTAAACTGAAATTACATCCCAATGGCTTAGATAAACACACAATTTCATTTCTATAAGCAGCATCGAATTCAGGTTTTGGGTGAAGAGCTCTTCAAACATTGACCTTACAATATATGTGCATATATAGCTGTATTTGCTCAAACATACTGGGTCTCTCTTTAGGGGACTCTTTTTCCTGACTAGTTTTCAGGTTTGTAATCTTACCCATCAGTGAAGCATCTTAAACACATTTGGGACAATAAATTAACTGAGCTACTCTGTCCTTTGAACCAGCATTGTCATAACAAGAAATTAATGCCATGGGTATTTCTACCTCCTTCAGGGGGATTTTACCATCACAACTGGAGGCATCCTAACAACGAGCACTCATTTCTCACCCTCTATTGCAAGAGCTGTCTTATTAAGTTGGACTGGTGGGTTTGGAGACACTGCTTTACAGACTGCAATTGATACTTAAATATAGAGATGCTACTGTACTGTGCTATCTGATAGACGCGCTTGTGAAAGCAGTCTCCACCCGTGCCAGTGCCAAAAAAAGCAGCCTAAGTCAGCACTGAAGGTGGTCACGGCTGCGGCATCTCATCTGCGCAGACAGTACCAGCAAGCCAGGGATGGGAAAACTCCTCCTAACAACCATCCTGTTGATTTCGCAAGACCTACAGTCTCACACCAACTGGGTGAGTCTGAGATGAAGTGGAGACAAAATGAAATGTCAATTTTTTTTCCAGGAACTGACAAAAACACCTCTGTATTTGACAGCAGTCAGCTGCATCAAGTAGTATTAGTCTGTTTGCAAAGAGGAGCTTTAACGAACACACGGGTATTAGTCTGATAGCCAAGGAAAAGAACATTCATTCTAAAAAAGGCTCTGTTTGCCTAAACATCTTCAACCTCAGCTCAACTTGCTAGCCCAGCCAGAGGTCAGCCTGGCTCACAGAGGTGCTTTTCATGTGTGTCAGGGAGCCCGGACCTGAAAATGACCTGAACAAAGCAGCAGGTTCTGTCCCCACAGCAAGCACTGCAAAAACTGCTCCGTACAGCGGAGGGTGCTGCACCCAGCCACAGGGAGTGGCAAAAATTAGGAAAATTGGTCTGAAATTTTGGATGGCATGTACCCACTACTGTTACTCACCAGCATCTGGATTTTTAATGGACTACGGAGGTACAGGAAATTTATCTCTGCTCATAAAAACCAGCGTGTTTCAAGCCTGAATTTTTGGCACTCAAGAGACCAAAGTGTGAATTCATGCAGAAGAGAGACTCAAAATAATATAAACATTATACCTTTATATAGGCTTCTCCCCTCTGAGCTCTGCACTCTTTACTCTTCATGTTGAGGACAGAAACAGATGGCAGAAGAACAGTCATATCTGCAGACAACAGTCTCTCAGCATGTATGGCATGGACAATGCCAAATAACTCCATGTTTTTACGTACTTTCTGCCACAGCTTTCCATCACAAATTTAACTGAGACTAGCAATTGCCATTTTAGAAAACAAAACTTTTGGAAATTCTTTTTTTTTTTTTTTTTTTTAAAAAAAAAAAAAAAAAAAAAGGTGAGTGAATGGCAGAAGCTGCAATTAGTTTTCATGTAGGTGTTTGAAAGGTCCTTACTGAACAGCAGCACACGTCATGGTGAGATTTCACTAGAATCATATTAACCACCAAAATGAGCCACAGGGAGAAGGAAACAGATGTTTCACCCAGACTCAGTGCCTTACAAAAAAATACTGCAGGCACTTGGCATTTGCCTTGAGTTTTCTAATTACAAGGACTGCACATAGCACTGCAGACAAATTAATCTGCTTTAAATGTTACAAACAAGATTGCGCCCATGCCACCATCCCAAGCAGGCAGAAACTCAAGCCACCCGTCACCAGGGAACATGTCACAGGGTTTAAAATCTAGTCTCACCAGTGTCTAAGACGCACGTGGAGGGAATGCAAGAAGAAATTATTTCTCCTTAAGGACAAATCATGATTTCTCACTACTGCTCTGTCCATAGCATCTGATCTTTGTCGTCTGCCCAGGGATGACTTATACAAAATGCTGCAAAAAGGGAAGAGCCTGTCTGTTAAACTGACTGGATGCACCTTCATAGTCTTTATTGTCACCTGTTAAAAAATGTATCACTGCCCACCACCCCATGAACTGATACTCACATATACCAAACAAACCACTTAAAATCCTAATATCTGGTTTGCAATTCACACAAAGCTTCAAAAAGGAATAAAGGATTGCTAAGAAATTGCATCCAGAATCAAAATGCTGGCTAAAATTGTTAAAAGCTAAATGCTACCTCTACCCGAAGACAGTAGCTAACTTAAAGGTAAAAACCTTTATTTCTTAATCTGACTCCAGAGCTATTTTATAGAAAATCTTGCATGTATTGCCACCTGTAATCTCCAAGAGAAAAGTGTCTAACTCCACCCACAGGAAGACAATTGCACTGTTCCCCTCTATAATTAACAATTACAATCCTATCATCTTGCACATCAGGTGCCACAACTCTTAGAAGCAGTCTTAAACAAACCAAGAAACCCTCAAAATGATGACTGACAATGGAAACACTATGCTCTGCCCTTGTGAAAGAAACAAGTAGTTGTTGGGTTTACCTTCAAGATACACCTATATGCTCCTCACTCAAGAAGTTAAAAAAAACAATACAGGAATTATCACTTCTACATTCATTAGTACTCCAGCCCCTCAGGCTGCTATTTTGATCATGTCCCTCTTATCAAGGTAAATCAGTAACTTTACACACCGCCTGCCAAGCCTCTCCAGCTGAGTTCAGAGGTCCATGGATACTTGGTGCATTAGATCATCCACCTGCATGCAGTCTCCGTGTTTGTGTAGGTGATTCTTTCCCAAAGACAGTCCAGGACAGAAATCCACAGGCACTCTGAAAGTCTTCTGCTCTTATAAGCAGTAAGCATGGTATAGTTTCAATGTGAAATATAGTTTTTACAGTAATCAGTAGTTCTAACTCAAAAGTCAGGAGTATTGGGGCCTGTCTGTGTCCTGCCTGTTTATTTCTGTGTGTGGATGTATTGACATGGATACAAACACAGGAGTGAAAGTATCCTTGCTTCCACTCTTCCTTGTAAAGAAATTAATTTTAAAGTAAAAACAAAAACAAAACAAAACAAAAACAAAAAAACGTGTTAAACCTCAATTTCTAACTATATCTCCACAAGCAAACATCATTTACTACAAAAGAGAATGGTTTTCCTTTAAGTAACTGCATCAACGCTCCTCTAGAAGCATTACCTGTTGAAGACCCGGCTGTTTTCCACAGAAGCAATTGCACGAGTCTGCATTAGGGAAGTTATTTTTGCGTGAGACACTCAGATTTTCACCACACCACACCACACCTCCTTCCACAATACACCACCTCCCTCTGCTAAACACAGTAGCTTGTAGTGACAGAAGCCTGTACGTTCTCAGTACCACCGTTGGTTGGCTGTGCTACAGGACACCTCCAGAAGAACTGCGAGAATGAGTCAGAAACCCTCCTTTTCTTCAGAAATCCCCCAATTTTGCCCAATTTGTATCACAAGGCTCTCCAGGCACACATAACATTTCACTCATGTTTATTTGCAACATAGCAAGACAGGCAAAATGCTCTGCTCAGTGATAGAAAACACAGCAGTCTGCTTCCTCTTACGAAGTAACCACAAATGCCAAAAATCCTTTGGAACCCAAAGTGTTTGCAAAACTTCTCTGGAAGTTTCCACTGCTCTGTTTAAACCCCAGTGGGCAATGTGACAGATGCATCATCCCCTGTCAAGCTCCAAAGAGAAACTGCAGAGAACAGATGACAAGCATGCATTGCTGCTTCAGAGATGCTGTGACTCACGCAGACACTGACTCCACACTGCACAGAAAAGAAAAAGGCTTTTATCTGAGTAACCATTTCTCCCTAGCACGCTCTGACCTGCAAAGGTTTAGGAAGTCAGATGCTCCAAAAGTGTTTTCAAGTTCCTTAAAATGGAGATGGCAAATCTGCATTTGAGCTGGCCTGAAGATATGCCTGGTCTTTGGAGAGTAAATGAAACTCTTACAATTGCCAGTTCCAAAGATTAATTGCTGGGCTGGACAGCTGAGATGTGCAGCTTTGCTGGAAGCCTGGCGTCTGCTGACCACGGCCTTCAATTTCATTTCATTTTGGTAAGTGCCATCCCAGTTTTGTAGATGTGTCAAAGAGCAGTTGGCCCTAAAGACAGCAGGCTGCAACAGCCCTGTACCACACTGCAGGTAGCTGCATGCTTCCTGAGAACTGGTAGTTTCCTTTCTGCAGGAAACTAGCTCACAGAACAAGGGCAGCCTGTTGCCAGAGAAGAGCTAAAGTTTACTGCTCTAAATTTACTTCATTTAAAGATCTAATTCAGTAACTGCTTTGCATTTAGAGGGTTTCCAGAAAGACTAAACTCAGTTTAAGCATAACACTAAGATATAGCAGCTTCTGAATTGGCTTAGAGTCAGCATAAGATGAATAAAAAAAAATAAAAAAAAAATAAAAAAAAAGACACCCCCCCCCCCCCCCCCTTTAATATGCTGTCTTTAAAACAAGCAATAGACTAGATTTTGCTTATCCATTTAAGACTGGACATGAAAAACGCTGTTCCTTCACATGTAATGTTTACACACACGCACTTGGTGATTGACACTGATGAAATCTGGAGCCCAGTGTATGTGCACAGACCTGCGATGTACATCACAAACCGGTGAAGGATTTAGCATGCTTCTAATTAAGCATGAGCTTTTTCTCCATTGATAAAAATGCATGAACTTGTGTTACTCTCATGGTTTTGGTTGGGATGGGGTTTATTTTCTTCACAGAGGCTTGTGTGATGCTGTGTTTTGGATTTTTGATAAAAATAGTGGTGATAACACACCGTTTTTAACCGTTGCAGTTACCAACGATTTTCTACTACTCAGGCTGCCCTGCCAGCGAGGAGGCTGGGGGTGTACCCGAAGCTGGGAGGGGACACAGCCAGGACAGCTGGCCCAAGCTGGCCAAAGAGAGATTCCACATCACATGGCTCAGCGACAAATGCTGGGGTAAAGGAGGAGGAAGGGGGGGACACTGGGAATGATGGCGTTCATCTTCTTAATTAACCATTACGCATGGAAATTGTCTTCATGTCATGAATGTTTGCACCTTTACCTCTCTGATTTCTCCCACCTGGGGAGAGTGAGCAAGAGGCTGTATGGTACCAAGCTGCCTGCCAGGGTTAAGCCACACCAGTGAGTGAGCTGCATTCACAAACAGCAGAGTTAGCTAGACCAAGTTGCAGAATGAGAAGCAGCATGTGTGTTTTGTAATTTTATCTTTAGTCAGGACTATATAAGCACGCCCACATTCATCTGCCACCAGACTAGTCGTTCAGCTGGAGCTGCCAAGTGCAATGAAAGTCTACGGCTCTGAGAGGAGCTGTTATGTGATAAAGTACAGTAATGACGACTTAGATCCCTATCTTATAAAAGTCCTTGAAAGATAGCAAGGCTATTTTATGGGGGCTGAACAATCCAGTCTGACCTGGAGATCCTCTCCTGCCCTCCCTGTCAGAAACCACGTGTGCAGAAGATAGTTAGTACCATGCTACATGGTGGACTTGAACTTCATTAGCTCCAGCAGAGATGGCAACGGAGGAGGTGTCCTCCTTTCTGAGTGTGGTACATGGGGACAGAAGAGAGCCATCTTGTGTCCCACAAGCCTACTGCTGTATTTTCATGGTCCTGCAGAGCCCTCTCCCTGTTCTTCAAATGAGGTTTCTTAGGTAGGTTGTATAAAGGCAGTACTTCAGACAAAATACTGAAAAGTAAAGGGTACAAGAGAAAAAAACATCTTGGGATGTTACCTAGGCTGAACAAAACCCATCAAGACAAGAAGTAATACTGCTCTGCAGGACTACTCTTCAGCTATGGTTTCCATTCCAAAGGAAGCCAGGAAATAACTGCAACCTGGTTTGGTGTTGAGACCCACTAGCAAAGCTCTACACACACCTCTAAAAGACGCAGCATTAACAGCTATCAAAATTCCTGTACCAGCCCCCAGGCTCTGCTTTCCTCTATCAGTCTGGTCAGCACTGACCTGCAGGAAGGGACCAGTCTCCTGAGTCAGCCCCCCATTTCCTTCCTCCTCCAGGTTAGCACTGACTAGAAAATCAACACATGCTGCAGAGTCCCACTTAGCTCACCACTGCTGTTCTGATATGTGGTTTTGGTCAAACACCTAGCATTTCCTTGATACATCAGAAAAGAGGCCTCTGCTAATTCTTTGAATAGCCTAAGCTTTCTTAATTACTTCAATCGAAAAAATCTCCTAGAGGATTTTTCCAAATAACTTTTTCAATTTTTGAAGACACTCAATGTTTTAATCTCACCATTAAGTTAGCTAATTCTTTATTAAAGGAATTAAAAAATATAAATTACAACAAAGTTTCTGCAGAAGAGGTTGAGGAAAATGGAAAAAGGAAGGCTTTTTACAGTTAATACTGTACTATCTACTTGGTCATGAAATTCTTCTTCCAAAAAAGAACTGAAAATAACTGAAGACAACCAAAAATAATAATAAAAAAATCCTAGAAAACATAGCTAACTGCAAGTATTTACTTATATCAATTGATTTCAAGAGAATAAGGACGTGTATCCGTGTATGATACTCTACCACTTACATGAATCTATTTTGAAATAAAATATTTCAATAGGTTTAGGTGGCCTATTTCATTTTAATTTAACAAATTGGTGCTTCAACTTTCCACTTCATGTCACGTTTTGTGGGTTTCTTTGAAAATGCCAGAACTCCCAAACACCCACAAACCCAAAGTTTTGGTAAAATGGCTGTAAGAAGAAATATGTTTTTAATTTTTTTGAAATAATAATAATAATAATAATAATCACATTTCTATATCCTTTAGTTAAGCAATCCAAGCCACATTTTCAAGTGATAATGGACACCTGTTCACAGTTACTTCTGTTTCCAAGATTTCAGCTCTGATCCTCAAATCATATAAAAAATGGGATCTAAGCTTTCAGGTTCTTTAACAACTACCCCAAGTTAGACAAGTAGCCTAATCTACTGATTTACAGCCACAAAGACCATGGAATTTCTCATTAGTTATAAAGAATTGTAGTTTCCTCACTGAATTCTTCTGGAATCTGGGATTGAAAATGTAGTTTATTAGGAATATTTTAACTGCAATTATTACATAGCTGTCAGTAGCTCTTGAAAACCAGCCCTTCAGCTAGAAATGCGTCAAATTTTAAGAGTTCACCCAAGAGGCATCCTCTTTCTTTAACCCAGAGCTGACTGATGACAAAAGTAAAGCCAGTTTTCCTTGCTAACAAAAGCCATTTTTTTTTTTTTTTCTTTTTTCCTTTTTGTTACACAGAAGTACACCCTGCAATCAGGTCAGCATTTCCTGAAAGGTTCCAAAGAGCATCTTTCTTAAAACAACAGCGTCAGGCTTCAATCTGAAGCAAAGCATATTTAATGCAAACTTATGGAGTAATACCCACAATGTGAACTTACAGTATAACATTTTTTTTCTCATTTTACCACAGCAGTATCTGGCTTGGTTTGATTTAACAAGTCGTGTCTCAAAGTTGATGCAAACCCAACTTTTTCCCTTTTTTATTAAAAAAAAAGGGGGGGATTATCTTTTTAAAGTGAATGTTTTCCTGAAATAAAATGCACTTATAAAGGTTTTCAGAAAACAGAATAGAAACAAAGCATAATTATCTTAACCTACCAGAATATTTGAAGAGATTTCCTTATTTGATGAAGATTGTTGCTATTGAGTCTTTGTTTCTGTTCATATGGAAACCTGCCTGCAAACGATAGCATTATTTTTTATTTTAACAAAGATTGGCTAGAATATGTGCTGGCACAGCTACGCAAGCTAATGAAATAAGAAGGAAAAACACTGCTATGCCATTACAGATTTCTCCCTTCCCCTCCTTTTAAAAACACGTTCCTGAAGAATATAAAATCTTAGCATTTTCAAAGAGGACCCACAGTTTAACTCAGAGAAAGATATTCCCACCTCCAAGCCTCCTCTAGTCTGCCAGTTTTCTAACCCATGCAAAAGGAAAAGTGTCTGTTTTCTGTGGTCTCTTAGAAGCATACATTCTGTTCCATTTGCTTCTGCAAGGAGCTTTCTGTAATCGTGCAACATATTCACAGGTAGTGAATTACAGGTCTACAGGCTTCAAGGCCTTATTCTGATAACTGATTATTCCTATTAATTTTCTTGTTAAAAAGCAGTAACACTCAGCTGAAGAGTAGATATGAATAAATTTTCAACAATCTCACACTTCAGGGATGGAAATCCTTGCACACTAGTTAAACACCTGAAGGATTTCAAACCGAGACCCGTATTTCTTTTATTGTTACACCTCCAGCAGCTTCTGAGTATTGTTCTATTAGCATGGAATTTGACAAAAGCTATTAGGAAGAGCTGTTGGGAAGTGAAACAGCAACAAAATGTCTCACTACAACTATTTCAATGGTTCCTAAAAAAATAATTTTCTCCTATTGATGGGAAAGCATTTCTTTTTCCTAGCTGCAGTTGATTTAACAGGCAGAGTTTTCCAGTATCGCGATTTTAAGAACAAAGGACAAGAGAGTTTAATACTTTCTTGCCTGAAAGAGAAAGGAAAGTAGGTGAACTGCAGCTGGCAACTGCAGGGAGGAAGGTGTTAGGTGGAAAAAAACAGTTGAAAGATCCTATAGGAAATAATAAAATCAGAGCAAATGGTGTCAGCATGTGGACATGGAGCACATAAAACAAGCCACTCATACCTAGTTTAGAATAAAACTATAATAGAAAAATTTCTTAAGCTCTCAGAAAGAGCTCGCACAGGGGATCCTATCATTTTGTTCTCCTTTGTTATGCACCCTTGAAAACCAACCCAGCTTGAATTTGCATTGACAGCTTGACAAAAAAGCTTCACTTAAGCTGAAGAAGCTGAGGGAATTCCCTGTGTTTTTGAAGGAAAACCTAGATAAGAGCAGCCACTTGATAGAGCAGATCAGCCATCCATTCATGTAATGGTCTGTATTGACTCTCTCAGAGAATATCAAGTGTTTTGGAAGGCAGAAGAAAATCTTTCATAAATGAGAAATGATTTTAACCTTTGTCATTTTGATGACCAAATGATTCCCTAAGAGTAAACTTTTACTTTATAACAGACATTCACAATAAACAATTATCCTATTAGGGAAAAACAGGGTTTATTCATTGCTTCTCTGGATTTTTGACCCTGTTTTAATTACTGTTCTAATCCTTACCATCACCCAATGCTTCAAAGCTGGTATTCTTCTCTCTCCTCCCTTGTTAGAGCAGCCATAGACTTCCACAAGTTGTGTAAGTGCTACATGGTAAAGCTCTTTGAGAAGACAACCATTTCTACCAGCTACTCCTCTTGAATAGTACTTCTTCATGCCTACAGATGGCTGGGGCAAACACTCCCCTGGTCACCCGTTCAACACAATTATTTCACTGCAGAGCTATGTGTAAGCAGCAGCACACTAAGCCAACAAACCCAGTTTATATAATTACAGGGTATTCATGACTGCAGAAGACCACAGCTTTAACAGAGGGAACAGGCCAGGAAGTGGGAAGCCTCCTGAGAATTTGGAAACACGGAATTGCCAGCAGCGTCCTACTGCTTATTCGTTTTTCTCCTGACTCCAGCCACTCATCCTGGATGTCTCCCACAGCCTGTGCAGTGCGACAGTACGGTACATCTGCAAAAAGACCAACACACCCAAGCTGCCCTCAGCTCCTACTGCTTTTGGGCTCTGAAGTAACAGCAGGCAAATTCAACCCAGGGGTTCCATCTAGCAATATGGGAGCTGTCTTCATGGAACAACTGGGATGCAACTCGGAGCAGCGGCACTACTGTGACATGTTGCAACCAATAGATGTAGTAAAATGAAAGTCCAGAAAATTGCCCATTTACACTGAAATATGAATAAAAGCATAAAGAAAAGGGAAAGAATAAAGAAAAACAGATGTTCTTGACCCCTCCTTTGGTTTTATACACCTGTTTCTGCTTTATCCCAAATCTTCTACTTCAAAATGTATAACTGATGCTAAATATAAGAAATGCAAGAACCACCAGGCACCAGTTTGAGTTAACAAGCTGCTTGCTAGCTGAAGAGTCGTGCATATATCCATTATTGCAGGTCTAAAAATAGCAATCCTTTGAGAAGTTGTTAGAACAGCAAAATGTGGCATATGGAATATAAAATAATCTGTGGATAACAGAAAAAAATAGTGTGAACCTATTGCAAACAGATGGTTAAATAAAGCCATCTCGCCCCAAGTTTGGGTAGCAAATATTGCCATAATTACCAGCGACGGCAGAGCCAGCTGCTCCATGTGGGGTCTGGGTGCGTCCCCCAGAAAGGCCCAGCTCACAGGCAGCGGGGTCTGCGCCAGGTGAAAGCTCCGCAGATTCCTGGAGCTCTTTGAACACTACTTTCTACCCATTTTGCATCTCTGCATGGTAAACCTCTCCAGAACAAAGATCTTAAGGTTCTGCACTTTGCACAGTGGAAGGCAGGTCCAGTTGGGTCCCTGGTGAACCTATTGCAACAGCAGGGCATCAAACACCAGTTATTCGCCCATTCTCTGTAAGAGATCCACAGACCCTTTCAAAAACCCTTACAAAACAGGCGTGGCTCATACTGAAGCTACATTTTAATGCTGGCAATCAGCCCAGAAACCTTAGCTATGCTACAAACTATGACATCATTCCAGAAGAAAAAAAAAAAAAGGAAAAGAAAAAAAAAAAGAAAGAAAAAAAAAAAAAAAAAGAGAGAAAGAGAGAGACAGAAAGAAAGGACAAATACCTTAAAATTAGGACTCCCCCAGAATCTCATCAGACACTTAGCCTTTACAACTAGGAGCCCCAAACAAAATTCTGTGCACATGCTGCAGCTAGGCAGGAAGGTTCCTCAGCTGTTGGCAGATCTGAAATTTCTTATGAATCTGTCATATGGTGGCAAAGAGAAGGAATTTCAGTACCAGATGAGAGGCAAATACCTTGGTTAGGACCTCTCAGCATCATTCTGTGTTTCCTTCTTTGAAGAAGTTCATGCCCTCAGGAACACTATTTTGATGTGTGCACCTTTTCTGGGTGGAGGTTCAACCCACCACTCTCCTTGATTTCCAGGAGATGCCTCATGAAATTTACTTCTTTTGTATAGTCTTACAAATGAGTGGGAAGCTGAGGTTTAAGGAGTACAGCTACAGACAAAAACAAACAAACAAACAAACAAAAAAAAAAAAAAACAAAAAAAAAAGCCCAGGATGCACTTATAGGATAGGCCCTACCATATCCATTAGCACAGGGAAAAGAGGATTCACAGACAAGAGCAGCAGCTGAAAACCTCCTTCAGCTGCTGAACTGCACATGAAGATCTCTCTAGATATAAAAAGAGACCCCCTTATGCCCAGTCAGATGGAGGCATAAGTCAAGGAAACTTACCAGGATGGGTAGAAAGACTTGCTTTTAGACAGCCTCCCTTTCCAGAGTAATTCAAGCTATGAGTCATTCCTGAGAACACACTCCAGTCATGCAATGGAGCATTTCTTAGAAGCACATCTCATTGTCTGCAAAGATGCAGAGTTCTACTGCTCTCATGCTCATAAGCCCTGGCAAAACACAGCTCTATCTCAGCCCAAATCCACACTTTGGAAGCACGCCATAGAAGGCAGGTTATATTCATTAGAGAAGTCTGTTCTAAGGCTTAATCTATTTCAGTCTGCAAGTCAAGGAAAATCACAAAATTACCAGAAAATGCTTCCACCATACCTGCGGAAGACAATCCAGCTTTTTCAGCTAAAAACTTGCCACACCAAAAATGCATAATCTTGACCCTGGCTTCACTGTTTTCTGGGAATATAAACACCTGGTTAGCCTCAGCTAGGAAACACTGCATCCATCTGAGAAAACTGAGAAGTCTTTCTAAAGCATGTGGCAGGGCAGGGCCTTTTTCACCTGCACAGTGATGATGTGATTAGATGATGTCTCTCACACAACCAAAGCCATTGCTCAGACAGGCTACCTGAAAAAAAGGAGGTGTACCATGAAAGTGGAGCTAGAATTTCCATTTCATTAAAGAGAGAGATGAAAATGTGGGGGCAGAAGCAACCCCCCAAAAGAATATTGCTGTGATAATCACTGGAAATATTTTCCTTTGGAAAAGGAAAGTTCCCCGAGGAGTGCCAACGTAATGACATGATGCTAGAAGAAGAACATTTTTAACACCCAGTACTAGCTCTACTGTAACAGCAACAACAACAAAAAAACCATCATGACACAGCTTCCTCTGCCACAGGTAAAACACGGGGAACAAAGTACCTCTTCCCCCTGTGCAAAAACGTAAGCAATGTGGAGAATACAGACACTACAGCTTACAAACACATCAGACAAAATGAGGAAGTCACACAGATGAAATCAGTAAGTACTGATAAATAAAGTGAGAAAATTTGCAAATGATAATTTCCTACTGAAAACAACTCAGCTGTTGCAGTGGAAAGTAAACCTTTTCACACCTCTGATCTTATGCCTCACAAGTACATTTCATAGGCTGAGCAGATACAACAAAAATGATTTTCAGAGCCTTAAGTCTGGATACTTTTAGTTACCCTTTGCTACATTTTTCCTGTACAATAAGCTTTCCCATTTATTCTGGAATGCCATCAATCTCATCAGGCTTCGGGACAGCTAGGATTTGTCTTATTTCCAAAATTCCTTGGGAGAAAAAAATAGAGAGCATTTATGTATGATCTAAATGAAAAACTAAATTATTAGTATGTGCCATAATGATTTTTTTGTGGAGGCTTTGATATTTTCAAGTAAAATAAGATTATTAAGATTTTTTTCCCCAAGATTTAGAACAGTATTAACTGCTGAATCACTTTTTTTTTTTTTTTTTTCCTCCTGGCATTGATGCTTTGTCAAGTATTGTGTCAGTCCAAAATACCAGTACACTAATAGTAAAGGCTATGAATGAACACCGCAAGCAGACCGTCTGACAAGATGCCACAGCCAGGAGCCACTAGTTAGAACGGCCCCTGCGCTAACTTCATTGAAAATTACAACAAATATTGTAATTTTCCTCCACAATTCATCTAGTCAATCTTTATGTCAAATCCCTATGATTAGCTCAACAGATACATTGTAAAAGTACATCTGAAAGCAGTTTCAAAGAACACTAACTTGGCTTTGTGTCTTTGCATTACGTGCACATGCTCACTAAAGAACACAAAAACTTTAAAATTCATTACCAAACATACGCCATTTAAGCTCAGCCATCAAATTACAAACTTTGTATATACAAGGGAGGAGATGTATTGCCTGCCAAGATGACATTTATACTCAAAATAAGTAAGCAGCACAGCCTAGATTTCCTAATGCAGCAGGCTGTTTACAGGCTCTGATTTTCAGGTGCTGAGCGCTCAGACCACATGCATACAAACAAGCCACACATTTGTGAATACACAGACCACACGTTCAAACCCCAGAACTTCATTCTAGAAACTGGAAGGAACTGGGTTAAAATCAGCTTGTGCTGTCCTCAAGCCTTGGTATACCTGAGCTGGGGACATACTTCATCCTTTTACTTTGCTGGAGGGATGGAAAAGCATGTACAGGAGGAAGATGTGAGGACAGCACAAGGAGAGACAAGGGCACTTGCAGAAACCTCTTAGAATCATCTAGTCCCAAACTTGCTAAAATAACCCTGCATCATGAAGAAATCAGCTGTGAGCATGCTACCAGCTACGAAGAGCCAGAAAACCACAACACGGCTTGAAGCGGTTCTGCTGAAGGGACTGCAGCAGCTGGTTTGGATCCTGAAATATGCTTGAATAAAAAACAGACAACGAACCAAACGTGTGTTCAAGACCTACAAATCTGCAGAGAGCATCAAGACAGCCTCAGAGCAGAATCAAGTGGGAGCCTTGCTCAAGTGATTCTCCTGTTTTCCATGTGCAGTCTTGACAAGCAAGGGACTCTCAGCTTTGACCTTTCCTATGGCATTGGGTTAGGAGGCCCCTTCTACTGAGTATATTTATCTCAGCCAGCCCCTGTGGGCCTCAATCCAGCTACAAGTTTTCTGGGTACTTGTGACTGTTATGAAATGGAGTGAGTCAGCCAGGCTACACCAGAGAGGGAACATCTTTTATTTGTTCACAGAAACTTAATAAGCCATGGGAGGAAAACAAACAAACAAACAAACAACAATGACAAAAAAAAAAAACAAAAAACAAAACAAAACAAAAAAAACAGGTGTCAGAAAAGATAAATCCATACATACCTTCACTTAAAAACTTTTCTTTCTGGCCTTAGGCAGGCATTACTGTCCTGCTTTCTGTCTCCTCACACACTTCCGATCATTCTACCTTTCTCCCAGACCCACAGATCTGTGCTCCAGAGACTCTTCCCCATCTGTCAGGGGTGCAGGTGAATCAAAGCATCACTCTTTATTTACCACCAGCTTTTTCCTCATATCCCCATTGCTATGGTAAGCAGCAACACAGCCTGAAAAATAAGGTCAAACCATGGCCTACATATCCCACTAGCTGTCTGGAAGAATCATTTTTTGAGAAATCTTCTGGCTTGGATTTACCTTTCCTCTGTGAGCAAAAGCCAAGGCCAACTCAGCAGTCCAGATTCCTAACTGAGCTCCTGGGATATCCAGGGACAAAAACCCATCCCTAAAACACTGAACCCAAAACTCCTCTCTATATTCACTGAGAAGTTCCCTGCAGGTTACCAGTGTTACCTCCTTGATCTGTGGCAACCTCATTCTGCTTCTCTCCACAGTGTGGCAGCCCAGGTCCCAGACAGGTACCTGCACTGCTTTGCTGAGCACCCCCAACATTACTTCACTGGAATCAATTATTATTTTCCATGTTTCAGAAACTTTACAATCTATCCTGCACAAATCACAATGATAATGTGTTATATATTTATGAAGACAAAGCAGATTTCCTACCCATTTTACTATACCACTGAAAATCATGTTTGTATGTCTTGGATTACTCACAGATAATGCAATTAGCATCGAAGTACAGTTATGTAAACTGTTAATCAAACATCGAAACAGAGGGAAAAAATAGATGTAAACGGACCCTGAAAAGAGGCAAAAAGTACAGTCTGTCAAGACAGTGCATGCTGAAGTGCTGCGAGAAAGATGAGAATTACCGTGGTAAGTACAGCATGATTTAGGCCAACCTAAGAGAGAGGCTCTCAGCTTTGCGAAAACCTGGGCTGACGCAGATGTTCAGCATGAGAGCTTGTGTCCTGGAAACAGTTATGAAGACACACTGTGGAGCACTGAAAAGGCAGAAATGATGCCAGCATACAGCAGCTCTGTCCTGTATCAGCAGGAGTCAAGCTTCAATCACTGGAACCCACCAGAAATTGGACTTCGGTGTAAGTCAGCACTTCTGAGCATTGAACAGGACTATTTGAGAGATGAGAACAGAAACTACAGTACTGAAAATGGTGTTTACAGGAATATCCCAGCATGAGAATGGTGTTACTTTGATGTATCTTTATTTTCAAGCCATAATAAGTGTCCAGCAGTGACAAAATTTCTATTAGGAAACCCACACAAGCACACTGCTGAATTTACATTTCAGTCACCTGCCACAGCCTGCCTCTGTAGCAGTCCACGTGCTCAAGCAACCCACAGCCTACAGGTTGCAAACTGCTCCTCTAGATGAAGCCAAAACACAGAGAAACTGATGATGGGAGAAGAAAGAGCCTTTTATTTCCACACCTTTATATCCAGGGCAAAAATGAGAGGATTCAGGATATGCAAGAGTCTGTATGCAGTCCAGAGTGTCACAGCTAAAACTGGAAGTTATATTCAAGATTATGCAGGGTTATTAGAGGGGAGTGCAATCAGTGGATTGACAGTTACTAAGTTTATTAGGAACTCTCAAAAGATACTCACTCTCTAGGATCTATCCATCCAGCTGCAAAGCACTGGTATCTCCTTAGAGTGGTCGTAGAAACCAAGCTGGTACAGTGATATCTGCTGAAACTGTGCTGCAGAAAACAGGTTCATGAAGGGAGATTGAGCCTGTTCACTTAATTTCACTAAGCTCAGCTTAGATACTCATATCAGCAATAACCCCAAACCTCCTGGAGCTCTGCAAAATGTTCTGAAGGCAAAACACAAAACAGCTGAATAGGAGTGCAGGAAAAGAGTATGGCTAAGTGAGGAGGAGCAACACAACACCACCCCAAGTCTTGTCATCCCACCTTGTAGTTGTATAGACATTTACACCAAGTTTATGATTAATTAAGCAAGTTGAAAATCACAACAGAAAGGCAAGAGTAAAGTAAAAAGCAGTGAGAAAGGCTGTAACATACTGTCACTGACAGAAGCAGCAGTGGGGATCCTCTGGAACAAGGCTGTTCCCAAACTTGTTCAGAGTGCTTTTGTTCAGCTGAAGTTTTCCCTGCCTTCTTTCTCATGCATGTAGTTAGAGGCAGCAAGAACACACACCTGCACCCATGAAGTCACAACCCAGCTCAGCACCCTAGGCTTAGATGAACTATGTACTGGGCAGGACGGAAGCTTTTCACTTCTGTGTTATCTCCTGTGTCACCTAAGCAATGTCTGAATTAACTTCATAAGACAGCTATTTTGGAACTTCTGTGTTACATGAAACTAAAAGCAGCTTTATGTCTGTTTTAGTCTGGGAGACTGGCTAGGGGACAATTCTAACTGCAGCCTACACAGATTCAAATGCAGATTCGCCTTAGTTTTGACTTAGGTATTACTTCAGAGACATCAGCTGTTTTCCCCCCTGTGAATCGCAACAAACCACTATTGGAAGTCCTCGTATCTGAGCTGCTTTCTGACCTGAAAAACACCACAGCTTGGACATTCTTCCCCTCTATCCTGAAACACACTCTTGAAGAGGCAAAGCATATCATAATATTCTATGATTCTATTGAATTTAAGAAACGTTTGGACTGTGCACTTAGTCACATAGTCTAAACTTTTGGATAGACCTGTGTGGTGCAAGGAGTTGGACTTGATGATCCTTATGGGTCCCTTCCAACTCAGAATATTCTATGATTCTATGATTCTAAGTGAAAAGTTTTCTTTAATCTGAATGACCAACAAGATACAGTATGATCAAAAAAAAAACAAAACTAAACTAAAAATTAAGAAAAAAAACAGCGGTGAGGAAAACAGATTTAGCCAGAAAAAGAGGCATAACTGTAAGGAAACTGCCCTAGGTAACAGAAATAATGTCAGAAACATGGTATGGATAATTCTCATTTGCTTTTCTCACTTCAGATCAAAAACACACGTCAGTGTTTTATTGCTTCAGTCCTAAGAGAACTGAAATGCTTGCCTTGGGCTAATCAGTTCGAGGAAAGAGACCAAAAGTTCAGCTGAAAGCACACACCAGAAGTGGAGGAGTAGTGACTCAAGACCTATGCTATCTGCCACGCCAATATTACACTAGAGCCCCTATCACTTGGAAATAAGCCTTCTCTTGAAACAAGCCTTACAAGTAAACACAAAAGGATGTTCTGAAGACAGAGCAAAAGCTCTCTCACTGCACTGAGGTGACTAAAGTGGAGCATGTCAGAGTCTTTCCAACACAATACTGTACTTTCTGGGTTACCACGTGCAGGTTTCAGCCTCTTTCCCAGTGCAAAAGGGTCTGTAAATTGGTCTAGAAGACAGCTCTAATGAATTGGTAGATGACAGGTATGTACACAACTATGTCACCAGAATGAACGCCAGCCTACGCATGCCAGGTCTCCTTCCTAGAGGCAACAGGATCCTGTGCAAGTCATTTTCACTGTCTGCTTCTTCATATTTCCAACTGTAGCAAAGGCAATAATGACGTGTTGAAATAATACAGTGAAAGAAATCACAAGTACATTTGTATTTCAGATGAAACCACACTCTGTGGCTTCCTCTCTTTGCAGAGTGTCATGAAAAGCCAGCCAACTGACTTAAACTAGACACTGAACTTGAGGACATTTGGAACTTGACAGTCTAAATCCAACCCTAGCAGTGTACAAGTTAGTATCATTATTAATATGCTGAATACTACTTCTCCAAAACCTTAGTGTGAAATACTGGAATCCTCCAGAGGGTAGGTTATTTGCCCTCCACACTGACTACATTATCAATAGTCATTAATTTAAAAAGCCTATTTACCCCAGGTACAAAGTGTGGGGGGTGCTGAAAAAGAAAATAAGGAGGCCTGTACCAACATGAAAGCTTCCAACGTGCTTGAAATGTATGACAGATTCAAATGACAGATTTCTCCAAGAGTAAGACAATTTTGGTCACAAACCACTTCAGTGGCAGTGTATACTCAGATGAGGAACTGCGGACACAATTCTCCGAATTCACAGATTTTTTTTTTTTTTTTTTTTTTTTCTTTTGAGACACAAAATAAAGGTGAAAACAAAACTCTTGCAGGAAAGAGCTGGGAAGTCTTACTGAGGAGCGCGGCTTTGCAGTGGCAATCCTGGCAGGCTTAATGCTCAGCTGACAGAATGCAACTCCACCAGCATGAAGCCATTGCCACAAACTGACCCCAGGACTCCAAAAATGCTGTTGTCACCTCAAGCTGATGTTCACCTAAGTAACAGTAGTCAGCAGGAAGAAATGAGCACCGCACAGAGATTTAGCACACTAAGCTCTGACCTGTCCCACCCCCTCCTCCTCCTTTTTTGGGGTCACTCTGCGCTTGGACTTCCCTCAAAAGCAAGGGACGTCCAACTTGCCCAGCCTGGAAGAGGACCCAGCTGGAATGAAACTGTCAGGGACCTAAGCTTTCCTGTAACAGAAGAGACTCACCTATTATCTCTCTGGTTCTCTGGAGAAGAGCACATTAGTCAACCGAGACAAAGTTTATAGCAGATGCAAAGGAGTCCCTGAAGACTCTCTCCTCACCTCTAATTCCCTCCCTTGCTGTTTTATGAAAACTGAAATCTTTCACAGCTTATACCGGTGGGAATGTACTGTTATCAACCTTCTATAAGAATGATTTTTTATTTTTATTTTTAACTTGAGGTTGAAACTCTCTAGGGAAACTAAGGAAATAGACTGTACCTTCTCTATGAGTACCAGCACCTCTGTAAAGCAAATACCACAGTGATCAATGGTCTCAGCTAGAGAGCAGGACCCCAGAGCTTTGAAACTCATTCTCTTATGATATAAATACAGCCCCATGACTGTAATTATCTACATATGTGTATAACCCATCTGCTTTCCTAAATCTCTAACAGGAGATTTAAATAAATCATGCAGGTGCTCCCTGATTAAAGTACTCCTGGAGCGGAGAAGACATTGGACAACCTGCCTGTTTCACCTGGCTGCGTAGTGATGGAACTCAATGAATATCGAAATAACTGGAAATCCTTGACAAACATATAGGAAGAATGGGCCCAAATAATGGGTATGGTGGACCTGCCTGCAAGTAAAGTCAAATTGTTACATAAAACAAATGAAAAATCCTTTGTATTGGTGATAGAGATTAAAAAACAAATAAAGATGACTTTAATAAAAGGCCTGAGGGTTCAAACACTGATGCAGAAGTCTTTTCAAAAGCTCTTAAAGTCTGTCATCCTAAGAAAGAGGTGAAACAGGATTGCTAAATCCTTATTCCTAACTACAGTTTAGATCACTTCTAGAAACAAGGCAGGAAAAGTTTAAACCATATCTCTGGACAAGTCCAAAGGCACACGCACACACAGTTCTAAACTCTTTTGGCCACGTCTGAAAATTAAGGGTCCTTATAATACCAACAGGTTCTGAGATGTGCTTTCAAAATACACGTTTTCATGCACTTTACAGCTGTAACAAACTAGTTTCTTGGTAAAGCTAGTTCCTGAGCATTTTAGAGTGAACGATTATTTTCCCTTCTCGAATGGTATGAATTTTTCCTTTCATTCCTTCAACATTACATAAGTGTTTTTCATTTCCTGAACAAATCTTAGAGAAAGCTGGGATATTTGTGGGATAGCTTATTAATTCATTCATAAATATAAATACTTGGCTCATTTAAGCAGTAGAAAACAGGATCCCACCACTGTGCTTTATCTCATGGATTCACCTTGTACTGTCCTGAAAACTGAAGATAAGTGACATTTAGGCTTTTTTCTGTCCCTTGACTCTAATCGCTACATTAGTTTCTAAGGAAGGAAACACCACTTCCATAATGAATGCAACTTAAAATATTTCTGTTTCGATTAATTTCAGTTTTCTAGGATAAATCGATATTCTGATTTGTTATATATCCATCTTAGATTTATTTTGTTAATTTAATAGCAATCTGATGAGAGAAAACAAGTGTTGGTAACCTGTTCCACAATATACACTACTGTATATCTTACCAATAGCCTTCTATAAAGTTTCCAGAGTTAATTCAAAATCTCTTCCCTGAACACGAGGCTTCACTTTCTCATAAAAATAAATAAATAAATAAGTTTCCTGTAAAAAGTGTGTTTCAAAACTGTTACTTCTATTTCCAAACTACTCTAACTGAATAGGAGTGGTTTTTCTTAGGTACTGGCTCCACATTAAAAGTACATACAGGAAAGACTGTTTGATGTGCCAGGGTAAAGCTTTTCCTTTCCAAATCCATGCAACTCAAAGTTCCCCACTATGAAGGATGTCAGCACCTATGTGTTCACTGTAAATGTTAATGAAAACATTGGTTGTAGGAAACACAAAGGCAAAGATCCCAAATAGAGACATACGTATTCTGAGAGAAGAAGGATGACATTGTCTGAACTGGATGAGTTGTAACCTAACAGGGGTTGGGTGACTGGTTTAATAAAGGTAAAAACAAAAATGCACACAGTGCATCCTTCGTAACTGGAAGCCCCTTTGTTCCAATACTGAGTGATTAACACTGATCTCTGGCACATGCAGTGCTACTTAATTATTCTCTGATCACCATGGCCAGCACTTTAAGGGCTATCTTCAACAGAAATTCATAGAGAAGAAGAGTTAAAAGAATTCTTAAAGTATGTAAGGACTGAAATCACATTTCAGGACTAAAGACTCTGCTTCACTACCCCCTTAAAAGTAGTCAAAATACCTTTGTAGCAGAAATGGCAGTGTAGGAGATATAGCATCTTACTTTTCACCTCACCATCTGAATCCCAGAAAAAGCTACAAGGGAAACAGAAATGAGTGACCATCAGCCCAGTGATTAATAACACATGAAAGCCACTGAAACCACTTGTTTTAGTGTATGTGCTTGGGAGCCCTTTGGATATTCAATCAGCTGCCACTAGCCTCTTCAAAGGCCCTTGGTAAATTATCTTACTACACACAAAACAGAAACAATAAGAGAATTTCCTCAAAACCTGAGCACCATTACAAACAAATGATTAATACTGGTATCTGGCTGCAGGCTTTGAAAATCTTGATCCAGTTTCTTGCCCTGGAGAGGAAGAGAACAGAATTATTTAGATTAAGAACTGTCAACTATGTATAGCCTTAGCTTTAAAAAAAGTTTCTCAGAAATAGCAAGCCAGAAGCCTAGCGCTGCCTCAATCCTCTCCAGGAGAAACAGTTCCCAAGGGTCTTTGCATGCTGTTCCAAGGTTGGAAGAATGCAAAAGCCACAAATTAAGCTGGCTAAATGGCTAGACAGCTTTAGCGGGGCAGGAGAACTGCACCTCCTTGGAATTTAGGGCAAACCCAAGATCTGTACAGTGTTAAACGCTACTTGTACATCATATAATGCTAGTGCACTCTTACGAACACCTTCCACCAGCTTTCGTGGTGCTCAACATGGAACAGTTAGCATGCTGCCATCTTGCCTGAAATAATATAAATAACACAAACCTGTTAATGAAGAAACAGAAAAGAGAATCCAAAACTGCTCTGAAACTACGAAGGTAAACCATTGTTTTCAGAATAAGGAGTGCAGGAGGGTAAAGCAGTCATTTTGTGACATGTGCCAGGAGTTGGACTAGATGATCCATTTGGTTTCCTTCCAACTTGGTATGTTCCATGATTCTGTGATTTTACAGAGCTGAATATTACAAGTCCATAGGTTCTAGTAAAGGAAAGAAGCAATATGGTCTGGGTTGTCTCTGACAGTCTATGGAGGTGATGTAAATAACCCACAATCCTCTTTTTCTGCCCATGTAATTAAACATAGTTAGAAGTGGTTGCACTGCTGACCCTTCAAAAGCAGAGACTCAAAATTAGTACTTCTGGAAAAAAAGCAAAATGAACCTGCAAAGTCTCTGATGTCTCACCATTGATTTCTCTGATGCCTGCTAGCCACAAGAAACTTAAAAGCAGGCATCCACACAAAGAATATCACAATCAAGAATTCCAAGCACAGTGCCTGGAAGACCAGGCTGCCTTGTCTCTGTTTTTCAACAAAGGTGTGAAACAAAAAGAAAGGCCTGCTGTACCTCAACGGTTTCTACCTATAGCCATAGCCTAAATGAGTAGTTAATGAACCAAAATGAGTGGAAACCTGCTGCTGAGGCATAACTTTTGGTGCCTTGTTGCAGCTGAGGTAGAACACAAGGAGTAAAGTGCTTTCAGCTTGATCAACAGGCTCACAGCATTTCTTGAAGCAGATGCTCACAACTGCCACTGAGCTGCTCAAGCTCCCTGGAGCTTGTGGGAGACATTCAGTGCGTGGTATTTTTATCCAAGCCTTTATTCTTGAGCCTAAATGCAATCGAATCGCAATGAAAGGGTCCCACTCAATCACATGAATAAGCAAAACCACCAGGGTTCAGGCAAGCCTTCCAGCAGCATGGCATTGTGCCAGAGGCTTCTCTGCAGACCAAGACATGACTTCAGACTTGACTCCTTTTTAGTAATATTATAACAGTGCCAAGAGGCCCTCACAGGCTGCAGTTTCGCAGCCAGTCTGAAACACACACCACAAGGCACTCTGGATTAAATATGTGCACCCTAAATAAAGGGAAAGCAAATTTGCCACATGTGCCACAGATCCATTTCTGTCCACCCCACATGAACTCTTCAGTTTATGCTCCACAAGTCTTCTAACCTATCACCTACTTCAGTGGGCTCGTCCTTAGCGCAGAGCCATGTGTTACTACTGTTTATCTTCTGTTGAGCAGCCTTCTGACTCATGTGCTTATCCGCACCATTTCCCAGAACGTGGCCTTTCTGCATTTCCCCTCATCTCCTTTCATGACCTTCCCCTCAAATTAAGCCATTCACTCTGGAGCAGTTGCTGTTTGACCACCCTGCCAGTAAAGACAGTTCTATTTTCTCTTTTTTGAAATAAAAAGGTGATGGAAAAAATGCCTTGTTTTTGGAAGAAGTGTTTTTAGGTTTTGTTTGGTGATAAACTTTTTATACTGTGACATTGGGCAACCAGAACCAAATCCATAAAGAGAAAACGTAGCTGATCACAGTCATTTGGCTCTGACCGCGTCTTTCTGCTTTATACCCACCAGGTTGACCTCACTTTCCAGGACTCCATCAGGGACACAGCTTTCGCCCTTGTAACATCAATGCACAATTGGTTTGAAACCCCAAGTCCACAGGCTACAAGACCATGGAGCCATATATACAACATGCTTAGGGAGCAGTTGCTCCCCATGCACTACAAGTAGCAGCTTGGGGAAAATGTCAGAGCTCTGCACAACACTCGGTATGTTAATGTCTTCATTGGAAGAGAATACAGCTCACCATGAAGACCTCTTTGTTGATACCTAGCTCCCAGAGGAAAGTGATTTATTTCATTTGAGAAATAAACTGACCGGTCAAATATAGAAGCTAACACATGCACTAATAATCTTTCAGTCTTTAATAATGCAATAATAAAAATGGTAATGCCTTGTCTGGAAAGGCACAAAATGGTTGGGGTTGGGGACGAAACACCACAACCACCCAGCCTGAACAGTTCTGAAAAGACAACTGAATGAGGGATTCCTCAAGAATCTTAAAGCGGCCTGAGGTACGCTCCCAAAGCCACGGTGTGATGGGGTTTTCTCTCAGAGAGGTACCTCGTGGGGGCTCACAAACAGGCTCTTCCCAATCAATGTGACCTGACAGGTAAGCTGCCTTCAAGCAAGAAAATGCTGTCAGAAGAGGATCAAACTCGTGAGATGGGGTAAAGAAACTGTTCTAATATAAGCTAAGTAGAAATAGATTAGGCACGTTTCCCATTCAGCTCTTTACCTGTACCTTGCATATGTATTTCTAAGTGCGTTGCTTATTTTAACCTTCACAAATAAACTTTCTTACTGCACTTACTTTTACCTGGCTAGAGCTTTGCATGACTGATGACAGTTAGGCAATACACAGCCTTTCCTTACTAAGGGCATGGCAATTCCATAGACCAGCTCACCAGGGTAATACAGTAAGCACCCAGGTAAGCTGACAAGTGTTCAGTGCATCCAAGGAGAAATACAGCAAGCCACAGCCTCTGCTACATTGCCTAGGTAAATTGTGGCACCACAACTACCTTCTGATGACCCTGGAATTCAGTTAAGACACTGCAGTGTATGCTCCAACCCCAAAGATCCTAAGGAGCGCACCAAGGCAACCACACCTACCCTCCTTCCCCGCTCATGCTTTCTGGCAAAGTGATGCCCTACACACACACTCTGCCAGTGATGGTGCATCAGAGATGGATGTGATTTGTTGACAACAGGCTTCAGAAAACATGTTATATAATGGCAGCATTGCTTTATTATTACTGCTTCATTTTAAGGTTCTTAAGGCAGTGCGAGATATATTCAGTGGTAGCAAGTAAGCTTTTTTAGACAGTGTAAAACAGGTGGCAGACATAAGTTGTGTACTTGCACTGTGACATGATATGAATTTGTAACTCCCTGAAATAGAGGACAAAATGCTCAGATTTACTGCAAAATTTTTATTAAAGAAAGTTGAACTTTAATGGGCTTTAACACCACCTTTGAAATAATTTATTCAAGTAAACTATAAATGCTTAAAAAGTCAATGTTCTTACTCTGTAAGCTTGAAAACAGTTCACTGTAGCTTTGCAACTCTAACTTGTATCATTCCTTACCCCATCCTATGTGAAAAGCCTCCTGACAAACCTTTAAAACAGATGTCTTGAATGAAGCCAACACCATTTGCAATTCAAACAGCAAACTTTCAGAGATGTGAGAAGCCAAACAAGATAGATTTAGGATGATTTTCTAAATGAAGAAGGTTCCTGAATCTGCAGTACAGCACGTCTGCCTTAACATGCTTTCCCTTGTAAGAGATGCCACAAATATCCAGATGAATTGATTTAAATAGCAATGAAATTACAGAAATCATGTCAAAATCTTGCATTTAAGAATTGTAACCCTGCTACAGAAAGAGACAGAAGAGAAATTAACCTCCTTTGAATGACAACATTTTAAATTGCTTGAAGAGAAAAACAAATAGTAGTGTTTTCTGTATCCCCAGACACTACTCAGAAATCCTTAGCAGTGGTATCCTCTACCAATTCCATTTTCATTGCAGTTACATATGGCCAGCGTTGCGGTGACACCTTTTACATGAACTGTCACAATAATGATTTAATGTTTCAGAGTGATATACTTCCCCTAATAGGCAGTGTTAAGTAGAGAAGGAAATAAACACCATGATAGGAATCAATACATTTTCTAGACCTTTATTTTAGAGTCCTATTAGAAAAGAATACACCAACGGTTCCCTGTGTGTTTGAAAACAATTCTGCTTATGTTAAACATTACCATAAAAGTCATCAGCTTACAAGGAAAGTGATTCACAGTGGAAATAATCTGTAACTCAGTTTTACAAAGTTTGCATAACAATTGCCTACCCAGGGCAAGAAATCCACTCACACACTTAATGTAATAATAATAGAGGAGAAAACCAAAGCAATTGTAGAAATTATATATCATTAATCTAGTGTACATTAGCTAATAGAAACATGCAGAAATGCAATAGCGATTGATGAAATAAAAACATAGGATTTCAAGTGTCATGGGCAAGGTTTTGTGACAAATATTCACATTTTATCAACAAGAAAAATACATAGCAACAGGATAATCTTAGTAACTATGCATGAAATAAATACTGCATCTACTTCATATTCTAATTTCAGAGGTAGGGAAAGAAGGTTGCCTTACCTCAAATACAGCTTGAAGAGTGACATTAACAGTATGTCTACAGCCTTTCTTAGTTCTCTTGATAGCAGTCTAAGAAGAAATACAAAATAGTAAATAACTATCTCCCCTGCAAACAGCATGTGCCCAGTAGCAACATGCTTCCCAGTAAAGCATGCTGAAAAGAAGTAAAAAAGACCTCAAAAAGACAATTGCTTCAAAACAAAAAGGCAAAAATCCTTATACCTGAAATTACCAGTAAGGTTTATTACATTTTGAGAGTAGAGACACTCAGGAATTAAATGATATGGACATAAATGTGATGTCATCTCCCTGTTTTCAATAAAATATTAATTTGGTATATTTGTCTACAGAATAAAGACAGCAAATTCATCTGCACAGAACTCAGTCCCCGAAGATGTGAAAAGATTCCTATCCCAACAGAAGGCACACATGAGCTCAAATGATACAACCTTGCTAACTTGCTTTTTCCTCCCGAACTACAGTGCTTGCTAAAGCTACACTCAAACGTTAAATGCTTTGGTCAAGAGTTCATCCACTGACCTGCAAAGAAAGCCTTGTGTTCAGCTCCAACATTTTCTAACAGCAAACAATTAAAAAAAAAAAATAGTTTCACGGAATGTACTGTTAAAAAAAGAAAATCCTCACATAAGCTTTCCCCGAGGGGGAAGAAATATCCACAAGCCTTAAATTGGCCAGGCGGATTTAAGAGGAAGCGAAAAAAAAGCAGCTCTTTCTGTTGCGTCAAAGAGCCCACTGTGCAATAGGAACAGTGAACGGAGTTGTTAAACTGGCAAGCTTCTGCTGAAGACAGCTTTTCAATATGCTCTCAGCATCGTCTCCCCGGGCTGGCTGGAGACAGTCCCACTCCTCTTACATGAGCTGTGCTCCTTCAAGAGGCAATCGCTCTTAAGGACAGTTTCTATAAACATGCTGTTCAACTGGTTTTGCTGCGGTGATGAGAGTAATTACAAATACCTGCATGCACGTACCAGAATTGCATGTTCTTGGGGGAAATGCAAGTGTATTCCAACTAGTGATTGTTACCTCAGCTTAAGAGCAGGATGCTATTGATGCCTGCCTGCCTGCCGCAACTCTGTTCCCTGCTTATGCCATTCGGTGTGCTGTTAGAAAGTAATTTTGAAAGACAGTACTTACAGAGGAAACCTCTAATGTAATTCCACCGGGATGCTGTAGTACAAGCAGCATTCGCTGATTAAAGGAAATTAGTCACATGCTGCTGACTAGCTTTGTGTTTACTGCAGAGAGCTGTGGCTACATGGGATGAGTTAAGTGGCCCTCCTGGGAATGACCACTACATGACTGAGGGCATCTTTGACAGCTGAAGCAGGGCATTTACTGTGAAGAGAGCATGGAAACTGAGCAACCTGGTTAGAGGTGAATAGAGATGCACTACACAGATTTCCTTCGCGTCTGAGGAAACCACCCTGCATCCCTTTCAGAGACAGGTATGCAGTGCATGGTTCGACCTAGCCCAATCCGTGTCTTTATCTGATCAGCTAAACTGCCTTCTGGGCTTCGCTGACTATAAAGGGAAACTAGGATGGCTTCTCAAATGAAAGAAAGTTGTAGACACCAACATTTTTGAGGCACATCCCACTCCAAGTGATAAAGCCACGCACACCTGCGAGAAGAACGTGCGAAGAGAGGGGAGAAGAACAGAACAAGTCAGGGCCTCTGTTCCAAACACAAAGCAGGGAGCAGACTTCTCAGCATCACAGCAGATTAAAAGCAGAGACAAATGTGCAGCTGGTTAATACAGAACTTTTCTATTTCTGCATCTTTCAGAGTTGCCACAGAGACATTATGAGCCTGAACATGTAGGAAGGCAGCCGGAGGAAAGGAAGTATGTCCAGGAGATAAATTCTCCCTTTTTGTGTTCTTTCTTTGCTAAGACAACTTCTACAGGAAAATACTTTTTTTTTTTTTTTTTTTTTTTTTTTTTTTTTTTTTTTTTAATCTGCTTCCTTTCAAGTACTTTCAGGTTAAAATTAATTTCTCCCCTAAAAAGTGTTTTCATAAACAGCAGAATAAATTTCTGGAGAAGCTACAAATAATTTACATACGAAAGACAACATTTTCCAAGCTTCTAGCCCTGAAAATTGAACACAAGTTTCCCCTTGAGCACCAGAGATGCAGCCAGCGTGCTGCTGTGTTCTGCTCTTAGCACACACAGACATGTCACCGTGCACAGAGCTCCAGCCGCCATGTCACTTGAGCCATGTGAGTGTACCTCTGGCACTCTGGGTCTTGTGATTAATAATTCTGTCTGTGCTGCGTGGAAGGGAACTATAATCTGGGCCAGCTTCCTAGAGCTAGGGGATAGGCAAGTGTTTTAACACGTCTCCTAATAATAATATCTGATCATAAGACTACCTAAATCTTTCCCTCTATAAACGCTGATTCCCCACAGCCCATCACTGTCAAGTTGCAGGCTGAAGGAAATTGATCCCATTTGCTCTTTGCTTGAAAGTGATTTTTTTTTTTTTTAATTTTATTATTCATCTTAGGGCATAAAACTGCAGTTATTTGCACTTTGAGTAGGAGGCTATACCAGATGCCCTCCTGAGGTCTTTTTCAACCTAAATTATTTTATGATTCAGTTAAAATTAGGTCAATTAATAAGAACTCCTTTTTAAAGGAGTTACAGAAATGAAGTGGATTGTGGCCAACTCCAGTGTTTCAAAGTCAGAATTTAGATTCAGCTATGAAGATGACAGATAGCCCTAGAGCCAGAGATCTCTATTCTGTCATCTCATGAGAAACCACCAGATCTGCTGAAAAAATGCACTTTTGTACTGACATTGCCACCTGTGAGGTCACTGACAGATGCCAGCCTATGGAGAGCTGTGCTGGATCCCAAACACCCTGCGCAGTTCCACTCTTGGATTCCCACTCTCCTTTTATTCTTCCTTCTCATCCATCACCCAGGCATCCAACCCACTATCCTTCAGCTCCACGGACAAACAAGGCACTTGGTCTCAGCCTCTGGCATCCCAGTTGACTTCTCTCAGCTGCAAAAAATGCTCTGCACAGAGCCCAAGGACACAAGATCGGTTAACAAAACCACCTCCCACATAATCTCCAGGTTTTGTGCAGACCCTATCACACTGTTAGCTCCAAGAACATCTTCTCCAGGGCCTCACCCATAAAATACTACGGAGAATGACGCTTTTCACATCTTTTCAATACTTATATGACTACTTTAGAAAATAAGGTAGCTTCCTTTTTAACCATGCCAAAAATCAGTCTTGGTCAGTTAAGTCAGACTCGAATCATGCAATTAACAGGAGTCAACAAAGAATGGATACCACCTGCTAGGATAATACCAAAGGATAAATTTAGGAAATGGAGAATGACTTTCAAAGCTGTCTGCTGCAGCTCAGTGCCATCTTAACTCCTTCTAAACACTCTGCATTGACTGGAGGATGATGGCTGCACTAATATGGCCTCAGCTGTGGCGCATACAGTCTGGTGCACTACTGCCTTTGTGGATCACGTACGCCTGTCCCTGCACTGACTGGAGCAACTACAGTGCCTGAAGCCACCACATACGTTATCTTTCCCACTCAGATGCCTTCCTCAAGAAACAGGACACTCTTCCCAGGGAACATCAACCTTCATAGCATCAGATGACTAATCTGCCTTGAGGTCAGTGCTGCCTGTTTCCTGCTACAGCAGGTCACAAAGCCTCTTCCTGATAAACAAGGCTCATGTAGGCATTCCAGCTGGGTCCCGAATTCCTGCAGGAAGGAGGCTGTGCACAACTTCTAGTTGGCTGGCTGAGATATGGAGACCTTCAGCATGCCCTGCATTGTGCAAATCCAAACAGCACAATCTGTGTTTGAACTTGGGGAAAGCCACTCCAGGTGGGGAGGAAGCATCAAGTCTTAGCCCCAGCAGGATCAGCCCAACCCTGCCACCACCTCCAGGCTCGGCTCCTGGGATGGAAAATGAATATGCAGAGCCATTGACACATCGGTGGTTCAGATCTAGCACAGTAACAGCCCTAAGAAGAGCCTGCCGACCTACAGGCCAAACTCTATATAGTTTGTTCCCAGCATGTTCAGGTACGACTCCTATGCGATGTGACAGACTCAGTATCTCTGGAGTTCTCCTCTGCCTACTAGATTAAAAATAGCTACAGTTTGTTTTTACAACTCCTAGTGAAGCTGGTTCAAAAACTGCCATCTCTCCATCTAGCTGGTGTCTGGGGGCACTTTCGCAGGAGCAGTTTTGCAGAAGACTCCTCACACATCCATTCCTCTTGAAAAGCAGCTTTTGATACCTGATGCCCTCCAGTTGCCTCTTCTAGCATCCTGATCATGGCCTCACAAGCAGCACAGAGGGAGAAAAAAACACACCCCATGAGTTCTTCCAGGGCAGTTTCTGAAGAGACAAAACACACTGCCGTGTTACTATGTTCAGTCCCAAAATGCAAAATGCTTTGACTTCCATTTTGTACCCCTCAAAGTTGGGTCTATGCATCTGCACATGCACACAGGGGGAGAGTTCTGGATAAACTTACACCAACAACTGATTAAAATTGCTGCATTGGCAGGGGATTGAGACACTGTAATTTCAAAAGGCTTCCGCCAACCTAGAGCAGTTCACAGATTGGACAGTAGATGCAGAAAAGGAAAATGAGGAAATTGTATGTGTTTTATGGGAGACATCAGACTTTCGGTTGTGGCTTTGCCACCTCTCTGACAGGCAAGTGAATCAAGTATTTTATGCTCCTTCAAATTGCAACCGATAAATGTACTGTGAAAGCTGAGAAAGGCAGCAAGGACCAGGATCCTGCACGCACTGCTGGGTATTGATAAACTGGTAGAGTCAAGCACTTTCAATGGGGCACTCCTGGAATAGTTATTACTCTCGTACTGCGTTGTCAGCCCCAGAGATGACACCAGGGACCCTATGGTTGTGTCCCCTTCTTCCCCTCAAATCAAAACCTGCAGCAGCCTAACACAAGAACATGGTTTCAGCTGCACCAGAACAGTGAGAGTAGCTGTGAGCCTTGGGCGATAGCTAAGAAAGAATGAGGAAAAAATATGCCTCAGTCAACACAGTGTAATCAGGATAATCTGATTCCTATATATGATGATCTATAGACATATTCAAGGGAAATTCTCAAGGGCAAAGTCTACAAGTCTTTGTTGCTACATCAAAAATGAACAGCCTACTTCAAAGGAACAAAACAAAATGACAAGGAAAAAGTTAGGAAACTTAGTATTTTAGGCAAGTAACAGAAAGGC
This sequence comes from Nettapus auritus, assembly GCA_011076525.1. Taxonomy (NCBI): domain Eukaryota; kingdom Metazoa; phylum Chordata; class Aves; order Anseriformes; family Anatidae; genus Nettapus; species Nettapus auritus. Next base: position 50,875,112 of record CM021768.1, on the reverse strand, counting down.
TTGAAGGTGATCAAGTATCTTATCATTGAACATCAAAAATTCCTCGTAAGCAAAACTCAACTCTCAAAGTTGCAGAAGGCTAGGAGAGTTTATTTGGGGGGAAAAAGTGCCTTGGTTTTGCTGTCGGTGGCTTTGCTCCTGAGCTACAAGAACCTTTGAGCAACACATTGGCAGTGCTGCTACAGCCGTGGACTTTTAGAGCTATCACATCGGCTCCTGGCAGATGAAGAGTGACACCCACCCCCCTGAACCACACAGAGCGCAGCAGCGCACGCAAGCCGCTAACGATCGTGTGCCCGCCCCACACAGGGCGCTCCAGCTCCCCCCCCAGCGCCCTCCCAAGATGGCGGCGGGCTCGCACCCCCTCGGGCGGGGCGGGGCGGGGCAGCGGGCAGCAGGGCGCATGCGCGCCGCTCGCCGGCCGCAAGATGTCGGCGCAGGGGGACTGCGAGTTCCTGGTGAAGCGAGCCCGCGAGCTGGTGCCGGGGGACCTGTGGGCGGCCAAGGCCTGGCTCATCACGGCGCGGAGCCTCTACCCCGCCGACTTCAACATCCAGGTGAGCGCGGCCGCCGCACCGGCGCTGTGGGAGGGAGCGGCGCCTCGCCGTCCACGTCCCCCCGCCCGGTTTTGCGTGATTGACGGGCATCCCGGCCAATGGGGGAGGGGGGCGGGGCGAGCGGTCGCCGTGGTGACGGGGGTCCCGCGGGGGGGGGCTCTGAGAGGAAGAAGCCTCCTGGCGGGCTTCTGGTAGAGGTTTAAAGCTCCCCTTTCGCCCGTGGAGTGCAAAGTGCACACGTACGAGGGCTTTTAGAGTACGCATAATGTGTGGTTAGATAGCCACAACCCCCCTCTTCATTTCATAAAATTATTAGGGTTGGAAACGACCTCCAAGATCACCTGGTCCAACCACCCCCTGCCTCCACTGTCACCCACTGAACCATGTCCCCAGCACCACGTCCAACCCCTCCTTGAACACCCCCAGGGACGGTGACTCCACCACCTCCCTGGGCAACCCGTCCCAGTGCCTGACTGCTCTTTCTGAGAGGAAATGTCTCCTCATTTCCAACCTGAACCTCCCCTGGTGCAACTTGAGGCCATTCCCTCTAGTCCTTTCACTGCTTATCTGTGAGAAGAGGCCGACCCCCAGCTCCCCACACCTTCCTTTCAGGTAGTTGTAGACAGCAGTAAGGTCTTATAATTTCCAGTGTTGCAGTCATTTCCTCACAGTTCCTGTTCCTCACGTATGGGTTCTTTGTGGGCACTTGTGGATGGTTTTTTAGAGTGGAAGAGTTGGTTTGATCAATAAATGTGTTTGGGAAGGCTCATGTCCTGCCCTTCCCTCTTGCAGTATGAGATGTACACCATTGAGAGGAACGCTGAGAGGACGGCGTCTGCGGGCAGGCTGCTCTATGACATGTACGTAAGTGCCTCACGTTGCAACCAGAGCACTGTGTTCCTGCACTTCTTTCTGTGCTTCTGTCCTAAGCCATAAATTTCACAGAATTACAGAATGGCCGAGGTTGGAAGGGACCTCTGAAGATCACCTAGTCCAACCCTCCTGCTGAGTGGCATCACCTAGAGCACATTGTGCAGGATGGCATCCAGGCAGGTTTTGAATATCCCTAGAGAAGGAGACTCCACAACCTCTCTGGGCAGCCTGTTTCAGTGCTCTGTCACCCTCACAGTAAAGAAGTGTCCCCCTCGTGTTCAGCTGGAACTGCCTGTGCTTCAGTTTGTGCCCATTGCCTTTCATCTTGTCGCTAGGTATAACTGAAAATGTCAGCATTTCCCAAAATATCCCCTGAATGTTTTGGGCTAAATTAAGCAGAAAATGTCTCACTTGTTAAAAATGAACAGTAAAGAGTGCAATTTTATTTTCCATTTGCCCTTGCCCATCCTTTCGGAGAGAAGTTTTTTGAGATTGCTGTGCATTCCTTGCCTCAAACTTTGTTACAGGTTTGTGAATTTTCCAGACCAGCCTGCAGTATGGAGGGAGATTAGCGTTATTACATCAGCATTAAGGAATGACTCGCAGGACAAGCAGACGCAGTTTTTAAGAGGTAAGGATTCTGCTCAGAGAATAGGGAGAATCCTGAAGGAATCTGAAGATCAGTCAGTCCTCTGGTTATATAAGTAGCGGGGCAAGTAAATGTTAGTCTTCTAAATTTTGCTTGTTGACTGCAGATTATTTGGATCATTTCAGACTTTATTCATTGTGATAGGCTTAGAAAACAAAGGGACATGAGGAGCTGATTCCCATTGCTTTGCGTCTGTTGTGAGCAGACTAAGTGCTCTGGAATGTAAAGCATGGTCTGAGAAACTAGAAAGGTGATTGCATAGTGAAGAAATGGAGGGGCACTGAGGGATCATAGTCCAAACGATTCCAGAGAACAATGAATGATCATTAAAATGGGGTGATTTTGTATGTGTAAAATGAGGGTTTTGAAAATGGACAGTGACCACAATGGCTTGAGGTTCAATGCTGGAAACCACAGGAAGCTTGTAAAGCAGGGTTTACACTTGACAGATTATATGTAATCTGCTGTTTGAAGGTATGCTTCAGAAGCTATAACGATAAGCAATCTGTAACTCTTTACATACAGGCTATTCTAGTGGAAGAAACATTTGCATTTTCATGGAGTGTGTTTATTTTTCGCAGAAAATGCAACAATTTACAGGGAGAATATATTGTGTTTTTTTTCAATGTCTCATGAGAAGTTTAAAAAAGGTACCTTTTTAAATCAAAGTAATTTTAGAAGTGGTATGTAAGGAAAGAATATAAAGAAGGATTCTGGAAGAAGCATCTTAAAATGACAACTATTTTTGTTTTTCACCATTATGCTCATTCGTAGTCTTACCTTTTAAATCAAGTTTTGCACACCCAAATAAATACAGGTTTCATATGGGATTCATTTACAGAAGCAGATTTTTTTCTCCAGACTCTGATATTGAAAACTGAAATATAAGGAGATCTTTTTCATTTTGCGTAACGACATCATATTGACTAGTCTTTTACTCTTTGTCAGTCATCTTTATGATGCAAGCAATGCAAGTTGCATGGTTTCTTTCTTTCTTTCTTTCTTTTTATTTTTTATTTTTTAAAGGATTATTTGAAACCCTTCCCGGTCGAGTCCAGTGTGAAATGCTACTGAAGGCCACAGAACAGTGTTTTAACACATTAGAAAGGGCAGAAATGCTATTACTACTTCTGCGACGCTTCCCAGAGACTGTGGTACAACATGGGGTAAGAGAAGAGTAGCTCATAATAACCGTTCAGCACATTGTCGTTGTGTTTCTTGAGATTTTGCTGAAATGTCAGTTCATGGTTAATGGCTAATTTGTGGCTAATAGTTCAGATTGTTGCACTTTGCGGTTACCATCAGGGAAAAAATAGGTAGAAAACAAACCAAACATTTGTTTTGTTTTGTAAATGCGAAGAATATTCCATGCTTTTCGAAAAAGAAGAACGGCCAAAAAAATAGCGTAGAGTAGTATTGTAGTCTAAGGAAAAATACTGCTCATCTTTTTGTCTGTAAATTCTCATTAAGGGCAGAGTGCTTTGAGGTTATAACTAGACTCATACTTTATTTAAGCATAAAGATAGTTTAAAGAGTGTAAAACCTGTTATTTCTGAGATTAACTTAAACTAACATGTTCTACCTCATATTTACATCGGGCAGAGTGCACAGTTCAGGTGACAAGCTGCAGCTGTAATGCATGGTAGCTCCATCGCTTTCACCTGTCTGTGCATGTCTTCACTGATAGTCACATGCACATTTTTTCTTTTGATCTTTTTGCTATTTTCTGGCATTATTTTTTCATCTGCAATAAAGTAGGGCTATTTTATGTACCTAGTTAGGTACTAGCACATGCAATTGCTGTGTAATTAATTGCAGCTGAAATATCCACTGAATAATTGTTCAGCATCATTGAATTGCAATTCAAAAAGTTTTTAAAAACACTGGTACAATGTTTGATTTTTACCTCTGCTTATACAGGTAGGCCTTGGAGAAACTTTATTAGAGGCTGAAAGTATTGAAGACCAAGAATCCCCAGTGAATTGTTTTAGGAAATTATTTGGTAAGAAAATAATAAAGTTATTGTTTTCTTGCACAGTCCTGTAATGACAGTAAGATTCTCAGTTACATAAACTTCTCTCTTGATATTAAGATTAGAAAACCACTTTATTCAGAACAATGTCTGGCCACATTAGGCCAGGCTGACCATATGGCACAAGTAGGTATTACAGTCATTCACTTAAGGTTCTTTGTGATCCTTGGTGGTGTATGGTCAGACAGAGTTGGAGGTTTACATTGCTGAGAAACCTTACTTAGGTCAAATAGAATAATAATAATAATAGAAAAAAAGCAACAACACAAACCTGAATGATTTTTTGTTTTCTATTTTAGTTTGTGATGTTCTTCCTCTAATAATTAATAACCCCGACGTTCGACTTCCTGCCAGCTTGTTATATAAATACCTGAATAAAGCAGCAGAATTTTATATTAACTATGTAACTAGATCTACACAGACAGAAAGCCAATATCAAGGTAAGAATATTTTTACAAAATTAGTCTTCCCTAAAATACATTTTAGCCTTACTGAAGTGAGGTCTATGTAATGAATCTGTTAGAGAAAGATCAATAGTAGTAGGATTTGATGTTCATGATCGTTCAGCTGATTAGTCCTCACAACATATGTACTGAGAGGTAGGTCAAAATGTTCAAAATCTCCTCATTCAGCCTATCATCTCTCTTACAGAGAAGGTAGAAAAGCTTTTTGTTCCCTTCTTGTCTCCTCAGTAAAGAATGGTTACCCTCAAAGCTCAACTGTGCCTTTTTTACACGTCTCCCTGAAAACAAATCTGTTAGTTTGATTTCTTTATGAAGAGACAAATGTGCTTGTTTTCCTAGGTTCACAAGATTCCTCTGATATTATGTCTCCAAGCAAACGTAGCTCTCAGAAATATATAATAGATGGTCTTACAGAGAAGTCATCCCAGATTACAGATCCTTGGGAGAGGCTATTTAAAATACTGTCTGTGGTGGGAATGAGGTGTGAGTGGCAAATGGATAAAGGAAGAAGGTGAGAAGTTTGTACTTTTCCAGATGTTTCTTCTCGAGGAGGACTTTAATTTTTAAATAGTAAGAATTGGAGAAGGATTTTCACATGACGACATTTTGTGTAATTAATTTACATTCATTCATTAATTCATTTACATCAAATTAATTACATAAGATGTCCTCATGTGAAAATCCTTACGAATGTGCAGTTTTTCTTTCAAGACTGTATAACGTAAAGTGAAAACATGGATCCAGAGAGTCCTTTCAAGTTAGTCATTAAACTAAATCTTGATTGATGAAAGTCATGCACAAGAACTACAGTAGCGTGGGGCATCATTTCCTGGGTGCTCCAGCAAATTAGAAGAAGGCAAATATTTAGTGAAGTTTCACTGGTTTGCATTCCCAGCCTTCCCTGAATTTCAGCTGCGGGGTTTCCTGAGCCAAGACAGTACGTTTTTCATATTCACTGTGCATTCTTCCCTTTAGTTTTGGAGTCTGTGTAACATACTGAATTTTGGTTTTATTTCTCTTTCTTTCTCAGAAGTTTTGGTGATATTTTGCATAGGATGAAAGACCTCTGCAGATACATCAGTAATTTTGATAGTGATGCACATGCTAAATATAAGAACCAAGTAGTATATTCTACGATGTTGGTATTCTTTAAAAATGCATTTCAGTATGTCAGCAACATCCAGCCATCGCTCTTCCAAGGTTAGTTTCTAATGTTTTAAGAGTTCTTCATGTTTTCATTGCTAACGTCAGAAAGATCTCTTCTCAGTACCCTTTTTAAAACTGTCATCTTATAAAATGACATGAGTTCTCATTAAGATTCTCCAAAGTCATTGTGGACAGCAGCAGTAGTTTATGACACCTGCTGTAGTGGGTTAGAATGAAGATCAGTCTAATTTAGCGTTACGGTTGCCTAGTGAAGAGAAAAGTAGCAGACCAGATGTTACATATAACATCGCAAGGAATTAATTGAGTTGGGTTTTATTGTTTTGATCCAGAGGAAAGAAACGTTACAGTGGTACAGTGAGATGCTTTAGCTGTGTGTTAGTTTTAGCTGCTTGATTCTGAATTGTGGGAGAAAGGGAGAAAGTTGTAGAATTGAGTATGGTTAAGCTCATGTTTTCAGACTAAACCACCAAAAAGGAAAAAAATGTATACTGAGATATCAGAATGCAGTCCTTTGTGTGCAGGTCTTCTGGTACCCTCCATCATTTCCTGACATCAGGAAAATAGTTCCAAGTCTCCTGCTCATTTCTGCTTTAGTGTTAAAGCGCAATGGTACCTGGTGGCTGTTGTATCATTTCTATCATTAGGGTTTTTCCTACTTGTCTTGAAGGGCTCACTGTAGAAATGTAGAATAAGATCCTACCCATTTTGGAGCAGGAAGTGTAGCGGTAGGGGAAAAAAAGCTGTCTCCTACTCTGTCCAGTAGCTCTTAGTTTTGATCTGTGAGTTTCTTGTCACGTATGTGGGCTTGCAGGAGACCTCTTGAAAGAAAGCTTTTCAGTGCATTTTCCTTACATAATTCATATCTGCCTTGTTGGGGACTTGAGAAGTGAATGAGGCAATTCACACCTCTCGGGCTGCCTGCAGGCTTGGCAGGAGCTGCTATTTGGGCTGATGCTTTTAGGGGTTTATTTATAACACTATGTGCTAGAAATCAATTAAAAACTCTGTAAGCCCAGATTCTAGAGCGCAGTTGGGCTGAGAAACATAACGTGTCTCTTTGTATAGCAGTGTATAATTCAGTAATGTAAGAGAAGGTTTGCAGCCCAAGTAAGGGGTAAGGTTTAGTTTGGTTTTCATATTGAAGATTGTGGAATAAAGACTTCAGTATGCTTGCCTACTACTGAGAAGAGCATGTTTCTTTGGAAAGGAAAGCACTTGCTTAACTGGTACTCACTGAAAGCAGTATGAGTAAAAGAAAAACCCACTCCTTTCTTTTCAGGTATTGCAAGCAGGCAGTTCTGGAGATTTTAGTGTTAAAACTCTTCCAGAATCCCGGTTGTGGTACTTCCCTATCTGTTTTGTCATGGATACTGTTTTCTACCTAATGACTTGAATAATGTTTTAAGTGTACACAGGTTAGATTCTAACACAGTGGAGTGCATGATGTTGCAGGATAGGTGATTTCATTTGGTTGTAGCCTTTTTGTAGGGGGCCTTTCAGTCAAAGGAGATAAAATCATCATCTGTTAAAGCATGGCAGGTTCATTGTTGTTGAGTGAACTTCTGTTATAGTGGACAGCTTACGCGTCATTTTTGGGTAGATGGGAAAAGCTTAATATGGGTTCTTCATGTCAAGAGTTTGAAACAGATTCTCCGTATACTGTGCTTTCAAATATTTTTTTTTTGCAGTTATGAATGAGGCCTTAGTCTTTTATCCTGCAAACAGAAACAGAACAAATGCAAGTACTGAAAGTACTTGTTGGCATTACTGTCTTGTCAGGCGGAGATTTCAAAATGGGAGAAGAGATGAATGCATTTCCCTTTTCCTTTATATCTCTCTTTGTCTGAGCTTTGCACATCTATGTACAATTCAATTATACAAATGGAGAAAATATTTTGGGAGGGAAGACTTTCTCAGTATTGGCCACGTACCAGCCGTGTTTGAGAATAGGAGGTGGTGTCCCATTTTATATCTAATAAAACCTAAGCATTAAGATCTGAAATAACAGGTACCAGATCCCATGGGCTCTTCTGTGACACCAGTGGAAGTAGAAATTGATGTCTCCTGTGCTTCAAAATGAGGCTTCTGTAGAGGTTTTGAGAGTGACGATGGGAGTTTCTGTACAAGTGAAATCAGTGGGGACCAAGCTGACACTGAAGGATCATACTAGGAAAATCTCATTATAAAATACACTTGCTTCTTTGAGCCTGCCAGCATATTGCTTTGAGTTCTCCTGAGAATGTTTTGAGAATATTGCTCTTTGTGGTTGTTAACTTCAGAGCCATTTGTTCTGTTTACCTGTTGAATAATTGTACTTGTAATATAAAATATAAAAGTAAATAATACTTGATGAGAAAAGACATGCTGCCTGAGAATATTTTGTGACTGCTTTCTAAGAAAAGGGTTCAAATACATACCCTAAAGCCCCCAAGTAAACTCCTGTGACGTCTGGTAAACGCGTTGTAACCTTCACCACAAGGCTGCCTAAAGGAAAAACAGCTTTACCAGCATTGCTTAAGCTTATACAACTTAGAATCTGAAATTCAATTCAGTTATTCTCTAACATAGTAATCATGAAGGAAGCACAACCAGCTTGGTGTAGGCACAAGACTTTTCAGATCTGTTTAGAACATCTTGATCTAATTTATCTTTACATCCAGGTCCAAATGCTCCAAACCAAGCCCCACTGATTCTTCTTGAGGACGTGACCAATGTCTACGGCGATACAGATATCGATCGTAACAAACACATACACAAAAAGAGGAAACTTGCAGAGGGAAGAGAAAAGCCAATGGTAACTCCTTTAGGCCTTTTTGTTTGGAATAAGAGTGGCATTGGTACTGGAATTTAGACAACAATGGTTTTGATGTAGATGGGATAGATGTAATTTTAGCACTACCCTGGAATAGCTGTTTCTGACCACAGTATTGCAAACATACTTTTTGGCTAAAACTAGCAAGAATAAAAGGATTTTTGTAGCACTTACATGCTGATAAGAATATTTCACCTTTAAGGAACCCCACAGAGACTGCAGAAAGTGCTAAGAATGGTAACTATAGCAGTCAGATCTTCTACAGGTAAACATCCAAATTAATTGACTTTTCATTATTGGAACTGTGAATACGTCTGTTTCTTTAATAGTGGAAGACCACCGTTTCTTGGAATTTCTGTGTTGATGGAAGTACACATGCTTATACAAAAATTACATTTTATTGGATTAAGCTGCTGAAGGCTTAAACTGAGCACTGAAGTGTAAAATGCATGTCCTTTAATTGATAATCTGGCTGAAGTGTGGTCGCAGTACACTGCTTATCAGCAAGAACTCTTTTGGAATACTGTTTATCCTGCTCTGCCACTGAGTTGGTAGCAAAACAAATTGTTGTAATGTTAGAACGAACTAAGCGAAATAATGAGAAGTCACTTAAAGACACTGAAACTAGAATCATGGCATCTCTAGTACAGAACTGTTTGCTTTTGTTAAGTGGAATTTCTGTGACTTAGAATCCTTTGAAATAAATATACAATAAGAATTGAATCTTTGTTTTTTACTGACTGTTAAGCAGAGCTCAGATGATGAGGATCCTTCTGGGAAGGCACGAAGTCGCCATATAGCAGTAAATAAGGCAGATCTTGCAAATTCTATTGAAGTGTTAGAGAGCTTTAAATTGGCAAGAGAGAGCTGGGAGCTGCTCTATTCCCTGGAATCACTTGACAAAGGTAATGCTAACTGCAGGCAAGGCTACATGTATTTACACTTCATTGCTGTCATTTTAGTATTGTTAAAAGAGAATTTCTGCCATTGGGATACTTAAAATTTAGCTTACTTTATATCCTTAGTATTTTTGATGTAGGTTCCAGTAAGAAGCATTACCAGTTGTGACATTTCTGAGTGTTTTGTTTCTGACTTCTGTTTTGCTCTTTGGTTATTCACCCACACTTCTTGCGGAAGCAGCTTTTGCTGAAGGAGCAGTTGACTCGTAGTAGTGCTGATAATACTAGATGAGGATGTGCTGCTAATTGCTCCTTTAATTCATGCTTAAGAAAATACATTTTAGATTGTGTCTCTCCCTTTCTAATAAGATGTGATAATCTGGAAAACAAATTTATTTTCTAAAAAGCTGGCAAATACTGTCATTTAGCAGCTTTTGTTGGACACTATGAAGAAAAATGTAATGAAACTGTGATTACATACGAAGAGGGTATGCTATTTTTGATTTCACACTCTTACTGTTTTGTGTTTTCATTTCTAAGTTCAGCTGTATTTTTTCTACATAATTGTCCTTTAACTGAAAGCTGTGATATGCTTCATTTTTTTTCCCTTTCCTTTTCTGATCACTTATGCAGAGTTCACTAGAATTTGTTTGTCGTGGAAGACTGAAACCTGGCTTTGGTTAAGAATCTTTCTTACAGACATGATTATCTACCAGGTAAAAATCAAGTAAAAGCTAGTAAAAATGACATAATGTTGCTCTTTCTTTTAGTGAATAGCTGTTCTGAATAGCCAGTATGACTGCTTTAAGTAACTACTGATTTTATCCTTTAAAGTGGGACCCTTTTTGGGATGAAATCATACCATTCTTATCACAGACTAGGTACCCTACTTACAATGTTTCTGTCCTAATTAGCTGATTGTTGAGTCCAGCTAATCTCATCAAATGGAGAAGACCTTGGCATTGGCATTTTGACCTGTAGATATATAGTGTGGTGGAAGAACAGGGTAGTTTATTCATCTGCTAATGCATTCTATTGGAATACAGTCAGAGATAATGATTTTAAAATAGCAGAAGGTTTTTAAATGTCTCAGTTAACATTTATAATTCTCCTTAAAAATTAGGCTGCTTGTTCTCGTTCCAGATCCCATCCTACCATTGCAGATACCATCCAAGCATTCATTTGAAAGCTTTCTATAAGGGAATTTTTTATCTCAGTCTTTCTACCCCTTCTACAGAAGACCCTAATACTGTCTTTTTCTATCTTCCTTTTAAAGGGGCAGTACAAAAAAGCAATTAGCAGCCTCCATCACTTGGCAGCTCTTCAGGGCTCTCATTCTCCACAGCAAATTACAGGACAAGGCTCGCTAGAAAATCAGAGAGCACTAATCCAGTTAGCAACATGCCATTTTGCCCTTGGAGAATATCGGGTATGTACAGCATTCCACCCACTGGTCTTTCATCATCTGACCTTGTGGTTCCCATTTGTCTCCCTCCTTCAAATTTTCCCATCGTCCTGCTTCCAACAGGGCATCAAACAGAAGCCAGGGTCTACAGGAAAAAAAAAAAAAAAACATGCTTTGCAGGGAAAATAATTGCAGTTCCTGTGTAATCTGACCGTTAGCATCTACCATATACAGTCTGTTTGGTGGTTATAATTTGGGGTGTTTGGTTATGATTTACCATAGATACAAGTGTTTCAGTTGTATATCAGTGTAACCTTGATTTTTGAATTACTTAACAGTTTTAAATATGAGGGAAAAGTCCTTAGGTTTAGGCTTTATGTGGTGGAGGCAAGAAAAGGTATATAGAAAATAAAATTTTGTGATCATCTTAAAAAATAATTAGTTATCAGCAGACAGTGTAAGAGACTCCAAAACAATATGGGCTGGCCTGACATGTGAGCTTGCTTTTCCTTCGGAATGTGTATTTTGCGTTTTTAAGACTAGAGAAGTGCAGGGTGCAGGTGAGTCCGTGTGAATGCTAATAATAATGGTTGGGTCTCAGGATCTCAGGTCATCCTAGAACTATTGGACTAGTCTTTTCTTCCCTTCCAGCTTACTACTTTTTCATTAGAAATCTGATTATATATCCCTTCAGACCTCTTTCTGTCTCTATGAAATACCATTAAAATTTATAACATTTCTGTCATACTGTCAAATTGTCATTTTCTTACTCTATTTTTACCATTGACAGAACAAGCTTTTAAAAACTATTCCAAGAATTAATTTGAAAACTTAATATTTCAAGATAAAACAGTATTGGATTGTAGTTTTATTGATCTAACACTCCTGAAGTGAAGAATGCCAACACATATATTTTTCACAATTAAAATGGTTTCATGCACTCAGAGATTGTTTAATGGAATTTGTATCATAGCCATGTCTTTTTGTTCAGCCAAACTAAGTTGCATATTAAGACTAATGAAGCTCTATCAGAGAATTTTCTTTTTTTCTTTTTCAGTGCCTGAATCACTAACACAGCTGTTTTAAGAACCTTAATTAACTAGCATTATCTTGTCTCCATTCTTTTTATAGCAAACATGCGAGAAAGTGCTTGACCTCATGTGCTATATTTTACTTCCAATACAAGAAGGAGGTAAAGTACAAGAGGAGCAACCTAAAGTAAAGTCTAAATTCAGAAAAGGTATGGAGCTGCTGCTACCCTGAACTCAGTGTCAGCTTAATTTTAATTCTTGTGTTTTGGTTGAGTATATAATGTATAAAATTCTTCTCTTATTGTGTCGTGAAAAGGGAGGCAGTTCTTCACTTGTGAATGGTTTTCCTGTTGGTACCCATTAAAGTGTTCTGGGGACAAAGTCCTATCACAGGAAAAAAATAAATGAAGAATAATTTTTAAATATGTGACTTCACATTTTGAATCAGTTGTAATTTACCTTCAGAGTTTTCCTCCCTGCCTCATATTGTTGGCACTTGCATAGTTTTTCTTCGTTCTTACTTCTTCCAAGCATAGAGAATCACAAGAGCTCTAAAGAAGTCTGTGATAAACTATTCTGTTACAGGGTCTGATCTGAAGCTTTGGCCGTGTACCAGTAGAGCTATCATGCCTTACTGCCTTCATCTACTGTTAGCTTGTTTCAAGGTAAGCTATGGGCTGCAACTCACATGTCTTTAGGACATGTATGTGTAGCTGGGGTCCTGAAACTGCATGGCCTTATCCCAGTGGTGCAGCTAGGTGTGAAGGGCTCTGCCTCAGGTCCTTCTCACATAAATGTGTTTGTGGAAGGTAATTCTGGGGGGGGAAAGGAGGAGGATTTTTTCTCTCTTTTTTTTTTTTTTTTTTTCTCTTCTGCTTGCATTGGTTTGGGGCAGAGAAGATAGGATTCACCTCAAAATATCACTGTCTGTATCCAGACTTCTAAGTCATTGAGAGAATTTGGTATTTTGCCTGGAGTTTTCCAATCTATTTTAAATATATATGTTAGGGCAGAATGAAATATGCTTCTAAAGAGCTTGTTTTGTATTTGCACAGGTGTAAGTGAGATAAATCCAATGTATTTTTTAAGAGTAAGGTATCTTTCCTGATCTTCTTCATGTCATTTTTCCCCTGCAGCTCAGAGCTTTCACAGACAGCAGAGATGATATGGCTTTGGGCCACGTAGTTGTTCTGCTTCAGCATGAGTGGCCAAGGGGTGAGAACTTGTTCCTGAAAGCCATCAACAAAATCTGCCAACAAGGAAACTTCCAGTATGAGAATTTCTTCAACTATGTCACAAGTATCCTTTTTGTAACCAGGAGTGTCTTTCACATCCAAAATTATGTGTTGGGGTGTTGAAAAAGCTGTTAGATAGTTTCATCAGCAGCTCTTCTCCATGAATCGTATTCCATATTTATTTACATACTGTGCAAGCCTCTTGTAATAAGTGGCAGTGCATAATGGACTATAAATAGGCCTTCTGTCACCTGTTCAGGCACTTGAGAGTACCCATAAGTACACTGCAGTTGCACTTTCATTCAGAAAAGCAGTGCCAGCTTAGACTGTTAATGCAAGTCTTTTCAGTAAGACATACATGTCATTACACTGTTTGTTTTGCTATGCCCATTGCTATGCCCTACTCAAATCTTTAACGTTTTCCTCAGATATTGATATGTTGGAGGAATTCGCTTATTTAAGAACACAGGAGGGAGGGAAAATTCATCTGGAACTGTTGCCAAATCAAGCAATGCTGATCAAGTAAGGATAAAAAAGAGTTTAATTTTATTTATTTATTTATTTATTTATTTTTGAAAGTATGTTCTGGTTGTCGTTGCTTTCATGTAATCTTCAAGATAATAAGTCTGTTATGTCTTTGAGTTTAAATTCAAGGGTTGGGTAAGGAGCTCAAACAAGGTGGTGAATTTCTTTTTATCACTCTCCCAGTGACCTGTGAACCCTTTTGTAGGGTTCTTCAACTTTAAATTCCTTTTACAGAACTTTGTTTTTAAGTGTTGCATTTGCTTTAGAATGATTGATATCACAGTGATCACCAGTTTGCTATTTCACCCAGACACTTATGCTTTACAGGAATTCTTTAAATAACGAGGCATAAATGCAAGCTGTTGTTAATAATTTTGCTGAACAGCTGTGCCAACCAGAAAGCGCTATTTGTTGCAATCAAAGTTATGAAAGACCACTGAGTGATGAAAAACTTAGATTAAATTACTCTCCAGGTAAACTCTAATAACCTTTCTGTCTGAACTAGCAGGTCATCTCTTGCTATGTGCTGAACAGCTTATTCTGCTCAGCTTATTACATGATGATGAAGAAAATTAATGATTTAGATTAACTTCCTAGGTGTTCTTAGTTTTGAGTCAAGACCGAACAAGTATCTGCTGCAGGGTTTAGAGGCAGAACATTTTGGAATATCCTGGTTGTTTATTAGAACTTGTGGTACTTCGGTTTACGTGAGGGAGACTGGTACTTTGGTTTACGTGGGAAAATTTGTCAAAATTCCAGTTAGTGTATTCTGGCCATTCATTGTCTAATTAGAAGTGGGCTAAAGTTTTCAAAAGTGGGAGCCTTATATGAGATAACCATCCAAATATTGGACGAGTAAATAGATTTTCTAAAGTTCTAGGTAACCGACACGAAAATGAGGAACTAGGTATACTTAAAGAAAAGAAAAAGAAATTCTCGTGTTTAATTATGTGACAGAGAACCTTCTCTTTTAAGCTCTTGATGTTCAAACTTTTTTACCCTTGCTGTGTCTTACAGCTTGTAACCAGCTGTACGGAAACAAAAATCAGGGTATGCTGCACTCTGATGTTAAGTGGTAGTCTGTGTCAGCAGGAGCATTTAGTGCAGCAGACTGCACCTCGTAACTTTTTAGCTGCTGTCTCTAGTTAAAATAGTTTAGTACTATTTCACTGCATCGCTGCTCTTATTTCCACTTGCTTAGTGTTCTGACCTCACCAGTCAGAAGGTGGGTGGCAAGCAGGGTGTCTAGCAAGACAGCAATCTCTTTTTGACCTCCTGATGACTAGTGTTGTGTTTCCTGAGTCATGGAAATGCTTGGAGAAGAGAGATCCATTTCTTTGTGCTTATCACACCAAACGCCCTGTCCAGCTGGAAGAGAGTCGAGTTGTGTCTTTTACGTGGCTGAGATCTGTAGGAGAGGAAGCACTTCATCAGAGAGCTGATGGGAGACAGTGTTCAGGGCACAGTTCCAGTAGGTGATGTCTGCTCCCCTGGTACCCCAGATATTATTTAGGACACAGAGATGGTGTCAGGGAAGTGTCAACCTCAGCAGCTCACTGCCTCCCCCAGCTGGGGTTTTAGGTAAAGTGCATCAGCACCGTCCTGTTTCCTGGGACGTTCAGGAGCTGCCTTCAAATGGTTTGCAGGCTGGCTTTTGCCTATCAAAACTATCAGCAATTCTGGTTGTTGGAGCTGCTGCATCATCTTCCCAATAACCAGCAGAGGCAGCTCAGATGCTGTTCAGTAAAGCGCAGAAAACCTGTGATTTTTGCCACACAGCCCAAAGACAAAGCAATCACTCCTTTTCCTGATCTTTCTTCAGAATAAATGTGTATAGCAGTCCTACATCGTAATTAATGGGAAATATGTTACAGGTATTGTATGTTTGTTATAAGGACAGGTTTTGGTATCATGATGTACTTGTAGGAAGTTTTCAACCTGGGTGAATTCCACGTTCTTCTACCAAGACTTTTCCTCAGTACCTTATACTTTATATGGAGCAACACTCCTTTTTCTGAACCTAGGAAAGCAAACTGCAATGTGGTTTTAGAAAGCTGAATTTAGATCTTGGAAGCCTTGACTTATAGCTGGGTCCTGCAAAATATAAATGCAGCTTGTGAGCTTTCCCTTTGCTTGTATCTGCGGTGAGAATATGAAGGTCCACAGTTCGGGTTTTATCTGGTGATACAGCCAGCTCGTTGGCACTGTCAGAAAGATGTGTCTGAGCTCTGAACTCAGCTATTTTTTGCCTTTAAACTCCCTTCTAGACAAGCCATGTTTTGTGGTTTTACTGATTACACTTGGTAGTGGTGGCAGTGTTAGCTAGTGAGATTAAAGGGGAAAAGAACAGTATGCAGGAAATGATTGATTGAAATCATGCTCCTATTTTTGATAATTTTAGTGTAGCTAGACTATCTTAGTCTCCCAAATGCTGCATAAACTTGATGTGAAAGCTGATGAATTTTCTGCCTCCACTTACATTCCTATCTCATCTTTCCTTGGGTATAGAGGAAGAAAATCTCAGTTGGCACGAAGCGAAACAAATCATCTTAAAAATGTAATTTTTATTCTGATAGTGCACTTGGGTTTGTTTACCTCTGACTGTAGATCTTGCAAATGGTAATGAAGACTCAGTTGTGCAGAATTCCTTTTGCAAACATCAGCCACCTGGGACCAACACCATGGTGCTGCTCCTCTTCATTTTCTGTTCCTCGTGTCCATTTTTGCAAATATTGGACTCAATCATGCCAAGAGCTCTTGGAAAAGTATCTTGTATGATTGAATAATTCTTGTGAATATTTTACTTATTTTATCTGTATTGTAGGGCATTTCTGTGCTACTAAAATGTCCCCCCCTTTTTTTTTTTTTGGCATAGCTCTCAATCTGTATTCGTTAAAAAATTACAGATACTAATCAAAATGCCCACCTATAAATCTGCAGGTAGGCACCTAACTCAGTATTAAAGGTACGTAAGTGCAAGTTCACTTCTCAGCTCCTCCTTAGCATCCATGGGAGTGAATTACACAGCATTTGGGTACCTAAATAACAGCGAGGTTATGTTTTGAGAAACTTGGGTTAAGAAACTAGGCCTGTTCTCTGCATCCTGGATATCTCACTCCCCCTTATGTGGGGCATTGGATTTGCTTTAGGCTGGAAGCGTGAGGTTATTATCCTGTGCTATAGGTAGCACACAGAGATGAGCAGCTTACTTCATGGTGAAGACGAATGCTTTTCAGGTTTTTGGTGGCTGGTTCCAGCAGCCCTGGTTGCAAATGTTACCTCAAACATTCCCCTTGGCAGGGGGAGGTTGCTCTGAGCAGGCTTTTCTGCTCTGACACCGTGACATCCTCCAGCAGCCTCTTTTGTGTGCGGTTGGAATTTGGAAAGTGAACAAGGCTAGCGAAAAGATGGTTAAGCAACCTGTATCAAACACTGTTGTGCACTCTACGTGGCTGATACCTGCTGTGCATGCACGTGGCTTGAGCTCAGCAGCAAATCCCTTACCACCAGGCTCCCTGCTGGCTGACACGCTCGCTGGCCGCGCAGGGAGGCCACGGTGTCTGCCCTGCACCGCTGGTGAAACCTTTCCTGGTTGGCCTTGTAACACAACGATGAAATGGTTTCTGCACCTACCGCTGCCCTTTCTCCCGGTGTAAATGTCCAAAAATTAAGTGTGCTTAGACCACATTTGCAGAGCAGCCTCACGGTGAATCTGGGGATGTTTGCATGTTCAATGCTGTTTGGGTCCCGTGTCCCTGCGGCTGCCCGGCGGTCACACCGCTCTGTGGTCTCACCCTTGTTCCCTCTTGCCCCCCTTTTTTTTTCTGGAGTTGTTTTGCACCAAAGGGTGAGTTGGCGTGTGGGTGTTTGAATGCTGCTGTTTGCTGTTTTTTAAAGGACTTCTAGCCCTCCCATGGGGTTACTGCAACAGGAATTCATACCTGTGCTACAGCCCAGCATACAGACTGCCGACAGGTACCAAGTGGAAAAACCCCGCTCATAGTGTGCTGTGTTTTGTCAACATGTTTTACTGCCCATGGTTTTCAGCAATTTGTTACTCAATATGTATCTTTTTTTTTCTTTTCTCCATTTGTGCCTACATCGCCTGGCAAACCATGTTGTTCTATTATAACATTTCTTTTTATTTTTCCCATAAATTGCCAGTATCCGTGTCCTTTCAATTTCAATAATCACTGTTGAACTTAAACCAAAATGTAGGAATTTCTCCCCAAGCGATGCTGAGGTTCAGTCACATATTAGCAAATATATATAATAACCGTTTCTTTAAAGATGTTAGTTACAAGCACGTAACCCTTTCTTTTCAAGATATTAGTAGTTACTGGATCCGTTTGTAGTTATTTTTCTTCATTTAAGTTGTTCTGAAACATTTTCTGTTGCCCAGCTGTTAATGGTAGGCAGGCATTAACATGTTAATGCTGCTGGCTCACTCGGTAGCTGTGGGTTGCATGTTGTCCTCTAGGCTGCAGCTGACCCTAGTGCTCACCTGCCAGCAATGTTTAAGGCAGCGAAGATGGAAAATGGCTTATCCCATAAATTCTGAGTATGCTGGAGTGTTTTTAGTGCAATTTTACTTTGCCCACTCTAGCTCTGGTCTCTTCAGTAGCCTCTTTGCCTTTTCCACATGTTGCAGAGGTCTCTGCTGTTCAGGCAGAAGGGGAGTGACTGGGATCAGAATTCCGCTTTGAGAAGTTTCCTCTCAAATGCTGGAATTGCTGATTTAAATAAAGGTGGGGTGCTATTTTTGATGAGGGAAATTCCTAGACTTTGCCCTTCTTCATTTCCAGCATCTCTGGATTGGCATAGATGCCTTCACCCTTTATTTCCTTTCTTTCTTCCACTGTGAGTGCTGGGTTTGGTCCAGCTCTGTTTCTCATCCCTGACTCAGGCCTTCTCTCAAAGTTAACATTTACACCTTTTCTCTCTCATTTAACGTATGCTGCCCCTTCAGTAGTGCTAAGGCTTTTATTTCACACCCTTTGCCTCCCATCCCAGGTATGGCTTGCAGGTAGATATTACAAAGTCTTGGTCTTGATGTATTGAGCTCTGGACCAGTGCAAGTAAAGCTTTGTGCTTTGGCACTCCAGAACATTGTTCTACAGACAAAACTTCAGCTATCGAGTGCTGCAGGCCAGCATGAGGACAAAGAATCATTAACAAGAAAGGCCTTTAACAGGGAATATCCTGAGTTTCACCAGCCAGCACTGCTTTAGCTTGCTCAGTAGCAGGACCTTTGTTCTGTTTGACAACAAGTCCTGAACTTCTGCTCAGAATAAATGCACTCTCTGCCTGGCATCTCATATCCCTGTAGGAGCTGGCTTCTACTGATGCACACTCACAGCCTGGCTTGATTTTGTGCTTTGTGTTGGCCTGCCAAGTGTTCACTGTGCCTTGTGTTACCCAGAGCGATCAGTGCCAACAGGATTATGTAGCTCCTTCCTGCACTCTCCTACTGGTACAAGATGCTCTCTTCTCTTTATGGTGGCAGCTGTATCTCCCCTTGTTTTAGAGAAAGCAGGTTCAGCCTTTTTTTTTTTTCCTTTCAACCCCAACCAGTTATAATCCATGTTTACAGGGAGGAAGGGGCCTGGGCTCTAAGGGCAGAGGGAAAAAAAAGAAATTCCCTTCCCCTCTCAGGGAGAACACTGGGTTAGCAGAGCAAGTTTTCCTCTTAGATAGAACTGCAGCTCTCCCCCTCTCCCTCCCTGACAGCCACTATAACCAAAGCATTGAAAGCAAAGACATTGATGGAATTTCTATCTTTCAGAAGACTTGTAAACTACTAATTACTCCATTTTTAAAAAATAGCATAGCACACACTTCAGCTTTCCTTATATAAACTCAGGTGTGGACAGTAGATAAATAGTTAGTGACATGTACCACTTTTTAGATTCCTGTAGTGCACCAAATAACCCTCATTTGATTTTGTCTCTCTCTTTCCTTTGTGGCTTAAGGCATCACACAGTTACCCGAGGTATAACTAAAGGAGTGAAAGAAGATTTCCGCCTGGCCATGGAGCGCCAGGTCTCACGCTGTGGGGAAAATCTCATGGTGGTCTTGCACAGGTTCTGCATTAACGAGAAGATACTGCTGCTTCAGACTCTGTCTTGAATGGACTGGATCACAATGCAGTGTCTTTTATAGCCAGAGGGAAAGGCTCTTAATTGTATTAATGGCAGCAGAGCAGTGGAAAATCACATGTCTGAAGTCATAAATAAGCTTCCCTGTGAGTTACAGGTTCTGTAATACACACAGTGCCTGGCCTTTGTTTACAGCTTCATCTTCTCATGGGGGTAGATCAAACTTTATAAATAAAACTTTGTTTAAAAAGTCTTCTGTGATGTTTTATTTGTTTCGGTAGTGCTGTTTTTTTTTTCCCCAGAGCATTATACTAGGGTATGTGTCTTAATTCTTTTCTTCTTTGTATACACACACAGAAGCTAAGATATCTCAGGCTTTTTATTGGCACTAGTTTGGAAAACACAGCATAAGTGAATTTCCTGAGTTTCCAAGATCTGTTGTTATCTTACACTGAATGTAACCGGTCTGTTACCTCTTCCTTTTTGGCCAAGTTCTACCTCTATTGCTGGTTTTTAGATTCAGAACCCTCCTATAAATCCATTTATAGAGTTTTTATCCAAGTTCGCTTGGATAACAAAGTGATTATCTAAAGAGCATAGGAAGTGGTCTTTCTGCACTCTCAAGAGTGTAGCACATGAAACTCAGACCTCATTCGTGCTAGAGATATGTAACACAGAGGCCCACAACAGGCATAAATGGACTGCTAAACCTGTAGCAGCAGCATGCAAATTAATAACCCATTACAAGAGATCTCTGGCAGCAGGCTTTGGCTTTTGATCCCAGACCAAATGGTGGCACAAAGGAATGCCTACAGCACAGTGCTTACTTTGGGTAATGACTATTACTACAGTCCCTTCTCATAATCCCTTGCAGTCACCACCCAGCTGCCTTGCAGTTCCTTTCATGAGCGCCATCAGGCTTTCTTTAAATACCCAGCTATTGCAATATATTTAATTTCTCTGTACAAAAGAGGGAGATCAGTAAAATAATTACAAAATACAGTAAACAGAGCAACCGCCGCAGATTAGTAAGTTTTAGCTAAATACTAAAATGTGGTCCTTTAAGTCACGTAAAAGTCCTGATCACAATGTCCATGGAAATGTAAACTTGAACTCTGATCCCTTTTTAGTAATATCGCCCAGCAGAAGTGGCAACATTTCAGGCTTGCCCTATCAGCATCTAGGCCGACTTTCCCCTGACCACCTCCATCAGATTTTCCAGAATATCCTTTTCCTGTAAAGTACATACGATATTAGGACCCAAAGAGTTGTTGCGATGAGGTTTTGAGTCAGGTGTTCCACATGGGATTGACTGTCTCGCATCTTCCACTTAAAAGGGAAGTAGTCTTCAAACACTTCGTGTCCAATGTAGACCAGGATGGAGTTCATTCCTGAAAGTAAGCACAGGTCACACCATCTGAAAGAGCAGGTACAAGCTTGCTTCAGAATAAGCAGGCAGAGGCATGCCAGGCTTATGAAGCAGAGTGGCACTAAGACGACAGCTCACAACAACTCTGCTCTTTGCCCCGAGGATGCTACTACACGTGTTTGCTTTCAAACACAGCCTGAGGGGTTCACCCCTCAAAAAGGGTATTGAAAAGGAACATAGATAACCTATATGCTAAATTGAAAATACAACCAGATTAATGCTCCTGGAATTTTAATGGCAAAAATAATCAGTTTTTTGTCTTCAGCGTGGTGAAGTGACAACCTATTTGGTCAGATCTATTGCCTTTCCAAACAATGGCTGACTGCCCTTCAGGGCTCTGGGATTTCTGGTAGGAGATACAATACCGTGCCATCACCCTATTCATCTTCCTGTCCAGATACCAAAGCTGCAGAAAGGTTCCCTCTGCTGTGGGTTCGCATTCTGTCCTCACATGCTTGTCACGAGCCCAGTGTGGTCAAAGCCACAATGGGATGCTTTGGGAGAACAGCTTATCTAAAAACACAGAGACAGGACCTACACGTGGCTGCCCAGGGGATTTCGTCCTCCAGATCTTCAGAAGTGGTATTACTCTGCTGACAGGCCTTTGAGTTTCCCACTAGGTTAGCTAAGTCTCAGCAGTCCTTCCCAAACCAACTAGGAGCCAGCTGTGGTATTTTGCTTGGTGCTAGGCTGCTGTTCCCTGGGACCCGAACTCGAGACCAAACTCAGAACAGTCATTTGGCAAGAGCAGCTTCCAGGCCTTGTTTAAACACTGGCGGTTCATCTCTCAAATTTCTTGCCTAGTCTCCAATTCTATGCAAAAAATTGTCTCAATAATTTTGACCTCCTTCAGGGTACCTCATTCAAAATCCCAACTCCTTTAAAGACAAAGGAAGTACAGAAAACGTAACAGGATAGTTCAGAAAGAAAAGGAAGAAATATGTTTCCTGCTGTGATGTTACTGACCTGGGTAGAAAAATGGAGCACCTGACCACAGTCTCTTGACATCCACAAGGTAATATATCAGTAATAAGAGGATGAAGGCAAAGCAGCTCATGGTTGTCACGTACGATGTTGACCTGCACACATTTTCAGTAGAAAGGTTAGAGAATTATGTGATGCTTACAGTTCTCAGTATAAGAAAGGAAAAACGTTCTCCTAGGTAAAATAACACTTAAGCAAAGTCATACTAAAAACTCTTTCTTTGCTTACCATAAGTTCTTGTTTATGGGAATAAACCCTTCTTCTTTAGAACATTTTGTCAAGATAGCAGAAATAATTCCCTGAAATAGAAAGTTGCTGAAGTAAACTGCAACATATTACAGCAGCTGCAACATATTTCAGAAGGTTTGTGTTGAATAAAAATAAGTCTATTAAAGAGCTATCCAGTGATACTTAGACTGTGCTAAGTGAAATAACTGACTTACCATTACTATGCTCCATATACAGAACCGACTCACAATCTGTTTGTGCTGGTCTCTGTAGGACAAGATAATTTTTCCTGCCTAATATTAACAGAATACAAAAAATGAATTAAGTCCTGTAAATGTAACTACATGTTGAGAGCCAGGTGTACTTGCCACTAGCTACCTGGGCTAAGGCAAGGAACACCAGTAGGGTTTGTATCAGCCAAGCGTTTGAAAAGCTCAGAATGGAAACTGTGCAAAGAATCTACACAGATGGGGGAAAGACCTAACTGCAACCCACTAAGCAACAGAGGTATACCTTGTCCCCCCTACTATGTTCCCTACTAAGGGAAGAACGGGATGAGCAGCTTTGTTAGGTTAACACAGTGTAGCTCTCACCTCGGGCTAAGTTGGCCTGAGAGCACTGCTCTAAATAAGCATTTGTTAGAGCCAGTCTCAGCCATAAATAAACCACGTTGCCTCCCCACTTCAAAGATTCCTTCAAATCTTTACAAGACACAGCCAGAAAGAAAAGAGGTACCTGCAGTCCCAGAAACGCCATAAGAATGGTATTTATGGTCCCCAGGATCCCTTCAGGATCATATGGCATTGTTGTTTGGTAAATCACCTTGAAGAGGGAACAATTACTAGTGGGCACTCAAGCAAGCCGTCTCCTTTCTTTTCCACCCCCCTCCGCAGCGCACTTGTCTTTCCCAAGCCTCTCCTGACAGCTGCACTTGGTGGTAGCCTGCAACTTCATACTGCAAACCAAAAGCTACTTACACTAGAAGAGGGATGCTGATATATATGGTTTTCTCCAAGAATCAGACGATCAATGTAACCAGCTGCTCCTCCAGTGCAGTTAGGATAGTTTCCAAAATCTCCAATGCCCCCAGGACCAAGATAGCCCCTGGGACAGAAACAAACAGGTTACAGCACTAAGTGTTGGTGTTCTCCACCTGAATTGCAGCTGACCACCAGCCTAGCACAGTAAATGCTAGATGTTTTCCCTGGCCAGAGGCACACAGGTACTTCAGTACCAAAGTAAAGTAAGCTTTTTTAATATGATAAAATGCTTTCCTTGAGCCTGCTGCCCTAAAAGCTTTCCTTTGTCCTTTCCGTATGACTAAGAAAATATATTTTCTAGCAGGCAGGAGGAAAACAATCTGATGCCCCAGAGAAAGTAGTCTGAGTCTTACCTGGGACAGCCTGGCACGGGTAACAAAAAGGTGAGGCAGAGCCAAATCACTTCTAACATCAGAATGAAAATCCACTGTGGCCAGTAGGGAAGAATATCCTGCAGAGCAGGACATGACATCTCCTGCATGAGACGAAGGGAAGGGGGAACATTAACTGGCAAATAAGAAAGATGCCTTTGGGGACATCCTGTACTTCCTGACAGGCAGTTCCCCAGATACAAGAGGGAGCTGTTGTTGTTGCAGAGCTGCCAATGGACCTTTCATTTTCATAAATGATTTCCAGACACTTAGTTATTTAGGGGGGGAACAAACCAAAAACAAAAGCCCACAATGTTTTTCAGCTTGGAAAATGTCGAAAGGAATTTTGATTCATGAGCAGAACAAAAGCCTTTTGGGAAAACAGACTCCAGAAAAGCCAAAAAGCAGTATTACTTTCCCCTGCTGTGAAAAACCACTGCCAAAATTAACTGGACAAAACACAGGCCACAGGACTCAGCAAAGAGATGCCTGTCCCTCGGGTCCCTTGGCAATGGAAAGTCATCAAGAGTGCTTGTGAGTGCCTGCTTCTAAGCACCATCAGAATGGATCAGTAAAATCCTCAAATAAAGCAAAATTAGATGTGATAAAATGCAGAGTGGGACACCGAAGGGTGCACATTCCCTGAGGTTTTCACCGAGCCATGCTATGCAACACATCAGAGAAGACATTATGTTTTCTGTTTCTCATGTGTTCTTTGTACCTGAACGAGAGAAAAAGCTCCCAAACACTTCTCCAGTATCATCTGTCAGCTCGCCATGTAACTCACCAAGGTCCCACTGTCAGCCCCAGCCCTTGTAAACAGGAGTTCGAGAGCAGCAACTACCAGGTACGCCAGTCCCAGCCGCTGGAGCACCCCAGGGATCCTCAGATTTTCCCAGGACACTGGAAAACATACATGCAACGTGAAAGAGGGGCAGACACGGGCTCCAGTGTAAATATTTGTATCCTTAAAGATAAGTTACCCTTCCCCAGGCAGAGCTGAGAGCCATGGTGCCCACAGGTAGGTGGGACACCTCCACTCTGCCACCCCGTTTTCTGTAAAATATAACCCTGGGAAAGTCTACGCTAAGATGATAAACAGTGGCCAGCACAGGGATCAAGAGATCCGAGATCCTGAGAAAATGGTGTCAGTCCCTTACAGGATGAGATGCCTTTTACGAACCCTATTTTAAACATTCTTAAAAGCACAACAGAGAAGCAAACTGGCCTGTGTTAGCTGATCAGGTACTTCTAACAGTAAAACCTGACAGGAAAAATCAACAATGCAGAACTGAACAGCACTCTACAGGACATCATTGAACTGTCCCTGTTCTGATAGTCAGTACAGCAAGGCTGTGTTTTCTCATCAGCCTGGCCCTGCAGTTGTGGAAAATGGAAAGAAGAAGAGAGCAAGTTGCACTCACGTGGCCCAAGGCAGTAATTGGGATTCACAACTATGATTCCCAGCAGGATTAGCAGAAAACTCCTCCAGAGGATTTTCCCTAGCACCTTCTGCTTGGAACTTCCCCACCTCAGCATGGAGCTCAGTGACAGTGATATCGACGTGCCCATAATGAACACAAACCTAGAGAAGAGAGCAGGTGGGAAATGGAGCAGGGAAATATCACACACGTACAGCAGCAATCGCTAACACTAACAGAGTATCACATGTTGGCCCAACAGACATCTCTGTGCCCT
Organism: Nettapus auritus; assembly: GCA_011076525.1. NCBI lineage: Eukaryota > Metazoa > Chordata > Aves > Anseriformes > Anatidae > Nettapus > Nettapus auritus. Next base: position 50,849,615 of record CM021768.1, on the reverse strand, counting down.
GAGTGAAATTGGACAAATCCATCTCCTCTGTGAGGAATTTCTGGACAGAGTTTGCACAAAGGGGCCTTTCCATCTCCTTCACTGCCCAGCTGGGACAAAAAAGTTCAGGAAAGCAACAGCCTTTCTGCAGCAATGTATACACCATTGACGTGACCTAAAGTCAAATTAGCATCTTCAGAGGAGTAAAGCACAAGCTGCAAAATTATGATTTGAATTCAGAACTGACCTGTTCCTCCTCTCTAGCTTAGGCACACAGTCCCAGTCCAGCTCCCATCTCCAAGAGTAACCACAACCAGCGCGTATTTTAGAGAAGCATGCTAGGGGCAGATGGATAATTGCTCCCCAGTGGAACCATTATCTGGTTATAGAGAGATTAGCTTAATCCAAAATTCCCTTGACTATTTTATCTCCAGATACACTTATTATCCATATACATCATCAGTCCAGCTTTGAATGTTGCTAGATAAAGCCTTCAATGCAGCAGTGTGGCAGTGGGCTCCATGGGAATACTGCACTTCCACCGGCAGCACAACCCCAGGCTTCCTGCTGCCACTGCACGGGGAAAGAAAGGAGGATGTGGGGCAGCCAAAGGCTCTCGGCTCTTCTACTGTTTCATAAAGACCCTGCTGTCATCAGGAGGGGCTAGTTCCCATCAGCTGTTAAACACAAATTCACTCCTCCATGTCCATTTCCATATGGAGGCAAGGTGCATGCAACGTTCCCTTTACAACCCTTAACATCACTGGACATACTATTCTTCAGGAAGACCTACCATGGAAAAACCAGATCTGCCACTGTTAATCCTACAAAGAAATAAGAAGGAACACATTATTTACCTCAAACCTTCCCTAAATTTTAACAGCATTATTGTTGAGTTTCCGTAGGAATGGCTGGCTGCTTGCAGTTTATTGATACCCCAAGATCTAATCACTTTATAAGCAAAACTTACAAAGAGCTAATTATTTTGCTTCAATGCTTTTACCATTCTTCAAAAATAGGGTCAGAACTGTGTCTCAGGAAAGGCTTCAGGGATGGGATCCCTGCTATTCTCCACTAGGGCAACACATTGCCTGACCCCTTCCCCATGAGCTTGCCAAGCGCAGCGTTATGTTTGTAGAGCATCAAGCACTGTGGGCTTGGCCACAGTATTAGGCTCTGTTTAATGACTGTGGTTCTTAAAAATAAAAGGCAAAGATATGAAATTGTCAAAAATTAAAAGTTTACAAACAGATTGTGATTTTATCTTATCCCATCCTTGTGTGTATTGCTTCTCCCTGATGATCCAGATACTGTGTTCATGCAAAGTGGCAGAGCATCCTCGTCTTCAACTAAACAACAGCACATTGCAGCAGGTAACTGTATCGAGATATTGCTGTAGCTAAACCACAAGTTAACCACCTCAGTTGTACTTTACCATTCCAACTCTCGTGTTTGAAGAACCAGTATTTTCCTCCTCCATAGTTCACAAACACCATAATTATAAGAGAGAGCCTAAAAAGACAACAAAAACATACAAAGTATCGTGTTGATTAAATACATATGTATGAACACACAGCTAATGCTTACCCCATTCAAACATTTCTAACTGTGATATCTGGTTCATTTTGTTTTTATAGCAAGATTATATACAAGGCTTCCAGCTTTGCTGAGCAGGAAGCAGCATTTCAGTCATGGGTGGTGGTGAACTGAAGTTAGCTCCTTCACACAGTGTTTTCACACAATGTATGTTGCTCTCCTTCACCCTGAACCACAACTTCAATGTTTCCTCAAACTAGATCAAAGGCAAAGCATTTCAGAAAGCCCAAGAATTAAAACCTTGGTTATCTTCTGAGTAAAACAGATGTGCTTGATCTGTGTGTCGCTCTGCTACGTATTTCCATACACTATCAATCCCTCATCGGAAAAATCTAATTCCCCTTGGAAGAGTTGCTTTAAGGCAAATCTTATGCTCACCCTCGGAACGTGTCCAGAGAACGTAAGCGCTGGCGAGAGGTTGCGCTCCACAAACGTGGGGCAGGATCACTGCTAATGGAGTCCGTTGTGTTCGGGGATCCCAACTCCTACAGGAACGAACCAGACACATGAAGGGCAAGTCACCAGCTGCCTTTGGAACAGGGGTCAACAAATGCAAACTTTTGCATGCTGCATATGTCTTTCTTGCTCCCATCTTCCTCTTCTTTTTACTCCCCTCTTTCCTATTTCTAACCTCCTTGTGGCTCCCCTGCGTTGCAATATTTGACAGAAAAATGCAGATGCTCCACACTCCACCTTTGACCAGAGTGGAAATAATAATCCACTGAAAAGAGCCTGTGTTTGAGACTCATGAGAGCTGGGTCCAGTCCAAATCAGCCACAGACTTGCCGACACTATGAGTGCTGCTTTACAGAACAGCTAAGCAGATCCAGCTGCTGACTCTCATCAACAGGATCAGTCCCATCCCACTGCATCGGCATTTGTCCGACACTTCAGACAAGTTTCGAGAGCTAAACCAGCAGAAAATGAATCCTTTTAAAAGCAGGACTGGCTGCTTTCCAGTCCAGTTCCCTAGACCACTCTGATCAGCTCCAATGACAGCACAAAGCAGCAGACATCGCTGTAACACAGATAATCAGAGGTAAACAACTACAAGAATTGCGGCAGAGCTCTGCTCCCATCTCTTTTGACTCCAGGCAGGTTTGGACCTCCTGGATATGAAGCCCAGACAGCAACAATCCATCTATGTTCTAGTACAAAACATGGCCCACAAAATGCCAGCTCTAGGGCAGTTAGAGAAATCTTAGGTGTAGCTCCTACCAAAATTCCTGTTGTGCTGCAAGCAAAAGCAGAAGTTGGCATTTCCTCTTTGCCCTTATATTGCTTGTATCAGATGAGGACAATGTTTTCACTGACAGATTTCCTTCCAGGAGACTAAAGAGGGCAGAAAGCTGGATGCTCAAGACTTAAAAGAGCTCTGTTAGAAATCCATGAACCTTGTGTGGAAACCCTGCTCAGCACTCTCTGCTGAAATTAAATTGGCAAATCTTATACTGGTACAAGACAGGCAAAGGGAACACACATGCAGGGAGAATGACTGTTAATAAACGAGTCCCCAGATGCCCAGATAGCGTGTGTTACTCTGAGGCAGAAATACTACAGAATGTAAAATTGGTCACTCACAGAATTAATCAGACGATCAGTTTCCCTAGGGTTCAGTTTCTTGTAAACCCAGTTTCTGACTGGATCAATTCTGAAAATTAGCAACAGTTTTAAAGACAAAACAAAACAAAAGGTACTTTACAGTCAATTTCATCTTAATTTCAACATTTTAGCAGTGTAAATTAAAAGCTGGGACAGCCTTTATTCCTGTTTTCCTAGCTCACCTATGTAACACTGATACGTAGGCAGTACCTGTGACCCCAGTTAAATCCAGTTACCCAATGACACTGCCACAAGCTCAGGTTTGGGACCTTTATTCTCAGGTTGTTCACGTGCGTGGCAGCCTGACAGCAGGGTCTAACCTGCAAGCAAGGACTTCAAATTGTTACCACGCTAGGATGCCTGATTTTAAATTGGTGGCCTCATTTCACACACGAGGAGGTGTTACAGTATTGTTCACTTACTTCATAACAAGGCGCCAGACGATCAGGATAGCAAGGATCCCCATATAGACCAGGAAAGCAAAGAGAATAGCTACATGAAAGAGAGAAGAACATAACTCTGTATCTTGAACAACACCAACATTCAGCAGCCAGGCTTTGGCCAAGCGTGACACAAACATGACAACCAGCCCAATCCACCAACCATCACGCCACTTTCTCCACACAATACATATCCCCAGCCTGAGACCCAGAGAGAGAAGAACAAAACAGAAACAGGCTGGTGATTAGTGACTGCAGATTTTGGCATAAAAAAGGCTAAATGAATCCACGCTGCACCACAAGGCAGTGGTGAGGAAAGAGCTGATGTGCCATAAGTTCTAATGAAGAAACTACGAATTTAGAAAGCCTCAACGTGAAGAGGACAGGAGAAAGGGTAATAGACTGAGTTTGCAAGCGAGACACCAGGTTTAAAATTAAAAGCACAACAAGAAGCAGAAATCCAAACACTTTATGGCTCGTTTCCCATTTTGTGAGACAAACAGGTCAGAGGGAAGAAGAACCAGGATCCTGTGTATGTTCAAAAACACGCAGGGAAAGAGGAACTAACGATGAAAACATCTCCCTGTTGGACAAATACCCCCCAGTTTTTCTGGGCTTATCCCTGCTCCAAAAAGGTTGTAGTCATGCAGTGCCTTGTGCAAAGAGGTCTGACGCTGGCCTTGAGGCTGTGATATAAAACATAAGGAGCCATGATGTGGAGAGGGAATACGAGCAGGCCCATGACACATCTTCAGTAAAGCATGGGTGGCTACACAGGCTTTTTAGGAAGCAATTTTTGCTGGGAGACGTGCACGTTCTAGAACGAAAGGGGAAAGCAGAACATTACATACGGAGGTAACTGTTGATGGGGCCTTCATTGATGACTATATCACAATAAACTGTTTTGGTGCTTTTGCTTAGGGTCTTTATCACCAGGGAGTAATTGCCAAATTCTCCAAAATGATACTGAATCCTGCAAAGGATAAAAGAAATGAAATTTGTTGGCTATTACTACTACACGCAGGTACTGCAGTGGTACACAGGGGGCTGCAAGCCAAGTATTACCCTCCCCTGTCCCAACACATGCACTTCCCCCTCTGGCATCAGCCATCTTCCTGAACCACCAGCCTCTTTGTGAGCAAGACCAGGCTTTGGCACAGGCTGGCCCCCCACATAGAGCTCTGTTTCCTACTTGTGCCTAGCCACTTTATAGCGTGACCAGCTGGCAGAGCGGCAGGGGGACAGCTGAACTCCAGGTCTCACCAGCCATGAAAGAGGTGAAGGAGCCGCACGCTGGAGGAACAAAACACCCAACCAGCAAACCAAGACCCACAAGGAACTAGAGGCTGGATGGCGGCGTTCCCGGGGGCTGCGCACATACTTGCAGAGCTCGCTGCCAGCCAGGGAGCCGTTGAGCAGCAGGCTGAGCGGGTGCTGCGTGTCCACCACCACCGCCTTGCCTGGGCCCCCGTCTCTCGGCGGGACGTCGGCCAGGAGCTGGTAGGAGCACTGCGAAGGAAGGAGAAGGGTGAGGAGCAGGAGAAGAGTGCACGCCGCGGGGCGGGCACCTGCCAGCCATACCCGCTCACCCTGTGGCAGGCACCGCAGCGGGCTAGCAGGCGGAGGCCGGGCTCGGGCAGCTCGTTGCGGACCAGCAGCAGGGCTTGATCCATCCTGACCCCAGGAGGCCTCCACCGCTCCGCAGCCCCCCACCGCGAGGAGGCGGCGGCGGGGCCGTCCCGGGGCGGCTCCGTGCCGCCCGGCGCCAGCAGCAGCGCGCCTACCGCCGCCGCCACGGCCGCAGCCAGCGCCGCCGCCATT